>OV883995.1:3200813-4408024 GCA_930367275.1 Bombus pratorum | reverse complement strand
ATCCAGACCACCGTCCATTTCACAACAATAAGGTAAGCTCGTTCCTTATATTGACAATTTACGTACCGTTGTAATAATGGCAACCACAGACAGACTCACCGCCTTGCGCCGGAGCCGCACCTACTATCGCGGTCGAATCACACTCTTAACGAAACAAATGGACGATTACGAAGAATCCAACCCTCAGGAAGAGTCTGATCTAAGACATTATGAGAAACGGCTAAATGACGTTTGGACGAAATTCGATACCACCCAACACGAGCTTGAACAGTTAGACGAAGAGGAACATACGCTCGGCATCGAGACAACTGAACAGTATGACAAGCGTAACGATGACAAGCGTAAAGCGCTTACGACAAGCATCGATGTCGATATCGACAAACTGCGAGTCAGGCATTGGTTGCGAGCCGACACCGATTAAACTGCCTGAAATTCAGTTACCTATCTTTGACGCCACCCTCGAGAATTGGTATTCATTTTATGACTCCTTCTCGTCAACAATAGATCGGAGCGAACGACTGATACCGACCTAAAAATTCTGATCATCCGTGACTGGAAAAGCCGCGCGAAGCACCCAACCGTTAGACGTCATAGAGGCATATTATTCTATCGCTATTGACGTTCTGAAGGAGAAATTTTACTGCCACCGTAAAGTCTGTATGCGCCACTGGGACGTGAGCTACGACTATCCTCAAATAACGACGGAAACACCAAAACCCGTAGAAGATTTTCTGGAAACGGTCAACGTGAATCTTCGAACGCTAGAGAAATTAAGCGAACCTGTCATATGAAATGTTGTCCTCATCAAGCTGTTCACGTCGAAGTTACCTTCGTTCATCATTCGCGAATGGCATAGCACCTTACCTAACAAAAAATGCCCTCACATATACATTTGATAGGTTTTCTTAAAACAAGGGCGAACGCCGATCAAATAAATTCCAAATCAAATGAGACAAAAGGGACGTTCCACCAACGTCCCCGTCAACGACAACACGCGCCACGAGGACACGCATTTACCACATCCCAGGCTCCGTCAACCTGTCACACTTGCCGAGGATCACATACCATCTGGATGTGTGATATCTTCAAAACCAAATCCCTTCACGAGCGTCTTCAAAAGGCCAAAGAGCTTCCTTATGCATCAACTGCCTCCGGAAGGGACATACAGCGCGAGGTTGCCACGTCGGGTCATGTCGGACGTGCGGAGAACGACATCACACGATGTTGCATAGGGCAAAACGCCAATCAGGGTCTCGTTCCACATCGTCCAATCCAAAATCCTCTCCATCAAATAGTCGATCCACAACACCCTCTTTGCGACCTCATTCATCACCTACTCGTCGCAGAAGGCACACAACAAACCACAGATCGGAGACACCAAGAACAACCTTGCCTCCAAGTTCATCTTCCAATCACATACGTACACATAACCAATGACGCCGACAATAGACTCCATTGACGACCGAGCCAGTTCTGCCCGAGCAGCCGAGCTAAACGGACGTGTGAAGCAGTGCTTCAGTGAAAGTGCGGCGAGTGGGGAGAATAAAGTGACAAACGACAACGCCCATAGCCAAATGGTGGAAAATCCGTGTCTTCTACTGATAGGATTATTATTACAAAATCCAAAATGCAACAACACATACCACCAATAAAAATAATAAACAAAGGCGATACATATTTCATAAACAAAGCTACAAATATAACAAATCTAAGTCAATCACTAAACGAAGATCAGGAGTGCTCAGCTATAAATGAAATAGAAATGGAAACATCACAAAGTAATGACGAGAATTAAATCGACAACGAACTAACCCACCAGGATGAAAGCTGGAAAGTGGCAAGTTATAATAAGAAACGAAAAATAACACCAAACACAAACGTTAGGAAAGCTATAGAAGCAGAAAAGTAACAATGGCTACAGGAAATTACTCCCCGAAACTCCATCAGCGCACTGCCAGAAGAGAAAGAAACAGACCCAGCCGAAAAACCAATATCCCACATCGCCAAACCACCACCAATTCACATTGAAGCCAAAATAGTAGACCCCCTCATTGAACTGTTAAACATCACGGCAGGAAAAGAAAATTATAGCATTAAACAACTAAAACTGGACCAGGTAAAAGTACAAACCAACACCCCAGAAACTTTTAGAAAAGTGACAAAAGCACTAAAAGAGAAAAACGCCGGGTGTGACACTTACCAGCTCAAAACCGATAAAAGTTACAATTTTCGATCGATGTCCTATTAAGATTCAACACTGCGAAAAGCGATAAACACATTTTACGCATCCACGACGGTTCTACAAGCAGACCTCGCGCGGTTTTGGAAAATCGACGAAGGACCCTCGATTAAACATTTCTCAAAAGGAGATCGACGATGCGAAGAACACTTCCAAGCCCATATCCGACGCATCAGCGAAAGACGATATATCGTCGCTTTCCCATTCAGCGATCAGCTTCAGTCGCTTGGACCCTCCGAAGCGTTGGCGATGAAACTACTCGCATCCCTCAACCGTCGATTCCAA
This sequence comes from Bombus pratorum, assembly GCA_930367275.1. Classification (NCBI taxonomy): domain Eukaryota; kingdom Metazoa; phylum Arthropoda; class Insecta; order Hymenoptera; family Apidae; genus Bombus; species Bombus pratorum. The sequence continues at coordinate 4,405,500 of OV883995.1, read as the reverse complement.
CGCGACTAACGCTTTGAAGTCGAATATCGAACAGTATTACAAGAATACCTGGAGCTGGGACACATGACGAGAATCATCGCAGACCCCTCCAACAACAGCGAGTACTATCTCGCGAGTACTATAAACCACCAAAACTCCGTGTCGTTTTCGACGAATCGGCACCAAGCACCACCGGAATCTTTTTAAACGATACACTTTGTACAGGGCCCAAGCTACATTAAGATTTGTTTTGCATACTCATTTGATTCCGCTCTCATCAATACGTACCCACTGGCTATATTGAAAAGATGTATCGGCAATTCCTCGTACTACCAGAGGACCGAAAATATCAAAGGACATTATGGCGCAGCGCGAGTGGAGAAACTGAAACATGTTAACTCAACACAGTAACGTTTGGTTTATCCGTAGCCCCGTATCTAGCCATTCGGTGCCTCAAGCAATTGGCAGAAGCATACTGCAGCGGGATTTCTACGTCGACGATGTTCTCGCCGGAGCTGAGAGGAAGAACGAAGCCCTTACACTTAAATCAGAACTCGTCGAACTACTTCAACTAGTGGGTTTGAACATCCGGAAATGAGCATCAAACGACAAGGAATTATTACAAGGACTCTCCGTAGAGGAAACAAACCACCAACAACACTTGGGCGATTCGCAAACATTGAAAACACTGGGTGTATTTTGGAACTCTTCCGACGATTCCATTCTTTACTCGGTCAAAGTCAAACCCACCCCCTGGCGAGACACAAAACGAATCATCAATTGAGAGATCGCCAAAATTTACGACCCGCTAGGTTTGCTCTCGCCAGTAATATCGCCGGCAGCAACGAATATGGTCATTGAAAATCGACTGGGACGAATTATTTCCGATTGATTTGCATACAGAGTGGAACAGGTACTACTCGCAGTTACCACTGTTAAACAACATCAGATTCAAACGCAAAACAATAATTAAATCCGCGACGGAGATTGAAATGCATGGCTTCTGCGACGCCAGCGAGAAGGCTTACGGGGCCTGTGTTTATCTCCGAACCACCAACCCCCATGGTCGCGTCTGGATACAACTATTAACCGCAAAATCAAAAGTTGCCCCGCTCAAATACAAAAATTCCTCGGCTCGAGCTGAGCGTAGCACTCCTCCTCACGTCCCTGATAACGATAGTACAGCAGGCCCTATTGCACAATATTACTCGAACTGTCTATTGGACCGATTCAACCATCGTGCTCCACTGGATAAACATATCAGCGCACATTCTCAAAACATTTGTCGTTAACAGAGTCTCCGAAATCCAAACAAAAACCAGTAACCGCGATGGGCGCCACGTTTCTACCAACGATAATCTCGCGGATCTAATATCGCGCGGCCAAATGCCCGAAGAGTTTCTGCGCCCAACCATTTGGCAGCACGGTCCTGCATGCCTCCAACATTCAAGAATAACACCGCAAATAGAATTACCGGAACAGAAAGGGGCGATTTGTCCGTTCGCGACTCCCGCCGATTGCAGCTTGTTGCAAAGATATTCATCCTGGCTCAAGTTGATGCGGATCATCGGTCGTTGCCTCCGTTGGAAAGAAAAACAGAACCGACCGGCACCCTTAATCGTAACCGAATTAAACATAACACACAATAAGCTAATAAAATTATTGCAAAACATCCATTTCTTCGAGGAAATCCGTGCGCTCTGAAGGGATCGAAACGCGGCGATAAAGGGGAAGCTTACGCGTCTCAACCCGTTCATAGATACGGGGGTCGACTCAGTCAGTCTTCAATGACCTTCGCGCAGAAATATCCCACAATATTACCTAAGTCATCTGTATTTTCGACCAATCGCGGGGAGACGCAATCGCGAGGAGAGACGTCAACGGGAGTCGTAAATTGCCGTTACGATTATGACAATCGACACCACGAATTGATCGATCCCCTAATTTCTGTTGAGATAATTGGGGGTGATTGAGTTTGTATAACACTGTGATTCACAGAATTATAAATTATATATTTTTAACGCTTAAGTTACACTGTTGAGTAGCTATAAATCGCAGATAACAATTTATCGTACGAAGATAAGATAGATGTACACTCTAGAGCAAGGCTCTTATAATATGTTAATGGACGTAACACGGTAGGAGACTTGACGTTAGACGTTCGATGTTGGACTGACTAATCGCTCTTGTATGAATACGGAAGAAAGTTCGGTGTGGGTGGGCCCCTTTGCCTGAAGAACGCGGATTCGTTGTTCACACTTTTCGTTAGGACAGTGAGGGTAACGATCCGTGATGTCGATTGGTTATGACCTATGCTGATGCTTGAAGGGATGAGTAGGAAGCCTCCTACCATCGTAGTTTTTGGGTGACCTTGTTCATGGGAAAAACCAGCTTGTCTTGTTGGTTAGCTATTCGGTTTTTCCTAATGGGTGCGTGCCCGCTTTCTCTGTATTTTTAAGTGTGCCTAATAAACCCAAGGACCTCTTTAACGACCAGATGTACGTCAAAAAATGTTTTTAAGCTTAAGAATTCTTCAGGACATACGACCTGACTGACGGCACATGTTGATACAAGACAATGAAAGTGATGGTTTATGGTGGGTCCTTAGGTTTATTGAGGGTCGGAATGACGTTACGCAGGCCGTTGGCTGTCTGATCGCGAGGGCTGGAATGCAGATGTTTTAGGCGACGTAACAGATATATCAAAAGAGTTAACAAACATCGAAACCCCCTAATTACTAAATTACTTAATACGTCGGGCCAGATTCACAGGCTAAGAAAACACTATGCGTTAGACCTAAGCACTAGATTCAGCTAGATATTTCTAAAAAGTAATATTTACGTATTTATAATATTATTATTTATAAATTATACTTACTTATAATGAATTAATAAGTGTATTAACTTATTATAAATAATTAGCCATGTCACTGCGCCACGCCAGAAAAAATTACTGAAAATTCTCAACGAGAGAATTGATTGTAATTTCAATAAACAAAATAAGAAAAAAAAATATTTTCTGATTCTTAGAGAGGTCCTTGGGTTTATTGGGCGCACTTAAAAATACGGAGAAATCGGGTACGCGCCTATTGGGAAAAACCGAATAGCTATCTAACAAAACAAGCTGGTTTTTCCCATGAACAAGGACACCCATCGCTAGCTTTCCTCCAACACGGCATCGTCACTGTAACTTACTTCTCCTACGACATCAGGAAAGTCAACTCCACTTCTCCTACGACATCAGGAGAGTCAAGTCAACTACTGCTCCTACGACTTCAGGAGGGTCAAGTCAACTACTTCTTCTACACCGCTAGAAAAGTCAACTACGGGTAAAGTACAACACGAAAACGCCTAACGTTTAATTCGAAACACAGCACTAGAGGAGTATAGCTCACGTCAAATATCTAAGCCGGTTCTCGGTATTGTCGAACATTCATCTCCTCTATTAAGTATCCTATCGTGCTGCGTCCAATAACATACTAAATTCAATTATAAGAGCCTTGCTCTAGTGTGCATATCCATCTGATCTTCGTGCGACAAGTTGTTATTTATTTGTAACTACTCAACAGTGTAATTTAAGTGTTGGGAATACATAATTTATAATTCTGTGAATCACAGTGTTATACAAACTGAATCACCCCTATTATCTTAACGGAAATCAGGGGATCGATTAACTCGTGGTATCGATTATCATAATCGTAACGGGAATTTACGACTCCCGTTGACGTCTCGCCTCGCGATTGCGTCTCCCCGCGATTGGTCGAAAATACACATAAGACACATCATTACTGCCGATGTGTCGCAGATAAACCGGATTTAAGGAAACTTCAAGCAGTAAACAATTCTCCTACTTCGAAGTCACAGGATAATATCCAATAATTTTTAGAATTCAGGAACCGAGCAGAAATATCTGCGGTGAATGCTCCGCTATTTCCAACTTTACCTCTGAAGAGCTGCCCGTTAGCTACCGACTACCGACCCTTAGTTTGAATAATTTCAGTCAAAGGTTCCACTGAAAACAAAACTCACGCAGCTACCAGAAAAAGAAATCTACATCAGATACAGACGAACAGCAGAGAGGATTTGAAAATCTTCGTGATGGACGATCCACACAACTAAAACAACAGTGTCTTTATTACAGTATCTGTTACGTCGCGCAAGACAACAGCACGCCATCCGGCGCTGCTTGACCGCCGACGATCTACGCACCGTCCTTCGACCCTCAATAAATCCAAGGATCCCCGTAAAGCGCCTGCATTTTAACGCTATTGTTTTGACATATGTTGTCAATTTACTGAATAAGTTCCACATCCTAGAAATGCTTTCGGTTTATAGCCGGTTTTAGAAAGGCCCTTGGATTTATTACACGCTATTAAGAATTACGGAGAAAGCAGGTAGTGACTTAACGCAACAGTGAATGTTTAACTAACGGAAAATCCGGGTTTTTCCATTACACAAAGACATCAGCTAGTAACATTGGTAGGAGGTTCCATCCCCTCTCGTCACTCTTTAACATTGACTTAAACCAATGGACATCGCAGATCGTTGCCCTCACTCTACTCACGAAAAGTGTGAACAACGAATCCACGTCCTTAATCCAAAAGGAACATCCACACCGAGTTTTCTTCCGTAAACCTACGAGAACGAACTTCATATTTTTTCTACGGTATTCGTACTGTCTGTTCAATTGCTACTTCGGTTACCTCTCGCGATTTTCGCACTTGCTTATCTATTGGAATATCATGTCTTTGGATATCGTCTACGTTATTAGTATTCAACATATCAGTGTACTAAGTGTTGAAAATATATAAAGTTTATAGCTCTGTGAATCACAGTGTTATACACATTCAATCACCCCCTATTATCCTAACCGAAATAAGGGGATCGATCTATTCGTGGTGTCGATTCTTGCAATCGTAACGGGAATTTACGACTCCCGTTGACGCGTATTCTCGAGACCGCGTCTCCCCGCGATAGGTCGAAAATACAGCCCCAAAGCAGCAAAAAGGAAAAAGCCAATATGACAAATAAATATAAATCAAAGAAGGCAACAAGGAATTATAAGAAAAAGTACTCATTCGCACGTTGCCAAGAGACATATAAAGAATGTCCAAGGAAGTTGGCCGATACCATTGTAAATAATGATCTCACTCACTTGGAACTAGCCAAACAACCGCCAGATGCAGGGGATGTGAGAAGGCTTTACAATGATCTATGGGAGAGAACTGGCCCCATAAACCCGATAATATTAGAAAAGAGTGCCCCAGAATTGCCGCTGGGTGACTACTTCGGGCCGATTACAGTCGGGGAAGTCGAGGACAAAATAAACAAAATAAGAAAGAAGTCCGCGGCAGGGCCAGATGGGCTATTGAAAGAAAATCTATTAATACCTGACCTGCCCATTATACTCGCCAAATTTTTCAACATGCTATGGAATAGTTCCTACTTTCCGACCTCATGGAAGGAGAATAGGACTACATTAATTCCAAAGCCCAATAAAGATACGAACATTGTTGAAAATCGGCAACCAATAACAATTGGCTCAATCTTAAGTCGAATGTTCTCGTCGATCCTCGACGGACGGCTCAGGAGTGATATCACCCAGAATATAAGACAGAAGGGGTTTACATCAGAAAGCGGGTGTAAAATTAACGTAGAATTAATGAACTCAGCTTTAGATCAGTATAAAAGACATCAAGGCGGGGTGTTCACAATTGTGGACATCTCGAAAGCCTTCGACACCATACCCCATTCGGCAATTAGACATTGCCTGGCGAGGAAGGGCGTACCGACCCCGATAATTGACATAATTATCGAAATGTATCATAATTTTAAAACAATTATTAAAGCGAAGGATAATATAGGGGTCGAGGTTGAAATCCTCAGGGGGGTTAAGACATAAGATGTGTAATGTTAGACATAAGAATGTAAGACATAAGATTCCTATGCTGGCCTTTTCCAATGACATCGTCTTGCTTGGTGAAGATGAGAGGGAAGCACAGTGTCAAGTGGACGAGCTCCACAGATACCTGGAGGGCAAAAGCCTAACTTTCCAGGTGGTAACCAAGAAGGACACCTGGTTCGTCAAAAATCCGAAAATAAAAATTGGCGATAATAAAATACCAGAGATGAATACAAAAGAAGCATTCAAGTATCTGGGCGCAAAAATCGGACCTTAGAAAGGCGTCCACAGTGGCATAGTTGTGCCTGAAATTCTGAGCATGGTGAGGAGAGTCCGCAAGCTCTCCTTAAAACCATGCCAGAAAATTGAATTATCAACGAAATATATTGTCCCTCGCTTCATTTACCATCTATTGATAAATCCACCAGGGGACGGTGTCATGAAACTTATGGATAGCGAGGTCAGGCAGGAGATCAAGTTAATTTTACACTTAGTACCATCTACCGCCACCTGATTCTTTTACGCTCCTAAAAATTATGGAGGTCTAGGGTTACCGAGGTTTGAACACATTGTAAAACTCTGTACCCTAAGGAGCGCTCTTAAGATATAAAGATCGATAGACCTAGCGGCAGCAAGTTTGATCGGCGAGGACACAGAGAATAAATTAAAAAAGATCGCAAACTCCCTGAGGATTAATTGGCCGGCCACCTCCGAGGACATAGAGAAGGCCAGTAAAAGACTTAAAAAAGAACATATTAAATAATGGGCCGAACTAAGAAGTCAGGGTCAAGGAGTAGCTGACTTCGCGAAAGAGAAGCTTGGCAATGTGTGGTTGAAGGAGTACAACTTATTAAAACCATCCTGCTTCATCGATGCATTGCGATTCCGTCCGAACACCTTTGGCACCAAAACCACCTTGGCACGGGCAAAGAAAAATGTGGATGTAACGTGCAGAAGGTGCCATGCCAAACCGGAGACCCTAGGACACGTCCTACGGTTATGCCAATTTACGAAGGGCCTTAGAATCAAAAGGCACGATGAAGTTAAAATCTTCCTGGCCAACAAATTACGAAAGCGGAATGAGGTGTTTGTTGAGCCAACAGTAATGGTGAGGGGTAATCGTTACAAGCCGGATCTCGTAGTCAAAAACGAGGAACGACTTCTCGTAGTCGACGTTATAGTCCGCTACGAGAATAGAGATTACCTCCTCAAAGCGTGCCAAGAAAAGGTTGACAAGTACCTTCCGTGTCTGAAACATCTCAAAATAATATATAGCCTAAAAGAAGGTTCAATACTACCAGTAGTGATTGATAGCAGAGGGGCTGTTACTACAAAAAATTAGGAAAATTTATATGAAATGGGATTTAACAACAACGACGATTTAACGATTAAGACGACAATTAAGACGATTGTGATGAATGTGCTTAGGAGCTCCATTGAAATTGGCAATATATTTTTAGATGGTTAAGAGTGTCTTTTTAACCTAATTTATTAAATTATTAAATTTTTTATTTATTTATATAATTTAATTTGTTTTGTTATATTTGAATTGTACATATTAAATATTGATTATTGACTATGGTCAATTTTAAGTTATTACAAGTCCCTACGAGGGGGTATCTCGGAAGTATGGAGCCTCAGTAAGAGGCTCCACAGGTTTTTTCCAAATGTCTCGTCATCCAATTAGTGACGATATTGAAAAAGCAATACGCCGCTGGACTTAGCCGCGTATGCTGGAAAGTAATACGCCGCTGGGCCTACGCGTGTGCTTGAAGAGCAATGCGTCGCTGGGTTGGCCGCGTGTTGTGATCTCTTGAGCCGTATAGGCGGCATGCCGCCGACAAACGGCGTGCCCTGGGCAATAAGAGTGTCATAGTTACTCGGCGGCTGGCGAGACCTTGATCTTGTCTGCCCAAATCGCACTCCTATCTCCCAGTGGTACCGCCGGTAACATGCCCGCTTCAGCGTGGGGAATAGACCCGCCGAATGCGGCGAGCATGGCTAAACGGACTGCGGCGATGAAGGAACGAGAGACAACTTATTTAAAATTTGCTTGCCGATTAACGGTAGGTTAAAACCGCGAAGAAAATAAATATAAGTATAAATTAACAACTATCAGAAAAGGGAACTTGTTCCCTGGGTTGGACCTTGACGACAGGATTGTTATGGTTTATGATTTCGATACGAATGGACATGTATAAAGGTAGCAAATATTTTGCGAAATAGAATTCGATAGTAATAATTATAAAGCCTTGGACGCAGCGTCTCTCTGTCCCGGAGGCGTTGTGGCGGATTTATCCGTTTTGAAGGGGACCATAGTTGAAGACCCGGCTATATCCACGGACATGAATTGAAAAATAATAGTGCCGCTGATGGGGGACAGGGTTGCGTGTCCGGTCTGCGAGAAGAGGGAATTAACCTCTTCTTTATGACACTAGCAGATCTGGACGGGCACCTGAGTCTTCATCATGTGGATGCCCCAACACAATGGGGATGCATTAATTGCCAAAGTGTTTTACGAAGCTTCATGGGGCAAGGTGTCATTTACCAAAGTGTAAAGGCACCAGTGCAAGTAAAAAAGGATCATATAAATGTGAAGCTTGCCCCGTGAGCTTCGGCACCCAAAGAGGGTTATCCACTCATGAACGGCACGCGCACCCTGCCGTCAGAAACGAGAAAAGAAGGGGAGCGGATCTCCCTAGTACCAGATTATGGATGGCAGAAGAGGTTAATCTCCTGAAAGAGCTCAACGAAACCTACAAAAATCATAGATTTCCTAATGTTGAAATCAGTAAGTTCCTCACCACTGACCACTGCCAAGACATGTTTAAGGAATGTCCTAAGAAGCTAGCGGATGTAGTTATTAATAATGGCGTATTTAGCTCCTGCCAGACAACCTCCTGAAGCAAGGGAGACAGAGGCGCTTTACAAAGATTTATGGGGTAAAAAGGGTCCTTCGGATCTTCCTATGGTAACGAACAGAGGCAGAGGGGTGGCAGTAGAGGTATAGCAACGGGGAGGAGGAGAAAAGAGGCAATCCTGATCAAGCTGGTAAAATGTCAGGCTTGGATGGAGATCTACAGAAAAATAATGACGGCCAGGGAAACGATCGTAGGGGCGATCGGGATGACGAAGACCTCACATCCTCATTGAATTTGACAGGAAGGTGGCTGCGGGCGAAGATAAAATGGAAGTGTCGGCATTGGTGAATGAAACAACAATGCAGATAAAAAATATCGATACCCACCAAGGAGGAACTGGTGGAGGATCTGAAAAGGGAGTGGGGGGGTGTCGGTGTGCAATAGCATCAGGGTTCTGTCAATGAGTATGGCGCCCTGGGGAACGCAAGTGGCGGTGATGTTACCAACGAATGCGATTCCCAGAGAGGTCGATTTGGTTACGCGGTTGATGGTGCAATTCCAAGCCAATTGCATCTCCCCGATCGCGTCTTGCCATGAACGCCCGGCCGTTTCTACCGTCGTAAACATATTTTTTATCGTACTCATAACACGTTCTACTTGCCCATTGGCCCTACTTGCACCGGTCGCGATCAAATGAACTTTGATTTGTTTACTTTCACAGAATTCTTGAAATTCCCGGCCCGTGAAACATCTACCCTGATCTGCTATTATCCGACAGGGACTACCGAACAAAAACATGGCGGACTGAAGTGCTTTGATAACGCTAAGCGAATCCAATTTGCGTGTGTGATGTAAGTGCACGAATTTCGTAAAGGCATCGACCAAGACGATGACATACTCTTTCGAGTCATTCTTGCCACTCAGCTTGCCCGTTATGTCCATGTGCACCGTATGCCACGGTATGCCGTTCTTAGGTATGGGATGCATTCAGCTTGTATTTTACCTGAACTAGCCTTCGAAACTCTACAAGCATGACAGTTCTCGACGAATTTACGAACATACTTCGTCATTCCCTCGAACCAGTAATACTCATAGAGCTTCTCGAGCGATTTATCCCAACCTAAGTGCATAATTGACTGATGTACATGGTTAATGACGGACCATCTAAAACCTCTCGGAACAATGGGTAAGCAGAGGGTTCTGCCCTTTCGTTGTATCTTACGGTGAAGGGTACCGGATCGCAGTTCATACGTATTCGCGATGTCTTCCGCGAGCTCTTCGTTTTGCAATTTATTAACGATTTCGGAGATTTGGGGATCGCGACGTTGTTCCGCTAATAGCCAGTCTTCGGAGATCTCGGCCAGATTAATCTCTTTCTCGTTACCGATCACATCAGTGTCAACCTCGTTAATGTTGACCGCATCTTCCGTGACTTTACCACAAGCGTTAATGACCTTTGTTTTACAAATAACGAGGCTAGTTTGCGTGATATTTACGTCGAATCTTTGGCTTAAAATCTCGCGACCAATCATGATATCGTGTTTTAAGTAATCATCAGCAAGGACATGAAAAACTATCTCCAATGTAAGACCGTTAATACAAACAGTGGACAAAATCTGAAGTGTACTCTTAATACAAGTATACCCGTTCCCCCACATCACTACTACATCGGTTATTCTTTTACCCGAAAATTTCGAGGCTAAGGACTCTGTTGCGTCGCATGGAACATCTGCATTCCAGCCGACGCTACCTAGCAGTCAGCGGCCCACCTACAGCCGTCCCGACCCTCAATAAACTCAAGGAACCACCATAAATCGTCAACTTTAGCTTCATTGTTTCTGTATGTTTGCCAGTCGAACTATTTGTCGAGAAGTATATTTGGTTTATGTCAGAGTTTTGGAAAAGTCCTTGAGTTTATTAGGCTCTCAAAAATCACGGAGAAAGCGGATAGTCGCCAAATGGAAAACCGAACACATGTCCACCAAAAACGACTGGTTTTCCCCAGGAATTCCTCATATCCTTCTTCGTTAGCATGGGTCATAACCAATCAGCATCGCGGATGTTTACCCTCACTTCCTTGACGAAAAGTGTGAACAACGAATCCGCGTTTTTCGTTCAAAGGGCACACCCACACCAAGCTTTCCTCCGGGAAAAACATAAGAGCCAAGAGTCAGTCTGGATCAAGCAGCTAATCCGTTATCATACGCGACAACGCGACTAGATTCTCACGCGTAGTCATATTATAACAAACGTCCATTTGTATTATACCGAAGTTGTTGGATTTTGCAAATATATAATAACTTGTTAGCAGCAGTGCTTTCTTTAATTGAACTACCCTTATTATCCTAACCGAAATAAGGGATCGAACGATTCGTGGCGTCGATTAGTCAATCGTAACGGGAAGTTACGACTCCCGTTGACGCGCTTCTTCGAGATCGCGTCTCCCCGCGAACGTGCGAAAACAGACTCTTTAATTAACGAACACTCGGCGCCAGAATCAAAGTAAAATGGATACGACGCACCCAGATGGCTTAATCTACCAGCCGGAGTTTCCACTACACAGGCGTCGATCCGGCGTTCATCGATGGAATCGTGGTTTCTTTTCCGCAATGATGGGCAACTAGACGCGATATGTCCCTCCTCATGGCATCTGAAGCAAGTCACCTTCGACGATGCGGCTGGTCGTTTTTCCTTTGGATTTCGTATATCCTGCTCCTTCCCCGTTTGTGTTTTCAGGTGACACTCCGTTCTCCTATGTCCATGAGCACCACAGCGGTAGCACTTAATCCGAAAAACTGACGGCCTGCTTCGTTTAGTTTCAGGTTCCGTCGGTGGATTATTTGACGAAGGTCTCTTTCTCGCGTAAGACAGAGCTCTCATTTCCTTGTGTAATTGATCCTGGGTCCGGATATCGTTCGTAAGTGCTATCCGTTCGACACGCTGGTCATGCGAAATCAGTCGTTGAAGGGCGACGGCGTTGATTAGTTCGGCGTAGATCGGATCTCCCCATTTCGCCGATAGAAGAGAGCGAAGACGATTACCAAAAGCCCCCGTGGTTTCGTCCTTCAGTGGTTGTTCGTTGGACACCCTCATTAGCAATGAGGTTGCCGTCTCCGTGCCACCATAACGCGCAAGAAAATGTTCCGTAAACCTTGTCCAAGTAAGACTACTGACCGGAATTTGCGTAAGCCACTGTGCTGCTGAACCTTCTAGAGCACGACTTATAGTGAGGTATAACTCGTCGTCATGTAGAGGTCTTTTTTCCATAATCACACTAACAGTCGTGCATCACGCGGCCGGGTCGGCGCCCGCGGCTTCGGGGTTAAAACGTGGTAACGTTACATCCTTAGATTCCGTACTTGGTCTTTGCTCCCTCGGCTGAATTAACCGGTCCATGAATCTCATGAGTTGTTCCATGGTTACATATGGGCTTGATCCCACTTCTGATGTCGGATCATGATTCGAATTTTTGGCGCGTGACAACTCTTCATGTGGATTAGCCATCGTTTCACAAAGCCGAGATTTTATTCACACGTATATACAAGTCTATCACTAAGCTTAATAAATAATAAGTACAACTAATAATACGTTTAACAGATAATAAGTCTAATGAATAATACGATTTACGAATAATAAATTAAATAACACTATTAGCAATGTTTTGGGTTCAAACGAATCCACGGTCACCGGGATAACTCCTTACTAAGCGAAACTAATCTTAGGCGCAAATTATCGAAAATGCTCGATGTGTCACTCTCCAAGGCAATTGCAAGAATGCCAGCCTCGTGGAGATTTTTCTCGCTGTACAATTGCATTTTGTTTTCTATACCCGTTTGGAAGCATCGAGAAGGTTCCAAACGCCGTTGCTGGCAACACTCGTTGGAAGCATCGAGAAAGTTCCAAACGCCGTTGCTAGGCAGTTTCTGCCTGGAGTTTGATTATTAATACAATGTATGTCCCATTGTATCGGCACCTCCGAGGCAACATCACACGTGGCTAGGCCCGCTCTCGAGGCCGCATGCCGCCACAACCACATTTCTCGGAAAACACATACAACCACTCCAGACCTCCGTTAAACAAAACGTCCATCCCGTGACCGTGGCTACGTTCGGCGACCAATCGTCACCTCGAACCCAATCTCGCTTATCACAAATCTTAAACAATTACAGCTATAATAAAATCTAGGCTAAGGTATTAGAGGATGTTCCCAAAATTTCCAAGGAAAGGCTTCGGCTTTCCATTCATCTCCGACATATATATATTAATTCATAAGTTAATATATGTATTAAAAAATGATACTTTTTTACTCAAATGGCGAGATTCGTGAGATTTATCAACAAAGATACACTCCCATTATTGTACCAAGTACAAGAAATATTCCTAACATTCATGCTGCTTTTACAAGCTAACAGTCATTTGGAAAATTGAAACCACTAGCTGTTCTTGCATACAATAAAGTGTAGTATAGATTATTCGGATCAAATGGTTTCATATGCACTATAATTAGAAAAGGACTCAAACGGCACGGGAAACTTGGCGTTCAGCTTCTTCTGGGGTATTACAGAAAAACGCTTTAATAGTTTACAGGATTACAACAAAGAAGAATACAAATAAGTATAGTATATGCTGGTCCAGATTCTCACTCTAGCAGTGTTACACTACAATAGAATATAATAGGGAGCAGGTTGAAACTCTAGCTGAAAGTTACAAGAAACAGCAATAAATGTCTACTTATAGCTCTTTTGTTTCTAGACCTTGTGACCCAAAAACAACATTCATATTCAAGGACACAATAATGTGGACCTCTCCTTTTCGTTAACTTTTTTGCTTCACTAAGTTCTATCTTCATCGTAACAGTGGTGTCCAGGTCACGAGTTTACAAAAGAAAAAGATGTAGAGCTTTTCTAGAAGTAAATACTTTAAGATAGACAAAGCATTACAATGTAAATAATTTTTTTAATGAACCATGTTTCTATATTACTTTTATAACAGTTTAATAGTCTTATTATTGTTGAGAATTGTGGATCTTAGACGCTGAAATAGACGGATAGCGACACTCACATTACACGTAAAAATGATATTAAAATAGTTTCATATTTATTTAATATGTGATTTACAACATATTCGTAAATACACATTGCACATGTCTCACCACTCTTTCTGTCTCACCATCTTTTTCACCATTCTACTGTTCTACGAGACACTGCGCACGCACATATTCCGCGGCTAATCCAGTGTAGCACACAAAATTACACATATCTCAATAATTCTATTCTGTGAAATATCTTTCCAAATAACTTTCCTACTAACTTACCTCGCAAGTATTCAAATAAGCATTGTTCAGGATTTTGATGGTAGAAAACACATCATTCGTATAGGAAGAATTATCCACTAACCTGATAGCAATTGAGGCAAGTTCTGTCCGCATGGCAAAAAATATGACCACTGCGACAGCACTGGTGGAAAAGGTGGGATAAAGAATATCTCAACCAAATAATGATTAGGAAAAATGGTATCAGCATGGCGCAACAAATTCCAAGGAAAGCACGATGGTCGCATCAAGGGACAACAACACGACAATGCCAGTATTCGCCCTAAGTAACCTCCAATCTACGCATAAGAGCAAACAAAGTAATTCGTCGTTCGTCGATATTTTTGACTCTGCGATTTATTTTCCGACTAGATTTAATACATTGTTACATTTCATTTTATAAAGAACGTAAATTCAGGATCAAATACGAGATACAATCGGATAATTCTAACAATCAATAATTAATAATAATAACAACAATACGCCATTTTACATATTAATCGTTTCGAAACGCGAAACAAAGTATTGAACCTGTTACGCCGCCTAAAACATCTGCATTCCAGCCCTCGCGACCGGACAGCCAGCGGCCTGCGTAACGTCACCTCGACCCTCAATAAACCTAAGCACCCACCATAGACTTTCTCTTTCATTGTCTTGCATCGACATGTGTCTTCAGTCAATTCGTTTGTCCTGAAGAATTTCTCAAGCCTAAAAATATTTTCGAAGCACATCTGGCTTTTAGAGAGGTCCTTGCGTTTATTAGGCGCACTTAAAAAATACGGAGAAAGCGGATACGCACCTATTAGGAAAAACCGAATAGCTAGCTAACAAACAAGCTGGTTTTCCCCATGTACACGAACCACGATGGTAGGAGGTTTCCTACTCATCCCTTAAAACATCAGCCTAGGTTATAACCAATCGACATCGCAGATCGTTACCCTCACTTTTCCAACGAAAAGTGTGAACAACGAATCCGCGTTCTTCAGGCAAAGGGGCCCACCCACACCGAACTTTCTTCCGTATTAACATCAGAGCGACAAGGTAGTTATAGCACAACATCGTCACTGTAACTCATCTCCTAAGATCTGGGGAAAGTCAACTACTGCTCCTGCGACATCAGGAGGTTCACTAAAGTTACTAGTGCAAAATCGAACGCCTAACGTTTACGTCTAAGCGCAGCATTCAAAGTCGGTTCTCGGTATCATCGAACATTCACATACGCTATTAAGTATCATATCGTGCTGCGTCCACTAACATACGAAATTCAATTATAAGAGCCCTGTTCTAGTGTGCATATCTATATTATCTTCGTGCGACAAGTTGTTATCTATTTGTAACTACTCTACAGTGTAATTTAAGTGTTGGAAATATATAATTTATAATTCTGTGAATCACAGTGTTATATAAACTGAATCACCCCTATTATCTTAACGGAAATCAGGGGATCGAGCAATTCGTGGTGTCGATTATCATAATCGTAACGGCAATTTACGACTCCCGTTGACGTCTCTCCTCGCGATTGCGTCTCACCGCGATTGGTCGAAAATACAGAACCTACTCTAGGAATACGAGAGAAATTTATGATAAATCCATTTTGTAACATCTCCTGATATCCTATAATCTTGAATTTACCCTTTAATTTAAAACAATTTCATTTAACATGTCGAGGCATGACTAGTGGTTTCTTGAGAATATTCAGAAAAAAATACAGAAAATGTGTGAGTTTATAATTATCCACAGCACTTTATTATTTATTACACCTTGCATCTCCTATTACAGTTTAAGGGCATGTAAAGGTATTACAATACATTACACTTCCTCCGCGCTTCAGCCTTTTGGAGGATAGTTAGTACGTGAGGTTTAAAGGACGAGATTGCTCGTTGTTGTAACCGTCGAATATATTTAAAACAATAAATCAATATACAGCCGTATACGTGAGTCGTTAGTACTAAATATATGTCGCAAAATATGATAGCGGAATAAATACTCGTAAATGCTCGTCGCGTAACTCGATAGACACTCGAAGATATTGTAGGTATTGTTAGACACTCGTGATGCTCGGAGATACTCTGTAGATACTGTACGATACTCTACGATACTGTTCGGTACTCTAGATACTCGATATGTACTGTCCTGAGGCAAAACAACAACATGAGTCGCTCTCGACTCGCGTCATCTTTTGACTCCTGCGCCGCTACAGCCTTTTACTTCTTAAATTTTATATACAAATAGACTTATATACAGATAGACATTTTTAAATTGCCCGAATTGCAATCCGAAGCACTGTTAAATCTTCAGATTCTGAAAACTGGAAACTCTTGAACTCCCGGAATACCTATCTGTTTCTTCTTTGTTCTGTAACGGCACATGAGTCATAGGACGATTCGAATCAACAGTGATTCATGTTTTTTTGCCTTAGGGCATTGACAACGTTTCGATGTACGAGATGTAAAAGTAAACAAACTCCGGACAAAACAATATCGCCACTACGTGCAACCGAAAACTAGAATCGAATTCAACCTGTCCGGTACAGGGTAACATTCGTATTGTTATGCATAATAATTAATCAAACAGCAGGAACATAATTTTGGCAAATTTAGCACAATAAGGCATTATACATTAACACAGTTGAATAAGTAATGGAAGATTTGAAGTTTATTTTTGATTTCAAAGGAAATTTCTTTTAAAACGAAATAAGTTTGGCAATTTTGTAAATATGTGTTTTCAACATGAATTACTTCGTCACATGACGTATGATAATTACGATCAGATAAAAAACCTGTAATTTCCAAGTCATATCTGTAATTTTGCAGTCGTGAATTATCTTACTAGGAAATAAGATACGTAAAAATTTTGAAAGCAAAGTGGTAAAAAAACTGTAATACTTTGATGGAGAGCTTTAAGAGTATTTAATTTTAAATGACCATTTGTCTCTAAATTTTAACAAGAATTTAATTTTTTCACATCACAAATTTCTTTAAAAACTCATACCTAAAGTAATTAAAAATCGGTTTACAAACTTCGTTTCTTTCTCTATTGTCTTTTACACTGCTTGCAATATCCGTAATGCGAAATATTTCTAGAAAATGAGCTATATAAAAATAATTGAAATCTTCCAATTGCTACTATTGTACTGTTAATTTATTGTATTTATTGTATTGTATTGTATTTATTGTATTGTATTGTAATATCGGAATATATTAAAGGTGTAATTTTGTCCGATTAATTATAATTTATTAATAAAGGATTGAAAATACAGATAGTTAGACAGAAGAACGATGTTTGATTAACAGGAAAACTAAATGCAACGCTTGTATTTACATAAATAACTTGACAACTATTTGGTAACTCTCTCTCTCTCTCTCTCTCACTAGCAACTCTAACACTCGACAACACTTACAACTCTAACGACTCTATGCTTCGACGTCTCGATCAACTCTATGCCTCGACGTCTCGACCAACTCTATGCCTCGACATCTCGACCAACTCTAACTGTCGCAAATGCATTTCTGTCCGGTCGTGCTCGCTCTTGCTCTCGTCCTCTCCTTCACACACACACACACACACTTTTCGGCTCACATATTCTGGCTTCTCGGTTGTCACTCCTTGAAATATGAAACCGTACTTCTGTTTCGACGCTGCTTATCTTTTCTCGCATCACTGTTACTAGGCGCTCTTGGATGTAAACAAACCACAAAAAGACGGCGTACATGGTGTTTTCTAATTTCAGCCGATCTCCAATCAAAGCTATTCTACGATATTACAGTATTGTATTTATTGTATTGTATTGTATTTATTGTATTGTATTGTATTTATTGTATTGTATTTATTGTATTTATTGTATTGTCAAAATTATTAGGATATGATTTATTGTTCAATTTATAAGCTTTCCTGACAATTAAATCTTTTTCGAGATTCGCACATTATCGTACGAAATCGTACGTAATCTGCACGTAAACCATAGAAAATCATTAAATCTAATTTCTAGCTATTAGTTCGTCTATATAGTAGTCGATGAAAATGAATATTTTATCTAAATTTGTTATATTTAACGAGTTATTTCTTACGTGTACCTTTCGTTGCATGAACGAAATTGGAAGAAAGAGAAATAATTTTATTAGATTCTGAAGGATTTGGAAAACCTATTTTCCCATTGCTTTCCATCGTTTTTGACGATATAGTAACGAGATAATGTTCGTTTTTATATTATTATAAGGTGTAGTGACCATATTAGACGAAAGATAAAAATAAAAAACTTCTTAATAAATTGTATCGAGAATATGGTTAGCTATATAACGTGAAGACCATAATAATGATACACGAACTGTATCTATCTTTTTTATTTTTTACTTGTCTTATTTGATCTATAACCATTTCAACATTTTTGGTGCAAGTGAATTCAATTGATTATCAATGCTCATATCGAGTTGAGTGCATTTGTTGTCGTCGCTCTACTCGACTGTGTTAACGGGGCGAGGCATAGACAAGGTGACGTGCGCATAGTCCAGTACACCAGCTTTGAAGTTAACTTATCTTGACCTATATTTCACTACGAATCTTCACTTTCTGGCAGTATGCAGTGGGTAAGTGAGTGTTACATGAAACAAAATAGGAGTAAGATGAAACAACGATTTCTCAACTATCCTAGGAGAAGATAATAACAAAAGTGAAAATGAAACACGTGGTTTCGGTAAGATGGTGGGACACCTTAACAATAAAAAGAGAACCGAGGCTGGAAACGAAGAAGATGGTATGGAAAGTTAGTGACTTTCAAATATTTGCAGAAATAAATACATGTTATTGTGCGACAACGATGACATTAATACGAGATGAGAAATGGAGACGCGATGACGACCGAAGGGGAAACGAAAAAGCCAAAAAACCTACAAATTAGTGTATTACAGGATAAGACGCGAATGTGTGAAACATAGTACATAAACAGTGCTCGTATAATACGATACTTACCATATGACAGGGAAATATTGGATTGGCAACAGAGTGATTGTGGGTTTTGTCGTTACCTGGTAATCCAATAGAATTAAATAGCAAGTAGATTTTTCTTCAATCATGAATTGCCAAAAGATACGAACACTCTTAAACGTATTATCTCAATTGCCATGCTACTGCAAGAAATAGCTAACAGACCAACAACATGTAACATTGAAAATTACAATTGAAGGTTAAGCTACAAGCAGAAACTTCTGTGTATACAAGACTCAGAGAACTCCTACGTTAATGTAATATATATGTCGGAGATGAAAGGAAAACCGGAGCCTTCCCTTTGCAATTTTGAGAAAGTCCTCTAATGCTTTATCCTAGATTTTATCATAGCTGTAATTAAGCAATTGTTGTCATTCAATCTGATTGTAATTGTTCGAGATTTGTGATAGCGAAATTGGGCTCGAGGTGACAACTGGTCGCCGAACGTAGCCACGGTCACGGGATGAACATTTTGCCTGACGGAGGTGTGGAGCGGTTGTGGCGGCATACGGCCCCAAGAACGGGCCTGGCCACATGGAATTGTACTTTGGAGGTGTCGATATAATGGGACACACGTTGTATTAATAATCAAACTCCAGACAGAAACTGCCTAGCAACGGCGATTGGAACCTTCTCGATGCTTCCAACGAGCATATTACAAACAAATGCAATCGTACAGCGAGAAAGATTTCCATCAGATTATGATTCGTGTGATCGCCTTGGAAAGTGATACATCGGGCAGTTTACCGAGCGTCTCAGCAATCGTATTTTTGTGTCTAAGATTATTCTACGCATAGTAAAAAGTTATCCCGTTGACCGTGGATTCGTTTGAACCCAAGATCATTGTTAATAGCGTTCATTAAACTTAGCGTTCATTATTCGTTAAACTTATTATTCGCAAAACTTATTATTCGTTAATCTTATTATTCGTTAAAACTTATTATTCGTCAATCTTATTATTGGTTAAACTTATTATTCGTTAATCTTATTATTCGTTAAACTCAATATTCATTATGCTTTGTAAAAGTCTTGTTTATACGCGTAAATATAATCTCTGTTCTGTAAAACGATGGCTAATTCAAACGAAGAATCGTCACGCGCCCTAAATTCTATTGTTAACCCGACATATAATATATTTATGTATTTGTTATAGAAGTAAAAATTTTAAATGTCCTTGTTGTTTCTTCTATGCTTCCCAATTATTTTTTTTAGTATTACCCGCGAATGTTAAATGTGGTAGGGATGCGTCTGTGAAATGTACGGACATTTATCTATTACAATGCTAATGTCGTTGGTAAGGAAACTCTTTTTGAGCATTTGGAGCATTGGTTCATCGATAAAATGCTGAAAACCGATATATTCCGGAAAATAATGGCTCGAGACAGGTACATGTTATTATGAAAAATGTTACACTTCAATGATAATAACATAATAATTAATGACCCAATAATAAAAATATGACCAGTAGTCGACAAGCTGAAGAAATCCTCTTCGTGATCATTTACACCATATGAAAACCTGTGCATTGACGAAAACCTTTCAGTATTCGAAGGCAGATGTTATGTTGAACAGTTTATACCTTCTAAGAGGAGTAGGTTTTGCATCAAGATATATATTCTTTGCAACTGTGAAACTAATTGCGTATATTAGGTTTTATAATTTACACAGAAAAAAAACAAAACAGAGATAAATCAAAGTACTTCAACTATTGAGATTTCCGGAAATGTTGTTATTATACTTCTTCAACCGTACTTTGAAAATGTACGTCATACGTTAACTACGGACAATTAGTATACGAGTTCACGTTTTTATACTTTGCTACATGAACATAAAATCAATGTATTTGGAACTGTTGGTAAAAATAGAAGCGAAATGCCACGAATGATATTTTAACTTTACTTTGTTAAATTATTGTTGTGTGTATTGTTGTGTTAAAGTATTGTTGTGTGTATTGTTGTGTTAAAGTATTGTTGTGTTTACGTTGTCTGTATTCTATATGTTAAATTAGACAAATTAAAATTAAAATATCTTCTGCTTCTTCCATATAAATAGGTTAATAGCTTTTTGTAGGGAACTGATCTACGAGCACATCAAAATTTAAATATTATAAAATCATGCGTAGAATTTATTATTGAAAGCGATTTTATTGACACGCTCGTCATAGAATTCAACAGGTATTATTATCTAAATAGCAACAGTGATAGTAGAGAAACGAGTGGAAGGAAAAATTAGATCGACATAAATAAAACATAGGTAAAAAGTTTTCTCGGTCCAAGATGAGTATTAATCCACAAAACCTGTACTTCGCACTGATACTATGACAGACGATAGACGTTGTCAGGTGTGGGGATAATGACTTCAGCAATAACGAATATTCCGTAGATTGCATAAAATTAAACCTGTCATCACACATTTTCGGGAAAAATTTCTGACAGCATGTAAGCTAGAAAAAGAACTTTCACATGATGGAGAGTATTATATCTTGGAGGGAAAGACACTCATTTCGGACATGTAATCAAGCCAAACTTACAAAGAATAAATATAAGTAAAAAGCTAAACTTACTGATGTGCATGGTGAGTGAAAGCATCACAGGCTTTTGCAATTTTAGTATACATACCGTGCGCAGGAATATAGACTGAACACTACCTATTCGACCGCTTCGCGGGGAGACGCGTTCACAGTATAATAATAATAAGATAAGCCGTACATAAGCGACGGTGTGACCAGAGTGTCGTTTGTACCAATTAAAGGCCTTGACTAAATAAGTTGAACTTTATAACGGTTCCTTAGGATTATTACTTATTATTATTATTAGGATTATTAGGATATCAATTAAAGATATTTAAAATAAAACATTAGTATTTACAGATATGATCAAACCACTATGAACGTATGGTATCATATTACGAAGCACAAAGTGCTAAATTCAAACGAGCAAAACTTAGAGGATTACAAACTTTTATTATGAAGAAGATATTAATTGCTCTTTAGGGGGGGGGGGGGGGTAAGAACTGATGACATGGATTCTGCACCCTGTCCAGATTCAATTGGCTCCGAAATTATCAGACACTGTTAGAAAGAAAAATCAGGGTGAGTTATCCATTGGATAGACAGTACTCGTCTTCGTCTTCGTCATTGGCCTCATCATTGGCCTGAGAATACATAACATTTAACAATAGCGTTGTTAAATGTGAACCTTGAGCGTTAACTTATTCAAGGTTCGCTATTTAGTTGAGAATTCGCATCAAGTGACGTTCCAAATTTCAACTATTGTGTACATAATACTGAACAATACTTCCAAGAAAAGAAGAAAGGAAAAATGCAGTTGACGTTACAGATATCCAAAGAAATAAATGTCCAGTTGGATATTTGTTAAATTCTTCTAACATTATTGCTAATTAACATGTGGATGACTAAGTTGTATTTTTTTGGGGTATCTTCCGATTTGTTCTTTGACCGTTGGTATTTTTAGGCCTTTGCGTATATCCTCGTTTCTGACATGCCATGGGGCGTTGACTATTCTTGTGAGTATTTTCGATTGCAACGACTCTAGTTTATTTATGTGATTTGTTTACGTTACACTGAACTTTCACCGATTAATGGAAAACAAGAGGGTCACTTACATTGTATTTATTGCATATATTGTATAAGGGGACGTAATCTGCTGTTTCAAGCCAATCGTCTAGACCATATGGGGCAACTAGAAAAAACCGGAGAGGATACAAACATTTATTCACAGTCACTGATGTTTTCACAAAATATATGAGGCGATATCTGTGCAAATCAACTTGGAGAAAGTGATTAACAACATTTACCAATATTTTAGAACGTCTAGCAAAATGATACTCTGAAACCGATAATTTCACCTGCCATATTTTCAGAAAATACCTAAAAGATGAGAAGATAGAACATGTTCCATTGCGGCAGAAACCGCATACACGAACGGGCAAGTAGAGCGATACAACAGGGTAATAACTATGAGATTGTCTTTACTGAGAATGGTGATAATGTGGAAAAGTGTATGAAACGTGAGACAGCTCGTTTTTGACTACGAGGCCCGACTTGTAACGATTACCCCTCACAATTACTGTTGGCTCAACAATCACCTCATTCCGCTCTCTTAATTTATTGGCCAGAAAGTCTTTTACTTCATCGTGTCTTTTAATGCGTAAGCCCTTTGTAAACTGGCATAACCCTAGCACATGTCCCAGGGTTTCCGGTTGGACATGGTACCTTCTGCACGTTACATCCATATTTTTGTTCGCCCTTGCTAAGGTGATTCTGGTGCCAAAGCTGTTCGTTCTCATTCGCAAGACATCGATGAAGCGGGATAGCTTTAGCAAATGGTACTCCCTAAGCCACACGTTGCTCACTTTTTCTTTCGCAAAGTCAGCGACACCCTGGCCCTGACTCTTTAATCCTGCCCACTGCTTAATGTGCTCTCCTTTTAACCTTCTCTTTGCCTTCTCTACATCTTCCAAGCTGACTGGCCAATTTATTCTCGGGGAGTTAGCAATTTTCTTTAATTTTCTCTCCTCGTCGTCTCCAATTAAACTGGCCGCTGCTGGATCTATTGAGCTTTTGATTTTTAAAGCGCTCCTTAGGGTACCGAGCTTCACAATATGTTCGAATCTCGGTAGCCCTAATCCACCACAGTTCTTTGGAGCGTAGAAAAATCCAGTGGCATTAGATGGTAACAGGTGCAATATCGTTTTAATTTCCTGTCTGACCTCGCTATCCATAAGCTTTAAAACGCCTTCATTTGGGGGATTTATCAGCAGATTATATATGTATGTCGGAGATAAAAGGACATCGGAGCCTTTCCTTTGGAACTTCGGGAAAATCCCTTAACATCGTAATCTAGATTCTATCATAGACGTAATTAAACAATTGTCGTCATTCGATTCGATTGTATTTATCCGAGATTCGTGATAATGAGCTTGGGCTCGAGGCGACAGCCAGTCGCCGAACGTAGCCGCGGTCACGGGATGAACGCTTTGTCTAACAAAGGTATGGAGTAACTCTATAGCTCTCTTTAAAAAGGCAATAGTTATAACACTCGACAGTAAACATTCCAACGGTCTCTGCCCGTAGCGCGCCACACGCAGACCCTATTCTTCGAGTAAGATGATTGCCAGATGTCGATGCGTTTCCGCAGTACATGTTCGGCTAGCCTGAGGGCCCGTCATAAATCTTAAGACTTAGCTGACTAAAGTCCTTCAGACAGACAAACAGTCTTTGTCCCAACTACGGGAAGATCGGGGAGACCTATTTTTCCAACGAACGGCGGCTCCCACTAGCAACTTTCCCTCGAGGGCGGCTAGCATCTTTTCCTAACCATCGATATAGATATTGACCAATTAGCAGCAACGCCAATTTCCCTTACTTTCTGAACGAAGGCTATCCTCGACGAATCCGATGATCTCGCGTCCTTAGACACACCCCATGATAGTTTTCCTCTGTGGCATCATCGGGACGGAGATTCATTCTTGCTTGCGACCCCATCGACGAATGGAGTAACACCTTACGATCAGCGATTATTACGCGTCCGACTTGGATTTTGTGAGCACGTTCATCCATCGTCCCGTTGACCGCGGATTCGTTATTGAACCTAGGATCATTGTCATTAGTTTCTCGAGTATCTAGTTACCACGGTTAATTGTCCAGTTCTGTGATAATCGTATTTGCACTAGCCAATGTCTTCTCTATTACATATCGATGCGTGTAATCCAAACGAAGATTTGTTTTACGCCCCTAACCCCAATTCTAATGTAAACCCGACATGTATATATCGAGGGAAGATATATTTGGTCAATAATTCTATCTTCTGGCATGGCTCTAAGGAGAGCTTCCTTACTTTCCTAAGAAAAGAGGAAAACCGCACGTGGAATCTGTTGAGTAGTCGGAACAGTGGTCAAGTACAAGGAGTAAGAGAAATATAGCGTATATATGTACATAATGACAGAATCGTTATTCAAAAGCCAACCTTCGTCCTTACGACTTCTAAATCGCGTGTGAAATGTATTCAGACAAAAACAGACGGATAATCAATTCTATTTTCGCAAGAAGTTAAAGAAACTACTATACCAACGATTACCGTCACCTTGCACCAACACGCAGCCGGACACTCATTTCCGCTAGAGTCGCTACATGATACGTACTGTAAATAAGTAAATATCATGTGGCGCAGCGAATCACTCCGGCACAGCAATATATTTTGTAATTACATGATTTGTGTAGAAATTAGAAGCTACCTCTGCGCACAATTACTGAGAATGAGATTTACAAAAACTGTAGACTGCGCATTAAGCATAAAAATGTAATGCAAAATACTACTTCAATTTCGCACCTGGCCAATTTGAAAACTAAAGGAGAATTTATTCATGGAAATTTGCGCTTTTTGAATTTAATTAGATTGAAGACGCTTGAAAGACCCTGAAAGGGAAACCGAAGGTATCGTTGCAGCAACTGCAATAGCAATACAGAAACATTTAGCATAATTCGTGCAATAAAATTGTAACACGTGTATCCATATCGTTTCCTATAAGTAGCCGATCTTCGGGAGCCGGACCATACAGCGTGAAAGCTGTATTATAGATGATACCTGAAATCTCAGCAGGAGAAGGGAGACAACGTATTAAACACCTTGTTTTTCAGTGACGAGCCATGGTTTCATCTAGGCTGCCCTGGCAACTCGTAGAATAGTCGAACGTGGGTTACTTCTAGTCTTCGGGAAATTAATCTTTAATCTTAAGGTCGCGTCTTGAGCATTTGCTTCGAAAAGTTCTTGTAAAATAAGAAAATCTCCTATGACTTTTTATCAGAGGTGCAAATAAAGTAAAAACAAAAGTTTAATTTAATCTTTTCCAATTTTAATTTTACGAAATATTTATTTAATCGTATTGTATGCTTATTAAATTTATATACCGTGCGGTTCAATCTATCTTGAAATTCTATATATCTATATTAACTTCAGGTAAAATGCGTTGGTTAGTTGTGGATCGGGGACGCGAAGATGGGAATGACAATCTGCTGCTCTTGCTCTGAAATTTCTCGAAATTTCCCGAGGACGATGATCCACACGAAAAATACGAAGACATTCCAACCAATTCACTAGACTGACAATTAGAAGAAGGGTTTGCAGTTCGACAAGTTCTCATCGAAGGCTTATTTCATCAAATATGTGAAATAAATTATATACAAAAAAGAAAAATAAAATGTAATCCCATCTTTATATACATTTTATTATCAATAAACTATTGTGGTGGAATATTTGTGCTTTCTCTTTTGCCAGCGAAACTGTGGCCAGAATGGCGGGGCGCGGAATAGTTGACTCACGGATTCTACGCTGCACATGGTGTCCGTCGCAGTATCGTCTTTGTTGGTACTAGTCATCTTAAATGTAACACGTTCACCTCTTTTCACTTTTGATCACGTCGGTGTCACCAAATTGATGTGAATAGTTGTTATGTTTTCTGCGATTGGCATAATGGCATTGAGTGACGATATAACTGGCGTACACCATGTCTTGTATTTATACGGATTTTAATGCAATTGGCAATTGTAATCCCATCTTTCTATACCTTTTATTATCAATAAACTATTGTGATGGAACATTTGTTCTTTCTCTTTTGCCAGCAAAAGTTCTTTTAGTTCAACTTTCGCTACAGCAGCTCTAATTTGCAATCCGTGGAAATTTTTCAAACGGTCTTCTTTCATTCCGGTAATCTTTCCTGCGTGTTTCTCTTTTGCTATTTCTAATTGCTGCTCCCAATATATAGTGTTCTGGAGTCTTCATCATATCTGTATAGGGGAAATGCAATAGGGAAACTGTCCGATAATAACGGAATGAGTATGTAGCGGCACGCGAGCAGGATAATTCGAATCCTGTTGTTGTTTTGTTTCGGAGCAATAAGACCGTTAGGTGATAGGCATGGTAAGGAGTAATGAACTCCGATCAAAGTGTTTTCGCAGGTTCGCGGGGAGACGCGATCTCGAAGAAGCGCGTCAACGGGAGTCGTAAATTCCCGTTACGATTGACTAATCGACGCCACGAATCGTTCGATCCCTTATTTCGGTTAGAATAATAAGAGTAGTTCAATTAAAGAAAGCACTGATATAACAAGTGAGAAATTGCACTTTATTCCAACAACTTTGTAAAGAAGATAGTTACGCTGGTGCGTATGTATAAGATAAGTGAGTGACTTTTCTAGCGGTGTAGAAGAAGTGGTTGACTTGACTCTCCTGATGTCGTAGGAGAAGTGAGTTACAGTGATGATGCTGTGTCTGAGGAAAGCTAGCGATGGGTGTGTCTAGCGCACGGGACCATCGGATTTGTTGGTGACGATTTTGGCTAAGAGAGTGAGGGAAATAGGCTTCGTTGTTAATTGGTTATTTGCTATGGTGGTGGGTGAGGAAGGATGCTAGTCGCCCTCGAGATGAAGTCACTAGTGGGAGGCCTCATACGTGAGAAAAGGCGACTTTCCCGTGTCAACCCGTGGTGGACAATAAACTGTAGGAAACAATTCGCCGAAAGAATATCTGCTCGGTCTGAAGGACTTTGACTAGGAATTTCCGTGATTAATGGAGGGTACTTGAGGCTATTGAGGGTACGCAGTAAGGATTCGAAGACATCTGGCTGCCATCTTGCCCGCGGTGTGTGGCTTGGTCTAGGTAGAGGGTCGCCCGGCGTAACACAAAGCAATGCCACCGCTACTTTCAACCACCAAACGCAGTCGAGTTCGAATTTTCCGGCTGTCCCCTGACCAGTATAAATAAACAGACGCAATCACGATCGAGAGAGTTCATCGATTCGTGCTGAAGTATTTAGACGTATTGAAAGTATCTATAAAGTTCCTCGGAGATAACGTATATTTATTCTACGACTGAGATTATACCAGGACTTGTAATTTGTGCTGACGAACAAAATATAATATACGAATTATATAAGAAAGCAATAATTCGTTTGTATCATTTCGTATACCAGAAGAGACCTATCCTCCACAGGTAAATAGTGTTGCGAGAGATCAACATGGAAGGCATACGCGCGTATTCTACTCTGTCGGTAAGCAAGGAACAACTGGAATATCTTATTATCATTGGTTGTTCTACCAGGATAATCTCAAAACTTCTTGAACGTGAATAAGCATTGTTTCAAGTTCCAGTTTTGCAAAGAAAATGGATATAGGATGATCTCATGTACTTTCCTGTTATTAAAGATGATCTTAAGTAACGATTATGTATTCACGATTTCTTAAGCCAAATAAGAGTCAATGTGCAAGGATGTTCTGAAACATTGTTTACCTGAGCGAAGAAAAAAGAAACGTTCCTCTGTGATAACTTCAAAAGAGGAACGATACGAAACTATTAAATAAAATAAAAATCGTATTCGTATAAATCGATTCGAATTATTAGAACACATAAATTCACAATTTTGCCAATCTTTCTATATAGCTGCCGGCTCGATTTCGCCTAATTCTAGATCATACCTTACTAGATTTAAATCACATACAAATCGTCCAACTCGCCCAAACCATCCAAATTATTCTCTGCATTTCTGCCGTCATCCCCGAGTCGTGACCGTCGTACGGGTAACTTCGGTTGCGGCAGCCGCCGAATAAAGACGAATTTGAATTTTCCGACTCTCCCCCGACCAGTATAAATAAACCGAAAAGAGTACAGTATCTACAGTATCTACAGTATCTACTAGTATCTACGAGCATCTTTCTGTATCAACCAGCGATCTACCGAGTTACGCGACGAGCATTTTACGAGCATTTTTATCCGCGATTTTATTTTCCGATTTATACTTAGTACTAACGAGTCAACGAATATAGTCTGTACATTAATTTATCATTTTAAATAAATGCGACGGTTACGACAACAAACGATAGCCTCCAGTAAATCTCACGATCGAACATCCGATATACCTGTCCTCTACAAACCGTCGAAGATCGCAGTTGTTTGATAAATCAAACCACCGCGCATCCAAATTCGGTACACTTTGTCATATAGTCAGCATTCTAAAAACATTATTGACACGTGCCACGTCATCAGAAGCAAAAATACTCGGTTTCGAGTTTTAATGCTTTCAACTTAAATATTGTATGTGCACGTGCCGTTTCATTCATTGCGCTCGGCGATTAATATTTAGAATCAAGTTAAATTACATACAGTTATGTACGATACGATAGCGCGACTGACATCATGGACAGCGTAAAATCCATGACTCAACTATTCCGCGCCCCGTCATTCTGGTCACAGAGAATCAAGCCGTGGTTCATCGCATTAGAAGTACAGTTCGGGGCAGCTCGCATCACTGGCGAAAAAACAAAATAAACCATGACTGTCACGAATATCGAGCATTCATATCAAGATCAGATGGAGGACATAATGCATGGCCCACCGACGACAGGACGGTACCAGCGTTTAAAAAAGGAACTTAGTACAAGACTCGCCAATTCAGATAGTGCGAGAGTGCGCAAGTTACTGGAGTGCGAGGAAATGGGAGATAGAACTCCATCCCGATATTCCCGATACATGAAAACGCTCGCTACACCCTCAATACCAGACGACTTCGTTCTCACCTTCTGGAGAAGCCGACTACCGGTTTACGTCCAGCACGCCCTGACCGCCACGGAAGATGCAAAACTAGAAAATATAACTCGGATGCCTGATCGGGTACATGAAATTCAGTCTCATACGGTACGGATTGCTGCGGTCTGCACAGAAAGAACCGCAACGGATACCGAACGACAAAACCACGACCAGGACACGACGCATGACAGGCTATGCCGCTTAGAGGCGCAAGTTAACGCGCTGAGCCTCAACAATCGGCGCCTTCCAGGATCACGTTCGAGACGCCGACGTTCACGTTCTGGAGAAAGGACACAACTGTCTGGCCTATGCCCCTACCGAGCAAGAAAGTGCCGAACCCCTTGCAACTGGAATCAGGGAAACGAGATCAGCTGCCCGTAAACATGGCGTGCGACAGCGACTCAGAATCCCGCTGCATCTTCGTCATAGACAGCAATTCGAGGATCTCCTTTCTTGTGGACACCGGCGCCGACTTATGCGTGTACCCGCGCAATAAACTGCGCGGACCCGCGAGCAAGGACAAATACGAACTGTTCGCGGCCAACGGGACACGCAACGCGACTTACGGCACTGAGGTGAATGTTAGGGTGTAAGTGCCCAAGAAATAAATTTGATGATCAATAAAAAAGGTTTATTAAACCACTAATAATCAACAGTCAACGATTAACAATCAATAATTAACAATCACGTATCTCGAATGTGTTTGCTTCGCTATTACGCTAGACTTTTCATACTTCGCAGCTCGGAACGGAATGAATCTTTTGTTCACGACCAAACGGATTCTTTTCTTTGTTGCCCCTGGATATCCCCATTACGCACGCGTTTATTAGATGTCCTCGATGGTTGCCGCGTATGCATTCTTCCGAATATTCGGCGAAAGAACCGTAGGGATATCGATGGTACATTAGACATGTCGGCCTTACGCTTTGAAGGTATAGCGCTTTGTGTCGAGAAGCCGTCGGAAAATTCCGTCGTCGAGTGCCACTACAGCGCCATCTTAGTGTCCCTCGACCTGTCGCTTCGACGCACATTCAAATGGCGTTTCACGGTGGTGGATGTTAACACGCCTATCTTTGGCGTGGACTTCTTAATCCAGCCCATATTAGTGTTGCCGTTTTTTCTGCTTCGAATGCGGCAATCCGTTTCGTTGCGAAGCGAATTTCATGACATAAGAGTTAAACTTTTGACTTTCGCTTCTTCCGTGGTGGTCAGGACGTGCTGGACGTGTACCGGTAGTCGACTCCTCCAGAAGGTGAGGACGAAGTCGTCTGGTGTTGAGGGCATAATGAGCTTTTTCAGATATCGGTAAAATTGGGACGGTGTCCCGTCGCCCATTTCTTCGCACTCCAACCACTTGCGCACTCTTGCACCATCTGAATCAGCGAGTCTTGTACTAAGTTCCTTTTTTAAACGTTCTGTCGTTGGTGGATCATGCATCATGTTCACAATCTGATCTTCATATCGTGCCCCGATATTCGCGGTAGTCATGGTATATTTTGTTTTGTCGCCAGTGACGCGAGCTGCACCGAACTGTACTTCTAATGCGATGAACCACGGCTTCATTCTCTGGGACCAGAATAGCGAGTCATTCTCGATTCGCATCGTTCTCTGACTCATGTACCGCTACAGACATCTCGCTGATATTTCTTTCTGTGAAGGATGTTAAAGGACGAGAGGAACACAAAACGAAGTCGCGGACTATCACAGAAAGGGAATATCGGGCGATGTGCTTCGGAGGTAAATAAAGAAATGCTGCTAAGCGTCTCTAAAAACACGACAAAAACAATAAAAGGAAGCCATTGCGGTTCAAAGGAGGCCTATTCAACGATATTTATAATTATTTTTCCAACAGATTATTAGTTATAAGTTATTGGTTCTTATCTGAGTCAGCAAGTTCTAAAACGAAATGTTTCTCGAACGAAATACAGGAAAGGTCACAATGTTTGTCGTAACGTCGATGTAAGGCTCAATTCTAACAACAGAAAGCGATCTAAAATTAAAACAAGAAATCGCATTCTAACCACACTCTAGCTAAGCATAAACCCAGATATCGCTTATTAAAAACAAAAAATGGGCCACATGAAGTTGCAGAATCAGGTGCACTTATTTATTTCGAAGCTACAAGAAGCGTGGAAGAAAATGAAATCGTCAGACGAAAACAACAGGCTCGTTTCTCTTCATCGTACGAATAACAGCTCAGTAGCAACAGCTCATCGATGGCGCGTAACATAACCTATACGCTATACGTTACATGGTACACTATTGTGCCATGTCCAGTGCTCACGCGAGTGCGAGTTTCGAGTTAACTGAATAACCCAGTAAAAAATTATATGTATAAGAGCGATAGAGCGAACGAACTGCCTGATCTTAAATATACCACCGTCGATAAAAGGAGTTATTGTACAAGTTAGATTCGACAACGACGATAAGTCGTCCATGCATGAGTGTCGAGATCTATGTATGTGATCGGATCCGGAGTGTACGTAGACTCCATTTTAGAATCACATACAACACTATCTGCATTTTATATATTAGTAATGAATTATAATTAAGCCAATTGTCGATATAATTATAATCAGGGTCGACATGTATTATATATAAGTCAATCAGATTTAGTTAGTGAAAGAAGATAATCAGTTTTTCCTGGGAACACGAGGCTTCACCACGATGAAGAATTGCAAAACAATCAGCTGCAGATTAAAATTAATATCTCGACAATGCTTCTTTATGGATAGATTAAGTGCTTATGTGTTAAATTGTGCATTTGCAATTTTCTTAACTTGTGTAGTGGATAACTGTATATAATTTTGCTTAGTTTAAGCATATATGATCGCTTGCTTAGTTGAATCATTTAAAAAATACAACGTCAGAAATTGTTTCAAGTAGAATTGATTATAGAAAGTGCATATGTCCGAATAGTGGATTAACAAACCGCAATTCAACGACACCACAACTTTTCATCGCTTTCCTATTTTCCGTAATATCATGATAGCAGTAATACATGCACATAACGTGTACCTGAGCCATCTGTGTCCTAATGGCAGAAATAGAAATGAAAAGTTAAAATTACACCATTTAGTACGGTGTCATATTGAAAGCTGAAAGCAATTGTCAGGACTTCGTCATAAATGTGAACAATTTTAATACAGTGGCTTGTCAATGATTCAAAATAATGAGAATCTTAATATGAATCTTCCTGTACTCACAGTTATTAATATGTTGTGTGTCGATCACGAAAATTCTTCTATTTTTACGGTTGTCATTTAGGGAGAAACAATTTAATTACATCATGGGTATATTTAGTAATAAAAAAAAATAGTCCGGAATATGTTAACACAATATATAGTGATTTATCGTACTTCCGTGTACATAGACGGAAATCGAAATAAGTTTCAAGCAAATCCGAATAGACATGTTTTCACCACTTTAATTTACAATTCTATTATCTTCGTTCAGTTAACGAGCGTTTTCATTTGATAATTTATTATAAAATAATATCTTTCCTCCGTTCATTATCTTTTTGGTTATCACATTTGCCAGCAGTCAGTTGTGGTTACTTCAGACGGAACTAGATCATCGCTACACTGTCGAGGAGGACGTGTGGGACCAGTGGCGATCCCAGCTGATCAACGAGGGAGACGAACATCGAGGCGCGGAGGCGGTCCTCCCAAACTGGAAGACATGGAGAAGCCGCCACGGCCTCCCGCACACATACAGGATGACCCAGGTGCTCACTGGACACTGCGTGTTCAGTCAGGATGGCAGTCAGGCGACCGAGAGCCGTTCCATCGCCGTCCCAACGGACCACGACTAGAAGGAGCGGTAGCGCTAGGGGCAATGGCCCCCCTAACGCCAAATTCAATAGTCAGGAATTATTAAGACTGGCTCGAACAAGAGGACGCGGGAATCGGGTGCAACAGAAGTTAATTCATAAGAGGTTCCCGGAGCACTCATGTCATACGCGTAGGATGATCATCGTGGAGTTTTAATCGGTAGGATTATTAGAACAGCAGAGTGTCCATGAGGATTTCTCCACGTACAAAAAAGAAAGGATCATCGCTTCACTTCGATATCATTTGAATGTTTTCTTTTGTGCAGATTATTGCTCGAATGCCAAGAAGACTTGGTAACATTAACAATTGATGAAAAATACCAAACACTTCTACATCATCAACGTCTAATGTCAATGTTTCCTTCAAAAATGAAAATATCAATGATACAAACTATTACTTGAAAAAAATGAAAAAGTGCAAGAGGATGGAATTTATTCGGTTTTTATTACGTACTGGCTAAATACTTTTTCCAGGATTTCCAGAATAGAAAAAAACGGAAATCTCCTATAATATTGGATACACGAAAAACATACTTATTCCGATTCTTTCATTCTTTCAGAAATTTTGTTATTCTTAATTAGTTGGAATAATTGTAAATTTCTACCGAAACAGTTATTGAAGTTTCAATGTTGAAATATACGATAAAAGTGTCTAACGTGGCACAGAAATCACTAGGATCTCAATTCCTGGATTTTTCATTTTTATATTAGGGACCTAATTTTTATAGCAACTAAACTTTATTAAAATATCAATTTTTTTGTTATTAAAATTCCACGTTTAAACAGTATTATGCTTTTCATGACCTTAAACATTCAAACACGCAAAGGTACATTCTTATGAACAAATTACAGTTCACATATTTTGTTACAGATGTACATATATTTTGTATACACTTGTCACAACTGAACCTTAGGGCTATTCTTCAGATTTTACGGTAATTATTATTATTAGTAGAAAAAAGAAGAGTCTGACTGAAAATTTGTCAAATGTAAACTCTCCATTGTTGACTTGAATACTATCATTAAAATTGTGCGTTTAATAGAAATCAATCTTTTATTATTTCAAGCTTTCAAAATAATTAACATTGTCATTAAGAACAAATTATGATATTCCATGTTTTGTTCTAGAAGGGATTAAACGATGGCTTTCTCGAGTCACAGTATCGATGAAACCGTCTTAATTGTAAATCGTATCGAATTACGAGTAGTATGCATGTTGGTTCCTTGGAGTCATTCAACCATGTCATAATCTAATAGATCTGAATCGACATGAATAACTGATGGTATTACGCAGAATTTTTGAACAGAGTCACTGCTGCTATTTATTACACTCATACGTGTACGGAGTGTACCTTGAGTGTACACTTTCGATTGGTGCGGTAGTGATTATTATTGGCCTGGGTCGCGTTCTTACGAGTGTAAACGCGATCGCCGATACGATAAATCTAATGAAAGTGTGTGTGCATGAAAGAACGACGAATCAATAAGCACTAAGAGTAAGTCGCACTCTCTCCATTAGTTTAGCCTTTTCTTTGGTACCGTAAATAAAAGTGTACTCCTATCTATAGTAGCCGAATCTCTCTTTCTCTACCTCTCTCTCTCTCTATCGCTATCCACTTTACACACTTTTCAGGTAATCCAGAGTGAACGTAACCTGTACACAACCGATGAATTTAGGATCCATAGTAAAAATGATAAAGATAAAGTCCGGGCGTTTCTCGCTCAGCTGTTGCTCCTGCCTGTATGTTATATAGAGGCGTGTAGAGGATTGGTAATTAGAATAATGAGAACTTGTTGTTGCAACCCTAATGTCTAATATGTTTAAAATAATTAAA
The DNA here is from genome assembly GCA_930367275.1 of Bombus pratorum. Lineage (NCBI taxonomy): Eukaryota > Metazoa > Arthropoda > Insecta > Hymenoptera > Apidae > Bombus > Bombus pratorum. The sequence continues at coordinate 4,370,204 of OV883995.1, read as the reverse complement.
TAAATAAATATAAATAATGCCGTTGAGACATGCCGTTGAGAGAGTGTGTAATATATAGGTGTAAACGACTCCGAGGTCAGGTAAAAAACCCCTGGAAAGGACCAGCCGGAAGGGCACGATGGACAGACGAAACCCAACGGCTTGTAGGGAGAATCAGCAACGTAGGACAGTTCATCATCAGACATCGTACCGTACATTTGAAAGACTTCACTCCTAACAAGATCTTAGCACCGTCATGTATCACATCACACGTTACGTTTATACAACAAATTCAACACAATGCTGGATTACTCTAACACTCGATATATTAAACCTCCTCCACCTTGAGCGTCAATTCATTCGAGGTACGCGATATCGACCGATCGGTTTGACTTGACGGGTTGCTCTTTAGTCGATAATTTGCAACATCAGGGGAGAATCGATAGATTCCAATTCCTCTTTGTTCGACGGCGGCGTAGTGGCGATATTATTTTGCCCGGAATTTATTTATTATTACATTATGTGTTTCCTAACGATAAAAATACTCCGAGGCAAAACAACAACGTGATTTGGACTCTTCTACATTCTCTCTCTTGAACGTTTCTAACTCATGTGCCGCTGTAGTTACATTCAGAAAAATTTGTACGAATAACGTAATGCTGATAAACAACGTATGTACATATGATTGGCAATTATAGAACATACACATATTCATTGTAATTATTTGTAAAATCAAATTATACTAAATATGACAATTATTTATAAAGAAAAAAGTGCAGTTGCATTTTCCTGATACACCGATGCACAAAAGTGCATAAAATTAGTTGCATATTATGCACCGCCTGATACCATTTAACTTTCACTTATGACATCTTCTTCTATCCTTAACCGTTTAGAAGATACAACTTAGTTCAGTTGCGTCGAACACTTTGTATATGTGTACATATTTGATTTGGAAACATTATTAAACATTTTTATTGGAAATTGTAATACATATTTATTAATGGCTCATGATTAATATTCATTTAAACAGTATTTATCAGCATCAAATGAAATACTGTACATGTAAGTGCTTTCAATAAATCGAGATATTATATAATAACTTTGCTGCTTCTATAAAAGAAAGTTTGTAACACTATCGGTCAAATCTAAAGGAACAAAAAATGGGCTAGATGGGGGTATAGAACCATGAATTCTGATTTCTGATCTCATGTGTACTGATTTATCGTATTTCAAAATAAAATATCATAAAGGACATAAAATTCATGAAAGTTCGAATAGATATTTTTCACCGCTACAATATACCAGTCTTCGTTCAATTAACGTACGTCCTTATTCCATAATTTATTACCACCTGTTATAAAACTATCTTTTCTTTATGATCAGCATATACGAAATCTTATTAAATTATTTCTTTGTTGAAAGTTTTTGTTACAAGTAATTATATATTATTATTATTGCTTAGTCCGTGCCTTTCGGCTTTGGACGAACTTTCGGTTTTACATCTGTCTGTATCTCTTCTTATATGTCAACCTCCCCTCTTTTCCACTCTATTCTATCGCACTACCTTGCTTATTCTACCTCTAAAAACTAAAAATTAGGAACTATAAATTAACAACTAATGACTAAAAAACTGTTGCAAAAGTAATTACTTAATACGAACAATATATATTTCTTAACTTCTGTCGCAAAATTTCCAATTCAGTATTAATTTTGCACGAGTCTAACCGAAAAAAACGTATATGATTGCGATTTCATATATACACTTTTATCTTTTTACACTATTTTTAATTTCGTCCAATGTATCTCAGAAAATAAAAATACACAGTAATCTCCAAGCAATCACAATGTTTCTCAACTTCTGACAATAAGTGTATTTCAAATTTATTTTTATTGCTCAAATTTGGCCCATATATTAGTCTCTCGAGAGCTTGAATTATCAAACAGGTTTCGGATGCGGGGAAAGATAATACATTAAAATTTACAATAAAATTAAAAACTAAAAGGGTGAAGTTCTTTACATTCAACCTACAGGCGGAGAACCATATAAACGTCATTGTAAAAGTCATGTGTGTGGGCCACTTTCCGCATAACGTCTTCGAAGAACTAGTTTTAATATCACTCCGGTCAAAGTTGTTAAAGTGGACAGATTCGAAACTAAGCATCTTCAACAAAATAATAACAAACTCGACACGTTCAACATGAAACTATCACTTGGAAGTGTGATAATGAGTCTGTTCCAGAGGCATTATATGCTCGGCAAGATAGTGACACGAGAAATATACAGGAAATCCCACAGAAAGAACTCGAAGAACCGATTTGGAGTGAACTGTAACAATAAATGAGTAGAATACGGTGCGTAAAGTGTGTTGGGCGATCACACTCCGAAATTATGATAAACAGATATACAGTCGTGACCCAGCAAACGAAGAACAGGAAGTTAGGCCCTATACAGAAGATACTCGATTCATTTAGAAATCAAGAAGTGTGGTGAAATGACAGAGAGCGGAAGAAGAGTAAAATAAACTCCTCCTGATCAAAGTAATCCCTCGCCTCAATAGAGCGTACACTGAGTATGGACAACATGGTGAACCTGATGGAGACATAGACATTTTCAAGGAATTGTTTCATGTTCATTTGACGGAGATGAACGCATTGTCGCTAAGATGGATAAACTCTGACAGATTTACCACTAGTGACTTTAGAAGTCTAACAAACTTCGCAATGGCGAAATTCAACACCGCTTGTCTCTAATAATCGTAAGTTTTTACAGCTGCAGCCCCTGCAAGCTCACTCGTTTGAGGTGGTCCTGCTGGCAAAGACGAAAGTCACGGAGAGGCATAAGGTGCAGTTCAAGGGTCTTCGTTTCGAAAGAGTGTGACCATCTAAACTGGAAGTTCGGGGGCGGAACCGATTTATGATTTAATTCATTCCGATTAGCATATCATTTAACTTTGAAGCGATAATCACTAGCCGAACAGACAAGGGGAGAATGGAGCTTTCAGTTGTCACGATAAACCTAGCAAACAAAACGCGGCTTTTCATATAATCTGTTTATTCTATTTATTTCATTTTATATTATTTTATTTTTATTTCTGTTTATTTTATCTTTTCGAAATCTACATCCGTGCGATACAATTTTTGCATCCTCCGTGGTGATTGTAACGCGAAACATGTTCCCTGGAGCAGCACGTTAAATAATAACAAAGACGAGAACCTGTGACACCAATTTAACGAGTGACAGCTGGATCTAGACCTCCAGTTCAGTGACGCTGATTTTGGTGGCATTTGATTTGTCGAGGCGCAGTCGTTCTTGGATTTGGTACTCGCGGGCAGGCTGGATATTTTCTGCACCGAGCCGTCAGAATTTGATATCTTTGTCCACGAGGATAAAAACACTGAGACAACAGTCACGAAGAGATCGCCCTCCAGACCATAAATAATAATATTCTGTCGGCCCTCGAAGCCTCCATTCCAGCTCCCACATGGGATTCCAATTGCGTTGAGAGATATCTGGACTTCCGCTTCGGAGGTTTGCTACAAGACAAACACAGAATCTCCCGCATCTTCAATCGGTTGATGAAGCGCTTCGGCACACTATGTTACTCTATCCCATCATTCATCGAACACGCAAGTGCTGTAGAGCCATAAAAAGGCGTATCAGGAAGGCCCCTGATAGATCCCCGAATTCTCTGAATCTAGAGAATTAAAGATTCCAAAAGCATGTTTCCGCAAGTTAGACGAGTGCTAGGCAACAGGGCTAACCTCTTGATCGGTGCCCTCAAATTTTCTTCAGACGACTCTCACCGTCTTCTACAGGTGAACAACCTCCTCACATAGTGTGACAGAGCAGAAGATACATCGTTACTGGTACCAAGCCGACAAACAAGTAGAGATCGTGACGTCTCTGATGCCGCTGGCTCCCCAGAACTTACTAGATGACATGCCAAGAATAAACGTGTACGCAACTCGTGCTTCTGATATTCACGATCGTGTGCCGTGACTTCCTTTCAAGTTATAAAATGTTCTTTGTACAGGTATTTAATTACTATTGTGCTCGCGTGCTATTTCATCACTTTAAACATGTTAAACTTTTATCACTTGTTACAAAAGAACTTGTTACTTGTATGAAGCGAAACATTCTTTGTCTGGTCTCCTTTCTACCGCGCGGTAAGCTTCGTGAATCCCACAAGCCTACTGGGGACAAATTTTGAGAGTTTGCGCCGAAATGTGTGTGATGATATTCTCAGATCCCAAATTTCATAACCTTGAAAATTCAATTTTTCGTTGAGTAGGGGCCACTGGAACAAAGTCTGTAGTTTCACCCGAGGAAAAAGGATTGGTAACCGCTCCGGCTCCGATGTCTCAGAGAATTATTTCACATCGGTAGATTCATTAACGATTCAATTTAAGTTTCTGAATGGGAAACGGTTATAAGACTTCGATATCTTCAACTCGGTATCAATATAGCTCCAGCAAAGATACACATTCTTCTTCACCTTGATTTTTAATGGTATCTTGAACGTGCGTATCTTCCTAAGATATGGAAAATGGGGAAAGTGATTCCCTTGCTGGGAAAGGGTAAGAACAAACCTAATCCAGCCAGGTTCAGATCAATGAGTTTGCTGTTTGCAGAGTATCCATTAGTAAGGTCTTTGAGAGGGCGATATAGAGACTCATACTGTTTCATTGTAAAGAGGCTTCCATTCCTCCCGATCAGCAATTTGGCTTCCGGCTCAAATAGCGTAAGGTCCACGCAACAATAAAATTCGTGTCAGACGTCTGCTGGTAGCAAAACTCTACTCATAGACCTGGAAAGGGCTTTTGACATGTTTGGATCGATCAGTTGGCTGTAAAAGCTGATAAGATACGGTTTCCTTAAACATCTAGTTCAGGTGATATGGTCCAGAATCTCTGAAAGTTGTCTCATTGGTTGGCAAGCTCGAATGTCGTCTTCGGGGTGAATGACGGGCTGCAACAGGGAACGTTCAACACCTCCAACCTGGTTAATTTGTATTTTAGTCGTAACTTGAGCCTCTTCCGTCTGAATAGCGACTTTAACCTATGCCCGTTGGTATTTGCTAATGGTCTCCTGATTTACGCGACGGAAATGTATTCGTCCAAAATTAATTCCAAGCTACAGGTTGTTTTCGATCGCATTATGGTTTACTGTGGTAACTGAAAGTTCCGTATAAATACTAGAAAGTACGAATCTATCCCTTTCGGACTGTGCATGTCTAGACATTTAAATTTTAACCGTATGTGACTCGACATTCTCGCTGATTTCTTATCACCGGCAATAGCCCCTATCCGTTCGTCATAAGAAAATGGTCAAACATCCCGATATATATTTGTATTGCAAATTACAGATTACACAACACATTAAGATACAAACGTAAAATAAATGAGAAAAGACTTTTATAGCAAATAATGGTTCGTTCTTCTCAAAGCATCTCTGCACAAAGTGTAGTCTTCTTTTGTACAAATTGCTGGCAATAATCCTACCCTTACTTATGCCTGTCCGATTTGGTTCAATGTCACAACGAGCCAGATGGATCAGCTCAGGCATTTCAAACGGAGATGTCCGAGGCATTGCATGGGGCTGTATCGTTCGAGCTATTTCACATATCAATATAAATATTTTATACAATTTTATTTACTGTATACAAATTACACATAACTTTTAAATTCCTTGAGTTTGTAGGATGCGGTGAGGGTGCCATGAATTGACCTGTTTATGTTAGAATTAGCGAAGAATCATAGAGGCAAAGTACGTCTAATCGTCGATCAACTTTGATGGAGATTTATCTGATCCAAATCATTACTTATATCATTCTTTGAAATGAATTCAACGTAAGAGTATGCACCATATATTTTCCTCTTCAGGATTAATATTTCAATAAAACCGCGCACATGCATAAACCATGATAAATAATTTACGACTGCAACTATAATGCATTTTTATATGCTACTGAGAACACCTACACTTCGTTATATGCAGTGTGATGGATCCTTGCGAAGGAGATAGCATTTGTTAGTTGTTTGTTATTTGTATTAATATAGAGATGTAAAGATACTAGTGGTTTAGCACGGGAATTGCTGGAAATTTTAAGAATAATCTCCATTTTGGGCAACTTGTCTGAAAGCTAATTTCTCTACGATTCGGATGGTGTTGAAATATGTTGTAAGGCTCAACGTTGTGGACAATTTTTTCCCATACATATAACTGGCGATCGTTAGTTTACAAATTATGTACAAAAAATGTACAAAACGAAACTACCGATCAGCTTTGTTAATAGGTTATATTAATCCTTTTGCTCCTAACGCCGGCTATATCCGGCATGTACGATGTGACGCGATAAAATCGTTTGTTCTTTGTGACTGCAAGACGGGTTACATTCGAGACTTTATTATTTATACGGAGGCTGGTAGTACTATAGCGTCCGAACATAAAGACTGTAGTAAATCAGCAAATAGTGTCATGTCCCTCCTAGAATCATATTTAGGTAAAGGTCACTCCCTTTCCATCGACAATTTGTACATTTACATTCGGATATATTACACAAAAATTTTACAAATGCGTATGGCACCGTAAAAAAGAGGAGAAAAGGAATACTAGAAATGAACGAAAAATTACAAAAAGGAGAAGCGTTCTTTCGCTCGTCTGCAAATATATTAGCCATAAAATGGCACGATAAAAAAAGAGATTTTCATAATATCAACAATACATACAGAAGAATTTGTGGATGTACCAAAACACTACAGTGCACAAGAAATTTTACAGGAACCATCTTATATACACGGCTATAATAAATTGATGGGTGCTGTAGACATGTTCATCAGCACTATAAATTCTACTCGCAAAACAACGAAATGGTACAAAAAATATATCCATATGATTGATACGTGTTTATGGAATTCATATTATCTGTACAAATTGAAAATCATCAAAACAATATCAATTACGAAATTTCAACTGAAATTAATAGATCAAATTTTAAATCAAATAAAAGTGGATCAAATTTGTACCCATTAAATAAGTTTATATCTTTTATATAGAAATTATGAGTACATTGTTTTAAAGAAAAGTCCCTTTTCGTCAAAGATAAACAGTTCACGCGCAATGTGTACACTTTCCGGCGCGGGGTCCACTTTAGTGGCGGTGCAACGGCTGACTGAATCGCCGTAGCAAAACGGTTAATACCGTTTGGAGAATACCAGGGCTGGCTGTCTCTGACCAAATGGTCATTTGATTTAGTACGCGAAAAAGCAAAACAATACGCCGCAGGACTTAGTGCGCGAGCAACAAAACAATAAGCCGCGGAATTTAGTTTTTGCGCGCGTTAAAGAAAAAAGAAAAGCTACACGCCGCTGGACGCAGTGTCCGCATGCGAAAAGCGATACGCTGCTGAACTGCGTGCCCGTGGTGAAAATACGCCGCGAGTGAAATCTGAGGAAATAATAACATACGATGTCAACACGAGGGCAGTCGCCGCCTGCTACAAAGGCAAAGGCGGGCCTGCAGGTAACAAAAGCGCAGAATTCTCAGAGAAGGACAGAGGCGACAACCCCTAAAAACGGAAGTGCTAGCGTTACGTCAGGAAAATAAAACAGCTCCGAAATCAAGACGGCGGCTGATGGGGACAAAAAAGACACGAAGGAGGAGCTGCGGCCAATACTCGATATAAGGGAACAGGCCCGGGATATTAGAAAAGACGATCCTGACGTTTCGTCTCGACCCGAGCAAGAGAGTTAACAAGGAGCAAACCGTAATAATTACGCGATACTTCAAGGATATGAGAGGCATCGTGAAGGAGCTCCTGCTCTATAACAGCTATTTCCGCAGAATATTAAGCGTTGTAAGCAAATCGCTGCATGTCAGCAAGTAGCTTGAGACGGCTGACAAGAAAACAAAAGCTGAGCCAAAACAATTCTCGTATACCGAAAAGATTAAAATAACGAGCAATAAGATTCGGCAAATGGCGGTAAAACCGCCGAAGAATGTGGTTGTAATCTGCCCGAAAGGGGTGGACAGTGAAATTAAAACAAGCGAAGATGCGCGTGATACCGCAATTAGGAAAATAAGTTAGTTTCATGCGCTAAAGAGCGCTTCAACAAATTGAATATTTGGGGATTGTATTTTGCACACTTTTCAATAATAAGAAAAGTTATATTTCCACAAAGCTTCAAGTTCTCATATTCAATTCCACATATGTAATACGGAATTGAAAATACAATCTTTGCAGCGATACTCGTGCGGCTTTCAAGGGAACAAAATTGCCGAATTTCCTTCTTTACTATTAGTTTATGGTGTCATTACTGAATACTTTAAAATTGGAAAATCTTTTCGACCAGCACATAATAATGCAAATCATGAATAGAGATGAAATAGAAGTAATAGAACCGAGTTGCTGTCAGTTGCTGTGCAAGCTGCAAAAATTGTAGAAATCAAGAACAAATAAAACACCGTTTCATGCGCTAAAGAGCGCTTGGTCCGAGTTAATATTTGGGGATTGAATTTTGCACACTTTTCAATAATGAGAAAAGTTATATTTCCACAAAGCTCATATTCAATTACACATAAATAATAAGCAATTGAAAATACGAACATTGCAGCGATACACGTGTGACTGCCAAGGGAAAAAAAATTACCGAGGTTCCCTCTTAATTAATAGCTTATAGAGTCATTTCAAAAAATATAAAAATTGGGAAATCTATTCGACCAGCACATAATAATGCAAATCCTGAATAGAGAATAAATAGAAGGAATAGAACCGAGTTGCTGTCAATTGCTGTGCATGGCGAAAAAATTGTGGAAATGAAGAACAAATAAAATAACGTTTCATGCGCTAAAGAGCGCTTGAATTAACTTAATATTTGGGCATTGAATTTTGCACACATTTCAATAATGATAAAGGTTATATTTCCACAAAGCTTCAAGATCTCATATTGAATTACACATATGTAATACGCAAGTGAAAAAACAATCTTTGCAGCGATACACGTGTGACTGTCAAGGGAACAAAATTGCCGAATTTCCCTCTTTACTATTAGTTTATGGAGTCATTTCTGAATAGTTTAGAATTGGAAAATCCGTTCGACCAGCGCATAATAATACAACTCCTGAATAGAGATGAAATAGAAAGAATGGAACTGAGTTGCTGTCGGTTGCTGTGCAAGCTGCAAGAATTGTAGAAATCAAGAACAAATAAAACACCGTTTCATGCTCTAAAGAACGCTTGGCACTAATTAATAATTGGGGATTGAATTTTGCACACATTTCAATAATGAGAAAAGTTATATTTCCACAAAGCTTCAAGTTCTCATATTCAATTACACACGAGTAATACGCAATTGAAAATACAATCTTTGCAGCGATACTACCCGTACGGCTTTCAAGGGAACAAAATTGCCGAATTTCCTTCTTTACTATTAGTTTATGGAGTCATTTCTGAATAGTTTAAAATTGGAAAATCGGTTCGACCAGCGCATAATAATACAACTCCTAAATAGAGATGAAATAGAAAGAATAGAACTGAGTTGCTGTCAGTTGCTGTGCAAGCTGCAAAAATTGTAGAAATCAAGAAGAAATAAAACACCGTTTCATGCGCTAAAGAGCGCTTGACAAAAAATAAAATTTGGGCATTCAATTTTGCACACTTTTCAATAATGAGAAAAGTTATATTTCCACAAAGCTCATATTCAATTACACATAAGTAATACGCAATTGAAAATACAATCTTTGCAGCGATACTCGTGCGACTTTCAAGGGAACAAAGTTGCCGAATTTCCGTCTTTACTATTAGTTTATGGAGTCATTTCTGAATAGTTTAAAATTGGAAAATCTATTCGACCAGCACATAATAATGCAAATCCTGAATAGAGAACAAATAGAAGGAATAGAACCGAGTTGCTGTCAGTTGCTGTGCAAGGTGCAAAAATTGTAGAAATGAAGAACAAATAAAACACCGTTTCATGCGCTAAAGGGCGCTTCTTTTAAATTATTATTTGGGGATTGAATTTTGCACACAATTCAATAATGAATGAAGTTATATTTCTACAAAGCTTCAAGATCGCATATTGAATTACACATATGTAATACGCAATTGAAAATACAATCTTTGCAGCGATACACGTGAGACTTCCAAAGCAACAAAATTGGCGAATTTCCTTCTTTACTATTAGTTTATGGAGTCATTTCTGAATAGTTTAGAATTGGAAAATCCGTTCCACCTGCGCATAATAATACAACTCCTGAATAGAGATGAAATAGAAAAAATAGAACTGAGTTGCTGTCAGTTGCAGTGCAAGGTGCAAAAATTGTAGAAATCAAGAACAAATAAAACACCGTTTCATGCGCTAAAGAGCGCTTGACAATAATTAATATTTGGGGATTGAATTTTGCATGCATTTCAATAATGAGAATAGTTATATTTCCACAAAGCTTCAAGTTCTCATATTCAATTCCACATAAATAATACGCAATTGAAAATACAAACCTTGCAGCGATAAGGTTGTGACTGCCTAGGGAAAAAAAATTACCGAGGTTCCCTCTTAATTAGTAGCTTATGGAGTCATTTCAAAAAATATAAAAATTGGAAAATCTATTCGACCAGCACATAATAATGCAAATCCTGAATAGAGTTGAAATAGAAGGAATAGAACCGAGTTGCTGTCAATTGCTGTGCAAGGTGAAACAATTGTGGAAATGGAAAACAAATAAAACACCGTTTCATGCGCTAAAGAGCGCTTGAATGAACTTAATATTTGGGGATTGAATTTTGCACACATATCAATACTGAGAAAAGTTATATTTCCACAAAGCTTCAGCTTCTCATATTCAATTCTACATAAATAATAAGCAATTGAAAATAAAAACCTTGCAGCGATAAGCGTGTGACTGCCAAGGGAAAAAAGTTACCGATGTTCCCTCTTAATTAGTAGCTTATGGAGTCATTTCAAAAAATATAAAAATTGGAAAATCTATTCGACCAGCGCATAATAATACAAATCCTGAATAGAGATGAAATAGAAGTAATAGAACCGAGTTGCTGTCAGTTGCTGTGCAAGCTGCAAAAATTGTAGAAATCAAGAACAAATAAAACACCGTTTCATGCGCTAAAGAGCGCTTGAGAATAATTAATATTTGGGGATTGAATGTGGCACACATTTAAATAATGAGAAAAGCTATATTTCCACAAAGCTTCAAGTTCTCATATTCAATCACACATAAAAGATAAGCAATTGAAAATACGAACTTGCCAGCGATACACGTGCGACTTTCAAGGGAACAAAATTGCCGAATTTCCTTCTTTACTATTAGTTTATGGAGTCATTTCTGAATAGTTTAAAATTGGAAAATCTATTCGACCAGCACATAATAATGCAACTCCTGAATAGAGAACAAATAGAAGGAATAGAACTGAGTTGCTGTCAGTTGCTGTGCAAGCTGCAAAATTTGTACAAATCAAGAACAAATAAAACACCGATTCATGCGCTAAAGAGCGCTTTACAAAAAATAAAATTTGGGGATTGAATTTTGCATGCATTTCAATAATGAGAATAGTTATATTTCCACAAAGCTTCAAGTTCTCATATTCAATTCCACATAAATAATAAGCAATTGAAAATACAAACCTTGCAGCGATAAGGTTGTGACTGCCTAGGGAAAAAAAATTACCGAGGTTCCCTCTTAATTAGTAGCTTATGGAGTCATTTCAAAAAATATAAAAATTGGAAAATCTATTCGACCAGCACATAATAATGCAAATCCTGAATAGAGTTGAAATAGAAGGAATAGAACCGAGTTGCTGTCAATTGCTGTGCAAGGTGAAACAATTGTGGAAATGGAAAACAAATAACACACCGTTTCATGCGCTAAAGAGCGCTTGAATGAACTAAATATTTGGGGATTGAATTTTGCACACATTTCAATACTGAGAAAAGTTATATTTCCACAAAGCTTCAGCTTCTCATATTCAATTCTACATAAATAATAAGCAATTGAAAATAAAAACTTTGCAGCGATAAGCGTGTGACTGCCAAGGGAAAAAAGTTACCGATGTTCCCTCTTAATTAGTAGCTTATGGAGTCATTTCAAAAAATATAAAAATTGGAAAATCTATTCGACCAGCGCATAATAATACAAATCCTGAATAGAGATGAAATAGAAGTAATAGAACCGAGTTGCTGTCAGTTGCTGTGCAAGCTGCAAATATTGTAGAAATCAAGAACAAATAAAACACCGTTTCATGCGCTAAAGAGCGCTTGGCACTAGTTAATATTTGGGGATTGAATTTGGCACACTTTTCAATAATGACAAAAGTTATATTTCCACAAAGCTTCAGCTTCTCATATTCAATTCCACATAAATAATACGCAATTGAAAATACAAACTTTGCAGCGATAAGCGTGTGACTGCCAAGGGAAAAAAAATTACAGAGGTTCCCTCTTAATTAGTAGCTTATGGAGTCATTTCAAAAAATATAAAAATTGGAAAATCTATTCGACCAGCACATAATAATGCAATTCCTGAATAGAGAACAAATTGAAGGAATAGAACTGAGTTGCTGTCAGTTGCTGTGCAAGCTGCAAAATTTGTACAAATCAAGAACAAATAAAACACCGTTTCATGCGCTAAAGAGCGCTTTACAAAAAATAAAATTTGGGGATTGAATTTTGCATTCATTTCAATAATGAGAATAGTTACATTTCCACAGAGCTTCAGCTTCTCATATTCAATTCCACATAAATAATACGCAATTGAAAATACAAACTTTGCAGCGATAAGCGTGTGACTGCCAAGGGAAAAAAAATTACAGAGGTTCCCTCTTAATTAGTAGCTCATGGAGTCATTTCAAAAAATATGAAAATTGGAAAATCTATTCGAACAGCACATAACAATGCAAATCCTGAATAGAGATGAAATAGAAGTAATAGAACCGAGTTGCTGTCAGTTGCTGTGCAAGCTGCAAAAGTTGTAGAAATCAAGAACAAATAAAACACCGTTTCATGCGCTAAAGAGCGCTTGACAATAATTAATATTTGGGGATTGAATTTGGCACACATTTCAATAATGAGATAAGTTATATTTCCTCAAAGCTTCAAGTTCTCATATTCAATTCCACATAAATAATACGCAATTGAAGATACAAACTTTGCAGCGATAAGCGTGTGACTGCCAAGGGAAAAAAAATTACCGAGGTTCCCTCTTAATTAGTAGCTTATGGAGTCATTTCAAAAAATATAAAAATTGGAAAATCTATTCGACCAGCACATAATAATGCAAATCCTGAATAGAGATGAAATAGAAAAAATAGAACTGAGTTGCTGTCAGTTGCAGTGCAAGGTGCAAAAATTGTAGAAATCAAGAACAAATAAAACACCGTTTCATGCGCTAAAGAGCGCTTGACAATAATTAATATTTGGGGATTGAATTTGGCACACATTTCAATAATGAGATAAGTTATATTTCCTCAAAGCTTCAAGTTCTCATATTCAATTCCACATAAATAATACGCAATTGAAGATACAAACTTTGCAGCGATAAGCGTGTGACTGCCAAGGGAAAAAAAATTACCGAGGTTCCCTCTTAATTAGTAGCTTATGGAGTCATTTCAAAAAATATAAAAATTGGAAAATCTATTCGACCAGCACATAATAATGCAATTCCTGAATAGAGAACAAATTGAAGGAATAGAACTGAGTTGCTGTCGGTTGCTGTGCAAGCTGCAAATATTGTAGAAATCAAGAACAAATAAAACACCGTTTCATGCGCTAAAGAGCGCTTGGCACTAGTTAATATTTGGGGATTGAATTTTGCACACTTTTCAATAATGACAAAAGTTATATTTCCACAAAGTTTCAGCTTCTCATATTCAATTCCACATAAATAATACGCAATTGAAAATACAAACTTTGCAGCGATAAGCGTGTGACTGCCAAGGGAAAAAAAATTACAGAGGTTCCCTCTTAATTAGTAGCTTATGGAGTCATTTCAAAAAATATAAAAATTGGAAAATCTATTCGACCAGCACATAATAATGCAATTCCTGAATAGAGAACAAATTGAAGGAATAGAACTGAGTTGCTGTCAGTTGCTGTGCATGGCGAAAAAATTGTGGAAATGAAGAACAAATAAAATACCGTTTCATGCCCTAAAGAGCGCTTGAATTAACTTAATATTTGGGGATTGAATTTTGCACACATTTCAATACTGAGAAAAGTTATATTTCCACAAAGCTTCAGCTTCTCATATTCAATTCCACATAAATAATAAGCAATTGAAAATACAAACTTTGCAGCTATAAGCGTGTGACTGCCAAGGGAAAAAAATTACCGATGTTCCCTCTTAATTAGTAGCTTATGGAGTCATTTCAAAAAATATAAAAATTGGAAAATCTATTCGACCAGCACATAATATTGCAACTCCTGAATAGAGAAGAAATAGAAAGAATATTACTGAGTTGTTGTCAGTTGCAGTGCAAGCTGCAATAATTGCAGAAATCAAGAACAAATAAAACACCGTTTCATGCGCTAAAGAGCGCTTGAGAATAATTAATATTTGGGGATTGAATTTGGCACACATTTAAATAATGAGAAAAGTTATATTTCCACAAAGCTTCAAGTTCTCATATTCATTTACACATAAACAATAAGCAATTGAAAATACGGACTTTGCAGCGATACTCGTGCGACTTTCAAGGGAACAAAATTGCCGAATTTCCTTCCTTACTATTAGTTTATGGAGTCATTTCTGAATAGTTTAAAATTGGAAAATCTATTCGACCAGCACATAATAATGCAACTCCTGAATAGAGAACAAATAGATGGAATAGAACTGAGTTGCTGTCAGTTGCTGTGCAAGCTGCAAAAGTTGTAGAAATCAAGAACAAATAAAACACCGTTTCATGCGCTAAAGAGCGCTTGGCACTAGTTAATATTTGGGGATTGAATTTTGCACACTTTTCAATAATGACAAAAGTTATATTTCCACAAAGCTTCAGCTTCTCATATTCAATTCCACATAAATAATACGCAATTGAAAATACAAACTTTGCAGCGATAAGCGTGTGACTGCCAAGGGAAAAAAAATTACAGAGGTTCCCTCTTAATTAGTAGCTTGTGGAGTCATTTCAAAAAATATAAAAATTGGAAAATCTACTCGACCAGCGCATAATAATACAAATCCTGAATAGAGATGAAATAGAAGTAATAGAACCGAGTTGCTGTCAGTTGCTGTGCAAGCTGTAAATATTGTAGAAATCAAGAACAAATAAAACACCGTTTCATGCGCTAAAGAGCGCTTGGCACTAGTTAATATTTGGGGATTGAATTGGGCACACTTTTCAATAATGACAAAAGTTATATTTCCACAAAGCTTCAGCTTCTCATATTCAATTCCACATAAATAATACGCAATTGAAAATACAAACTTTGCAGCGATAAGCGTGTGACTGCCAAGGGAAAAAAAATTACAGAGGTTCCCTCTTAATTAGTAGCTTATGGAGTCATTTCAAAAAATATAAAAATTGGAGAATCTATTCGACCAGCACATAATAATGCAATTCCTGAATAGAGAACAAATTGAAGGAATAGAACTGAGTTGCTGTCAGTTGCTGTGCAAGCTGCAAAATTTGTACAAATCAAGAACAAATAAAACACCGTTTCATGCGCTAAAGCGCGCTTTACAAAAATTAAAATTTGGGGATTGAATTTTGCATTCATTTCAATAATGAGAATAGTTATATTTCCACAAAGCTTCAGCTTCTCATATTCAATTCCACATAAATAATACGCAATTGAAAATACAAACTTTGCAGCGATAAGCGTGTGACTGCCAAGGGAAAAAAAATTACAGAGGTTTCCTCTTAATTAGTAGCTCATGGAGTCATTTCAAAAAATATGAAAATTGGAAAATCTATTCGAACAGCACATAACAATGCAAATCCTGAATAGAGAACAAATTGAAGGAATAGAACTGAGTTGCTGTCAGTTGCTGTGCAAGCTGCAAAATTTGTACAAATCAAGAACAAATAAAACACCGTTTCATGCGCTAAAGAGCGCTTTACAAAAAATAAAATTTGGGGATTGAATTTTGCATTCATTTCAATAATGAGAATAGTTATATTTCCACAAAGCTTCAGCTTCTCATATTCAATTCCACATAAATAATACGCAATTGAAAATACAAACTTTGCAGCGATAAGCGTGTGACTGCCAAGGGAAAAAAAATTACAGAGGTTTCCTCTTAATTAGTAGCTCATGGAGTCATTTCAAAAAATATGAAAATTGGAAAATCTATTCGAACAGCACATAACAATGCAAATCCTGAATAGAGATGAAATAGAAGTAATAGAACCGAGTTGCTGTCAGTTGCTGTGCAAGCTGCAAAAGTTGTAGAAATCAAGAACAAATAAAACACCGTTTCATGCGCTAAAGAGCGCTTGACAATAATTAATATTTGGGGATTGAATTTTGCACACATTTCAATTATGAGAAAAGTTATATTTCCACAAAGCTTCAAGATCTCATATTCAATTACATATAAATAATAAGCAATTGAAAATACGAACTTTGCAGCGATACACGTGCGACTTTCAAGGGAACAAAATTGCCGAATTCCCTTCTTTACAATTAGTTTATGGAGACATTTCTGAATAGTTTAGAATTGGAAAATCCGTTCGACCAGCGCATAATAATACAACTCCTGAATAGAGATAAAATAGAAAGAATAGAACTGAGTTGCTGTCAGTTGCTGTGCAAGCTGCAAAATTTGTACAAATCAAGAACAAATAAAACACCGTTTCATGCGCTAAAGAGCGCTTTACAAAAAATAAAATTTGGGGATTGAATTTTGCATTCATTTCAATAATGAGAATAGTTATATTTCCACAAAGCTTCAGCTTCTCATATTCAATTCCACATAAATAATACGCAATTGAAAATACAAACTTTGCAGCGATAAGCGTGTGACTGCCAAGGGAAAAAAAATTACAGAGGTTTCCTCTTAATTAGTAGCTCATGGAGTCATTTCAAAAAATATGAAAATTGGAAAATCTATTCGAACAGCACATAACAATGCAAATCCTGAATAGAGAACAAATTGAAGGAATAGAACTGAGTTGCTGTCAGTTGCTGTGCAAGCTGCAAAATTTGTACAAATCAAGAACAAATAAAACACCGTTTCATGCGCTAAAGAGCGCTTTACAAAAAATAAAATTTGGGGATTGAATTTTGCATTCATTTCAATAATGAGAATAGTTATATTTCCACAAAGCTTCAGCTTCTCATATTCAATTCCACATAAATAATACGCAATTGAAAATACAAACTTTGCAGCGATAAGCGTGTGACTGCCAAGGGAAAAAAAATTACAGAGGTTTCCTCTTAATTAGTAGCTCATGGAGTCATTTCAAAAAATATGAAAATTGGAAAATCTATTCGAACAGCACATAACAATGCAAATCCTGAATAGAGATGAAATAGAAGTAATAGAACCGAGTTGCTGTCAGTTGCTGTGCAAGCTGCAAAAGTTGTAGAAATCAAGAACAAATAAAACACCGTTTCATGCGCTAAAGAGCGCTTGACAATAATTAATATTTGGGGATTGAATTTGGCACACATTTAAATAATGAGAAAAGTTATATTTCCACAAAGCTTCAAGTTCTCATATTCATTTACACATAAACAATAAGCAATTGAAAATACGGACTTTGCAGCGATACTCGTGCGACTTTCAAGGGAACAAAATTGCCGAATTTCCTTCCTTACTATTAGTTTATGGAGTCATTTCTGAATAGTTTAAAATTGGAAAATCTATTCGATCAGCATATAATAATGCAACTCCTGAATAGAGAACAAATAGAAGGAATAGAACTGAGTTGCTGTCAGTTGCTGTGCAAGCTGCAAAATTTGTACAAATCAAGAACAAATAAAACACCGTTTCATGCGCTAAAGAGCGCTTTACAAAAAATAAAATTTGGGGATTGAATTTTGCATTCATTTCAACAATGAGAATAGTTATATTTCCACAAAGCTTCAGCTTCTCATATTCAATTCCACATAAATAATACGCAATTGAAAATACAAACTTTGCAGCGATAAGCGTGTGACTGCCAAGGGAAAAAAAATTACAGAGGTTTCCTCTTAATTAGTAGCTCATGGAGTCATTTCAAAAAATATGAAAATTGGAAAATCTATTCGAACAGCACATAACAATGCAAATCCTGAATAGAGATGAAATAGAAGTAATAGAACCGAGTTGCTGTCAGTTGCTGTGCAAGCTGCAAAAGTTGTAGAAATCAAGAACAAATAAAACACCGTTTCATGCGCTAAAGAGCGCTTGACAATAATTAATATTTGGGGATTGAATTTGGCACACATTTAAATAATGAGAAAAGTTATATTTCCACAAAGCTTCAGCTTCTCATATTCAATTCCACATAAATAATACGCAATTGAAAATACAAACTTTGCAGCGATAAGCGTGTGACTGCCAAGGGAAAAAAAATTACAGAGGTTCCCTCTTAATTAGTAGCTCATGGAGTCATTTCAAAAAATATGAAAATTGGAAAATCTATTCGACCAGCACATAATAATGCAAATCCTGAATAGAGTTGAAATAGAAGGAAAAGAACCGAGTTGCTGTCAATTGCTGTGCAAGGTGAAAAAATTGTGGAAATGAAAAACAAATAAAACACCGTTTCATGCGCTAAAGAGCGCTTGACAAAAAATAAAATTTGGCGATTGAATTTTGCATGCATTTCAACAATGAGAATAGTTATATTTCCTCAAAGCTTCAGCTCCTCATATTCAAATTCCACATAAATAATACGCAATTGAAAATACAAACTTTGCCGCGATAACCGTGTGACTGCCAAGGGAAAAAAATTACCGAGGTTCCCTCTTAATTAGTAGCTTATGGAGTCATTTCAAAAAATATAAAAATTGGAAAATCTATTCGACCAGAACATAATAATGCAAATCCTGAATAGAGTTGAAATAGAAGGAATACAACCGAGTTGCTGCCAATTGCTGTGCAAGGTGCAAAAATTGTAGAAATCAAGAACAAATAAAACACCGTTTCATGCGCTAAAGAGCGCTTGAATGAAATTAATATTTGGGGATTGAATTTTGCACACATTTCAATTATGAGAAAAGTTATATTTCCACAAAGCTTCAAGTTCTCATATTCAATTACACACAAGTAATACGCAATTGAAAATACAATCTTTGCAGCGATACTCGTGCGGCTTTCAAGGGAACAAAATTGCCGAATTTCCTTCTTTACTATTAGTTTATGGAGCCATTTCTGAATAGTTTAAAATTGGAAAATCCGTTCGACCAGCGCATAATAATACAACTCCTGAATAGAGATGAAATACAAGTAATAGAACCGAGTTACTGTCAATTGCTGTGCAAGGTGCAAAAATTGTAGAAATCATGAACAAATAAAACACCGTTTCATGCGCTAAAGAGCGCTCGAATGAAATTAATATTTGGGGATTGAATTTTGCACACATTTCAATTATGAGAAAAGTTATATTTCCACAAAGCTTCAAGATCTCATATTCAATTACATATAAATAATAAGCAATTGAAAATACGAACTTTGCAGCGATACACGTGCGACTTTCAAGGGAACAAAATTGCCGAATTCCCTTCTTTACAATTAGTTTATGGAGACATTTCTGAATAGTTTAGAATTGGAAAATCCGTTCGACCAGCGCATAATAATACAACTCCTGAATAGAGATAAAATAGAAAGAATAGAACTGAGTTGCTGTCAGTTGCTGTGCAAGTTTCAAAAATTGTAGATATCAAGAACAAATAAAACACCGTTTCATGCGCTAAAGAGCGCTTGAATGAAATTAATATTTGGGGATTGAATTTTGCACACATTTCAATTATGAGAAAAGTTATATTTCCACAAAGCTTCAAGATCTCATATTCAATTACATATAAATAATGAGCAATTGAAAATACGAACTTTGCAGCGATACACGTGCGACTTTCAAGGGAACAAAATTGCCGAATTTCCTTCTTTACTATCAGTTTATGGAGTCATTTCTGAATAGTTTAAAATTGGAAAATCTATTCGATCAGCATATAATAATGCAACTCCTGAATAGAGAACAGATGGAAAGAATAGAACTGAGTTGCTGTCAGTTGCTGTGCAAGCTGCAAAAGTTGTAGAAATCAAGAACAAATAAAACACCGTTCCATGCGCTAAAGAGCGCTTGACAATAATTAATATTTGGGGATTGAATTTGGCACACATTTCAATAATGAGAAAAGTTATATTTCCTCAAAGCTTCAAGTTCTCATATTCAATTCCACATAAATAATACGCAATTGAAAATACAAACCTTGCAGCGATAAGCTTGTGACTTCCAAAGCAACAAAATTGCCGAATTTCCTTCTTTACTATTAGTTTATGGAGTCATTTCTGAATAGTTTAAAATTGGAAAATCTATTCGACCAGCACATAATAATGCAAATCCTGAATAGAGAACAAATAGAAGGAATAGAACCGAGTTGCTGTCAGTTGCTGTGCAAGGTGCAAAAATTGTAGAAATGAAGAACAAATAAAACACCGTTTCATGCGCTAAAGAGCGCTTCTTTTAAATTATTATTTGGGGATTGAATTTTGCACACAATTCAATACTGAAAGAAGTTATGTTTCCACAAAGCTTCAAGTTCTCATATTCAATTACACATACGTAATACGCAATTGAAAATACAAACTTTGCAGCTATAAGCGTGTGACTGCCAAGGGAAAAAAATTACCGATGTTCCCTCTTAATTAGTAGCATATGGAGTCATTTCAAAAAATATAAAAATTGGAAAATCTATTCGACCAGCACATAATATTGCAACTCCTGAATAGAGAAGAAATAGAAAGAATATTACTGAGTTTTTGTCAGTTGCAGTGCAAGCTGCAAAAATTGCAGAAATCAAGAACAAATGAAACACCGTTTCATGCGCTAAAGAGCGCTTTACACAAAATAAAATTTGGGGATTGAATTTTGCATGCATTTCAATAATGAGAATAGTGATATTTCCACAAAGCTTCAGCTTCTCATATTCAATTACACATAAATAATAAGCAATTGAAAATACGAACTTTGCAGCGATACACGTGCGACTTTCAAGGGAACAAAATTGCCGAATTTCCTTCTTTACTATTAGTTTATGGAGTCATTTCTGAATAGTTTAAAATTGGAAAATCTATTCGACCAGCACATAATAAATCAACTCTTGAAGGGGACATAAAAAATGGGAGGAAACAGATACTTATGAATGTTCTGTCAACAATGAGAGAAAAGTACAGAAAAATTGTAGGTAGACGCCGTGACTGAAATGTTTTTGCTTTCAGAAAAATTACATTGCGTGAAATACTTGAATCATATCGATAACGGCGATACAACGGCATTTAAAACATTAAGCGAGAAGGTCATTTTGATGTCCTGTCAGTTCAAGCAGCGTGCAGACGTGGGTACAGGAGGTACGAGTTAAAGTATAAGCAGACGATAATACACACATCGCGGTGATTATGCAATTTCATTTTATACAAATTATAAATGGAAAATAATGAGATGGGTCAGTCAACCCTCGTAGTTTCCGTTAAAAACGGAACTGCGCCTTTCTATCTCGGAAAATAATGTGGAAAAGAATTTTTTGTGTTGTTCGATGATTCCGTTAAACGAAATAATGTTAGCATCGATATATCTTTTTTGCGTTCATGTCTATAAGTATCTAATTACATAATTATTTACATTGTTACATATTAAAGGGGAGGGGGATTAAAACAGGCGGATTTTAGGCCACATTCTTATAGTACAATATAAATATACATAACAGTAAGTATAGTTAATAACTATACCAAAACAATATTCATAAACAATATTACATACGTTCACCGCGGAAAGTATGTTGACATCCCACAATATGACCTGTTTGATGAGAGATTCAGAGGCAAACGAAAGGTTCGTTGTTTCGAATCGGTTTTTTCTTGTTATTGTCCTTTTTTTTTAACCTACCAATCAGTCGAAACTCGTGGTTTGTAAACAATAGTGATGTGACCGATATCTTAACGTTTCATATCATATAAAAAGGTATTAACCTATTTATGTCGAAAAACTGTTAGTTTAGATTATATCTTACGTTTAATGTGTCGAATGAAAGATAAGCATAGGACAGGAAGCGGTATTGTGTTTACGCTGAAACAAACGAAAGACGAGGACAACGTAAACACAAGAGAACCGTTTCGAGTCCTTACCTGGCTTTCATAGGACGAATTCAAATTAATATATCTAGTGAACTAACAGATCTTTTTAATTTTTTTATAAGGAATAGAAAAATAGATCGATGAATGTATTAAAAACATATATGGCTCCATTTGCAAAAATGAAGTTGAAATGGAACCCTACTACTGGACCTACAAAAAAGTAATTTGCACCGTATGTGATGTCTTCATTCGAACTAAACAATTTTTGTTAAAACTTTTTCTGATAATATCAATCTCACGTGAGATATTCTAACGCTTATCGTTTTGCCATTGTTTAAATATTGAGGTTAGGTTTCAATGTATAATAAATTTCTATGTATAGTAAAATATTTACATATAAAATACATATAAAAATTGAAAGTTTTAGACGATTTTGTAGATATCAGACTCGGTATATTATTTAAAGCGTGTCCATATCTAATTGTAATGACTTGCAGCAGAATCTGAGAACTGAGATTTGCACTTTTTCATTCATAATTTTTGATTAATAAATAGGAAAGATAACGAATAAATATACTGCATCACTTTTTTAAAATGAAAGAACGCATTTTGCGATTAAAATGAGGACATTATAACAAATAATACAGCAATGGTGGATAATAAAAAGGAATTAGGAAAAAACTTACCATAACAGCATGGAAAAGTCTTTATGAAGAATTGTGTTACTGGAAGAAGCTTCTTTGTGTATCACGAAGTGGATCGCGGAGGATTCTTAAACAAATTTCGTAAAAAATTACTATCTACCAGATAAATACAATACGAGATTCGAAAAATAATTAATATTGACAAAAACGTAATTATTTTATAAGAACATAATATTCAATCAGAGAAATAATTATACGTTTTGTTCTGTTATTAGTAACCATTATCGATGGCCGACTTTATTTTTGGTTCTCAATAAGCATTATCTTTGATGAAAGCATTTTTTAGCGGAAGAAAATAAAATGGGAAGAACGATATAACTTTTATATAAAAAAAAATTTAAACTAAAACACAAATACATATAACATCACTCTTACATGAATATAAATATGTAAAAGCAAGTAGTACATTAGAGACGAAAGATATAATAAAAATAAGAAAAAAGAAAAATAAATAAGAAAACTGTACTGGTTTCTACGACTTACTTCCACATGTGGAATAATCTATCTGGTTGCCGTATGGCCCATCCTAGAGACAGAACAAAGTTATTAGATTAAAATAATTCACAGGAAGTTTGTAATTCTTAAAATTTGCAAGTATAAAATATTTACTCTGAATAAATCCTTTTTATAGAAAATTGCAAGTCAGCTTTCGAATAACCAGATTTTATATTTTATCTAACAACTAGCACTTCTTAGCAATTGCTTAAACAGTTGCTAAACACGAAAATTATAACGTTCAAATAGGTAACTATTTCCTAGCACGTACACACTACCGTGTCTTGATTATGAAAGACTGTCGAACAATACCGTTCCTAATAAAGACAAATTCGTACTGCTTGTTCATTGGCTACGCTTCTGGATTATAAGCGAATCCTGTACGCTGCGCAAATGTCTCTGCGCCGATTATATTTCAATTTTACTACAATACATTAACGACTTTACATTTTGAAAATTGTCACTATTGCGCTGCTGATTTTTATATAAATATTATATATCAAAGTGCATAAAATATGTAAATGCAAAATATATTCAAGCTCTGTAATAATTGTACAATGTTTTACATTGTGAATACGATCTTAATTGCTCATCATGATCTTTTATTATAGTTTATTTACTGATTGTCAAATTCAATGTAATTAAAAACCTCAATTAATATATATAACGTATAGAATATATGTATATATAATATGTGTATATATTATGTATATAAGAGTAACTAAATTATGTATATAATATATAAATATAATAACATATGGAATATATGTAAATATACATATAACGAATAGAAGAATTATTCAATAGAAATCAAAAGTTTTATATGATAGCATCCTATGTAATAGTCTTTTAAACAAAGTTATTTTTATGCTGCCGTGAATAATTTGAAAATCTGGAAAAATCCACGACCAACGAAGATAGTTCGATTCTATGCATATATGTATATGCTGTCCTGGAATCAGTGTAAAGAAGAAAATTTTTAATTTAATGATTGTTCTTCTCTGAGGCATAAGTAATGCTAGAAATATTTGGCAAAAAATGGAGGCTATATCTGCAATCGCCACTGAAAATTGTGGAACTGCTACACATATACGTAAGTATAATACATGGCATAAATCGCTATAATGCTTATAGCTATATCGAAGAAGATACTCTATACGTAACAATTCTTTAACCTCGACAGGACCAAACTATGACCCTGGAAAACAGTGTATACAAAGGCGTATTATACGTGTTCGATGTGTATTTACATATTTTGCTCACTGTCAATAATATACAAGAATGATATTTTTACGTCTTTTCACAACTATGTTTTAAACGCAATTTCTTGCTTTCCTACCTAAATAGAGGATAGAGGATCAGATAGAGGAGAGAATACTAGAATTCAACAGGATATTTTGTTGTACGTAACGGGTGAAGCGGGGACAGATTTAGCGTACTGAACGAAAAAAGAAGTATATATAAATATACATATACGCAATGTGATCTTATTATCGAGTTATCTATGGTTATTAGAAATCCACATCTAAAGTAATTAAAAATCGGTTTACAAACTTTATTTCTTTCTTTGTTAGCTTTCACACTACCTGCAATACCCACAATGCGAAATATTTCTAGAAAATCAGCTGTATAAAAATAATTGAAATCTTCCAATTGCTACAATTGTATATTGATGAAAAATATTGTTGACGAGAAGGTTCTTTCGTCGGTCAGAATTATTAGGTCAGAATAATTATAGCTTAATTTATAAACTTCCCTGGCAATTGAATGTTTTTCAAGATCCGCACATAAATCACGAAATCGTACGTAATCTGCACATAAACCGTAGTAAATCTAAATTTGTTATATTTAACCAGTTATTCCTTACGTATACTTTTCGTTACATCAGCAAAATCGAAAGAAAGAAAAATAATTTTATTAGATTCTGAAGGATTAGGAAAACTTATTTTCCCATTGCTTTCCATCGTTTTTGATGACATAGTAACAAGATAACGTTTGATTTTTATATTATTATAAGGTATAGTGGCCATATTAGATGAAAGATAAAAATGAAAAACTTCTTAATAAATTGTATCGAGCCGATGGTTGGCTATATAACGGAAAGACTATAATAATGATGCATCAACTGTATCTATTTCTTTATTTTTTATTTGTCTTATTTGATCTATTACTATTTCAACATTTTTGCAAGAGAATTCAATTGATTACGCAATGATATATACGTTATCCAGTTCTTCTAGAAACTTCTCAAGATGTTCTTTAAGTAGAAGATATATCAGTGTTAGAATGTGCCTTATATAATACTTAATGTTTAGTTAATAGGTCCTAAAGTTAAGACCGCTTCTATTGACAATTTCTTGTTAATAGACAGTACTCACTGCAATTCGTTAAACGATAAACTATTATCGTCTCCTCTTGAGAAACTTGTAATACCGTGTCGTCCTATGTAATAAATACCAAAAAATCGGGATGATTACTACATACAACCACGCAAAAATGAAAGGTCAAGCAGTGTAAGCATGGGGTAGCAGCTAATTTTTATTTTAGTTCTTCGCTAAACAATGTCCTTTGTCTGAAAGGCCATATCGTAAAATTTCCGATTCCTGCCTCTCCGTTGAAGTGTAATATGGGGTAAAAACCCTAAACTTTATCACTCATTTTCTCACTTATTATTTAAGATATTTAGATAAAAAAAAAAAAAAAGAAAAGCGTAAGAAAGATACGGACTCTACTTGAAATATTTCTTTCAGAACTGTAAATCAACTATTAAGTGTAAAAGGGAAATAATTTATTTTTTGGGAATGGCTTCTGCGAACAGACTTTTGAGACACCCACCGAAAAAGTCAGGAACAATGCTCTGTCATCGAATTATTATGTACGAAAGTTTTGAAAGAGTCGAATTGATGGAACAAAGTTAAATAATCTAAAGAAAATTAGAACATTATGAATATGATCCTGAATACGTATCATTCAAGTAAAACTGCGAAAGGACGATTACGATTTCTTTGTGGAATCGAAAATATACCAAGTGTAAAATGTAAAGATAAACGAGATATCAAAAACAGGGTGGATGTTATAAAAATTCGAAAATAATTTATTATTAACATTTATATTATCTCAACTTCCTTTCATCTTAGTTTAGTTTAGCTCACTTCGAATTCAATCACACGTCACACAAACCTTTCTGAAATTTAAATCGCAGAGATTTTGTAACAAAAAACTGCATGCTTTCTCTCTCTTCTTATTTTAAGACCACAAGTATCGTTTTTTCGAGACAAAACTGATTCACGGATTGAAAGTATATCGCAAAAGCGTGAAATTCCTTTGCGTTATTATTGCGCACGAGAACCATCCGACTCGTGCAGTTACTCGATGTGGTTAACCTGACCATGCGTGATGCTGATCTCTTCGATATCGATGATTTCGAAATATATTGTGAAAGCTCAACATTTTGTCCAACATATTCCTGCACGATACGATGGGTGATCGAGCTTAGTTTTCGAGTTACACGCAAAAATATTCTGCCGCTCGGCCTCAATTTCCAAGCTGGGTTGCGTTAATAGTAGCATTTGTTTTTAACAATGCTGGCACAATTATATTAAGAAAAACATTATATGGCATATTTTCGCCCACATTCGTAAATATATATGTCGGAGATGAAAGGACACCGGGGCCTTCCCCTTGGAATTCTTCGGAAAACCCCCAATATTTTAGTCTCTATAATTTTTTTTTTTTTTTTTATTTTGTTTATTGAAATTACGATCAATTCTTACATTGAGAATTTTCAGTAATTTTTCTGGTGTGGCGCAGTGACATGGCTGATTATTTATAATAAGTTAATACTTATTATAGATACGTGTAATTTGTAAGTAAGTATTATAAATAAGTAAATATTACTTAATTTAAATAACTAGTTGAATCTAGCGTTTAGGTCTAGCGGGTAATGTCTCTTCAGTCTGCGAGTCTGGTTCGATGTATCAAGTAGTCCAGTGATTAGGGGATTTCTGTGTTTGTTGACTCTTTTGCTATATCTATCACTGTGTTTTGCTATTTCCTCTTTGACTGTGGGTATTTTGAGGTCTCGATGGATTGTTTCGTTGGTTACATACCACGGTGCATCTAATAATGATCTTAGCGTTTTCGATTGGAAGCGTTGAAGTATTTCAATGTTGGAGTTGCTTGCTGTTCCCCATAGTTGGATTCCGTAGGTCCAGACAGGTTTTATTACGGTCTTGTAGAGGGTAATTTTGTTCTGTAGGTTTAGTTTGGAGCGTCGGCCTGTGAGCCAGTAGAATTTTTTTAATTTTTCCTTTAATTGCTTCGTTTTGTCTGAAATGTGGTTTTTCCAAGTAAGTCTCCTGTCCAGGGTCATGCCCAGGTATTTGACTGAGTCCTTGCTAGGAATTATTGTGTTGTTGATGGTGACCTGGGGGCAGGTTTGTTTACGGAGCGTGAAGGTTACATGTGAGGATTTTTTTTCATTAATTTTGAAGCCCCATTTATGAAACCACTTTTCCATAGTGTCCAGACATCGTTGGAGATTGGATGAGGCAATTACCGGGTCAGCGTGGGAGGCTAATAGCGCTGTGTCGTCTGCAAATGTTGCTACTGTTATCTCAGTTGATATCGGTAAGTCGGCAGTGTAGATGGAGAATAGCAGGGGTCCGAGGACACTACCTTGGGGTATGCCAGATTCTATTGGGAATGTTGCGGAAGTGGCGTCTAGGCATTTAACCATAAATTGCCTGTTGTTTAGGTAGGACTTTAGGATGGAATAGTAGGGGTGTGGTAGTATTTTTTTGAGTTTGTAAAGTAATCCTTCGTGCCATACTTTGTCGAATGCCTGCTGTATGTCTAGGAATACCGCTGAGCAATATTTTTTCTTTTCAAGGGTTTGGCTGATCATGTGGGTTATGCGATGGATTTGCTCTACTGTTGAATGTTGTTTCCGAAAGCCGAATTGATGATCTGGGAGTGTTTTCAAATCCTCTAGGAGTGGAAGGAGTCGATTCGTTAGTATCTTCTCGAACAGTTTAGACAGGGTAGGTAGGAGACTGATTGGGCGATAGGAGCTTGTTTCATGTATCGGTTTACCGGGTTTAGGGATGAGGGTAATCAGTGAGGTTTTCCAGGCCTTGGGAAAGTATTCAAGGCGAAGAATAGCGTTGAAGATTGATGTGATAAGTGCTATCCCTTTTTTGGGGAGTTCCTTGATTGCTTTGTTGCCTATTAGGTCGTGCCCTGCTGCCTTCTTAGGGTTTAGGCTATTGATTGAGTCTATGATCTCTGCAGAAGTGAAGGGTTCAATTGGAGGAGACATTTGGAAAGGGGAGTGCAGGTAATCAGTGATGTCCGCGGCAGCTTTGGAGGGGTGGGGTTTAAATACTTTTGACAAGTGTTTGGCAAACAGGTTGGCTTTTTCTATAGGGCTACGCGCCCATCCACCTTGTGGGCGGCGGAGCGGAGGGATTATTTGCGGGGGGCGTGTGAGTTTCCTGGAAGCCTTCCATAGGGAGTAGTTGGTGTCAGCTGTGGGGGACAAGTTGGCGAGATATCTATGAAAACAGTCATTTTTATAATTTTTTATAATTTTGGTCAGTTTTCTAGTTGCGTTGTTTAATTTGCGTTTGTCGTCCGGTGTTCTATGGGTCTGCCAAACTCTTCTTAGTCTACGTTTTTCTGCTATTTTTTTTAATATGTAGTTGGGATATTCGTGTTTACAGATAGACGTCTCAGTCGGTGTGGAGGAGCGGATAGCGTTTATTATGCTCATGTTTAAGTATTCCGTGGCTGCTTCGATTTCTTCGTTGGTTTTTAGTGAAGTTAAAGCTGAAGTTGAGTGGTTAAAGACTTCTCTAAAGAGCTGCCAGTTGGTGAGTTGGTTATGTATAGAGCCGTAGGGTGTATTCTCGATAATTGTTGAGCTGACTGTTGCTATTACTGGGGAATGATCAGAAGAGAGATCAGCCGAGGAGTTGATTTGGACGTATCTTGGCGAGATGTTTTTAGTTATAAAGAAGTCTAACAGGTCGGGTAATTTCTTAGTGTCGGTGGGCCAGTATGTGGGTTCGTGTGTGGTGAGGTAGTTGAGATTGTTGGTTGTTATGCTGTTTAAGAGATTTTTGCCTCTTGCTGTGTTCAGTCTGCTGCCCCATTGGGTGTGTTTGGCGTTGTAGTCTCCTCCAGCTATGAATCTACTGCCCAGGGTGTCAAGGAAGTTGTCAAAGTCTTCTTTGGTGATGGAGTGTCTGGGAGGGCAATATACTGCTGAAATGGTGACTGTGCCATGGCAGTCTTCTATTGCTACGTTTGTTGCTTGGAGGTAGTCTTTCTGGAATGATGGAAGTTCGTAGTGCTTGATGTTGGATTTGATTATGATTCCGGTACCGCCGTGGGCCTTTCCGCTGGGATGTTGGGTATGGTAGAATTTGTATCCGTTTATTTTTAGGTAGTTTTTGTCGGTGATGTGGGTTTCCGATACGAGCATTACGTCGATTTGCTGCTGTTTGAGGAAGATTTCTAGTTCAAGTTTGTGTTGAGCTAGACCGTTGGCATTCCAAAGAGCTAAGCGTCTTGGTTTTATTTTGCGTCGGGGCGCATTAATTTATCCATGATGAGTGTTAAAAGTGATAGCAAATTATTAATTTGCTCTGTTTGCTTTTCTATTAACTTTTCGAGTCTAGAGACGTTGTCTGAGTTTGGTGCATTGGGGACACTATGTTGAGAGTGGTCGTTGTGGGTATTCGGATTATTTCGGGTTCCCTGTACTGCTTGGGCGTAGGAGGTTGAAGTAGTTGCGAGTTTAGGAGGACTGGGTATTTGATTGGTGAGGGGAATTGGTGTAGTTGTGGGTTTAGGGGGACTGGGTGTTAGGTTGGTTGTTTCTTTTGCCCTGAGTTTAGGGTACTTATTTGAGTACAGGGTTTTGTAGGCTGAGCAGCCTTTGTAATTAGCAGGATGGTCCCCTTGACAGTGGATGCACTTCGCTGGGGATTCCGGTGATTTAGTGCACTGGTCGGTGGGGTGTGTACCTGCACATTTAACGCAGCGGAAAGTATGGTTGCAGTATTTCTGCGTGTGGCCGTATCTTTGGCACCTCTTGCATTGCACTATCTCTTTTTTAACAAGCGGTGGTTCGAATTTTACTATTGAGTTCATCAGTCGACTGATGTTGTATATTTCCTTGTTGTTGGGCTTTTGTTTAATGTCTATAAAAAATAAGGATAGCGGGTCTTTAGAGATTCTATGCCTTATGTTACTGACGTTGATGACTTCGTGGCCGAGTTTCAGGAGTTCGGATTTGAGTTCGTCTATGTCTGCTGAGTGGTGGATGTTTCGTAGAACCACTCGGAAGGGTCTTTCTTGTTTGAGCTGGTAAGTGTGGAAGTTGGCGTTCGAGGTCTTAAGAAGTCTGGTAAGTCTTCTATACGCATCAGGGTTTGTCGGCAGGATTTTAACTTTGTTGTTGATAGTTTTTAAGTTGTAGTCCTCTTTGGAGATATCTCGCTCTATGGACTTGATCATTGTTTGTATGTCGATGACATCATCAACGAATATTGGTGGGGGAGGGGAGTTAGGTTGGGGTTAGGTGTGTTGGTTTGATGGGGGGTCAGCGATATCCATGGAGTCGTCTGCGGATTCCAATACGGCGAATCTGTTATAGGTGTTAACTTTTGTTGTTGCCTGTTCGTTCTGGGTGGCGTTTGTGTTTGTTTTTGGTCCTTCTAATTTTCGCTTCTTGTAGTTTTTGGCGTCGTTGGTACGGGGGGATCTGTTGCACTTTTGCCACGGAGAAGGTAGCGCGGAGCAATTAAGATTTTGCTCAGGAGAGCCTGGTCGTGATTCCTGGGCCATCATCGAGCTAGTTGATTCAAAATTGAATAACTAGTCGTGAGGCTATGAGGCTAGTATTTGGATAGAGGTTAGGAGCGTAGGATTTTTTTTTTCTCTAAAGGATAGGAAACGCTTGGCTGTGTTCACTTTCGACGGATGGGCGACACGTGTTTTTTTTACGAACTTCACGGAGCACTAGACACAGGTCTGCACGCTTCGGCGCTCAACAGCGAACTGAAGAATTTCTTAAGCCTAAAAATATTTTCGAAGCACATCTGGCTTTTAGAGAGGTCCTTGGGTTTATTAGGCGCACTTAAAAAATACGGAGAAAGCGGATACACACCTATTAGGAAAAACCGAACAGCTAGCTAAAAAACAAGCTGGTTTTTCCCATGTACACGGACCACGATGGTAGGAGGTTTCCTACTCATCCCTTAAGACCTCAGCGTAGGTTATAACCAATCGACATCGCAGATCGTTACCCTCACTTTTCCAACGAAAAGTGTGAACAACGAATCCGCGTTCCTCAGGCAAAGGGGCACACCCACACCGAGCTTTCTTCCGTATTAACATTAGAGCGACAAGTTAGTTATAGCACAACATCGTCACTGTAACTCATCTCCTAAGACCTCGGGAAAGTCAAATACTGCTCCTGCGACATCAGGAGGTTCACTAAAGTTATTAGTACAAAATCGAACGCCTAAAGTTTATGTCTAAGCGCAACATTCAAAGTCGGTTCTCGGTATCATCGAACATTCACATACGCTATTAAGTATCATATCGTGCTGCGTCCACTAACATACGAAATTCAATTATAAGAGCCCTGCTCTAGTGCGCATATCTATATTATCTTCGCGCGACAAGTTATTATCTATTTGTAACTACTCGACAGTGTAATTTAAGTGTTGGAAATATATAATTTATAATTCTGTGAATCACAGTGTTATATAAACTGAATCACCCCTATTATCTTAACGGAAATCAGGGGATCGATCAATTCGTGGTGTCGATTATAATAATCGTAACGGGAATTTACGACTCCCGTTGACGTCTCTCCTCGCGATTGCGTCTCCCCGCGATTGGTCGAAAATACAACTTCCTTGACGCTCTGGACAATGGACTCATATCTGGGGGTGAATATAACGCCAAACATACCCATTGGGTCAGCAGACTGGTTACAGTAAGAGGCAAAAATCTCTTAAACAGCATAATCACCAACAATCTCAACTACCTCACCACATACGAACCCACACACTGGCCCACTGACACTAACAAAATACCTGACTTACTTCACTTCTTCATAACTAAAAACATCTCGCCAAGATACATCCAAATCAACTCCTCGGCTGATCTCTCCTCTGATCATTCCCCCGTGATAGCAACAGTCAGTTCAACAATTATCGAGAATACACCTAATGGCTTTATTCATAACCAACTCACCAACTGGCAGCTCTTAAGAGAAGTCTTTAATCACTCAACTTCAGCCTTAATTTCATTAAAAACTAATGAAGATATCGAAGGAGCCACGGAATACTTAAACACGAGTATAATAAACGCTATACGCTCCTCCACACCTACTAAGACTTCTATCAGCAAACGTGAATATCCCCATTACATATTGAAAAAAATAGCAGAAAAACGTAGTAGACTAAGAAGAGTATGGCAGACTCATAGAACACCGGATGACAAACGCAAACTGAACAACGCAACTAGAAAGCTAACCAAAATCATCAAAAATTACAAAAATGACTGTTTTCATAAATATCTCGCCAATTTGTCCCCCACAGCTGACTCCAACTACTCACTATGGAAGGCTTCCAGGAAACTCACGAGCCCCCCGCAAATAATCCCTCCAATCCGCCTTCCGCAAGGTGGATGGGCGCGTATAGCAAAAGCCAACCTGTTTGCTAAATACTTGTCTAAAGTATTTAAACCCCATTCCTCCACAACTGCCCCGGACATTACTGAATACCTGCATTCTGCCTTCCAAATGTCTCCTCCTACTGAACCCTTCACTTTTGCAGAGATTATAGAATCAATCAGTCGCCTAAATCCCAAGAAAGCAGCGGGGCACGACCTAATAGGCAATAAAGCAATCAAGGAACTTCCCATAACAGGGATTGCACTCCTCACAACGATTTTTAACGCTACTCTTCGCCTTGAATACTTTCCTAAGGCCTGGAAAATCTCACTGATTACCCTCATCCCTAAACCCGGAAAACTGATATATGAAACTAGCTTCTATCGCCCAATCAGTCTTTTACCTACCCTGTCTAAACTATTCGAGAAGATGCTAGCGAATCGACTCCTTCCACTCCTAGAGGATTTGAAAACACTCCCTGATCATCAATTCGGTTTTCGGAAACAACATTCAACAGTAGAGCAAATCCATCGCATAACCCACATTATGAGCCAAACCCTTGAAAAGAAAAAATATTGCTCAGCGGTATTCGTAAACATTCAACAGGCATTCGACAAAGTATGGCATAAAGGGCTACTATACAAACTTAAAAAAATCCTACCACCCCCTACTACTCCATCCGAAAGTCCTACCTAACCAATAGACAATTCATGGTTAAATGCTTAGACGCCACTTCCACAACATTCCCAATAGAATCTGGCATACCCCAAGGTAGTGCCTTCGGACCCCTGCTGTTCTCCATCTACACTGCCGACTTACCTATATCAACTGAAATAACAATAGCAACATTTGCTGACGACACAGCGCTATTTGCTTCCCACGAAGACCCGGTAATTGCTTCATCCACTCTCCAGCGATGTCTCGACTCTATGGAAAAGTGGTTTCATAAATGGGGCTAAACAGAGTTATAAAAGTTTCTCTATTTCTATTTCTTATCACATTATCTATATTTCTTACCTCATATTAATATTTACTTCGGTCACTTTTGCCTCGAATAACATCTCTAGGACGGGTTTTCATACTGTGTTCTAATTTATGTGTGATATTTATGTCAATATTATTTCATATTTAAGTAATTGTCTGTTTTCATTATTTATTTATTTATTTATTATTTCTTAGTCCGTGCCTTTCAGCTTTGGACGAACTTTCGGTTTTACATCTCTTATACCTATTTCGCTTCTTATATATCTACCTCCCCTCTAATGCACTCTATTATATTGCACTTCCTTAATTATTCTATCTCTGAAAACTAAAAACTAATGACTAAAAACTGTTGCAACTTTTGGGCTTTTGCTTCCTTGCTGTGCTTCCTTCTTGTCGTTCCTCCCCGTCTTTTATTGCCCTTCTCTTCTCTATTATTGTTTTTAGTTCTGTTAGCCCTTCTCCAGTCTCATTTTGTGTCGACACGAGAACGGGGGCGCCTGGGATAAGGGTCCTCGGGGCCGTCCTTCCAAACTGGGACGTTTGGTTGGATGGCGGTGGGCCTCCCCTAACCTACAGGGTGACGCAGGTGCTCATCGGACACGGTTGCTTCGGTGAATATCTGCACCGGATCGGGAAGGAGGCGACCGCGCGCTGCCACCACTGCGATGCGAGCGTGGATTCGGCGCAGCACACGCTGGAATACTGCCCGGCGTGGGCGCGGCTGCGCCACGACCTCATCGTGGAAATCGGTTGGGACCTCTCGCCGCCGACGATCCTCCGGGCGTTGTTGGTAAGCGAGAGAAAAAGGAGGGCCGTGACCTCCTTCTGCGAGCAGGTTATGCTTCGGAAAGAAGCCGCGGAGAGGGTGAGGGTGCGGCACTCTCACCCTGAGAGAATGGACCGGCGAGGGCGCGGCAGAGGCCACGGACGCGCTTCGGCGAGGCGCGCTAGGCCCGCCGCGCCCCCCGGCGGGGTGCAAACTTAGGCGCTGGCAGCTCAGCGCCCGGGGCCGCAAAGCAGCCCGGTAGGGGAACCGGACTGCCTGACTCGACGGCTCCGGCGACGAGGCGCGGTGTGACGTGGCCGCACACCGCTCCATTAAGAGACGTATTGAGCGCGGAGGGGGGCCCGGTGCATCGCTTACACCGGTTCCCGGGCCCCTCTCGATCGTAGCTGGGATGGTCATCGTGGAGGTTTTAGTCGGTTGGAGTCCGGCACTACCACGCCGCTTTTCCCCAGAGGCGGCCTGGTGTCCGTGCGGATTTCCTCCACGTTAATAAAAAAAAAAAAAAAAAAAAAAATAAAAAAAAAAAAAAAAGTCTCATTTTGTGTTTTCTCCATGTCCTTTGGTCCTCCCGTTATTTCACATTCTTCTATTACATGTCTAAAGGTCTTCTTCTTTCCTTTTACATAGTCTGCATCTTTTTTCTCTCTCTTCTTTCCAGTATTCCCTTGCTTCGGTCTCGTTTCCACATCTGAATCTTGCTAATTTTTTTCTGTCCTTCCACTTCATCCTCCCTTCTAAGTACTTTGGTAACTCTTCTTTAGCGATTTTTCTTTAATGTATGTTATACTTGGATTCCCTTATCCTTTTCCCTCTCTCCTCTGCTTCTCTCTTTATTCCTTCTTCTATAATTTGGTCTGCTGTCATTCTTTCTTGCTCTTCTCTTGCTTCCATCTGTGTCCCTCCCATTTTTACCTCTTCCAGTCCCTTCTTTCTCTTTCTTTCTTTTCCCTTCTTGGCCATTTCCCCAGTTTCTCTCTCTTTCCTTTATACACTTCTTTACTAGTTCCTTTTTTGATTCTAAGGCTTTCCCTTTATACCATGCTGCTCTTTTTAACGCTTTTTCTTTGATTTCTGTTAGCTTGCATTCTTCTATCAATATCTTCTATCAATCTCTGTATTCTATCCAGTCTTTCTTCCAGCCCCATACCTCTGCTCCAAACAGCGCCACGCTCTCTACCAGTGCTCCAAACATCTTCATTCTCCTCCTGTAGTCCTGTTTGAATATTCTTTCTCCCACTCTCCATGTTTTCTTCATTGCTATTGTTGCTCTCTTTTTCCTGTCTTGTATGTGTTTCTCATCACTGCCATTTCTCTGTAATATGTACCCTAGGTACCTTATCTCGTCCACTTCTAATTCTTGTTCTCTCCATTTCCATTTTCTTTGTCTCCTTTTGTTCCTTCTTTTCTCGAAAACTACTATCTTGGTCTTTTCCGTGCTCAGTTCCAATTCGGCTTCCTTTAAAGATATTTTGAATCTCTTTAACATTTCCTTTAGCTCCTCTTCTCTATCCGCCATCAGCACAATATCGTCTGCATATGTTATTGACCATACCTTTCTTTCTCCTACCACTATGCCCCCGGCTTGTCCTTTCCTTAGTTTTTCTTCCAGCCCTGCCACGTAGATGTTGAATAACGTCGGGTTTAACGGGCATTCTCACTGTCCAAAATTCTTTTGTGTTGTGGTTCTTGATTCTCACTACATTCTTTGTTTCTGCATATCTCTTTAATTCTTTGGGTTAGTTTTTCGCTAATCCCCATTTTTCTCATTTTCTCCTCCAATTTCTCTCTGGTTAGCCTGTCGAACGCCGCTCTTAAGTCCGCAAAGCAGGCATATAGCTTCCCTCTTTCTCTACTCAACTGTTTGTCTATGATATGGTTTATGACATATACCGCGTCGTTCACTCCTCTTCCTTTTCTAAATCCGAATTGGCTCTCTTCCAGTTTGGTTTCAATCTCTGCCTTCAGCCGTTCGTCCAGTATCCCTGCATAGATCTTGTATGCTGTGTCCATTAATGTTACTTCTCTGTAACTCTTCGCTACTCTCTTGTCTCCCTTCTTGTATATCGGACATATTACTCCTTTTTTCCAATCTTCTGGTATCCGCTCCCCATTCCACATTTTCCTTAACAACTCCCATAACGCTTCCCCCACTTCCTTCGGTGCATACTTTCATATCTCATTTTCTAACCCGTCTTTCCCCATTGCTTTCTTCTCCTTCAAGTTTCTTAGTTGGTGGATCACAGCTTCACAGATATAGTATCTCCTCTCTCCTCCATTATTTTCTCTTCCGCTCTATGCCTGTCCCTTCTTCTGAAATTTCCATCAAGTGATTTTTCCACTCTTCTTCGCTCATTTCTTCATCTATACCCTCTCTTCTTCTTCTATATCTATTTATGTATTTCCACGCTTCTTGTTCTGTTTTGATCTTCTTGATTTTCTCCATTTCTTTTTCTTCGTGTCTTTCCTTTGTTTGTTTGCACCACTGTTTGAATGCCTTTTTTCCCTCTATGAACGCTTCTCTGCTGCATTTTCCTTTCATAAACTTTGTCATCTTCCTTCTCATCTCTCTTTTCCTCTCTTTCCACTCCTTGTTGTACCACACTTTCTCTCCCATGCCCCATTTACTTATCTTCACTTTCTTCTTTGGCATTGCTTCGTTTATCTTCTTTTTGATTTCTGTCCACATTTCCTCTACTGTGCTTACCTTGCAGGTCCAGTCTTTACATTTCTTCAAGTATTTTTCCACACTTTCGTTTGTCCATTCCCTTTTCTCCTTCTCTTCTTCTTTCTTTTCCTCGTTTGTTTGTAATTCTGGCCCCCCTATTTCTATTTCCAACGGCATGTGATCCAACTCTGTTCCTTTTCCTACTTTCATGTCAATTATTTCTTCTGTCGCCTTCTGATTGCCAATCACATAATCAATTACTGAGTTTCCTCTCTCCCCAATATAGGTCCACTCCTCTCCTTTTTTATCTCTGCCATTGATTATCGTCTAGCCTCTTTCTTCCAGGTACTTTAGCAGTGTTCTTCCTTGCATGTTTATTGTCTTGTCTTCTGATCGCCTGCTTTTTTCTTTCCCTAGGTCCTCGTTTATCGGCCCTTCCTCTTCTCCCGTTCTTGCGTTCCAGTCTCCGCCGATGATCATCACTTCCTCTTCTCTTCCGTCTACTCTTTCCTCTATTTCTTTCCATTATTCTATACGTCTTATCATTGTATACTATTTTTCTTTCCACTATAATATCACTTATTTCTATGCATTTTATTTTTCTTAGTTCCTTATTTATACCCGTTATTATTCCCCCCTTTGCTCTTCCTTTTTTCCTTACTCTCATTGCTGCCCTGCATTTCCAGTCGAATTCTTTGGGTAGTTTATATTTTAATTTTTCCCAATTGCCTTCCTCTATCCATGTTTCCGTGAGTCCGATCACGTCGAATGTATTTAAATATTCTCACACCTCCTTGTCCTTACTTATTAGCCCTGCTACATTCCAGAAGCACATTTTCATCCACTTTGTAGTCCCCCTTTCCCCTTTTTTCATTTTTCCTCCCCTCTCTTTCTTTCTTCCTCCAGCCTTTCTTCATTTTCGTTCCACCTGTACAATCTGTTTTTCTACCATCTATTTTTAGTTTGTTATATCCTATCTTTACATATTTGCCCTTTTCCCTTCTTACTCTGGCTACCTTTCTTATGTGTTACTGTACCTCCCTTTCTTTTCTTGTCAGATCGTCGTCTATGTATACCCCCTTTTCCAGTTTGTTTTTCTCCTTCACTATCCTTATTTTTTCCTCCATCGATTTCATCGTCGCCACTATTATTGTGCTCTTGTCCCCCAGCCTTATCATATGTGTTCTTTCTACTTCTGCCCTTATTCTCATTTTTTCGCTTATGAACTCCTTTACTGTCTCTTCATTGCTTCCATCGTTCCAGTCCACTCCTTCGATTACTATGTTCCTTCTTCTTTTCTCTCTCTCCGCCCTGTCCTGATACTCTTCGATTCTTCTGATTCTGCCCAATAGTTCTTTCTTTCCCCTTTCCCACTTTTCTTTCTCTCTAGCTCTCTCTCTCTCTCTCTCTCTCTCTCTCTCTCTCTTTCCCTTCTTTCCCTTTCTTCTTTCATTTCCCTCTTCATCTCCTCCACTTGCTTTTCGAATAAGTCTTTTGTTTCCTTTATCATTGTCTCGAATCCTCTTTCCATTTTCTCCATTTTTTTCCATCATTACCTCCATTCCTTTCTCCCTGGTTGATGTCTCTTTTTCTGTCAAGCTGTACTTGTCCAGCGTATTTTTGAAATCTGCCTTATCTCCCGCTTTACCCGTGTTCCTTGGTCTTCCCCTGTTTGTCGTCATCTGTCGTTTCCCTACCTTACTTTTTTTTGCCGCGCTTCTAATTTCCTAACCTTTTCTTTTATAGTTTTTCTTATTTGTATCTGTCTCTCGTTCTTGTCTTCTTCTTCGCTTTTCTTTTACTTTCTCCTAGTATGCTCACTCTTTATTTTCCCTTCTTCGTGTCACTTTGTGCTTCCTTTTCCTTTCTCCCTTCACACTTCACTTTTTCCACAGAGCTCTCCGTCCGCGTGTTCCTCTCGCCCCGAACCAAACCGAAAGTCTGTCTGTTTTCATATCGTTTCCTTATTTTTTCTACAATTATTTAATCTTCTACCTATTCCCTCCCATAAATATCATATTGGGTTTATATCTTATCTCTGTGATGGCCTATATTGTACAGTATTTTACAACTCAAGCTCAATGTTTCGGATCAATATTGTTGAGGTTATTCGATGTGTAAACAGAGAAAACACGTGGATAAATTGTAAGGTAGAAAATATATTTAAATAGAAGTGTAATTATAAGTAAGAATACAATTTGAGCTGGTCCAGATCGGCACACTAGCTGTGTTACTGAAAACCCCGAAGCCAACGTCGCCTGTCTACTGTTTATGGTCTGACGTCGCAGTCTTTTGTCTACGCGCTGCCGATGGCTTCAGTGCTTGAGAAAACTAAAAAGACCAGATGTAGAGTTTCCTTGTAAGTGGTAAAATTTTTTTTAATTTTTTTTTTTAATTTTTCCATCGAGACAACGATCTACAGTGAAATCCGTTATAACGAGACGTGATAAAGTGCACGCGTACCGAGTGAAAATTCAAAGTCGATTCAGAATCACCCCCTTTCCGCTTGTACCACCAGTTACCAACCACCCTGTATAATGGATTGTATTATATTCGATTTACTTCTCTTAAAGAGCTGGGCTATCTCTCTGTATGATTTTCATCTTTATGCAGTTTTAATATTACTTCACGCTCGGACTTTTGTATTTCAGATCTTCTCGAATTCATAGTCTACATTCTATTAATCGTAACTTATTATAACATTAAACTCAGTAAATGACGTCTTAACACGAATTAAATTCGTTAGTATTAATATTTACTGCGTAAATTCGATGTAAACATCGCTTACCTCTAAGCGTTCGATTACTTTTGTAATTCTCTTTTTGCGTGTTTCTATAATAAGTATTCTCTAACTTCTACAAATAATCTCCAATTCAAATTCTACACACGCAATCCTGATACCTATATCCTAATACAGTTATCATATTACCTTGAAATATAAAATCTATCTCATATATTTTTATTCTTTAATGTTTCAATGGCGACCGTTCAAATACATTCAAAGACGCTATATGTCTATGCAAAATATAATATGTACATTCAGAATGTGTAATAGTTGTACAATATTTTACATTATGAATGTAATTTTAATCGTTCGTTATAATCTCTTGTTAAAATTTTGTTGTCAATTGAAAATCGATTCATAAGAGGGAAGAATTTTTTATTGCAAATAAACTAATAGAAAATTTTTCTCTAAGATGAATTATCAAATAATAAATTTGAATAAAAACGGATGAATAGATGGTTTTTTTGAAGAAATAAAAACGAATAAGGAATAAAAATCGAATAGGTAATAAAATTTTATTCCTTATTCCTTATTCAATAGACTGCTGAATTTAGGCCTTAATATTCGTGTTAGGTAACCATATCTCGCTGACATTCAATAAGAAAGAAAAGCATTCGCTTAACACTCTCCCTCCTTGAGAATGTCTTTAGTGCTATAACAAATAGTTCTTGTAAACAAAATGTTATTCTTAGCTCGATCCTAGCTAGCAAGTCCGATCCTGACAAAAAGACAATACCAATCTATGTATACAGGGTGTCCAGCTACAGGTTTTCGAAAATTTAAGAGATAATTCTTGACGCCGAGATAAGACGAAAATAAAGAATAAAAGAATTGCGTTTTCGACTTTGTTTTTTGATATTGACAATTAAAAATACCCTGCAGGTGAATAACCCTTCTTATACGAACGAAGAGAGGTCAGTCTATGCAGCGGGACGCACAGTGATCCTCAATCCGAACGATACATGAGCGGCAGCTTACTTCGTACAAACCATAGAAATGACCATGATATTCTGAAATGTAAACAACCCCGCGCGATGTTTTGCAAAAAAAAATGGTAGATTGAGCATTAAACGTGCTTACTCGTGGAAATCTATAAGAGCATATCGAGAACCGCTCTATGAAATGTCCGAGTAGAGAAGATTAAAATTTCCTATAATCCTTTGCCTCTGTGAGTGTCCACAGCAAAGTCACACACGCACCGCGATTGTCCCGATCGTGAGTGTCCACAAAAAATACAAAAAATGACAATAAGATGTTCTATATGTCCCCGTTTTCTTGTAAACAGAGCCTGACTCTTTTTTTTTAATTTTGCCGTATTGTGTCTTCATGTGCTTCCAGTAGTAAAAGTTTTTTTTATTTTATTTATTAAAATTTACAATCAATTCTCGCATTGAGAAAGTAGTAAAAGTCGAGAGGATTTAAATCTGGGGACCGAACAGGCCAAAGCAAGGTCCTCTTCGACCGGTCCACCTGTTTCCAAAACAGCTGGTCGAGTGCATTGCACTGCATTGGTAGAATGTGATGATGCGTTGGATTTTTCTAACTCGTACATTTGTAAAGATTTTTTTCTTCTTGAATTTTCTTGCATACATTTCATAGATTTTAACGTACCGGTGTTCCGCAAACGTTGGTCTATTTTGTAAAATACCTTTGCGATGCGTATAGTCCTATTGGGATATTTTTCGGCGTATAAACTTCACGCTTTTGCGTTATTGTTGACCGCTGTACCACAGCAAAAGTACATGTCCGAAAGTTCTGCAAATGTATACATTTTATAATAAATGTGACTAATAAAAACGCGCACAATACACGCAGTACGCGTACTGCACAGACAAAATACACCCAAGTAACACTTTAACTTAATATTTCCAGTTCTCTGAAAGTTTTTCTTCGACTGTTGGAATGATTCTGTTACTCAAGAACTGTTCTAGCCTCTTGCTTAAAAGCAGTTAAAATACAGTAATATAGTGATGCAGAGTTCGTTTAAAAAGAAAAATTTACGATACTCATTGCCAATGCTTTCACCTTCTTTGTATAACTCGAAATTATCCAGCAACAGTCATAATATTTAAGAAGTTCCTTTGGAAAGCAAGGGTATGGT
This sequence comes from Bombus pratorum, assembly GCA_930367275.1. Classification (NCBI taxonomy): domain Eukaryota; kingdom Metazoa; phylum Arthropoda; class Insecta; order Hymenoptera; family Apidae; genus Bombus; species Bombus pratorum. The sequence goes on along the minus strand of OV883995.1, from coordinate 4,327,779 downwards.
ATCGAGAAAGTGAATAGGCAAGTAACCAGATGTGTTTAAAAAAAAGCGCAAACTTTTTTGGTATCTTCAAAATTTACATAGCTAGAGATTTATTCCTATTTTACATTCACCAGATATCATTGGAAAAGTGGACTTTCTACTTACCAGATGGGTTTCCGAAATATGTCATTTTTACGAGACTTAAATAATATCCAATAAAACAATAAAAATATTGGAATATGGTTTTTAGTTTTTATGATGGTAACGTGAATACTCTAAGAAAACTCTAACATAGATTAAAAACACAACTATCGCATTCATTATTTATTTTGAAGCAAACATTTAGACTATATATGTAATATCGTGATATAATATTTTTACAAGGAATGGATGATACAGATCTTAATCGGACAGAAAAAGACGATTGTTGTTCAACTTGAACTATTCACACCAAACGTACAGAAAAACAGCACAACTACATAATTAGTTAACGACCCGACAACACTCTCTCGGCAACGCCACTCGCAATCTCCGATTCCTCCATTCACACTCTCTGGCTTCTCCACTCACACTGCGCTTCTCAACCGCAAACAAGGCAAGTCAAATACCTAGGTCTCCACTTAGAAACACAACTCACATGGAAACAGCATACTAAATTAATAATAGACAAAATACAGACAACAAGGAGACAAATGCATTGGCTAACAAGTCGAAAATCCAAGTTAAGCACAGAAAATAAATTAAAAATATACAAAACGATCATAAAACCTATCTGGACGTACGGAATACCACTATGGGGGATAGCAGCAATGAGCCTGTTACGCCGCCTAAAACATCTGCATTCCAGCCCTCGCGACCGGACGGTCAACGGCCTGCGTAACGTCACTTCGATCCTCAATAAACATAAGGACCCACCATAAACTCTCACGTTCATTGTTTTGTATCGACAGGTGTCTTCAGTCAATTCGTTTGTCCTGAAGAATTTCTCAAGTCTAAAAATATTTTCGACGCACATCTGGCTTTTAGAGAGGTCCTTGGGTTTATAAGGCGCACTTAAAAATACGGAAAAAGTCGCATCGTCACTGTACCTCACTTCTCCTAAGACCTCGGGAAAGTCAACCACTGCTCCTGCGACATCAGGAGGTTCAAGTCAGGTTATAGTAAAACATCGAACGCCTAACGTTTACGTCTAAGCGCAGCATCCAAAGTCGGTTCTCGGTATTGTCGAACATTCAAATACCTTATTAAGTATCATATCGTGCTGCGTCCATTAACATACGAAATTCAATTGTAAGAGCCCTGCTCTGGTGCGCATATGTATCTTATCTTCGTGCGACAAGTTGTTATCTATTTGTAACTACTCGACAGTGTAATTTAAGTGTTGGAAATATATAATTTATAATTCTGTGAATCACAGTGTTATATAAACTGAATCACCCCTATTATCTTAACGGAAAGCAGGGGATCGATCAATTCGTGGTGTCGATTATCATAATCGTAACGGGAATTTACGACTCCCGTTGACGTCTCTCCTCGCGATTGCATCTCCCCGCAATTGGTCGAAAATACACCATGTGTTATCTGCTCTTCTGATTGCTGGGACCATTTTTATTGTCTTCTTTATTTTTTTAGTGGCTTTCCAAAGGGAGTAGTTGTAGTTCTCGTGTGCAGATAGTGACTCTATGAATTTTGTGAACTCGTTGTTATTGTGTTCTTTTATTTTGTTTTTTATTTCCTTCGCAAGTTTGTTTAGATGCTTTTTGTTCTCTTTTGTTCTATGTTTTTGCCATTTTGCTTTAGCTTTTCTTTTTTCTCTAATTTTTTCGAGGATGTCTAATGCCATTATTTTTGTTCGTCTATTAGTTGATTCAGGCATGGTGGTTGCCCATGCTGCTTCCTGAATAGTTTCTGTAAATGTTGTTATTGCTTGATCGATGTGTTCAGTGTTTTCAGTGGGATGTTGCAGTTGATTTTGCTCTCAATTATTTCTTTAAATGTTTGCCATTTGGTGGTTTTATTGCATAGCGTCTTTGAATTGCTGTAAAGTATTGGCTTGTTTCTGTATGTAATTATTATAGGTGTATGATCGGAGGTAAGCTCAAGGCTGGACGCTATGTTTAGTTTATTTGCGTTTAGTCCCTTTGTAACTGCAAAATCAAGTAGGTCAGGTATTTTGCTCAGGTCTGTCGGCCAGTATGTCCGTCTTCCTGTGGATAATATATTGAGGTTATTGTTTCTAATGTACTTTTTCAGGGTTCTACTTTGGGGTGTAGTGATTCTTGATCCCCATAGTGTGTGCTTTGAGTTGTAGTCTCCCGCTGCGATATACTTGTTACCTAAGTGTTGAAAGTACTCTTCCCACATTTGTGTTGTCATTTTGTGTCGTGGTGGTACATATACTGCTGACAATTGTAAATGGTTGCTGCTAGTTTGTACTGTAACGGTGGTTGCTTGGGTATATTCCTTTCATACTTGGCTGTGTAAGTGGTGTTTAATGTCGTTTCTTATTATTACTGCGGTCCCTCCGTGTGCTTTTCCTGAGGGATGCTTGGTATCATATATGGTGTAGTACGGTATTTTTATGTAACGTTTTGTAATGAAGTGTGTTTCTGATACGAGTAGTATGTCGATATTATTGTTATACAGAAATGTTTTAGTTTCTAGGGCCCTTTGTTGTAAGCCGTTAGAGTTCCGGGCTATTTATTTTTTGCTAAGAATGTTAGTAAGTAGTTGTAGCATGACTGTGATTTGTTGCGTTTGCTGTCTGAGGACTGCGTTTTGTTTCCTTATCATTTTTGTTAGCATTTCGATGTTTTTGATGGATTGCTTTAGTAGTTCTTTGATTTCTGTAGCGTCGTTGGTGTTATTATTCTGGTTTTGGTTGTCTAGGGGTGTTGATTGTTTGGTTACTTGCGCGTAGTTTCGGCTACCAATGGTGTTGGTATTATTGTGGTTGATATTCATTACGTGCTGTACATTTGTTGATGTCTCAATTTCTGCGCTGTCTTGTTGTTTGTAATAGTTATTGTATGTCTTGTTTTTAAGCGGCGGAGACAGTTTCCGTTGAAGTTGTTTTCTCACTATACAGCCTTTGTAGCTAACTGGATGGTTTCTATTGCAGTTGTAGCATTTTACTTCATCTATTTTTCCTATGTATGGACAGCTTGTTGTTAGGTACTTTTCTGCACATTTGACACACGCCGGGATTCTATTGCAGTAATTTTTTGTGTGTCCATATTGCTGACACCGTGTGCATTGCGGTATGTCTTTTTTATGTCTAGATGGCTCCACTGTTACTATTGTGTTTAGAAACTTTTTTATTTCAAAAGTTTCTTTGTTATTGTTTTTAGGTTCGAGTTCTATTAGGAATAGCGGTAATGGTTCTTTAGTATCATATCTGGTTATGTTATTTATCGCCCTTACCTGGTGTCCGATTTTGACTAGTACTTCGCATATGTTACTTGTATTTGTCTTTGGGTGTAATCCTCTGATTACTGCTCTGTAACTTTTATCAGTTTTAAGCTGGTAAGTATGATATCCCGCGTTTTTCTTTTTTAACGCTTTTACCACTTTTCTATAAGTTTCCGGGGTGTTAGTTTGGACTTTTACCTGGTCCAGTTTTAGTTGCTTAATGCTGTAATTTTCTTTACCTGCCGTGATGTTTAGCAGTTCAATTAGGGGGTCTATAATTTGGGAATCTATGTAGACTGATAGTGGTTTGGAGATGTGGGTTATTGGTTTTTCCGCTGGGTCTGATTTCATCTCTTGTGGCAATTTTGGAGAGGAATTTCTTGAAGCTATTGTTGCCTTACCGTTATTCCAGCCCTCCTAGCATTTGTATTTGATGTTATTTTTCATTTTTTACTGGGAGTTACAACCTTCCAGCTTTCATTGTTTTTTTTTTATTTATTAAAATTTACAATCATTTCTCGCGTGGTACACTCCGAAAAGTACAGTATGAGAGTAAACCTTTTTTTAACATTTGAAACAATGTTGCGTAGCTTTTGTCGTTTATAGTGTTTAATAAGACTAGCAAATTATTTCAATGCGCTTAAATACATTTATTATGCAAAGGAGGAGTTTTATTATACAATATGCACCGAAAAACGAAAAATCGGTGCGTCAGAAAGATAGCACATTTCTCTTAAAATATCTTAAAAATAAGAATATGATTATAAAATTATTATTTCAATATTTTGTAACTCCGCCATTTGCTTCCTTAGCAGTCAGTAAACGTTTTCGTATAGATTTCGTATAGATTTAAATAGCTTTTTAACAAATTTTCGACTTAATGATGTCCAGTTTCGTTCGATGTATCATTTTAATTCCTGAATGATGTGGAATTGTTTCCGCTTACATATGTGTGGAGAGGATTTGTATAACAGATGTTTGGTCTAGAGAATTATTAAAAGTTATTGCGTGTTGTTGAAACCGTCGAATATATTTAAAATGATAAATTAGTAAACAGGCTATATTCGCTAAGTCGCTCGTACAGTGTATAAATCACGAAATAAGATTGCTAATTAATACTTGATAGATGCTCGCTAGATACGGAGAGTCGGAAAATTCGAACTCGTCTTCATTCGACGGTTGCATGTAGCGGCGACATTGTTTTGCCCGGAGTTTGTTTGTCGTTTTGTTTCATGCGTGAAGGCTGTGTCAATGCCCCGAAGCAAAACAACAACATGAGTCGCTCTCGATTCGCGTCGTCCTGTGACTCATGTGCCGCTATAGGTTTCAATTAGATTTCTCAATTCGGCCGTTGCGAGTGAGCTGACAACGCTAACGTGAAATGATAAGAAATTAATTGTGAAAATAACAGGCGAATGAATAACTGATATTATTTTACAAAATAAGTAATCATTATTTCACTCAAGTATCGCTGGTCGCCACGAAGTGGCCGGATTAAAAAATCTCAGACTCAATGCATTAATCATATTCGCTTTTACCTGAGTTATAACGGACATTTCTTGCAGTGTCACGTAGGCAGTGATGACTGTGGCAGCTGGCAACCAATATAGTGAAGCATACGCTGCCACAGATCTACTGTGCAAAATTCATTGTAGCGGTTTCGGCAGTTTTTCGCGACTATTTCGAGAACTAAGCGAATCAAAAAATTGTTCAAAGTGTTTAGTTTTACAACAAATGCAAAAATCATTAAGATCAGAAGGTAGTTAACATTTCTACAGTTTCGTCCAAAATGCAATAAAATGAACAAAGTTATTGCCGATACTCGTCTTACTGGAAAATATTATATGATCTGCATTAAACATTTTTTTATTTACTTTCCTCTTCAAAAAGGAATTGCGGCATGAACGCGTAGAACTTGTAAAATCACATGTGTCATTAATCCAAAGATTTGTTCTTATTATTTTAAGTAGTGGGACCTGTCCCGTCCATGTAACGAGCGATTTTTTGTTTTTATCTTTTCTTAAATTGCGTTTATTACCCAAACATGAAATCGAATATACGATATTTGATATAGGATGTGTATGAAAACGCACTCATAATACAATAATGTCATAATACAATTTCTTAAATCTAAAGATTCCAGGGGAAGTTTCAAGTAGATTAATGTTATTACGGGTAAAGTAAAAAAACGAAAATTGATAGTCAATTATACTCGTATGATTAATGACAATACGATATGTACGTGCACTTGTTTATATTGACTGCCTCTTCTCGGCTGAACCGACTATAAATCATGAGCGTAGCAGCTGTCAATTTAGCTTTTATGGTTTACTAATGTTTTAATGGTGTGACAGTCAATCTTGGAGAATTATTTCGTTGAAACTTATTTTATCATTTGGTATTTTAAATATGTTAATTTTGAAAATAAAATAAAAATATAAAAGGCGAATAAAAATGTATTAATGGAACTGAAAGATATTGATATGTACAATTTGGGTAGAGACAAAAACCCGCATTTACGGAACTTCAAGGCAACGTGTCTTCCACCTCTGTTCTATGTTATAGCTGATACATTGTATAGCCGACAAATCGACTGACTATAAAGCAGCCGATTTCACAACGATGCATGTCGTCAGTAGCGTCTCCTACGGTAACGTGGAAAAAGAACGAGCAGTAAAGATAGAGAAAGGATAAGTTGGTTGTACAACTATTAGGAAGATAAAGATTCCTAAACCTGATGATCACCAGTGACCGTATAATGCGAAAATAAATATTGATCCGTTCTAGTCATTTGAGCGGGTCGTACAGCATGGCCCAAGCGTGGAATACGCTTTGGCCTTTGTATCCGTGAATAATGCTATACTATTACTATAATGAAACATTTCTATTTCTAACTTTTGTTAATAAAAGCATTATTTTTCTGATTAAAACGAGGCAAGCACGACGTTGTTATAGTGTTTTGAACTCGGAGCTGTCAAGTCATCGACGTGAAACTTGTCCAAAGTTTCTCCCTTTTCATCCATTAGAGAGACTACACGCGGAGAGAAAACATGCTGAAGTCTAGCGGGTTCGAGGTATTTAGCTGTAAGTTTAGCGGAATGCTTATCTAGTTTTCTAGGAAGTTTTCAGTTAGAATAGCAAACAAAATGCCCGCCACGCTCAGAGGTATGAAACTTGTTCCTTCCTTCTAGCCTTAATAACTGGCCTGACGCTTTCTTCATCCTGAGCTTTCTACAACGCATACACATAAATATAATTTATTGTGATTTAGGAATCGAAAGGAAAAAGGATAACTTCTGAGTAACAATTCTGTAATTTATGTATAGTATATTTCGCTGACTCTCAACCATTTTCTCCGATAACCGAGCGGGTTCTACCTACGGCTTTGCTCTTTTCTTAGAGGAAGGAAAATTACACTTCTCTTGATGTAGATATGGGAGCGTCTCTATACGTCGTTTGGAAATGGGGCGGAATTCTTTTAAATCTAGTGGTAACCGCTGCGTAGGTGACTCATTTCGGTTTACAAAAGTATAGAAAATATTTTCTTTTACCCACCTTCTTACTTTTCTTTACGAGGAGTGGAAAATTCACTTATGCATATCCGACAGCCAAAGCAGGCAAGATGTTGATCGTTTCTACCCACTAAAATCCTCATCTCTGTCCTAGTTGTTACGGCCGTTCCCCTGTTTCGATTAAGATAACAGAGGTGGTTCAATGACTTTAACACTGTATTAACAGGTTAACATATAATAGTATATTTGACAATGAATATGGTAAATATATTACAGAAAGTTGACCCGACTTTACAATATCTCTCAATGAATTCGTTAGACTATGCGATTTTGATTTTACTCGACAGACCTCTCGATGTATATCATTTGACTCGTCAGAAGGGACTGATTGCCATTCGATCATTTCTTTGTCTTCTTTGGAAGACGACCCCCACTATGCTCGGGTCACGCCACCGTTCGCACCTATAATCACGTATGCCGCCTTCTTGTGTGGAAAACGTAACGGACAAAAATCGACGTTTCTCGAACTCGCTGCTTGGCGACAACTATGCGTTCGTCGATACATTGTATATGTTCCGTCGGGCAGATAAGACGATCTGCCTGTGACACTAGTAGTAGACAGGCACATGAGGCCTAACCCCAGAACCGAGGAGTTTTGATTATACGTGACTGTTAAATCAGAGTGCATTATGTTTTAAATAAGTGTATTGACTTGTTGACTCTTATTGACTCTTTGAGAATGCGAGAAGCGACGAGCAAACCAGCTTTAAGAAAAGAGTTTCGAAGAAAACAATTTGGAGCAGTACAAGGTGTAACCTAGTTTTAATTTAGTATAACTTTAGTATAACTTTACTATAACTTTAGTACAACTGTACTATAACTTTAGTATAACTATACTATAACTTTAGTACAACTACAATATGAACAACTTTTATACTATTGTAATAATTTTTACATATTATTATTATTATTTACATATTAGTATTATAATTATACTATTGTAATTAAAGTTTACTCATTATTGTACAGATAAAATTATACTGAATTAAAAATTATATTAAAAATATTATCTAAATAGCACCTGTAGTCGTTGCTGCACTGAATGGATGTATTCTGTATTTTTGGTAATTCTGGTAATTCTAGTAATTCTGGTAATTCTGGTAATTCTGGTAATTCTGGTTATTCTGGTTATTCTGGTTATTCTGGTTATTCTGGTTATTCTGGTTATTCTGGTTATTCTGGTTATTCTGGTTATTCTGGTTATTCTGGTTATTCTGGTTATTCTGAATGTCGTTTTTCACCAGCTGAACATGTTTAAGAACATTGTGAACTATTCTTAAGCATTCGTAAGCATTGTTCATGATCAATTAAGCACACTTTTATGACGCTCATATATATAAGACATCCTGCATATAAACGCATGAAACGCATTTATGAAGAAGTGAGATTTTTATTATATAATTTCTGCAGATGCATTTGCATTTTGCTGCAAAGAAGAAGACAATCCGCGTAATTAGATCTCCAGTTCCGAGATCTCCACATCATCAGCACGAAGCTTTTCCGTTTTAGCAACGCACTCTTCGTATCATTGAGAGCCAATCATAGTCACAGAATAGATTTTTTTTTTTATTTTGTTTATTGAAATTACAATCAATTCTCGCATTGAGAATGCAGAATAGATGACAATACAATCAATACGATACAGTGCAGTCATACGTACTGTCACCAGCTGCTTTTCTCCCTAAAGCATAAGAGTGGAGCTTACTCCAATTTATAGCCAATAGCGATGTTATTTTAGAAATAATATAAGTAAAAAGTATAAAAACTTTTTAATACTAGTAAAAAGTTAATAATTCAATAATGAAAGCATCTAACGTTTCATCCTTTCTGAGCTGTTTGGCATCATACAATGGAAGAGCTGAAGACACACAGTCAAAAAGGTTTTAAATGAAAGCATTTGGTGTTTTCACTCACACAAGACTGAAATCAGTTGTTCCTGTAAGAAAATCGCAATTGCTTATGAATGCATTTTTGACACGAATTTCAAAATCTTATAAGATATTCTTTTTAAGATTTCAATCTATTGGAACAACCGTCTCAGATAAATTCCTTTAAAATACATGGAGTATATTGTTCTGGATATCGAGAACGTTTTTGTGAAGTGTGAGTGCTGCCAAATTTTAAACACAGATCGTTTCGTGAAACTAAGTTTTTAGACTAAGTAATCAAACATGGCACTGCGTTGCTGTAGTAAATTTAGATATAAAAGATTTCACGAAATATGTACACGCTCTAATAGGAATATTCTCGAGATGATGATACTTGAAGGAAACTGCACCAGAATTGCCGTCTCTTAGATTTACTTCATGAGCGAGTGGCGAATGACAATGCATATTAAAGTCACTTATAATTTTCCGTGAAGTGATAAGACTTTCGAACAAGCATGCTTGCTGAATATCAATTTGATTCTGTGCCCGCGGGTGAAGCAATGAGTTAATAAGATATAAGTAGGTGCAAAGAGAAGAGGAGGCTGATAGAACACAAAGAACTGGTTAATCTAACAGACGAAAACTGAAACTCGAAATAAAGAACCAAAAGGATCAAGCTAGCTATGACATAGGTTCTCTTAGCAAGTCCTGCTATATTATAATGTATTAGACACTACCTCTTCGATTACGTATTTCCACTATTAAGACAAAAGAACAGATTCAAGATACTTATTGTAATGTCAACTTAAGAAAAAAGGAACTTTTCGTGATATAAACTTGAAACGGGAACATATATCAGCTATATCATTTATATATATGTATCGATTTAATATGTTGAGGATTAGAAAAGCATGTTAGTCATGTTATACGAAGAAATTGATTTTTTGAATACGATAGTGTATCGGTTGACACAATTGAACGCATTGAAACTTTTTCTAAAAATATTCAAGCCTTGAATTAATATTTATGTAGATTATAAAATATTTAATAAATTATACAATAAATATGTAAAAATATATAATAAGCTATAAGTTATGAAAATTAAATTATAAATTTAGTCAAAAGAATTTCGCAGGAGGCAGTCAATTTCAAACAGTAAAGGAATCAAATTATAAAGTTATGGGAAAATAACACAATTTAGTATAAAACTATTAAAGAATTGAGTATGTCGAAACATAATAAATATTTTACAAGAGAAATTAGATATGAAATATTTTAAATAATGAATCATTCGCTGCATGACATATTTTGCATGATATTTCGCATTGTCTTTTATTTATATTTTCTTACATAATTTTCATAACATATTCATGAATTAAAATGTGTTTTCATAACCCATGTTCTACTAACGATTTTCCGTATGTTCAATGAGATGTGCTGTATAGAATATATATATATTTCTTATTTATCTTCGTAAACCAGAATATTAAGTGTACTATTACTTTCCTGCGGATTGTAAAATCATAAATTTCAATTGATAAATTGATAAATTGTAAAACCATCGTAACTCATTTTATTAGCGAAGCAACTATTTAAAACTTGTTTACTTATATTGCGATGTGCAAGGCACAAACGGTTACGGGCTGTATAGGGTAGTCTTTTCCTCTTAGTCTTCTTTCTTTTTTTTTTTATTTTATTTGGTAGACTATTTACAATCAATTCTCGTTGAGAATTTTAAGTAACTTCATTTGGCGTGGTACAATAAGGTTGGTCTATAATAATTTATATTATGTTGACTCTAGTTGAATCTAATGCTTCAATCTAAAGGGTATCTTCTTTTTAGTCTGCGGATCTGGTCCGTCGTGTCAAGTAGTTGGGTGACTAATGGGTTGTGGTGGTTGTTGACTCTTGTGTTATATCTGCTTCTAAACTTGTATATTTCTTCTTTGACTGTGGGTATCTTGAGGTCGCGGTGGATTGTTTCGTTGGTGACATACCAAGGAGCATCTATTAGGGATCTTAGTGTTTTTGATTGAAATCGTTGAAGGATTTCTATATTGGAGTTACTCGCTGTTCCTCACAGTTGAATCCCATAGGTCCAGACAGGTTTTAGTATGGCTTTATATAGCATTATTTTGCTCCGAGTGCTTAAGTTAGAACGACGGCCAATGAGCCAGTAAAATTTTTTAAGTTTAACCTTGAGTTGCTTCGTTTTGTCTATGATGTGTTGTTTCCATGTCAATCTCCTGTCCAGAGTCATGCCCAGATATCTGACTGAATCCTTGTTAGGAATTGTGATATTGTTAGTGGTCACCTGAGGGCAGGTTTGTTTTCGCAGCGTGAAGATTATTTGCGGGGGACGCGTGAGTTTCCTGAAAGCCTTCCATAGAGAGCAGTTGGAGTCAGCTGTAGGGGACAAATTGGCGAGATAGTTTTGTAAACAATCGTTTTTATATTTTTTGATGATTTTGGTTAATTTGCTAGTTACGTTGTTTAGTTTGCGTTTGTCATCCGGTGTTCTATAGGTCTGCCATACTCTTCTTAGCCTATGTTTTTCTGCGATTTTTTTTAATATGTCATGGGGATATTCATGTTTGTTGATAGAAGTCTTAGTAGGTGTGGAGGAGCGGATAGCATTTGTTATGCTCGTGTTTAAGTATTCCGTGACTGTTTCGATATCTTCATTTGTTTCTAGTAAAATTGAGGCTGAAGTTGAGTGATTAAAGACTTCTCTAAGGAGCTGCCAGTTGGTGAGTTGGTTATGGATAAAGCCATTAGATGGATTCTCGATAATTGTTGAACTGACTGTTGGTATAGCGGGGGAATGGTCAGAAGAGATCAGAGAGAGATTTTAGTTATGAAGAAGTCAAGTAAGTCAGGTATTTTGTTAGTATCAGTGGGCCAGCACGTGGATTCATATGTGGTGAGGTAGTTGAGATTGTTGGTGATTATGCTATTCAAGAGATTTTTGCCTCTTACAGTGACAAGTCTGCTGTCCTATTGGGTATGTTTGGTGTTGTAGTCTCCTCTTGCGTAGCAATTCCTTCTTTGTATTTATTTGTACATCCGTCGAATTCTTCCTTGACCATTGGTATTTTTAAGTCTACGTAAATTCTCATTTCTGACATACCACGGGGTGTTAACTATTGTTCTGATTATTTTCGATCGTAGCAACTCTAGTTTATTCATGTGGCTCGTTGCTGCTGTCCCTCATAGTGGTATCCCGTGCGTTCAAATTGGTTTTATGATCGTTTCGTAAATTTTTAGTTTATTATTACGCCCAGTAATAATAATTACGCCGAGTTTAAAATGTCGACTAGTTAACAAACTCAAAATATTCCCATTGGCCTCTATAATTCGAAATATTTCCAGCATCTCCTGATTTATGTAACATATAGACGCACAGTTGTAATCTTGTTTCTTGATGATTTCTATTTATTTCTTGCAATAACTCGTAAACGTGAAGTACACAAATGGCTTATTATAAAGAATAAAGGTACGGTTTATGAACCATCACAATTTCAAGGAATGTGTCGTCAACAGAGATTTATTTGTTACATATTTTGAACGAGAAGAATAACTGGAGTGGCAGTATAAATACAGGCTTATCCATTTTACTCTGAACGCGCCATCGCAAGAACATGTGAAAATGGCAGTAATGTGACATTTCCATCTATCACTAATCGGATGTCACTTGTTATCTATAAGCTGTTGGTAAAAGTATAATTAAGCGAGAACCTGGTTGTCACCAAAGAACTCTAAATTTGGCATATAATAAGAAGAAAACGATCGTTCAGAAAGCGAGACTTACGTTTTCGCAGGACGATTTTATGTACCTCTACGCCGTCAATACTTCGAAATAAGTAAAATATTCTTTTTTGTTCGGTAATTTTCATTTTTACACATTTAACCAGTAAACTGCGGAATTTTAATTTTAGAAATCTCTCATGAGGTGTATACATAAAATCAAGCGATGACGAATATAAACGTCCAACTCAAAGCAAATGCTCCCCTTTTTAGAAATTTTACAATAAAATTAATGCAAAACAATGATGGCTTACGTTTTCATTTGAGAAAATTAACAATTTATTGTCGAAAAAATTATTGTTATAAAAAATTTTAAAATTACAATTAAATAATAAAATTCATAAACGAAAAGGTTAAAAAGATATATAAGAAATTCAGCTAGTCTTTTCCGTATAGTACTTTTACCATGGTACCATATAAGTACGTTCGATGATTCCTTGGAATTCTTTTCTTCGCTTCCATTGTTAACTGCGTGTAGGTGGAGCACTCGGATTGGCAACCGGGATCCCCCAAATAGCCCGCTCCGTTTCTGACCTCATATAAATATATTTTTTTTTTATTTAATTCTTTACACTCACAATTTGTCCGGTTTGGACATTAGGTAGAATTTTTTAGCTGTTTGAGGTCTGCTGGGTGTCTCCCTTTCAGTCTTTTATCCATGTTTGAGGTGTTGATCGTTTCCACAGCTAGCCGGTTTGACTGTGTTCCTATTCTTTCTTTGTATTTTCCTGCGTATCTGCTAATTTCCTCTTTGACCGTTAGTATTCCCAGGTCCTTGCGCATGTCCTCGTTTCTAACGTACCATGGGGCGTTTACTATTGTTCTAAGAATTTTAGCTTGTACTGTCTCTATTTTGTTTATATGGCTCATTGCTGCTGCCCCCCATAGTGGTATTCCTTACGTCCAGATAGGTTTTATGATCGTTTTGTATATTTTTAATTTATTTTCTGTGCTTAACTTGGATTTTCGACTTGTTAGCCAATGCATTTGTCTCCTTGTTGTCTGTATTTTGTCTATTATTAATTTAGTATGCTGTTTCCATGTGAGTTGTGTTTCTAAGTGGAGACCTAGGTATTTGACTTGCCTTGTTTGCAGTATATGCGTGCCGTTTAGTAGGATGTCTGGTGGTGTCTGTTTTCGCAGTGTGAATGTAATATGGTTGCATTTATCAGGGTTTGCTTTTATTTGTTTATCTTGCAGCCACTTTTCTATTTTTGTAACATGTTCTTGTAGTAATTTGAGAGCTGTTTTTAAGTTAGTGTGTTTGACTAGTACAGCTGTGTCGTCCGCGAATGTCAGTAGTTTGCTATTGATAGTTGTTGGTATGTTGGCCGTGTATAGTGTGTATAATATTGGTCCTAAGACGCTTCCTTGCGGAACCCCTGCCTTGATGTCTTTAACTTCAGAGTATGTGTCCTTGATTTTTATTACGAAGGTTCGGCTGCTTAAGTAAGATTTTATTAATTGGTATATTTGCTCCGGGAATTGTTTCCTGATTGTTTGTAGTAGGCTTTCGTGGTTTATTTTGTCAAATGCTTTTTCTATGTCCATAAAGAGGGCTGTACAGTATTGTTTCTTTTCTAATGCTAGTATTATTTCGTAAATGAGCCTGTGCCTTTGCTCCTAGTGGAGTATTGGTTTCTGAATCCGAATTGGTGATCCGGTATTAATTTTTCCTTCTCTATTATTGGTTTTATACGGTCGTATATTATTTTTTCTAGTATTTTGGAAAACAAAGGAAGTAGTGATATTGGTCTGTAAGATGCAGTTTGGTGTGGGCCTTTGCCTGGTTTAGGTAACATTATGATCTGTGCCAGTTTCCATAGTTTAGGAAATTATTGAATTTTTAGTATTGCATTGAATATTATTGTCATTAGTCTAGTGGTTTGCGCATCCTCGTCCGTATGGCATTTGGGGTTGCTGTTGTTGATATTATGTGGTGTAAATGTGTTGTAAAGGTGGTTGGAAAATTCTTCAGCTTGCTCTTCGTTGCTTCTTGTCCATGTGTTGTCTGCTTTTCTGATTGCTGGGACTAGTTTTGTTGGCTTCCTTATTTTTCTCATGACTTTCCATAGGGAATAGTTGAAGTTTTCGTGTGCAGAGAGTGACCCTATGAATTTTGTGAATTCGATATTGTTGTGCTCTTTTATTTTGTTTTTTATTTCCTTTGCAAGTTTGTTTAGGTGTTTCTTGGTTTCTCGTGTTCTATGTTTTTGCCATTTTGCTTTCGCTTTTCTTTTTTCTCTAATTTTTGCAAGTATGTCTGTTAGAATTATTTTTGTTTGTCTGTTGGTTGGTTCAGGTATAGTGGTGCTTCTTGCTGCTTCTTGGATAGTTTCTGTCAATGCTATTACTGCCTATTCGATGTGCTCAGGTGTATTCAATGGGATGTTGCAGTTGGTTTTGGTTTCCATTTCAATTTTGTTTGTAACTGAACACTCCTGTTCTTCGTTTATTGATTGGCTTGGTTTTGATATCTTTGTTGCTTTGTTTATGTAGTATGTTTCGTCTTTACTAATTATTTTTATCGGTGGGATGTAATTTTGCATTTTATATTTGATAATAGTCTCCTTAGTAGAAGACACGGATTTCCACCACTTGCCGCACTTTCTCTGAAGCACTGTTTTACACGTCCGTTTAGCTGAGCTGCTCGGGCAGAACTGCTCATATATATGTCGAGTTCTCATTAGGGTTAAGGGCGTGTAACGAATCTTCATTTGGATTAGCCATTGTTGTTATACAATATGGATGATATTTATTGGTACAAATGTGATTAGTGGCTTAGGTACTCGAGATGCTAATGACAATGATCTTAGGTTCAATAATGAATCCACGGTCAACGGGGTCGCAAATGTGCTTTCTTCCAAAGTTTAAGTCGAACTGAACTTACTGGTCCACAGTACAAGTTGAACTCAACCAACTCGTCCACAGTACAAGTAGAACTTAACCAACTCATCCACAGTACAAGTAGAACTCAACTTACTGGTCACCAGTACAAGTAGAACTCAACTTACTGGCCCACAGTACAAGTAGAACTCAACCAACTCATTCGCAGTACAAGTAGATCTCAACTAACTCGTAGACAGTACAAGTAAAACTCAACTTACTTGTACTGTGTACAAGTAGAACTCAACTAACTCGTCCACAGTACAAGTAAAACTCAATTTACTTGTCCACAGTATAAGTAGAACTCAACTTACTGGTCCACAGTACAAGTGGTACTCAACCAACTCATCCACAGTACAAGTAGAACTCAACTTACTCGTCCACAGTACAAGTAGAACTCAACTAACTCGTCGACAGTACAAGTAAAACTCAACTTACTTGTACACAGTATAAGTAGAACTGAACTTACTGGTCCACAGTACAAGTGGTACTCAACCAACTCGTCCGCAGTACAAGTAGAACTAAACTATCTCTCTCAGTCCAAGTCGAACTGCACTTATATATTCTTCGTACCTCTCTGTACCCCTCGGATCAACTGTATTTTTAAGGAGAGCTATACAATTACTCCATACCTCTGTTAGGTAAAAACGTCTATCCCGTGACCATGGCTATGTTCAGCGACCCGTTGTGTCACTTCAAGCCCAAGTGTATTGTCATAATTCTTGGGCACACATTGTCGGATTAAATCCTAAACAACCACTTCTAAGTTTTATTATTTAAGTACAGCTATAATGAAAAGTTTAGACTAAAGTATTGGGAGTTTTCCTAAAAATTCCAAAAGAAAGGCCCCGATGTCCTTTCATCTCCGACATATATATGTCGGAGCGTGATTGGAACTTTGGGCGTTTAATGAACCTTTACTTACTTTACCGTCGCGAATGTCGCTAATACGTATTGGTACAAATGCGGACACTACAAGAGGATCGACGATAATAGGATAGAGCTGATGGTGACAATGAATCCAGGTTCGATAACGAATCAGCGGTCAACAGGATGATAGATGAGCGTACTCACGAAATCTAAGTCCGAGTAATTACTGATCGTAAAGACGTTACTCTTTGGTCAACGAAATCGCGAGAGAGAATGACTTTCCCGTCCCGACGATGCCACAGAGGAAAACTATAACGGGGTGTGTCTAAGGACACGAGATCATCGGATTCGTCGGGGATAGCCTTCGTTCGGAAAGTAAGGGAAATTGACGTTGCTGCTAATTGGTCAATCTCCATATCGATGGTTAGAAAAAGATGCTAGCCGCCCTCGAGGGAAAGTTGGTAGTGGGAGATGTCATTCGTTGAAAAGATAGATCTCCCCTATCTTCCCGTAGTTGGGACAAAGACTGTTTGTCGGTTTGAAGGACTTTAGGTAACTAGATCTTAGTGTTTATAACGGTCCTCGGGCTAGCTGATCACGTACTGTGGAGACGCGTCGGCATCTGGTAACCATCATACCCGAAGAATAGAATCCGCGTGTGGCGAGCCACGGGACAGAGACCGTTGAAATGTTTACTGTTGCGTGCCGCTACAAATATTTCTTTTAAGGAGAGCTATAGAATTACTCCATACCTTTGTTAGACAAAGCGTTCATCTCTTGACCGCGAATACGTTGGCGACTGACTGTCGCCTCGAGCCCAAGCTCACTGTCACAAATCTCTGACAATTACAATCGGGTTGAATAACTACAATTGTTTAATTACAGCTATAGTAAACTTTAGATTACAATGTTGCGGGATTATCCAAAGGCTCCGGTGTTCTTTCATCTCCGACATATATATTATAATACATGTATTTATTTCTGCTTTTTATTTGAACTCTCAAATACCTATTAAGTATCTTTGTTTAAATTTCGTGTGGATCATGACTCAGATCATGAGATTCTGCTTCGTATTGACAAGCATCGTCAGCAATGAAATCAATTCTAACTAATGATCCGTTTAAATTATAACGATTAGGACGACATATGTTAACAAAGTAAACAAAATCTCTAGGAAGTCCACGGCCAGCATACCATGATTTACCCTCATCTTTATGGGAAAATCGAAAACGGTCTGTATCTTTAATTAGATCTAGATTAAACTGTTGGTGGACAATTTTCTTTGAATTTTGAAGTCCCTGAAGAAATCAGTGAGCGGAATCATTTCGTTCGTCGCTTCTTTTCTGAGTAATGTTAAATATATAGTACATTTATATTGTATATACGAGAGCGAAGGAACGTAGAGTGAACACACGCATGATAGTGTCACGTAAACTTAAAGGTAAGTTGATGAAATAAAATAGCTGAGTCGTAACACAACTACTGTCTTTATTTTCTAGCACACTTATCGGAGAGATGTTCACTGGTATAGGGTTTTGTCTATTTCTCCCTAGGTGTTCTCGTCTCATTACGGAGGAAAGCTCGGTGTGGGTGTGCCCTTTTCAATTAACAACGTGTTGCGTCGCATGGAACATCTGCAATCCAGCCGACGCTACCTAGCAGTCCGCGGCCTACCTACGTTCTTCCCGACCCTCAATAAACTCAAGGACCCACCATAAATCGTCAACTCTAGCTTCATTGTTTCCGTATGCTCGCCAGTCGAACTATGTGTCGAGAAGTATATTTAGTTTATGTCAGAGTTTCGGAAAAGTCCTTGAGTTTATTAGGCTCTCAAAAATCACGGAGAAAGCGGATAGTCGCCGAATAGAAAACCGAACACATGTCCACCAAAAACGACTAGTTTTCTCCAGGAATGCAGTCACCCCCCGATCCACGTTGGTGGGAGATTTCCGCATATCCTTCGTCTTTAGCATGGGTCATAACCAATCAGCATCGCGGATGTTTACCCTCACTTCCTTGACGAAGAGTGTGAACAACGAATCCGCGTTTTTCGTGCAAAGGGCACACCCACACCAAGCTTTCCTCCGGGAAAAACATAAGAGTTAAGGGTCAGTCTCGATCAAGCAGCTAATCCGTCATCATACGCGACAACGCGACTAGATTCTCACGCGTAGTCATATTCTAACAAACGTCCATTTGTATCATACCGAAGTTGTTGGATTTGCAAATATATAAAAACTCGTTAGCAGCAGTGCTTTCTTTAATTGAACTACCCTTATTATCCTAACCGAAATAAGGGATCGAACGATTCGTGGCGTCGATTGGTCAATCGTAACGGGAATTTACGACTCCCGTTGACGCGCTTCGTCGAGATCGCGTCTCCCCGCGAACGTGCGAAAACATTTGGTCCTTCGAGCCGGATCACGTGCCAACGAAAAGTGAATCTACAAGTGATCACACAGTGCCACGTGTCCACAGTGAATCCTGCAACAGAAGTGTATCAATCCATCGAAGTCAGTGACGTCAGGAGCATCACCTTCGAAGAAATATAGCCCATTGGTCGAGGCTCGCAACCACACGTCGTCCCGACGTAGCTGAACAATCATTCAATAAAAAATTCCAAATACGTAAGTCGGTCTACATCGCTAAGCATGCTGACCCCAGCAAAGCTCAACTCTATGCGGCAAAAACGTACCAAGTGCATCGGCACCATCCAGGCCATGGGGAGTGACATCGATCAGTACAAGCAAGCTGGAGAGCTCGACATTTGCCTCTTGAAGAAATATCAAACCCAACTCGGGGAAGAATGGAGACGGTTTCGACTCGCCCACGATGATGACGAGGAAGATGCAACGGTGGAACGAGAGGCGTTACGCATCTACCTAGCCCTGTCAGCTCGCTTGGAAAGACTGATACTGGCTGAGCAACCATCGACCCCGTCGACACCTGTAAGTACCCCCAGTGGTGATTCAGCCGCGACTTCGAATCCAATAGCGATCAAATTGCCAGATCTTCGGCTTCCTACCTTCGACGGAAACGTAGAGAAATGGGGCACATTCTATGACATCTTTTTGTCCACCATAGATCAAAATCCCAATCTCACGGACATACAAAAATTCCATTACCTGCAGTCCGCCGTGCAAGGAGAGGCGGCGGATTGTTTGAACGCGTTACCCCTTGAGAGTAGAAATTACAGTGATGCTATGACCGTTCTCAAGGAGAGTTTCGAATGTCTAAGATACGCCGCATTCAGTCACTGCATGTCAATGCTTGATTATCCCAAACTAACCAATGAATCTCCAACGGAACTAAGGCGCTTAGTTCACGCTATGAAACAGCATGTATTTGCTCTGAAGAGATTAGGACAATCCAACCCCGATGACAGTGCTGTAATTAACTGCATCATTCTGTCGAAAGTACCATTGAGCCTCCAAAAACAATGGGAAATGACGCTGTCTAACCAGGAAGTGCCTTCGTACAAACAACTACTAAACTTCCTCGAGAAAGTAGCACGGAGCTCCAGACCAATCCCCACGGTTCAACAACCAAGAGCTTCACCGGGACAAACCATTCCGGCCCGTCGACGCACACCACGAGGGCATGTGTTTACAGCAACATCGGTTACTCCGGCATGCCCTACCTGCCAAGGACAACACCCCGTCTGGCGATGCGATTCATTCAAGGCTAAAACCGTAAGTAAACGCTTGCAGGACGCTACAAGGGCGTCTTTATGCTTGAACTGCCTGAAGAAGGGGCACACAGCGCATGATTGTCACGCCGGCTCATGTCGAATGTGCGGAGGACGACACCACACGATGCTACATCGGAGAAAACCGTCCTCGAGGTCGAGTTCCTCCAGCTCGAGGTCGAACTCCTCCACCTCGAGCCGAAGTCCCTCCTCGCCAAGCAGGAGAACAGCATCATCCCCGTCACCTACAGGTAAGCGGAAAACCTCGAAAAAACACAATTCGGGGACAACCCGGACGAACTCGCCCACTAGTCCACCCGACAGTCCGAGGAAGACACATAAGCACAAGCAATGACGCCAGAACTCCAGAACTCCGACAAGGACCGAAAACGCCAGAACAGCAGCTTCCGAGGCATTGTACAACGACATAGTGATCACAGCCCAAGTTCACATGCTAAACAACAAACAGCAACCGATCCAGTGCCGTGCGCTTCTCGACACCGGATCCAGCATGAACTTTATCACAGAAGGGCTTGCAAATACCCTCGGAATCAGGCAAGAGAAGTGTTCGGTCCCAATTGGAGCCCTCGATACATTGACGACGACATCAAGGCGATTTATAAGGGCGACGATTACCTCCAATGACGGCAAGTACAAACGCACATTGACGTTTCTCGTTATTCCAGCCATAACGAACCTGATCCCGAGCCAACCCATCGATCGTTCGGCGCTGGACATTCCCAGGAGTATCAAGCTAGCCGATCCCCGATTTCACGTGCCTTCCCCGATCGATGTCTTATTAAGCTCGGGTGCAACTCTTTCGTCGATGTGCGTCGGACAAATCAATCTGACGCGACCGGACGAACCAGAACTGCGCTTGCAAAAGACACGATTCGGCTGGGTAATCGGGGGGAGTCCATTTTCCTCAACCGCGACATGCACCTTCCACGCATCCACGACGGCTCTGCAAGCAGACCTTGCGCGATTCTGGGAAATCGACGAAGGACCCCCGATCAAACACATCTCAGAAGCAGAGCGACGATGCGAAGATCATTTCAGAGCTAACACCCGACGCACCAGCGAAGGACGATACATCGTCGCTCTCCCGTTCAACGACCGACTCCCGTCGCTCGGATCCTCCAAGGCATTGGCGATGAAACGACTCGCATCCCTCAACCGCCGATTTCAACGCGACAGACGTTTTGAAGCCGATTATCGAGCGGTAATCCAAGACTATTTAGATCGGGGACACATATCAAAAGTCAGTCCTGACAGCGCCGACGAAGGCGGGTATTATCTACCACATCACGCCGTGATCAAGGCAGCGAGCGAGACCACCAAACTCCGAGTCGTGTTCGACGGATCCGCGGCAAGCAGCACCGGAGTATCATTGAACGACACACTCTACACAGGGTCCAAACTACAAGAGGATCTATTCAACATCCTGCTTAGATTCCGCCTGCACCAGTATGTACTCACCGGGGACATCGAGAAGATGTACCGGCAATTCTTAGTGCGACCAGAGGACCGACGATATCAAAAAATCGTTTGGCGTAACGAAGATGGGGAACTCGAGACCTACCAACTTAACACCGTGACGTTCGGGCTATCGGCAGCGCCATACCTGGCCCTACGGTGTCTCAAGCAGTTGGCAGACGACGAAGAACATCGATTCCCACGAGCGTCATCGGCTTTGCGACGAGACTTCTACGTCGATGACGCACTCACCGGTGCGGACACGAAGGAAGAGGTACTGTCCCTCAGAAGGGAACTAACGGAACTTCTCCAATCTGCCGGTTTGAATATTCGAGAATGGGCTTCCAACGACCAGAGCATCCTCCAAGGGTTATCCGAACAAGACAAAAGCCGAAGGTTACAATTAGGTGAGTCGCAAACCCTAAAAACTCTAGGCATATTTTGGGATTCCAGGGACGATGCGATACTTTACTCGGTCGAAGCCAACGCCAAGACCTCTCGCGTTACAAAGCGATCCATCAGCTCGGTGATCGCCCGAATCTACGACCCACTAGGATTGCTTGCTCCAGTGATCGTTCGAGCGAAGATTATACTTCAACGAGTTTGGGCGTTAAAGATTGACTGGGATGAGTCTCTCCCCACGGATTTGCACTCCGAATGGAACCGGTACTACACCAAACTATCATTGCTCAACGAGATTCGGTTTCCACGCAGGACCATCATAAAAACACCCATCGAGATTGAGCTCCACGGCTTTTGTGACGCCAGCGAAAGGGCTTACGGAGCCTGTGCCTATCTAAGGTCTCTCGATCATCACGGAAACGTCCAGACACGACTACTCACGGCGAAATCGAAGGTAGCCCCGCTCAAAACACAAACCATTCCACGACTTGAACTGAGTGGCGCTCTGCTACTTGCGTCATTAATTACCATCATCAGGCAAGCCTCGCAGAAGAGCTCCAGGTTTCCCATGACAAACTCATTCGGTTACTTCAACAGATTCATTTTTCAGAAGAAATATCCACGCTCCGGAAGAATCGAACCATGCCGGTCAATGGGAAACTTCAACGACTCAATCCGTTTCTAGACAAGGCAGGAATCCTGCGCGTCGGGGGACGACTGAGTCAAGCACCGATGGCTTTCACACAGAAGCACCCGATCATCCTGCCCAAATCGTCTACTACATCCCGGATAATCGAACACGAGCATAAGGTCAGTCTGCATGCAGGTACACAAGCGACTTTATACGCAGTGAGACAGCGATACTGGCCCATCGACGGCAGAAGTCAAGTATGGCGCACGATCAAGAATTGCGTACGCTGCGTTCGTGCTCATCCACCACAAGTAGACTACATAATGGGTAATCTGCCGGAGGCTCGAGTAACTGAATCTCGACCATTCACAAACGTCGGCGTCGATTACTGTGGGCCATTCTACATAAAGGAGAAACGAGACCGTAACCGCCGCCAGGTAAAGGTATATGTCGCTATCTTCGTATGCCTAGCAGTCAAGGCGGTACACATCGAACTCGTTGGCGATCTCACAAGCGAAGCCTTCATCGCCGCACTACGTCGATTCATCGCTCGGCGAGGGTTTTGTTCGAGCATCTATTCTGATAATGGATCAAATTTCATCGGTGCAAACAACGACTTAAGGGAGCTCCACGATTTACTAAAGTCGGACGATCATAACGAAAAGGTAACCACGTTCCTAGCCAACAAGCAGATCGAATGGCATTTCATACCCCCTCATTCCCCGCATTTCGGGGGGCTGTGGGAGGCAGCGGTGAAGTCTTTCAAACATCATTTTAGACGCGTCGTCGGCAATGAATTGCTCACCTTCGAGCAGTTCAACACACTTGTCATAGAGATCGAAGCAGTTCTCAACTCTCGACCATTAACACCCATATTCACTGATCCCAAGGATCTCCTCGTCCTCACTCCAGGTCACTTCCTCATCGGCGAATCATTAATGTGTGTGCGTGACCGAGATTTCAGGGACACTCCTTCCAACCGGCTCTCCAGATGGCAGCATATCCAAAAAATTAAACAACATTTTTGGAAACGCTGGCATAAGGAGTACCTCAACCAACTGAACAACCGCAGTAAATGGATCAAGGGTGGACACGACATACAAGAAGGCACAATCGTCCTACTCAGAGAAGACAACGTTCCACCGATACACTAGCCCTTGGGCCGTGTAGTCAAGGTCCATCCCGGAGCCGATGGCATAATACGAACAGCGACTGTGCAGACATCATCGAGCCTCCTGGACCGCGGCGTCAAACGACTGCTTCCCCTACCATGTCAATCAGCTCAAGAGGAGTCCGGACAATCACTGACATCAAAGGGGGTGGATCACACACCCATCTAACCCACATATAGAAGTTGATCGGTGCCCTCCCAACGGGGGGAGGATGTTGCGTCGCATGGAACATTTGCAGTCCAGCCGACGCTACCTAGCAGTCCGCGGCCTACCTACGTTCTTCCCGACCCTCAATAAACTCAAGGACTCACCATAAATCGTCAACTCTAGCTTCATTGTTTCCGTATGCTCGCCAGTCGAACTATGTGTCGAGAAGTATATTTAGTTTATGTCAGAGTTTCGGAAAAGTCCTTGAGTTTATTAGGCTCTCAAAAATCACGGAGAAAGCGGATAGTCGCCGAATAGAAAACCGAACACGTGTCCACCAAAAACGACTAGTTTTCTCCAGGAATGCAGTCACCCCCCGATCCACGTTGGTGGGAGATTTCCGCATATCCTTCGTCTTTAGCATGGGTCATAACCAATCAGCATCGCGGATGTTTACCCTCACTTCCTTGACGAAGAGTGTGAACAACGAATCCGCGTTTTTCGTGCAAAGGGCACACCCACACCAAGCTTTCCTCCGGGAAAAACATAAGAGTTAAGGGTCAGTCTCGATCAAGCAGCTAATCCGTCATCATACGCGACAACGCGACTAGATTCTCACGCGTAGTCATATTCTAACAAACGTCCATTTGTATCATACCGAAGTTGTTGGATTTGCAAATATATAAAAACTTGTTAGCAGCAGTGCTTTCTTTAATTGAACTATCCTTATTATCCTAACCGAAATAAGGGATCGAACGATTCGTGGCGTCGATTGGTCAATCGTAACGGGAATTTACGACTCCCGTTGACGCGCTTCGTCGAGATCGCGTCTCCCCGCGAACGTGCGAAAACACAACGCAGATTCGCTGTTCGCACCTTCCGTTAGGAAAAGTGAGGGTAACGATCCACGATGCCAATTGGTTATAGGCCATGTTAATAAATGAAGATAGGAGGAGAAAGCCTCCTACCAACGTGGCTAGTAGGTAATATTGTTTATGGGAAAAACCAGCTTTTTCGTTAGTCCAAGTATTGAGTTTTTCCCATTAGGTAACTACCTGCTTTCCCCGTAATTAGTAAGGACGTATAACAACCTAAGGGCTGTTTCAAGAACCATCCATAAACAGATAACACAAAAATAATAAACTAAAAGTTTAAGTTTATGGTGGGTCCCTGGGGTAATTGAGGGTACGCGGTGGCCTCTGATATAGATTGACGTTACAATAGCGAGAGCTATTGAGCAAAAGCGATGTGCTTTTGTTACTGCTATAGGCCTCCTGCGAGAACCACATCGAGGAGCAACACTAGTAGTGTTTTATCGACCACTCGCGTGGAGACACGATCGCGAGGAAGTGCGTCAACGGGAATCGTAAATTCCCGTTACGATTAGAATAATCGACTCTACGAACAGATCGATCCCCTATTTCGATTAGGATGATAGAGGTAGTTTTAACGAGTAGCACTTGAGTTCAAAGATATTATATATTTCCAACAACTTGTAGACACGATGATTACGCTCGTTGCATATATATATGTCGGGTTTGTCGGATTGACGTTAGTCTTAGGGGCGCATTGCGTATCTTCATTAAGACAAGCCATCGTAGTTGTTCAATGGGGTTTATATTGACAATTATATGTACAAGTGTTGATTTAACAGGGTTTAACAATTTAACGTGGTTAATAGACTCTCTTAAAGTAAAAGACAATGTTCTTAGGTTCAAACGAATCCACGGTCAACGGGAATGCTCTTTGTACAATTGAATATGTTTTGATACTCAAAGTGACGTTAGCTGTGACGATGTGTGTAAACTCTTCAAGGTGATCACAAGAATAAAAGACTGATACGATCACATTTGTCATTTGCATATTGACCGGGGATATCAACAAAATTCCAGGCGCCGTTACTAGGCAGACCCGCGTAGAGCCGTCATTGCCCCTGCCCGGGGCTTGTTTGTTAATACAGCGTGTGTCCCTCAATATTGGTACTTCCACTGTTAAGTAAAAACGTTCATCCAGTGACCGTGGCTACGTTCGGCGACCAGTTGTGTCACCTCGACCCCAAGCCCACTGTCACAAATCTCGATCAAACATAATCAGATCGTATCACAACAACTATTTCTAAGTTCTATTATTTAAGTACAGCTATAATAAATAGTTTAAACCAAAGTATCGGGGATCTTCCCAAAATTGCAAAAGAAAGGCCCGATGTCCCTACATCTGCGACATATATATGTTAATTAATATATGTTAACTGAGTTAAAGTAGTGAAACCAGTGCAGAGCTGTCGACTGATCTGTAGGCGGAGATCGAGTCTAGAGATGATGACTGATCTATAGGCGGAGATCGAGTGAAGTTCGGTGACGATGCTGTCACAAAGAGAAACTCCTGTTCGGTGGTGATCGCCTCACCACTGGTCGCTCGCACGTGGAATCCTGGGAAACACAGGAAACCCACGTTTCCCCAATTTTTACCTGATGGAGCATAAGGAACGTCTCGATTTGAAGGTGTTTTAGGCCACTCAACGACTTTAACGGTAAATCCAGAAGCCTCATTTTATGACCATTCCTTAGGATTATTGCGACCCGCATAATTATATGTGCACATCTGATGGACGCCTCGACCGTAGAGAGTCACCGGACATAACAAGTAGAGAAGTGTTCAAGCCTAGATCGAAATATGATACAGTGCTGAAGAACTACAATTAATATATCTTAACAAGTAAATCCATCTTCTCATTACCAGTGATTATAATACGAATCCGAGTGAACTTAAGGGGAAACTAAGGTTAATTCGTACAAAAAAGGCATGTTTTGTGAATTTTTTGTGACGACACAGTTAAAATCTTTTTATTAAAACCAATAGTACATTAAAGTATGACATTCGAAGAATATTGTATAAAATTTTCACGGAGAAATATTAAAAAATACGGCAATGGCAGCAATTATTCGGACGTGTCTCGGAAAAAAGTATAATTGCGGTGCCGCTGATAACTTGGTGCTGGATCATCTGAAATAAAAAAATCAAAGTTCATTCGTTAGGTAACAGTTTTCCCCAGGTAACGCTAGGAGAGCTTTTCAAAATTTTAATTTTTCACTTTTTTGGAACACTTTGAAGGGAAAAACGCGATTTTTTGTGAAAATATCGGCTAATTTGTTATTGTAAAATAAAAATAATTAACAACTCTCCAGCGTTACCTCGTAAATTATGTACAGAAATAGTGTTCAAAATTTCAAAAGGATCGGTGCAGTAGTTTTGAAGTTATCAGGGGCACCGACTTTGAAAACGTGAGTTGTGGGGAAAACGCTTTAAAGTTTTGAACACTAAAAAATCTGGTATAAAACGTTCATAAGCGAATTTTATCGGCTTACCTCACACTGAATCATCAATGCCAGGTCCATAAAGGATGTTGCTATCATCCATGATGTCTAAAGCATCTTTTTGCTCCTGTCTACGACGAATCCTACCTTCTTTAGTTTGTCTTTCAGCTTCCTGCTCTGCTCGGCTTATACGTATGGAGTCAGTTGATCGCACCCAGTCATGAGCACTTGATCCACTAATCACAGCCAACTAATCCAAGGCCTAATATCCTCATCACGAAAACAAACCGATAATTAACTTCGAAAATACCAGGGTTTATTCTTGCACTAGACAGAACATTTATAATCTGTTTACAGCATTCGCACGATACTTTGATGTTAAATCCAAGGCCTTCTTTCTTAGTCGAATGAAAATTTACTTTTCCATCACGTTTCACACACTTCACTAGCGTAGCAATTGCTGAAAAGACTAATAAAAAATCAATTATCCTATAATGTTTTTCACGATCCTTCGTAACTTGATTTTCAACGGTCACTTTTATTTTTTTAGCTGAAGCGCTACTTGTTAAAGTGCCTTTTTACGTTTTTGCGGAGGTACAATTTTTCTAGGTCGATATAATCTCGAACCAGTTGATTGTCTATCAGATCTTGTAACTTTTTTAGGCATTTTAGTAATAATTTAACACAAAACTTAATGAAAATGGAGCCAAAATGATGCGAAAATAGGAACGCACGTGTACGTCTGCTCGATAGAATATTTACTCCTACACTAAATTTTATACTCTACACTGACAAAATATACAGTACAGGTATAAGGAGGTTTGTACTTAAGTCGTTAAGTACTATAAATAGATCTGGGGGATAAGATTAGGTATTATATATAGAAAAAAACGTCTGCCAGGTAACAACTGCACGCTCGGGTCGGGTAGGTAATAAAATCCGACATGTATAAAAATACTCGTAACTTCGTCAATTTTGCTCCAATCGACTTGAAATTTTGACACAATATTCTTAAGATGTTATGCATTCAATTAAAAAAATAAAAAACTGCAAAAAAAATTTTAATACCTTATCCCCCCTTACATTTAAGATCCTTACATTTAAATCAGTAAGAAAGAATAACCGTAAACTTTTGTTTATTAACTATCTAATAATTAATAAAATAATTACCAGATAAAAATTTATTTTTAATTATTTTTTTAATTTCAATCAGTTGACTATTGGATTCAACATAAAGTTGGTTTCTGTAAAGATTTAATTACGCTCAGGCAGTCTATGACAATAAGAAAGTTCATCCCTTCGAAGGAACTGATAATATATAAAGCTCGACGGTACAACACTCTGCCGTAAAGATCGATGCTTTTATGACTAAGCTAATTGTGAACAATAAGATAGTGCGCTTACCGATCGAGTGTTTCCTATTTTACTGCCATGTATGTAAGTTAGAACAGCATTCGAAGGTTAGAATTAATGAAAAATATTAGTCAAGCATTACGGTTGGAGGAATCAGCCAACTTTTCAGCCAAATCAACATCGCAGAATGGAATATTAAATAATGTGTTAAAACAAAAAATGAATACGTACCATGTTTCGTTAAGCACTGAATCGGTATCTGTATTATGTTAATTTATATTACAAAAAATATTATGTTACAAAAATTTAATGTCACGATCGCGTCTTCGTTCAGTGATTCTCGTGTGACCCACATATTTCTCGTTTACGTTATTACAATATCCGTAGTAACTTTAACTCTGTGTAAAGCGTATCCTACCACAGCCACCAAACATTTATTGTCATATATAATATTTCTTAGTGTCGGTGGGCCAGTATGTGGGTTCGTGTGTGGAGAGGTAGTTGAGATTGTTGGTTGTTATGCTGTTTAAGAAATTTTTGCCTCTTGCTGTAATCAGTCTGCTGCCCCATTGGGTGTGTTTGGCGTTGTAGTCTCCTCCAGCTATGAATCTACTGCCCAGGGTGTCAAGGAAGTTGTCAAAGTCTTCTTTGGTGATGGAGTGTCTGGGAGGGCAATATACTGCTGAAGTGGTGACTGTGCCATGGCAGTCTTCTATTGCTACGTTTGTTGCTTGGAGGTAGTCTTTCTGGAAAGATGGAAGTTCGTAGTGCTTGATGTTGGATTTGATTATGATTCCGGTCACTGCGCCACACCAGAAAAATTACTGAAAATTCTCAATGTAAGAATTGATTGTAATTTCAATAAACAAAATAAAAAAAAAATATATAATATTAATGAATATCGCGTTTCAATTGAATGTGACGGTACGATCTGCAATTTATATTTAAATCTCTGATCAATACGGTAATTGCTGTCACCAGAAACAGTCCGAAGACTATTTCGATAAAATTCTTATTTGTTATTATTTCCGAAATGACTCACGATTGAAAGGAATGTATCAAAACTTGTCGCACTTAGTTAAAACGCAGCACTATTAGAAGATTCCAAACAGCTGTATTTTCTTATTTTAATTAATAAATTAATTAATTAATAAATTTCGTGAATACGGGTAGCGTTAACTAGCGTTAAATGCAACTGGCAAGGTGAGAAATTAATTTCGGAATTTCCGCTTTGTATTTTCGACCAATCGCGGGGAGACGCAATCGCGAAGAGAGACATCAACGGAAGTCGTAAATTCCCGTTACGATTATGATAATCGACACCACGAGTTGATCGATCCCCTGATTTCCGCTAAGATAATAGGGGTGATTCAGTTAGTATAACACTGTGATTCACAGAATTATAAATTATATATTTCCAACACTTAAATTACACTGTCGAGTAGTTACAAATAGATAACAACTTGTCACACGAAGGTAAGATAGATATGCACACTAGAGCAAGGCTCTTATAATTGAATTTAGTATGTTAGTGGACGTAGCACTATAGGATACTTAATAGAGGAGATGAATGTTCGACAATACCGAGAACCGACTTAGATAATACTCCTCTAGCGTTGTGCTTAGACTTGGACGTTAGGCGTTAGATTTTGTACTTTGTTGGTAGTTGACTTTTCTAGCGGTGTAGAAGAAGTAGTTGACTTGACCCTCCTAATGTCGCAGAAGAAGTAAAGTACAGTGACGATGCTGTGTCGGAGGAAAGCTAGCGATGGATTTGTTCATGACATTTTTGGTCAGGAAAGTGAGGGCAGTATACATTGCTTCTGATTGGATAAACGTAGGTTGGTGGACTAGGAATGGTCTTAGCCGCCCTCGATAGAAAGTTGCTAGTGGGAAGCATCGTACGTGAGAAAAACTAACTTTCCCGTGTCAAGCCGTAGTTGACAATAGTCTTTAGAAAGTGTTTTAGAAAAAAGATACTTGTCGGGTCTGAAGGACCTTAGCTAGTAAATTACTGGGATTTATGATGGGTCCTTAAGACTATTGAGGGTAAGCAGCAAGGATGAGCGGACATCTGGTTTCCGTCTGACCCGAGGTGTATGGCCTGGTCTAGGTAGAGGATCGCCCGACGTAACACGCTTATTAGTCCTAATTCTTTTCTAATCCTTCCTTCCTCTCTTCTAACTTCAGCTGTTAATAGTCGTTTAAGCCAACGCTCAGCACGCTTTCTGCTTTCGTGACCTTCATTTTAGTGATTCTCTCTGAATATAATCCGTGTGACTTGCAAACCTCGCACAAAGATGAACAACATTTGCTAGCAATACGAAGAGAAGCACGAGTAGGTGTCTTCAGTGGTTGAAAGCACAGTAATCCGCACGGCTTTTCAACTGCAACAGGATCAAAGGCTAGTACAGCGAACAATTATTATTCTCGATCGTCGATTATAATCGTTAAGGAATAGTTTTATTCCGATGCCGAATATTGTACTAATACGAAATAACAGAGAAGAGAATGTACAATAATTAAAATACTCACCTTGATTACGTGTAATGTCGATCGCACTTAGTACTGATTAAATATACAAAACTGTCGGTTAACTGAACCCTGACAAACTAATTTCAACTCACTAATCGGCGTGATTTATAATTACAAACTTTTAATTCACTTGTTCTTGACTGAAGAATAACTCCTGAACTAACTATTTGATTGATTATAACTGTATGACTGACTATGTACTGTTGAACAATATTAACTGTTGGATGATTGACAATAATTATTGACTGAGTGACGAATACCAACTGACTCTCTGTATTGTTGTCAATTCGAAGAAAGCATTTCGCTCTTTGGCTAGAAAATAAAATAAACTATGTATACTATTGCTAAACAGCATTTTGGCTTGAAATTGAATCTTTAAGAGAGTTACATTTGAAGAGATTTTGTTTGGCAAATACATTAATTCTACCACGAAAAGAGAATAGTTTAGGTTCACGAAAGAAGATGTTAGTATACTGTGTAACTTGTAATATGTAACGCTAGATTTATTAACTTTATGAATGAAAAACATTTGAATTGATTACCATTTGTGCGAAATGTGATTTTTACGACACATTTCGTTGAATATATTTAATAATAAAATAGGTTTGATATTACCACGTACACGATGATGGTACCCCACTGGGGGCAACCACCCACATGATATATTATCACACCGCTATAAAATTTTACCAAATGTCCTATAGGACAAATTGTAAAATCTAAATAAATAAATAAAAAAAAATATTACCACGTAGAAATTTAAGAGACAAATACTCTATACCGTCAATTCTCGACAAACAACTGATTAGAAGAGCATTATTTTTTTTTTATTTATTTAATTTGTACTTTACAATTTGTCCAGCTGGACATTCGGTAAATTATTCTAGCTAACTGGGATTGACTCACTGTTAGTGTCGTTTCATTCTTCAGCATTTTACAAGTTTTTATTTTTTTTTATTTTATTCTTTACATTCACAATTTGTCCAGTTTGGACATTTGGTAGAATTGCATTTTACAAGTGTTCCAAAAATAAGTATTACCTCTTCTAGTGTCAAACAGTGAATAATAAATATCTACACATTAATTATAAAATGTCATTAAAATTTTTACTATTATTTTGGATTATCCTGCAGGTCCATATGTTAATTGAAAAACATGATAACCAATATCAATCTTGTAAACAATTATAACAAAAAGTGATATAAATGTTTATGTTAACGAATAAATGAAAATTACTTAGCCTCACTAATACACGCTTAATTGAAAACAAAATATAGTTAAAAAAATTTTGCTTTTCAATAGGTCCTTTCTAAATGTGTATTTTGTACACGTATTTAATTTATAAATATATTCATTATAAAAAAGTGTCTGTTGGAATGCGAGCCAATCGTTTCCTTCGGATCAACAAAATGAAATAGTGTGCCTTTTATTTCAAATTGCGCGTTTTGCCCACAATAGTTAAATTATCTAAAAGAAATTGGAAAGAAAACTGGTTTGCATGATAACAGACATAAATAATAGTACAGCTATTTGTCATATTTATTAGTAATTATAACAAATTTTGCTTTATTTAGTGTCTTCCGTTACAAGACATATATGATACATGCCTTGTAATAGATACCGTATAATAGATTTATAATAAAATAATTAGAAAATGAAAGGACGGAATTTCTGCATTAAACGTCAATAAGTGTCGTAGTGCTTATGGCCAGCCGTGTATGTATGCAGTGTATATATGCATTGTTTCTTCACTTCTTACTGGCAAACGCGTACGCCACAGCCGCACTATAATATATTTCCAATCTCACCGTATACGAACGAAGCCGATCCGAAATATTCTAATTTTTGAACGGGAAAGAAATTTTCATTCCCGTTGATTATTGATTTAATTATCGTTATTTATTATATTTAAATATTTAATTATATATTATGAATTTTATTTTCAATTTAAGCTTTAAATATATATATTTAAATTTTAATTTTTATATAATTTAAATTATATCTAGATTTTAACATATATACATTAAAATTAATAATTATATATTTGTTAAGGAATAATAAATTAATGCTTTATTTTCACACAACATCGCTACATATATATTACACACTGAAGACCTCGATAACCTTCTTACACGTACGCTTATTGTCAAACCGACTATTCTAGAAGCTTCTAACTTTTAACAACAGTCTTTTGTCTCAACTAAGATCTGGACGTCCTCTGACGCTCACAAATACACTCCCATGTACAGTGTACATGTATCATTTCCCTAACAATATTAATATATACTTATATATACTGAAATCCATTTTTTCCATTTTTCTCAAAAAATCGTCATATTTTTCAATTTTTTTCTTTCAAAAATCACTATTTTTCCATTTTTTTTTTAAATCATTTTTCCTATTTATTTATAAAAATTATCAAATTTTATAATTTCATTTTAATTATATAAAATTTAATTATATATTAAAAATTAATAATAAAAATAAATTTAATTAATATTAATAATAATCCTTATTAATATAGTAATTTAATTAAAAAATAATTTTAAATAAAAAAACGGAAATTAATAAAATTAAATTTAATAATATAAAATAATAATAATATTTAATAATATTAATAAAATAAATTTAATTTAATGTCGTTGAATGGGGTCCATTTTTCGAAGGATCCGTCAAATGTTGAAAGCTGTAACTCGGGAAGCTTTACTGCAATGAATACGGAGAAGGTCGGTGTTAGAAATGGTTTAACGCGATTGCGATTTTTGCTTCGACGGGTGTTCAGAGTGAAGGTGACATTTTGGAGGCCACAGCCATCGAAACAATAACCAGATAGTGTCCCAGGCCTAGAAGACAGAAAGAGGATAGCCACTTCTGACAGATACCCGGGGACAACTCCTCCAGAGGGAACAAACCTTAGTATATTTTTTTTTATTTACAAGTACTTTACAATCAGTTCTCGCATTGAGAATTTTGAGTAAATTTCTCTGACGTGGCACAGTGACATTTTTTTTCTTTTTATTTATTAAAATTTACAATCAATTCTCGCATTCAGAAGTGGCGCAGTGATATGACTAATTTTTTATAATAAGTTTATTTCTAACTGAATCTAGTGCTTAGATCTAAAGGATAGTGTTTTCTTAACCTGCGGACAAAGAACAATTCCTTAACAAAGGAATCTGTTGACTAGTGAAAAGGCTACATAGTACCGAATCTCGATTTCTTCACGTACATTCTGATCCACTTCTAATATGTAATGTCTAATCTTATTTTTCATAACTTTCCATTGTTGAATTTGTTTACATAGTGTTGAACCGTAGCTAATAATCGGCAAATTATAAAGAAAAATAACAAAAAAATAAATTTTTGTAATTATAAAGAAGAAAAAGCAAATTATACAGAAAAATAAAACAAAAGAGCATTTCTGTAATCTTGTTGTTAAACTGTGGAAAAAATGAGATATGTAACGACAAGAACTAGCTGCAAACAAGGAAGACGAAAAAATTGATTAATTTGTCTGCATAAACAATTACGTAGGAAATCCTACATCTTACATATTCTGTTTTTTCCCACAACAAAGAAAGAAAATTTTTTCTCTATTTCTGCATGCTGCATCATATTTATGTTACAAATTTTAAATGCTGATACTTGTATTTGCAAGTATGGGATAAATTATTCTATTTTTCGGAATACTTTATCTTTTTTTCGTATTAATATTTCAACGACTAATAAATGAAAATAAACATACATAATTTTTACAATGCTCTGATGTACCAGTTCCATAGAGTAATGCAATTACTTCGGGAAATACAAAGGATAATCCTTAAATTAACAATAGTGAGAGTACGCTCAGATATGGTGCGAATGCAAGCAAAAATCCTTAGAACAATAGTAAACGCGCCATGGTACGTAAGAAACGAAGACATTAAGAAAGACCTGGGAATACCGACGGTCAAGGAGGAAATTAACAGATATGCAATAAGGTACAGAGAAAGAATAGCAACGCACCCGTAGCGACTGGCAGCGGAAACGATCAACACATCAAGCATAGAAAGAAGACTAAAAAGGAAACACCCAACAGATCTCACAAAGGACACAACCTAACAAACACGATGATGGTACCCCACTGGGGGTAACCACCCACATGTTATATTACTATACCGCTATAACATTTTACCAAATGTTCTACTGGACAAATTGTAAAATCTAAATAAATAAATAAAAAAAAAAGATATGGTGCGTACTCTCGACTGACGTGCTCTTATGAAGTCTGAAGCGAACAATGCACACTGTTTTTTTTTTTATTATTATTATTTAATTTGTACTATACAATTTGTCCAGCTGGACATTCGGTAAATTTTTCTAGTTTAATTGCTAAATAACATGTGGATGGCTATCCCCAGCGGGATACCATTTTCGAGTTTTTTTTTTTTTTTTTTATTTGTTTACATTCACAATTTGTCCGATTTGGACATTTGGTAGAATTCTTCGAGTTTGACTATTTTATTTCTTTAGTGAGGTCAGTGGGGTGTTTTCTTTTTAGTCTTCTTTCTATGAAAGTTTTGCTCGCTTCAGCAGCTAGCTGGTTTGGATGTGTTGCCGTTCTTTCCCTGTATTTTTCTACGTGCCTGCCGACTTCTTCTTTGACCGTTGGTATTTTTAAGTCTTTGCGTATATCCTTGTCTCTGACATACCATGAGGCGTTGACTATTGTTCCCATTAACTTCGATTGTAGCGATTCTAGTTTATTTATGTGGCTCATTGCTACCGAATAAATATATACTCGTTCTACTGTAATACTAAAGAAGTTGGTTACTAATAACAATAATTCGCAAAACACTTCTACAAACCACAACAAATTTAACATTACGTTGACATAGCACAATTTTCTTAGTTGGAGATTGTTCACTTGGCTTAGATTCTAGAAAATTCAGGATTAACGCGAAACAAGAATCCTTTCCATGAAAAGTCGTAAAACAACAATAGCGTATTTTCGATTTTTTACACAAATAATTATGTATGTGCTTACCTTAATATATATGAATATTATATATATCTATTATATATATCTATTATATATATCTATCTTGTATATTTTATATACATGCTTATATACATACATATAGATATATATGTTCTATTACGTTACGATAAGCCCAATTATTGGATTAAAAATAAGTAAAAAGTGTGTAGAGTTTTTGGGGGGTTGAGCGTAAACATAACCTGCAAAAATCAAACGTGACAGAAACCGCCACAACGACTCACACCGTGTGTGAATGTAGTATTTTCTTCGCAAAAAGATAATCATTTAACTCTGAAAAAAGTAAAATTTCAAGAAGATAAATCGTTAAATTTGACATATTATTATCTTCAATTCGACAGTAAACTTTCGAACGATTTCTGTCCCGTGGCTCGCTACACGAAGAGCCTATCCTTCGGAAAAGATGATTGCCAGATGTCGAAACATCTTCATAGTATATTTTCAACTAGCCTAAGGGCCCGCTATAAATCATAGGATTTATCTAGTTAAGGTCCTTCAAACCGAACAAATATCTTTTAGTTTTAACACTCCTTAATTTATTATCTATTCCGGAAAAATACGGGAAATCTGTTTTTCTCATGTACGATGTTTCTCGCTAGCAACTTTCTCTCGGGGGCAGTCAGCATCCTTCTTCAACCACCGACATAGAAATTAACCAATTAACAGCAACGTCCATTTCCCCCACTTTCCCAACGAAGGCATTTCTCGACGAATCCGATGATCTCGTAGCCTTAGACACACCCCATCATAGTTTTCCTCTGTAGCACCATCGTTACGGAAAGGCAGTCGTTAGACGTCAGTCACAGTCGGTAGTTGGTCGTTAGCAGTAATAGTTGACCCGAGTTTCTCGCCATCTTAAGCAATCATCATTCGAACTTGTGTTGTGCATCGTAACGCGTCGCCTAGAAGTCGAACTTGTAATCGCGAATCGCGAACCGCTCATAGTAATCGCGAGTTCTACCCAAAGTATATAGAATATATAGAATATTTGTTACTAAATATATATTGTTAATTATACTCGAGTGTTTCTTCAGCACCTATCACGACCTACCCACCTCATACTTTATCACGGTACTTTATAGTTATACTTTTCCACACATTTTGTAAATTTTCTTTTTATAATGTATATAATAGTAACATAATTATTTTTCTTAGATGACGTCGAAAAGCTTTTCAAGAGGAGGAAATGCTAAAAAAAGAAAACCATCGGATTTGGTAAATTTATTACATATATCCATCATATTTTAATATCTTAAAATTAATTATTCAATATTTGTATGTTAATAGTTATTTGACAAATATGAGAAAATTGGTAAATGGAATCGTGAGAAACAGAGAGCAAGGGAACAAGACGAAGGGGAACCAAATTTTGTTCCCAACACTGCAGAACGATTATCATATGCAACAATATCTGAAGGATTAGTGGCATTAGGATGTATTTATGAAGTGACAAACTATGATTTGCTGATATCTTTGCCAGGCGGCTTAGTAGGTCGTGCCCAAATTACAGATATCAGTGAATGTTACACAAATTTGTTGCAAAATTTGGTCAAATCACAGGATTTTCAGACAAATGAATTCAAGTCTCTTCCTGAGTTATATACCTGTGGAGATTATGTCGTATGTTATGTAAAAGCTATACAATCGCAAGAGATATTGAAAATTTCGATATCTCTTGAGCCCAGTCTGATAAATCGAAGTTTAGATGTTACTTATTTAAATAGTGGCTCAAAAATAGTATGTACTATTAGTAGTATAGAAGATCATGGTTATGTAGTAGATACAGGT
Source organism: Bombus pratorum (assembly GCA_930367275.1). Classification (NCBI taxonomy): domain Eukaryota; kingdom Metazoa; phylum Arthropoda; class Insecta; order Hymenoptera; family Apidae; genus Bombus; species Bombus pratorum. Next base: position 4,289,842 of record OV883995.1, on the reverse strand, counting down.
TTAATAAACGTAAGAGCGTTTATTCCTACTAAGGAAAGTGGCAATGAAAAATGTTTATGTAAGTAAATTTAAATAGTATATACATTTATGAAACAAACTAACAACCATTATTAAGAAGTCTTCTGTAGTTCCAGGTAAACAGCTTCTATGCTATGTTAAAGAAGTTCAAACTAATGAGAATACATCAACGATTACATTAACTTTGAAACAGAAGCTTGTTAAGGCTATTTGTGAAACAGAAATTAAATCACTGGACAGCATAATGCCAGGCACAAAATTTAATCTTTCTATAAAGAAAGTTTTGTCTAATGGCTTATGTGTTTCATTAGATGAAAACAATATAGGATTCATAAATCAAACATATTTAGATGAGCCCTTATCTAAATACTCAAATAGTCTGAAAATTACTGGGACATTATTATATACTTTGCCGACCATCAAATTTGCATACTTCAGCTCGACGATAGATAAAAATAGAGACAATACTATTAAGCCTGGAGATGTTATAGAAGAAGCTACTGTTCTATTCAGAGAATCTGGTGGAATAGTACTACAATTAACTAAGAGTGGAATACGGGGATTCGTTTCTTTTAAAAGAACAAGCGTTGAATATGATAAAATCACTGAAAAATTTGTACCTGGTACCATACATAAATGCAGAATATTATCATACAGCTGGTTAGATAGAATTTATATCTGTACCATGCAACGTTCGCTGTTCGAACAAAAGTACTTTACATTGCCTGATTTTAAACCTGGCGACATGGTAAATGTAAAGATTACAAACATCGATAAAGTGAATGGCTTCGTAAATGTACAATTTGGTAAATTTAAAGGACAAATTGCACCAGATCATATATCTGACGAAGGTTTAAGTGCCTTAAAAAAGCTGAAAGTGGACAAAGAAGTAGAAGCAAGAGTCTTGTTCGTTCATATAGGCCGAAAAAAAATATATCTCACTTTGAAAAGGTCTTTAATAACGAGTGACTTGCCCATTTTAGCAAACATACAAGACGCGAAAATTAACTCGAAACACCACGCAACTATCATTCAAATACATAAGCGTGGAATATTGGTAAAGTTTTTCGGAGATGTTAAAGGTTGGATTCCACATACTGCTCTCGACACGGAAACATCTGATGTAAATTGGAACTATTCAATTGGACAAACAATCTTAGTAAAAATTCAAACAGTGAACACAGATTCGGGAAAAATAACTCTAAATGTGGTTAATCAAGACAAAAGTTGAAAAAGCAACATTCGATATTGGTGAAGAAGTAGAAAGCACAATAATAGAATCATCCACTCAGGGATTATATTTAAGAATCAGTAGATATGAAGGACAAACTGTTAGTACAGGATTTTTACCACACATGTCACCTTGTATACAGATTGCAGCTCTACTGGCATCAAAATATGTTCCTGGTGATACACTTTCAGCTCTTGTATTTGCTACAGTACCTAATTTAATATTAACCAGGACTTTTGTAACTCAAGGAAGATACAGGAATTTTGAAAAACTGAAAATAGGAGACTGTATACCTCGTATAAGACTAATTTTACCAGTTGCAGAATGTACGCCATTTGGATATGTGTCCTATTGTAACATTAGTAATTTCAATATACTGCACACAAACCAAATTTTATTGGGAAAAATATTTTCCATTAACAAGAAAGAACAAGAATTAGGACCAACATTGTCGCTAAAGAAAATATACGATGATCTATATGAGATCCTAAAGGTAGAATGGTGACAGCATAGGATACATCGATCCTGTATTTTAATAAATTAGTAGAACTTTCAAGGAATTCATATTACAAAAACAGACCAATTGCATCAGTAAAATTAGGGCATAGAGTTACTGGAAAGATTGAAAAAATTACACGGCTGATGGTTTGGTTGTTCAATTGCAGAATAACTTGCTAGGTATAGTCTGAGGATCATTACTCTGAGAATAAAAAAAATAAGGGACAAAATTTCTGGGACGATTATATGGAAAAATTACGTACACGAGCTTGTCTAATTGACCACGTTATCGTCAATAATACATAAAATAAGTGCCAAACAAAATAAGCAAATACAATTCCCTGATGGTAAATTGCTACTGATAGAAGAATCTTAATGGTGACAAATTGGTTTATCTTGATATTTCTACAAGGTATAGGTAACGGAACTTTAGCTGCGATACCTGTACGTCATCACATAAATGATTTACAGTCAGATCTAACACCTTATAATATTCATTCTAAATTTAAATGTTACTCCCATTAAATTCCAAAGAATCTGATATTATGCCTCTCTGTATTATAAAATCTACATTTGAGAAGAAGTATTGTGTGAGAGAGAAATCGAATGATAATAATAACTTAAAAAGGAAAAAAAGAAATCAAGAGAATCTGGTACTTGCCAAAAAAATAAAAATTTAAAAGTAAAAACCAGTGAAAGATTTAGAATATTCTAAGAAAATGTGTGTTGAACAAACAGGAGAAGGAAAGATAAAACTGAAACATACCAAACCTTCCGAAAAAGATTTGAAATATGTACTCAGCAATGTTAATAATGATAAGGATAACGAGCAGAAACCAAGGATACCTGCGTGTGAATTTTTCTGGGATGGCAACCCTAATTTAACTGTTCTTAAATATAAAGAGTCATCTTGCGATAGTGAAGATGAAGTAGAGGAAAAACCAAATCTGAGAAATAAGAAATTAAGTGCCGCTGAACGTCGAGAACAAGAAAGACAGAAGGAACGTGAAATTCGCCAAAGAGAAGAAGTGGTCGCCAATAACGAGTTGCCAAATTCAGCAGATCAGTTCGACAGATTAGTTTTAGCTAATCCAGACAATTCAATAGTATGGTTACAATATATGGTATACCATTTACAGGCAACAGAAATAGAGAAAGCAAGAGCAGTTGCGAGAAGAGCGGTAAAAACAATTAATTTCAGGGAAGAGAAGGAAAAATTAAACGTTTGGAAGGCTTGGTTGAATTTAGAATCTAAATGTGGATTTCTTGAATCATTAAATGTTGTGTTTCAAGAGGCAGTGAAGTCTAACGACTCACTGAAAATATACAGTCACATGTCAACTGTTCATGTCGAGGCTGGAAGGCAAATGCAATTAGAAAAAACAATTAATACCATGATTGGGAAGTTTAAACATATCCTGAGATATGATTTAATTGTGGAGAAGCTTTGGTAAAAATGGGATTAAAGAACAAATCGAGGCATATTATGCAGAGAGCATTGCAATCTTAGCCAGCATCTGAACGTATGTACACAACAGAAATAAAATGTCATAAAGAATAAAATACTAATATAATATAAATTTTACAGATGTAAATCTAATGGCAAGGTGCGATTATGGAGAACAATTTTGGGGATAAAGAGAGAGCACAAACTCTGTTTGTGCAAATTCTAAATTCTTACCCAAAATGGGTAGATATATTGTCTTGTTATATTGATTCCCTAGTTAAATCTAACGATATTGATATAGCAAGGTAAAAATATTTTTTCAACTATATCTTGTCTTTTTAATTTCATAGAGAATTTACCTTATAATAATTTGTATTTACAGGAACGTTCTAGAGAGAGCAGTTGTTCAGACATTACCACCTAGAAAGATGAAGATCCTCTTTACAAAGTTGATCAGTTTTGAAGAACAACATAGTACTCAGGAAAACATTTTGACACCTATTTCATTACATCATGTGTGCAAAACCTTAATTACACAATACTTAAAACAGTCCAGTTATGTAAAGTTTTCTACCAGACATGCAAAATATTATTAATATTGATACATATAAAAATGAAAAAAGTAATAATAAATTGACATATTTTTAATTTCTCTGATCTCGAGTGCGTCCTTTTTATTTATTTTATTTATTATTATTTTATTTATTATTTTTATTTATTTTATTAAGATCACAACATTCGACACATTAGGTTCCATGTTTGTATAAAGATGCCATCGTCGTAAAAGACGAGTGTATAAAAGAAAGGCACTTTTCGGACAACCTAATACTTCCCATTCGTGGTTATTACGTTTTGGACAATCTTGTAATCGCCATATTGTTTCTACACAAGATGTGTTAGCGAAGTCAGTGGTGGTAATCTTTTAAGTATTTAATAAGCCACGAGAGGGAAACGTGGAAAAAAAAGAAAATAACTCGAGTAGCAAACTGGATCGGCGGCGAAACCACACTCGTACCAAATCGTGTCAAAGATTTTTCCAGTAAAAACTAGGATAGTGACGTGATCTATGGCTCGTATGTGTGAAATATACGATTATATATATATATATATATATATATATATACATACGGTCCGTAGGTTTTAACTTTGGAACGTGAGAAATGCGCGTCTTTCTTTCTCTTTTCCATCTTGTCGTCCTATCACTCTATCCTTGTCCCTCCTCCAACCGTCCCCTTTTCTCACTCACTCTCTCTCACTCACTCACTTACTCTCACATTCTATTTCTTCCCTCCTGCGCCCATTTTACCATCACTCTTTCGCGTTTTCTTACTCTCTGAGCTCGTGAACGCGGGGTTAGGTTATAATAAAAAACACCATCGCGTCAGGCTGAAAACTTTACTTCAGGACATTAAAAATTGGTGACCAATCCCTATACGGGGCGTCGTAGAATTGGTAGATAAACTTTTGGCGTTCTAAAGGAAAGTTTAACCCTGCTGTGATCCTCGAATTTTGATACTTCAATTTTGTTTTAATGTTAGCAGTAAAAGAGATTTATAGTAAGTTGTTATTTCTCTATTTAGAGGTAGGATCACAATAGTTATTAGTTTATTCTTCGGATAAATCTATCACACCGTTCTGAGCTGAACAACCTTTATTGCACTTTCTTACATGGACTACGTAAAAAAAGAGAAAAGAATTCCTTAAGAGGGGGGGGTTTAAAATTTTTTTTTGCATTTTTTTTATTTTTTTAATTGAATGCATGACATCTTAATAATGCTGTGTCAAAATTTCAAGTCAATTGGAGCAAAATTGACGAAGTTACAAGTATTTTTATACATGTCGGATTTTATTACCTACCCGACCCGAGCGTGCAATTGTTACCTGGCAGACGTTTTTTTTCTCTATATAATACCTAATCTTCCCCCCCCCCCCCCAGATCTATTTACAGTACTTAACGACTTAAGTACAAACCTCCTTATACCTGTAATGTATATTTTGTCAGTGTAGAGTATAAAATTTAGTGTAGGAGTAAATATTCTATCGAGCAGACGTACACGTGCGTTCCTATTTTCGCATCATTTTGGCTCCATTTTCATTAAGTTTTGTGTTAAATTATTACTAAAATGCCTAAAAAAGTTACAAGATCTGATAGACAATCAACTGGTTCGAGATTATATCGACCTAGAAAAATTGTACCTCCGCATAAACGTAAAAACGATTACATGAAAGAAATGTGCTCAACTGTAAGAGAAGTAGCGAATCGATTTTTTTTTCTGCTATAAAAGAAGAAAAAGATGCTTTAGACATCATGGATGATAGCAACATCCTTTATGGACCTGGCATTGATGATTCAGTGTGAGGTAAGCCGATAAAATTCGCTTATGAACGTTTTATACCAGATTTTTTAGTGTTCAAAACTTTAAAGCGTTTTCCCCACAACTCACGTTTTCAAAGTCGGTGCCCCTGATAACTTCAAAACTACTGCACCGATCCTTTTGAAATTTTGAACACTATTTCTGTACATAATTTACGAGGTAACGCTGGAGAGTCGTTAATTATTTTTATTTTACAATAACAAATTAGCCGATTTTTTCACAAAAAATCGCGTTTTTCCCTTCAAAGTGTTCCAAAAAAATGAAAAATTAAAATTTTGAAAAGCTCTCCCAGCGTTACCTGGGGAAAACTGCTACCTAACGAATAAACTTTGATTTTTTGATTTCAGATGATCCAGCACCAAGTTATCAGGGGCACCGCAATTATACTTGTTTCCGAGACACGTTCGAATAATTGCTGCCATTGCCGTATTTTTTAATATTTCTCCGTGAAAATTTTATACAATATTCTTCGAATGTCATACTTTAATGTACTATTGGTTTTCAAAAAGAAATTTTAACTGTGTCGTCACAAAAAATTCACAAAAACATGCCTTTTTTTGTACGAATTAACCTTAGTTCCCTCTTAAGGAGAGCTATATAATTACTCCATACCTCTGTAAGGTACACGTCCCTCCCGTGACCATGGCTACGTTCTGTGACCCGTTATGTCACTTCGAGCCCAAGCCCACTGTCATAAATCTCGGGCATCCATACTCGGATTAGAACATAAGCAACTATTTTTCTCAGTTTTATTATTTAAGTGCAGCTATAATTAAAAGTCTGAACTAAAATATTGGGGACCTTCTCAAACATTCCAAAAGAAAGGCTCCGATGTCCTTTCATCTCCGACATATATATAAAATAATAGAAGTTAATTGTAGGAGCACAATGGATGTTAATAAAATGTTGGCATCTGTTACGATCTGGTCTTGATCTTTGGTGTTCGTAACCGTTATGCGTTACTCTAGATGTAAAATCTTAGATTTCTCGAATTATATTTGTAGTGAATTGAGTGAGGATTAATAATATAAAATAACGAGAGATTGCTGCTGCAACATATATATTTGGAATAAATTAAATAAATATAAATACCGTCGAGAGACGGTCGTACAAACGTATCCGCAAAGATAGAGTATGATCGCTCGCGGATAACTTGATAACTCGTATAGTCTATTAATCGCAGATAATAAGTCGGATAAATAACTTGTGTGTTAACTCGAACTATAACTCGGATAATAATTCGGATAATAACTGAACCGCTCGCGATCGCGTCCGTATATTTATACTGGTCGGGGGGAGTCGGAAAATTTGATTCGTCTTAGATCGAGACGGTTGCCTATAAGGGCAACATTGTTTTACCCTGAGTTTATCTATCGTTATGTTTCGTGCATCAAGGCGGTGTCCGTGTTCCGAGACACAACAACAACGTGTGTCGCTCTCGATTCGCATCGTCCTATGACTCATGTGCCGCTACATATTTAAATCAAAACGGTAGTAGATGCCACCAGAAATAGTCGTTAGACTATTTCAATTCGTTCGACTCTCGTTAGTTATTTTCGAAACGAAGCGAACGACTGAATGGAATACATTCAAAACTTGTCGCATCTTCCTAAATCGCGGCACTATCCTGAATATGCCAGAAAATCGTTTAAATACTTTCGCGACAGCAGAATGGATTCAAAAACTTGTCGCGTCTTTCTAAAGCGCAACATTATTTTAAATTTCGAAACTGTCGTATTCTTGATAATCTAATTCGTTATAACCATAGGAGTAGCTTTGACTACCGTATTAATGCGACTGGTAAATAAACTCCACGATTCGGTTTGCCTGCTATGGGCAGTACTAGCGCGAGAAGGTTTCGAGTTTTCTTGGAATAAATAAATGATCTCAATGTCTCGTAACTGGCAATTTATTCGATTTTATTTAGTTATATGTTTCTTAACAAAATTCTGATCTTAACTCTCTATGTATGTTACGTCGCCTACAACATCTGCATTTCAGTCCTAGCGCTCAGACAGCCAACGGCCGGCGTAACGGTATTCCGACCCTCAATAAACCTAAGGACCCACCATAGACTTTCACTTTCATTGTCTTGTGTAAACATGTGCCTTCAGTCAGGGCGTATGTCCTGAAGAATTCTTAAACTTAAAAACATTTTTGACGCACATCTAGTCGTTAAAGAGGTCCTTGGGTTTATTAGGCGCACTTAAAAATACGGAGAAAGCGGGCACGCAACCATTAGGAAAAACCGAATAGCTAACCAACAAAACATGCTGGTTTTTCCCAGGACCAAGGTCACCCAAAAATTACGATGGTAGGAGGCTTCCTACTCATCCCTTCAAACATAAGTCTTAACCAATCGACATCGCGGATCGTTACCCTCACTATCCTAACTAAAGGTATGAACAACGAATCCGCGTTCTTCAGGCAAAAGGGCCTACCGACACCGAACTTTCTTCCGTATTCATACAAGAGCGATTAGTGAGTCCAACATCGAACGTCTAACGTAAAGTGTCATACCATGCTGCGTCCATATTAAATTTAATTATAAGAGCCTTGCTCTAGAGTCTATATTTATATTAACTTCGTACGACAAATTGTTATCTGCGAATTATATCTGCTCAACAGTGTATTTTAAGCGTTGAAAATATATATAATTTATAATTCTGTGAACCACAGTGTTATACAAACTCAATCACCCCCAATTATCTCAACAGAAATTAGGGGATCGATCAATTCGCGGTGTCGATCATTATCGTAACGGGAATTTACGACTCCCGTTGACGTCTCTCCTCGCGATTGCGTCTCCCCGCGATTGGTCGAAAATACAATGTAGTTTATAAAACGAGGAAAATTATCGTTGTCGCAAAACTATTAGCGATGCATTCTGCTCGTTTCCTGCTGTTACAGCCTTTATCTCTACAAAGGAAAAAGAAAGAAAAGATAAGGAACGTAGAAACATTGTTTATTATTTGGATACAAGACTATAATATGAAGAATCTCGATTTTGCGTTTCCAAGAGAGTAGAAAAGGGGAAAGAAACAAAACACTAACTCTGAATTCTCTTTCGTCAATCGTATGAATTTAAATGTATTAAAATCAAGATTTCCATCTTGGACAGTTTTTCAAATCTAAAATAATTCGAAGCTTTCTTATCACGATTCGATCAAAACGATTTGCCAGCTCTTTCGACATTGTATATGTAGTATATATTTCCCATTTCTCCCTATCTTTCTCGAAGATGTCGTTTCTCTTATAGCAATGCCATGAATATGCGAATCAATAGATTATAGAGATTCACAATTTAATGTAAAATAACTAGAATCAAGTTTAAACCATAATCATCGTCGTTTATTCCTCATTCGTACCTTTAATTCATATAGTTAAAACTAAAAAGTGCCAACTTCTTTACTGAAAAATTTGCACATTCATGATTCTGATACGAGGGCGATACACTTCTCAAGTTTATTGACTCAATTGACCCTGCTGCGTTCCTTTGATCATTTTTTATCCAGTGGTATTTTTTGACGTTAAAAAATATTTCAGATTCAAGTAAGATATGACAAGACTGTTATTAGTATGCATAACTACTCATCTCAATTTTAAGATAAATATTTTCTTAAAATACTATGTTGAAAATGACAATGTGGGTTCGCGCTCGCCATCTATATGTAGATGCACTAGTTACAATAAATAGTAACTAGAAGATAGTTTTAGTTTAAGGGGGGGTAGGGTTAATTCGTACAAAAAAAGGCATGTTTTTGTGAATTTTTTGTGACGACACAGTTAAAATTTCTTTTTGAAAACCAATAGTACATTAAAGTATGACATTCGAAGAATATTGTATAAAATTTTCACGGAGAAATATTAAAAAATACGGCAATGGCAGCAATTATTCGAACGTGTCTCGGAAACAAGTATAATTGCGGTGCCCCTGATAACTTGGTGCTGGATCATCTGAAATCAAAAAATCAAAGTTTATTCGTTAGGTAGCAGTTTTCCCCAGGTAACGCTGGGAGAGCTTTTCAAAATTTTAATTTTTCATTTTTTTGGAACACTTTGAAGGGAAAAACGCGATTTTTTGTGAAAAAATCGGCTAATTTGTTATTGTAAAATAAAAATAATTAACGACTCTCCAGCGTTACCTCGTAAATTATGTACAGAAATAGTGTTCAAAATTTCAAAAGGATCGGTGCAGTAGTTTTGAAGTTATCAGGGGCACCGACTTTGAAAACGTGAGTTGTGGGGAAAACGCTTTAAAGTTTTGAACACTAAAAAATCTGGTATAAAACGTTCATAAGCGAATTTTATCGGCTTACCTCACACTGAATCATCAATGCCAGGTCCATAAAGGATGTTGCTATCATCCATGATGTCTAAAGCATCTCTTTCTTCTTTTATAGCAGAAAAAAAATCGATTCGCTACTTCTCTTACAGTTGAGCACATTTCTTTCATGTAATCGTTTTTACGTTTATGCGGAGGTACAATTTTTCTAGGTCGATATAATCTCGAACCAGTTGATTGTCTATCAGATCTTGTAACTTTTTTAGGCATTTTAGTAATAATTTAACACAAAACTTAATGAAAATGGAGCCAAAATGATGCGAAAATAGGAACGCACGTGTACGCCTGCTCGATAGAATATTTACTCCTACACTAAATTTTATACTCTACACTGACAAAATATACAGTACAGGTATAAGGAGGTTTGTACTTAAGTCGTTAAGTACTATAAATAGATCTGGGGGATAAGATTAGGTATTATATATAGAAAAAAACGTCTGCCAGGTAACAACTGCACGCTCGGGTCGGGTAGGTAATAAAATCCGACATGTATAAAAATACTCGTAACTTCGTCAATTTTGCTCCAATCGACTTGAAATTTTGACACAATATTCTTAAGATGTTATGCATTCAATTAAAAAAATAAAAAAAATGCAAAAAAAATTGTAAACCCCTACCCCTCTCCCCTTAAGGGGGTATTCTAGTCTAGAGGGATGAATTTCGGTCGGTTTCTGAAGCTCTGTACAAACGAAAGAAAAAATATTTTTACTATTCATTTTTTTATCATTTGTTTATTGATACTTTAAGATACTTTAAGATTAAAAAATTAACTGGAAAAAACTCAAAATTCACAAAGTTATGAACTGGCAAAGTGAGAGGTCCAAAAAAAGGGTGTCCTGGCGTACATGATTTCAACCCTTCTGGTCATTTGAAGCAATAAATCCGAACAGATTCGTAATTAGTATAGATACGGCTATAGCACGAACCTTGGAAAAGTAAAAACAATATTTTTTCACAAAATGGCGGCCGTTTGAAAAAAATTTTCCTTTTTGGCATGTTTTTTTGGCAATTCCGAATTGTTTAAAAATAGTAAAATTAAATATTTTGATCTGAGCGTGGTTGAGGCGATATAGGAATGTATAAGGAACATTCACACCAAATTTCAAATAAATCGGTTCATTAGAATTTGAGATATCGTGCACGCCAACTCGAAAAAGGTAGTTTCGAGAAAAACGCGTTTAAACTGTAACTCATAAAATAATTGAAATTTTGAAAAATCCTTTTAAGGGCATATTCTTGAATGTCTAAGCTTTGGAAATATGAAAAAAGAAATTTTTCGATATTTTCAAATTTGTAGACTATAATACCCCCTTAAAAACAAAGATTGATCCGAGGGGTACAGAGAGGTGCGGAGAGGAGTAGCTAAGGCAGTTTCACTTGGACTGAGTTTCATTTCGATAAGTTCTACTTGTACAGTTGACAAGTACGTAGAGTCACACCAGAATCGTGTATCACATCGCATTCGTCATTCCATTGACCGTGGATTCGTTATCGAACCTAAATTCATTGTCATCGACATCTCGATTATTCAATCGCCGCTATTACTTGTTAAACTCTGTAATAATCACATTTGTATCAATAAATATCAGCTATAGTACATAACAACGATGCCCAATTCACGTGAAGATTCGTTATACGCCCCTAACTCTAATGATAATCCAACATATATGTATAATATACTAGAAGATATATGTATATATGTGTATTCTATATATATATATATATGGTATATATACTACAGCATATGTTGTATATATATGCAAGAAACCTCAGAGTTTCCATCTGTGTCAGAATGAAATGTAATCGCAACGTAAATTGAACTGAAATTTTTGTTAATATCTCGGAAACCAAAGTCTACCAACTGTAACATATGTAAAGGAAAATTGCTCAGAATATTCACTTTGACAACATATTTCAAGGTTACTGAAATCGCATAAATCGTCTACTTTGTAAATAATTACCTGTTTTTCTTTTTGAAAAATAAATATCCTTTTTACTTAATTATCCAATCTTATCCGAAAGAAAGGAATTTTTAATAGTTTCTATCGCCGTTCTGATCGTGCTTATAGCTTCTATTGTAGCCCGAACGTAAACGTACTTTTAACTTCGGTTATCTTCCTTTTCTTTCGTCTCGTTTCTCTTGCTTTTTCTTTCTCCTTTCCTCTCTAGTGTCAGAGCAGCGAAGTATATTCGCGTTTCTATACTCTCGGATCGCTATTGTCACAGAGAGATGGGATGGTCACGTCTACCGTGGCACCGTTACACTGCTGGTTTTGTGTAATAAAGTTTACATAGGCTATCATATCGGAAATATTATTTACTTTATCATTATCACTTTACTTGCAAAACGTTTGAACTACGTGAAACAATTTGTAGCGGCACTTGACAATAAACCTTCCAACGGTTTCTATCCCGTAGCTTGTTAACAAAGCAGACTCTATCACTCGGACAAGATGATTGTATACCTTCATGTAGATTAAGAACCCGCCATAAATCTTAGGATTTCTCAAGTTAAGGCCCTTCAAACCGAACGAATATCTTTTAGTTTTAGCATTCCTTAATTTATTATCTACTCCAGAAAAATACGGGGAATCTGCCTTTCTCAGGTATGATGCTTCCCGCTATCAACTTTCTACTGACGGCGGTTAGCATCCTTCCTCACCCACCAACCTGGTAGATTAACCAATTAACAGCGACGCCCATTTCCCTCACTTTCCTAACGAAAACTTTCCTTAACGAATCCGATCCTCTTGTACCCTTAGCCACACCCATCACAGTTTTCCTTTGCAGCGCCATCGACACAGAAAGACAGTTCCTCTACGTTCCTTGAGCAGTCATCATCTTAGATTGTATCGCGCACTCTGCTCAATGGCTACCGTAACTCATCGTCTATCAGTCGAGTTGTAACCGAGAATTGCGAATCGTCAAGTGTAATCGCGAGTTCTACGTAAAGTGTGAAAAGTGAGAACAAAATCAAGAGAACATGGTACCCGACAAAAGAATAAAAATTGAAAAGCTGCAGGAAGTACGAAAGATGAAAAACGAAGGAAAACGAGACAGGGAAGAACCAGTGAAAGATTTAGAAAGGGAACATTCTAAGAAAATGTATATTAAACAAAGGAGTGTTAATGATAAGGATAACGAGCAGAAACCAAGGATACCTGCGTGTGGATTTTTCTGGGATGAAAACCCTGATTCAACTTCCCTTCAGGATAAAGAGTCATCTAGCGATAGTGAAGATGAAGTAGAGGAAAAACCAAAGCTGAGAAATAAAAAATTAAGTGCCGCTGAACGTCGAGAACAAGAAAGACAGAAGGAACGTGAAATTCGCCAAAGAGAAGAAGCGCTCGCCAATAACGAGTTGCCAAATTCAGTAGATCAGTTCGACAGATTAGTTTTAGCTAGTCCAGACAGTTCAATAGTATGGTTACAATATATGGCATACCATTTACAGGCAACAGAAATAGAGAAAGCAAGAGCAGTTGCGAGAAGAGCGGTAAAAACAATTAATTTCAGGGAAGAGAAGGAAAAATTAAACGTTTGGAAGGCTTGGTTGAATTTAGAATCCAAATTCGGAATTCCTGAATCATTAAATGATGTTTTTCAAGAGGCAGTGAGGTCTAACGACTCACTGAAAATATACAGTCACATGTTAATTGTTCATCTCGAGGCTGGCAGGCAAATGCAATTAGAAAAAATAATCAATACCATGATTGGGAAGTTTAAACATATTCCTGAGATATGGTTTAATTGTGGAGAAGCTTTGGTAAAAATGGGATTAAAGAACAAATCGAGGCATATTATGCAGAGAGCATTGCAATCTTTGCCAGTATCTGAACGTATGTACACAACAGAAATAAAATGTCATAAAGAATAAAATACTAATATAATACAAATTTTACAGATGTAAATCTAATGGCAAGGTTTGCGATTATGGAGAACAAATTTGGGGATAAAGAGAGAGCACAGACTCTGTTTGAGCAAATTCTAAATTCTTATCCGAAACGTGTGGATATATGGTCTTGTTATATTGATTCCCTAGTTAAATCTAATGATATTGATATAGCAAGGTAAAAACATTTTTTGAACTATACTTTGTCTTTTTAATTTCATAGAGAATTTACCTTTTAATAATTTGTATTTACAGGAACGTTCTAGAGAGAGCAGTTGTTCAGACATTACCACCTAGAAAGATGAAGATCCTCTTTAAAAAATTCATCAATTTTGAAGAACAACATGGTACTCAGGAAGACGTGACTCGTGTTCAACAAATGGCTGTAGAATATGTAGAGAAGCAGTGTACAAAATGATTAAAAATATAAAACATTTTGACACGTATTTCATTACATCTTGTGAGCAAAACCTTAATTACACAATACCTAAAAAAATACAGTTAAGTAAAGTTTTCCCATTCATAACTTCATGCTGTTATTTATAGTATTGTTTTCACATTCTAAATATGATGTTTCCATGATCTCTGTGCTGTCTTCATTATTAGTTTCTTCTTCATCGAATATAATATTTCCATTGCTACTGCTTTTCTCACTTTACACTTTCTTTTCATTTTGGGGATTACAAAATTTCTGTCGAATAGCGAGAAGAACGCTGGCTGAACGCGAGTGACTCAAGATTCCCTTATTACAGACTGCCATCTCTTAAACGCGTATATGCATACATATGTTCTTAAGAAATAATAATCTGTAAGAATTAAATGTTAGCTTCATCGCCACAGCAATGTGTTTATGTGAGACACACATAGTCTTTTGGTTCTATCCATCGTTTTCGCCGAACGTATGAGTTTTTCGGCCATAGCGAAGCGTTTACGTGGGACACATATATGCGGCGGTAGTCCGCAAAGGGTTAATGCTACTAGCGCGTATTGCTTGGACCGTACTCTGGCACTGTTGCCTCGAACTCGCTGTCGACTCGACTGATTCTTTGCAACTACTGAGCCCTCGCAACTAGACACAGGTGTGTTTATCAAAACATATCCGATGAAATCTTGTTTTACATTGCACACAAACGAAGTGAGATTTTTTTATGCTATTTTTAGTGCCACATATCATACATTGTCGCAAGTTACGTTGTGGCAACTTTATTAACCAATTGTTTTTTTCTTACATCACCACGTTGGAAAACTTGTCCTTTCTTTTCCTTCATCAAACTCAATTTCAAAAACAGTATTCGAAATAAAACTGTTTCCTTGTAAATTATACATGCATTTAAAAGCATACTGCCGATTATGCTAAAAGCCACTTTTTCACAATATTTAACTGTTCTTGGTTCATCGAGATAGGTATACAGGATTTTATCTAATTCATCGACACTATTCATGTAGGTATTGTAAGATTGAATAATAGCGGCTTTTGTCAAACGCATTTTTCTGTCGTGTTGTCTTTTTGTTATTATCACATATTGATTCGCTATCTTCGTTGAAATTAGTAATACAGGATTTTTTACACACTTCCTTTCGCGATACGCACAGAACAACACTTTATTGTTTCGAAAATATTTCATTTCATTTACATTAGTTCTTTTCAATTAATCGGGAATACATTTTTTACTTCTTCTAATAGTTCCAGTTAAATAGCTTTCCGTAGAATATAAATATCTAACAAACTGAACGCTACTAAAAAAGTTGTCGAAAAAAATGTGATATCCCTTATTCGAACAATTACTTTCTTTTAATACATTTACCACGACATCATATCCAAGCCCAAACTTTCTTCTATCGCTATCAGTTTTTAGTTTTGCGCCTTTGTAGCAATAAAACGTCAAACAATACTTTGAAACTGCATCGCGCAGCATCCACAATTTTATGCACGACACAGCGTCCCAACTTCCGATTCAGCAATTGATGATTCTTTATGTGGTGTATAATGTAATTTGAAGACTCTGTTAGCGTGTCTAATAATTGACTCAAATTTTGCACAAGGATCGTTTTTCTCGTGACCTGGCGGAAAACATAAAGAATTTTCAATCAGGCGAAAATATTTCAAAATTTGTTGAAATCTGTTTCTCGGGTACATCTTTCGAAACCACGGTATGTTCCGTGAATTTTCGGTTCAATACGAACACATATTGTAATTCCCATTTCTAGTATCATTGCTGTTGTCACGTAGGAGACACAAGAAATTACGAAAATGACAAATCACCGGTGATCTCCTCGCGTCGCAATTCGAACGTTTCATAAATAAGGTGAATATATTGAACTTTAGATATGGTAATAGAATTTATTACGCGAATCCAACAGAGCGACGGTTCAGAGTGTTACAACAAAAAGGTGTTGAGTGCTAATTTGGGAGGGTATTTATACTGAGGTTTTGGTCCCTCTGGAGGGGTTATCGTCGGGTGTATATCAGAGGCGGCTAATCCGTTACTATCTGGTTACTGTTTCGATAGCTGTGGCATGCATTATGTTTCGTCTACCCTATTACTGTTTCTGAACGAGTAACATTCTTGAGCGTGTGACACTGTAAATGCCTTCATCTCTAACACAGTAACTCGTGTCCAATTCTCTATTTTAGATGATTATAATTCTCCAGATAAAAGTTCTGAATATTCCGCGTAGTAGTATTAAATTGTCCGATAAGTTTCTTTCGTTTTATAAGGAAATAATAGACGCAATGTTTTTTGTTTTATATTAGTTTATTGAATTATGCACGAACATAATATTATAATAGAAATAGAATGAAATGTATCACACCTAATTCAATAAAATAATATAAAACAGAAATTGTTGCTCATCTATTATCACGTTAGGAAACGAAAGAAACTTTTCGAACAACCTAAGAGTTTCTCCAACTATTAGTGACCATAGTACAGAATCAAAAAATAGTTCACAATATTCGATGGGTTTACCTCGCTAAAAAAGTTACATGGCGATCCAGATTCTTCGGTATGCTCGAGGGAATCATGTTGAATATAAATTTCTTCGGCAATCCGTAAAGGGCTCAATGTACATTGATGCGAAAAATCATTGTCACTATCTGAAGTACTCAAAATACGTTGTTTCTTGCGCATTACAGAAACAATGTAGTTGTCACGTAAAATTGATACTTGGATTGTAAGAGAAAAGAAGGCTGAGTCGTAACCCAACTATTGATTTTCTTTTATCGAACTTTATTATAAATTTAACACTTACAATAATAGAATAACACTGAACCGGAGAAAGGGGTTGTACAAGAACAGCGACTAGAACAAGAACTGCCTGAGCTTGGTGAAGTCTCGGTTTATATATGTTTTGGTTTGCGGATGTTGAGGGGGCTCGGTGTAGGTTATGATGTGGAAAAGTGTCCGAAGGTCGGGGGTTGATATCTTATGTCTGATGTGGACTAAGATGCATCACAGCCTTGATGTAGGCTATGATGATAAGGTGTTGATGTGTCCAAAGGAGTCCGAAGCTCGGGGGTTGATGTCTTATCTCTGATGTTGAGATGTGACTGATGTCACATAGTCGTCATTTTTGTCATTAAAAACACTTGAATTTGTGATTGTGCTTATAATTTTTCTTTCTTGATTTATTATACTTTTTGGGGATACAATAAATTAATTATAAAATTTAAACAGTAAACCTAAACTAATTTTATTGTACCTTCTGCGTTGCTTCGTCCAATAATCTCGAAACACAGTTATTAGCGCTGATAAGAAACAATACGTCCAATTGCTTTACCAAGTGCAATAAGTTTGTCAACGTGAAAAAGAGCGTGATCCCGTTACCCTACCATCGGGGAACATAAATGAAGACAAGCTCCATCGCGCTGAATGGCATTTTTCGATCATGTTTCCTTTAATGACTCCTGGGACTCAAACGGATACAATTAGGTCAAAAAACCGTTTTGCTTCATAAGGATTTGTTTCAACCCATTTATCGAGAGTATATTTCTCAGTATAATCAATAAAATTCAGAGTGATGTATATTGATTCCCTGTGAATTCGAAAATGTGATATTCGCTTGACTGCTCAAAGGAATATGCCAATTTGTATCACACTCCTCTTCTTGTGTATTATTTTCATCATTGCCGTCATCTCCAACTTCACTATTCAATTCAATTCGACGACAACGTACTGAAGATGCTATTATCATATCAGATAAACTGTTCGGGGGACTTTCCTCTCTATCTGACAACACTCAACATTGTTTGGAGGAACTTGCTAAAAATGTATCGTCAGTTGAATTGCTCGACGCATAATCTTCATTTGAGATCATATTATCTTTTGGGGCTAAGTAAAAAATTAAATAGTAGACATGAAGTGCAAAAATTTGTGTACCTTATAAAAGTATAATAAATGCTCTTGAACAATACGAGACAATTGATAATCGCAAAAAATAAGTGCACACGCGAAATGACATTTTAGCGCCACGAAGGTCACCGTTGACCTCTGTGAGATAAATTCATTACAAACACGATTATACACAGATTATATTGTAACGTACCCTGCGGCACGCCATAGGAGAAACATTGACCTCCCCCCCCCCCCCCCCCAGCGATTGTAGAAGCGATGTTGAAAGGGAATAGGAGGCCGTCCGCCTCTTCTGCGAGCGAGTTATGCTCGCGAAGGAGCGCACGGAAAGGGAGAGAAAGAAAAACTCTCACCCTTGTAGGATAAGACGATGGAGGAGGATAGCAGTCAGGCGGCCTAGAGCCGCTCCATCGCCGTCCCAACGGAGCGTGACTAGAAGGATGGATGGCGTTAGAGGCAATGCCCTCCCCCCTAACACCAAATTCAACAGTCAGGGAATTATTAGGACTGGCTCGAACAAGAGGACGCGGGAAGGGGGTGCAACTGAAGTTAATTCATAAGAGGTTCCTGGAGCACGCCTGTCATACGCGTAGGATGGTCATCGTGGAATTTTAGTCGGTAGGAGTCCGACACTACTCTGCTGTCACGCGATTACTGCAGCAGCGGAGTGTCCATGAGGATTTCTCCACGTACAAAAAAAAAAAAGATTATATTGTAACATATCTCTTGTAGGTAATATTTCAACATTATATGTATCGCGTAATAAAAAATTTATTATTGCGCCACGGACAATTCCTGTAAAACTAGCATGGCTTTCAACGTGTTAATAATCTATGCTCGTATATATAAAAAAGAAAGAAATAAATACATTTTTAGTACTGCATAAGGTTACTATGCCTTGTATCATTTTCTCATACACGTACAAATAAATTAGCATGTGTTTTAAAAGTGAAAGAGGTTACGTTTCTTGGTATGCAGAACTGCCAGGATAACAGACAAAGCCAATCTTTGTTTGGAAAATTGTCGCTCTATATTTTCGATTTATTTTTTGCATGGGGAATCATTTTCTTTCGGCTTCTACCACAATTTTCGAAACTTGTATCGACATATATTGGATCACTATTTTTCCTGATTAAAATTTAAACTATTTATTACAATAGTACTTTTCGCAACTAGAATTTTTAGTGCGTGTATAAACTAAACATGGAAATATTATGGAAATTGCAAAAATATCATGGAAATGGACATCTCGTTTTTTTCGCAATGAATGTCCTATCGATATCAATATTTTAACCATCTGTAAAACCTATGAAACGGTTATTCTTAAAATATTTGATGTGTAGTTCTTTCTCTAGAATATCCAAAATTTAGACTTAAAATATGGATGCTTCTAGAACTTGTGGAATTTAAGTCTTGCGAATATCCTAGGGATGTCTAAAATGACGTTTAGATATAAACTGACCATGAACAGATATTCTTTGGATGTACGGTGCTGTCCGGATAATTGAACATAATTATAAGTTAGTATAAATGGATGTGAAATAATACCTACAGGTTATAGTAAATTTACCAAATGAAATAAAATAAAAAATAGAAAACTAGATTACTAGACCGTTAAGATATAAATTGGACAGATAAATTGGTATAAGATAATATCTGATGAAATCAATTAAAATAGATTTGTATATGTGTATATGAAAATGTGTTTCGACCGTTCGCGGAGAGACGCGATCGCGAGATAGCGCGTCAACGAGAGTTGTAAGGTCTCGTTACGATTGAATAATCGACGCCACGAACTGATCGATCCCCTTATTTCTGTTGTGACAATAAGGGTAGTTCAATGAAATTCCACCGATTTACCACAAATAAAATAATATTTATTTCAACGATTTATCGACTAGAAGATATAATTATAACAGACTGTAAACTGCGACGTATGAAAGGTATTGACAGCTCGAGTTCTCGACAAGTTATGATCGCCCTTTGATCTTTTTCGTCTTTTCTGGAAGACGACCCCCCACTACGTTCGGATCACGCCACATTCTTTTACGCGAGGTAAAATAACGGCTATGAGTCGACGTTTCTGGAAGTCGCCCTGCTTAATGAACCATGCGTTTGCCATTACAATGTTTGTTTGCCGGGCAGACGCGCCGATCCGTCTGCGACATTGCAGTGCCACGATCGACGGTTAAGAATATGGCCTATGGTAAGCCGCATGGCGTAACAAAATGTATAAATAAATAAATATATATGTATGTACAAAAGAGGTTTGAACGTTTTTTAAACACTTCTGGCGAATAGCCAGATGTTTTTCGATACCATACTCTTGCCTTTGGAAGCATCTTCGCAAATATTTTGACTGTTACTGGTTAATTTCGCAAGACTAAACTAAATTCTTCTTTCTGAATGAAAACTTCTCATCATTATATTGCCATAGTTTAATCATTTTCGAACAAGGAACTAGAACAATTTTGAAAGAAACAGATTCATTTCTAAAGTCGAAAAGAAACCCATGTTCGGAGACGTGGGAAAACACGAAGTAATTTGTAGATATTTTCATATGTGTTCATTTCAAAAATGGATAAAAATATAAATCAATAAATATTAGGTCGTCCGGAAAGTTGTTTTCGCGTTCGCCGCTCGGAGCCTTATCTCGTTCTGCTTAAGTGAACAAACCACCAGATCACTTTACCGTCAATCGTGTGGTTATCCTCTGCCAAGGCAAGAGAACAGTTCTCGACGTTAGTGGAAAGTGTATCGAGTATTTTTTGCGTTGTGAAAGATGGAAGAGCAAAAGATGCATTTTCGTCACGTTATGTTTCACTGCTTCAAAAAAGACAGTACGCCTAAAAACTCTGCAAATGAGATTTGAGACGTTTATGGTATTCGGTCTATAACTGTTCAAACAGTCCGGAGTTTGTTTAGGAGGTTTATTTTTATCTGAAACGGATGTCCGTAGTTTTTAAATTTTGTCTTTGTTTACTGCGTCTTCTTTTCTTATTTTGCACTCGCCAGGTCCGTGCGTTTCAATGCATTTTACGCATCGGTAGTTAAGGTTGCAGTTTTGTGAGGTGTGCCCTAACAGTTGGCATTTGTGGTATTGTGTTATGTTATTTTTTCTAATTATTTTCCCATTTTACCCTAAAGTAATTTAGACGGTTAATCTTTAGTAGGTCACTAATATTGGTTTGTGGGGACACTTGGACTATGTAAATTGGGAGCAGTACAATGTTCTCTATCGGACTTTTTGTTACGAAACGCGAAACTTTTGTAAATTGGACGTAGGGCATCTGTGGTGCTTGCAGATCTGCGAGTATTACTGTCTCGGAGAAGCTATTTTCTAGACTCTTTAGTAAGTACGTATGGTATTTCTCGGATTTGGATGTATATACGTGGACGAGAACGAGCGGACTCAATGCGATATGAGCGTCGGTTGAAATAATTGGTTTTGTTATTTGCTTTTAATGTAGAGGAAAAAGAATATTAAAAAAAGCGTAAATGTATGTAAAAATGGGAATGATAGAACGTGTGGTAATAGTCGCGTAATACTAAAGCATTTGTCTTTCTCGGTGCTTAGATTATAGATTATTAAAAACAGATTGTTAAAGAAAGTAAAAAAAAATTGAAAAAATAAAGAAGCCAGTACCACACGGAGTTCCCAAGTGGTATCCATCTAAGTACTATTCGTGCCCAGCGCTGCTTAACTTTCGTGATCGGACGAGAACGAGTGCTTTTTTTAATGCTGTTTTAATTATAACGTTTAATGCCCAAAGAAATACAAATTACATTTATTACATTCTCAATAAACAGAATTTGGGTTAAGAAGTGGTTCTGACAAAAGTATCGTTAACACGACGATGGTGTAGGATTTACACATTTTATACACTGCAGTAATTGATTGTATTAAAACTGCTCAGAAATATACCGTTATACGATATTGGCATTTTTTCCTGTTGTCTTGAAAATTTGATGATAAAACTGTACAAATCGGTAGCTTATTTTTTGGTTTTTCTGAGGTTGAGGATTTGAGGAAAGAGGGGATGATTGTGGAGAGGGTAGGGAGGGGCGGGAAAGACGGGGGGATGTCATTTAGATATATTTGCAATATTTATACTTATTTTACAAGAAGAGAGATTGGACGCTAGTGACGTTTTGCGGTTCTTTCTTTTTTATGATTTCGGTATCCACCAATACATTTTTGCGTTTTCTTCTGTGTTTGTCTTTTGTGTCTTTTTGCGGGAGAAACATATTGTAACGAGAACGAGTGTATTCAGCGCGGTATGAGTGCTAGCTATAGCAATTGCTTCTGCTACTTGATATTATTCCACAATAAATATTTAAGCCACAAATAAATGTACGATAATGATCGAGCTTGTAGGCAACCTACTTTCTGCCGGTTTCAATGATTTTTCAACAAGCCGGGGCGCATTTTGATATTCTGCATAATTGGTCAGCGCGAGCTTATACGTGTCTTCATTTTATGCCCTCGTTATCAGTGATTTGCTGTTTGTTTAGTTTGTGACAAGCAGGGCATGTGTAATACTAATTGCTAGTTCAGTGAAGTTATTGAAATTCGTGTCTGGTGAATACAAAATTATTTTTACAATTTTTATAAATAAAGCATTCAATCAGATGAAATTTTTTAAATGAATTGGCAAGAGATCTGTGCTTATATCAACTATACGCGAGTCTCACAAATATCTCTACAAACTACTACTAGGAGCAGAAAAACCTTGCAAAAAGCCAAATGTTGTACTGAGTTACAATGAAGCAAAAAAAAAAACAGTCGATTTTCCCGATCAAATGGCGGCGTATTGTAACTCTTTGAGAAAAACAATAAACTGGTGTAGAAAGATGTTAATAGAAGTTATTTATGGTACAACGTTGGTAAACGCCTGGTGCCTATGTACAAAATTTGGCGCAGATATAAAATTTGGTATCTTGGAATTTCGTGAAAAGATAATTGACGATTTGTTAACTGAAAAAAAATCTTTAACATCATTCCCATCGAACAAAAAAAACATATTTTTGAAAAATATAACTACATGAAAACGATGTAAAGAATACTATCGTTCCCTAAGAATAGGGAGAGGAAATGATATAAAGTCAACAATTTACTTTATGTTAAATATAGAAAACATGTTAACTTTTACTGTCCAGATTGTACGAACAAAGCTACACTTTGTTCCTCCTACTTTGAAAAAATTCATAGTTTATTGTTTGAATAATACTTGTTACTTTAAATTATTTACATTGAATAAGCTGCATATTTTCTGTACAATTGAAATTATTTAAATATTTTTGTAAGTAAATACTACATGTAGTTATTTAGTCTTCTTCAATAACATTTGAGTTTTATTTCAGTTTTGGTTAAATTACATTTTTATAAATTAAAATTGGAAAGGTAAATTGCATGAATCACCGGTGACCTACGCCGTCAGATAGAAGTATAGATTGTGGCCAACCTATGGGTCACGTCGGATGAACGTGTCAATGCATTGTAAGTCTCAGCATTTTTAACAACTTTTTCCTATACATATAGTCAGTGCGGTGGTTTGCCTTAGTTTTGGATCAGTATTGGTTGGCAAAATCCAACTCAAATTCTTATTATCCCTTATCTTCTGTTTATAGTATATAGCGATCGAAATTACAAAATTGATTACTAATGGACGTATGTGTCGTTAGATTTACACAGTCGAACCGGCGAAAAATCACGTCCTTCATAGTCAGTGAAGAGCGTTCGTGGGGTAAAAGTAGCCGAACTTGCGGCTACTCGTAGGTGAGAGAAGGACCGCAGATGAAATATCTGGGTCTCGTCATCGACAGCCAGTGGACGTTCGAGCCACACTTCGACGCCCTGATCCCGAAAGTGTCGGCGGCTGCTAATGCCCTGTGCGGCCTGTTACCGAACATCGGCGGGGCGGGAGACGCGGTGCGCCGACTCTACGAGGGCGTCGTCCGGTCCCGAGTGGTAAACGGGGCCCCGGTATGGGCGAACAACCTGATGGCGAGTCGCCGCAGCACCATGCTCTTGAGAAGGCTATATAGAGTGACCGCCACCAGAATCATTAGAGGATACCGGACGGTGTCCCACGCGTCGGCGACCGCTCTAGCCGCTTCCCCCCCGTGGGAACTCCGGGCGCTAGCGCTCAAAAGGCGATATATCCACCGGAGAGTATGGCATCCGGGAGAAGATCAGACCGAGCAGACGGCTCCAAACGGCCCAGGAGCCGCTGAAGAGGACACGTGGGACCTGTGGCGATCCCAGCTGATCAACGAGGGAGGCGAACATCGAGGCGTGGAGGCGGTCCTCCCAAACTGGGAGGCATGGAGAAGACGCCACGGCCTCCCGCTCACATTCAGAATGACCCAGGTACTCACCGGACACGGCGTGTTCGGCGAGTTCCTGAAGATAATCGGACGAGAAACGACAGACATCTGCCACCACTGCGGAGAGGGCAGGGACACAGCGCAGCACACCCTGGAGCTCTGCCCGGCGTGGGAGCTGCCCCGCTACACCCTGCAGTACGCCATAGGAGAAGCACTGACCCCCCCAGCGATTGTAGAAGCGATGCTGAGAGGGCCACAGGAATACGAGGCCGTCCGCCTCTTCTGCGAGCGAGTTATGCTCGCGAAGGAGCGCGCGGAAAGGGAGAGAAAGAGAAACTCTCACCCTTGTAGGATAAGACGATGGAGAAGGATGGCAGTCAGACGAGCCAGAGCCGTCCCAACGGACCATGACCAGAAGAAGCGACAGCGCTAGTACCTAACGCCAACCCAATAGTCGGGAGGCACTAGGACTGGCTCTAACAAGAGGACGCGAGAAGGGGGTGCAACTGAAGTAATTCATACGAGGTTCCTGGAGCACCCCTGTCATGCGCGTAGGACGGTCATCGTGGAGTTTTAGTCGGTAGGAGTCCGACACTACTCTGCTGTTACGCGCTTACGCAGCAGCGGAGTGTCCGTGAGGATTTCTCCACGTACAAAAAAAAAAAGAAAGGTGAGAGAAGAATAAAATGATTCAGAAGCATTAACCGTATTCACACACAGTTGAAGATTTTTAGTCGATCGGCAAAAACAGATGGGCTATTGTATGAGTAAGTCTGTGCTCTAAAGCCTAGACCAAGGTAATGCAAAAACTGCCTAGGTCGAGTTTGCCGTCAAGACACAAAAACGCAGGTGCTCGGCAAAAACAGAATAAGCCGATGAATCACTGGTCAACACAATAAACTCGATCATTACAAGCGACAATATAAAGGAAATTTATATCGATTTTTCCCTAACAAGAAATAATGTCAATGTTCTGTGTACATTTATTATACAATTACATTATTTATATAAATGTCTCTTATGGTGTACAATTACATATATTTGAATAATGTAGGAAATATTGCTCTTTTTATTTCTACATTCCAACTGTACGAAGACTTTTGTTTTTCACTATACATACATACATGTATCTTAAATATTATACATACTTTGCATGTATAATATTTAATGTATGATATGTGCATAAAGATCTTGTTAAGACGGCTTGTTAAAATTGTACTTACATATCTATTTAATCAATCTTAAAGTACAAATATTATACGTCTATATTCTTATATATTCGCGCAAGGATGTGCGCAGGTACCATGTTGTACTGCTGAATTGTAGCCAATCAACGAGCAATACTGTAAGCAATTCTAAATAAGAGCGGTTGACCGATACGTGGCACCGCATAGTCGTTTCGTGGATTCACACATGGTTACATGTGCGTCGTGTTGAAGGATGCCTAGAATGTGGATATCTATCAGTTAGCAATGAATGCTAAACAAAGAATTATAAAGTTAATCTGTTAAATTTTGATAGAACAGAAAGTACAAATACAAAAGATGTAACACTTGATCGACCATTGATTTATTTAAGGTAAATATTTTATATATGTTTATAGAATTAAAGATTTTGCTTAAGTTATTCCAATATGAAACCGATATGTTTTATATAATTTAACCTATATTATTGCGGTATATCAAATACATCAAACCATATGTATAAAAGATAAATAGAAGAGAGCCTAGATCGTAGATAAGAGAAAGAAACGTGTAATATGTATTAAAAATACGGAATTTATGTTCTCAATTCAATTATATTTTTATTAACTCTGTACATAGGTTCGTACTTTTTTATCTAATACTAATACACGACTACCTAGGAATATGTACAGGACCGAAGAAAATTAAGTAATAAATTACCTATTTGTGATTATTGTTATGGGCCTATGTGACTATGGATAACGATTAACTTTCCAATTTTCATAATTCAGTTTGCGATGCGATATACGAAATTTGTTTAATTTCTATCCTTCTTGACACAAGATAATAGGTTTCAAAGATTCATTTTTAAATGCAAAATATTTTCTTTTTTCTCCTTCTTTAATTAAAAGTACGTAAATTTGCCATGTTATCGTACTACATTTTTACCACATTTCATCATATTATGTAACAGCAACAAAATTGCTTGTCTATAAAAAAATGAAAGGGCATCCCGATGTAAATATTATTATTAGCATGAAATACGTTCAAAGAATGCTCAAAGTCATAAAGCGGTATGGGCTAGATTTGAGGTGTATATGAAAATTGTATATATTTGCAAATATGTATATATATGTTTATATGTTCTTCTTATATCATAGTTTTATAAAGTTTCACAGTAAAATTACAATATCAATTTGAATAAATAAAGGTAGCACCCATGTATAGATATATGTATAGATTCTTATGGAATCAGAAGATTGAACTGCCATGTTGCTCATATATTACTGTTACATTTCATAAATTAAATTGTGAGTATATATAAAATTGTATTAGATATGAAATAACAGGCAGGAAACCACTAATATTGATACATAGTTCTTAAAGCACATAGTTACTTACAAATAGTTACATAGTTACATATATACAAATGACTTTTTTTCAATGCGTTAAGATATGTTAAAACCTATCTTTATTTGTATTAACATTAATATATCATATACAAGCATTGAAGTATTGAACCTCTGTGTGCTCTTCTACTTTTTGTCATAACCTATATGTACAATTATTATTGTTATTAAATGTACAATAATGTACACTTTCATTAATTTTAAAAACTTCTGACCCGCCAAGAATTGTATCAAGTGAAATTATATTTTAATAATCCAAAATATGTGAAGCGCTGATGGATTATATTGTTTAAACATGTCAACATTTTTTTTATAAATGTACAAATATTACAACATAGCAATGTTAAACTTGAGAATATTCTTCTTTTATTTAAATCAGATCGCTTCAAAATTATTTTTTTCTATACATTGTGAAATATTCATTATGAAATTCGTTAAGATTTCAAGAACAGGACCAATTTGATTGATCAGTGATTAACAGAAGAGTGTGCTTTAATCATGTATGTTAGATAACAATCCGTTAAAATGTTTTAGCAAGTGAAACGAGATATATTCCGAGAATATTTTGCGAAATTCTGAATATTATAGCTATACATTCATTTATAATTTATCAATAAATTATGCTATAAAGATAATATAATTTTTTATTTTAACGCTATAAGTTATTCGTTTTTATCAAAATTTCCTTATTTAAAAGTATTTGATGAAATTCGAACAAATAATGACAAAATATTGTGATATTTTAACTTAATTGTATGCATTAAATATATAATTCAATACGATACTCTTATTTGATTTTAATTTTTGCATTTGTCGAACTTGCTTTAATTTCTTAGGGTGCTCAGTCTTTGGATCTCCAGAAACTTGTGCATGGATTTCGTGTTATTCAACTAAAGCTATTCTACTGTAAGGTAAATCATTATAAATCTTCCTTTTCGTTGGTATGGTGAGTCTTTTTTATTATCTTTATTACGAAATGCATGTAATCATGCTTTCTCCTTTTTATTATGGCGGATTTAAATGATGTACTGCGTGTCTTAATCAATGAATGATTACAAATGGCCATGATGTTGCTCGATGCGATAAGCGCTGTATTAAAAATATAATTAAAAATATTGCACCAGCGGTGTGAGATCTCTAATTATAACGTGCTGCCTGCGTATAGAAAAGAGTAAAAATCACCGTGGCCTTGTCGTGATTAGTGGTTGAACTTCAATTTGAAATTGTTTGTGTCATGCAACCCAACTCTTAATGCCACCATCGCAACCTCAGTCTTGCCTGAGCAGCCGAGCTAAGTGGACGTGTAAAACAGTGCTTCAGAAAAGTGCGGCAAGTGGGGAAGAGAAAACTACGAACGGCTACGCCCATAGCCAAATAGTGGAAACCCGTGTCTTCTATTAAGAAGACTACAAGAAAATCGAAGATGCACAAACACATCGCACCTATAAAAATTATTAATAAAGATCAAACATATTATATAAACAAAACAACTAACATTTCAAAACCAAGCCAACCAACAAATGAAGAACAGGACTGCTCAGCTACAATAGAAGTTGATATGGATAACAACAAAGAAATAACCCAACAGGACGAAAGCTGGAAGGTGGCGAGTTATAACAAAAAAAGAAAAATGATTGGAAAACCAGACACAGAAATGCAGAGATGGCTGCAAGAATTACCGCTAAGAAACTCCTTCAGCTCACTGACGGAAGAAGTAGATGACGATCCAACAACCAAACACAAAACTAAATCAACAAACACCACAAAACCACCACCAATATTTGTCGAGGCGCAAATAATAGATCCACTCATTGATCAATTAAACAATACAGTTGGAAAGGACAACTACACAATAAAACAAACAAAATTAGAACAAGTAAAAATCCAAACAAACACCCCAGTAAACTACAGGAAAGTGATAAAAGAACTAAGGGAAAAAACGCCATATACCACACGTACCAGCTCAAAACGGAAAGGAGCTACAAAATAGTTATTAGAGGACTACACCCAAAAATTAACACAGAAAAACTAAGCGACGAACTAGAAAAAATCGGCCACAAAACAAGATCAATAAATAATATGACAAGGTACGATACAAAACAGCCATTACCACTATTCTTAATAGAATTAGAACCAAAAACCAACAACAAAGTGTAATATCGTGGAAATTGAGAATATAAATTTTTCCCGATTAATTACAATTTATTAATAATTGATTGAATATACAGATGTAAATTGGACAGAAAACAATGTTTGATTAACGAAATTAAGTGCGATACACGTATCTATATCAAATGACTTTACAGTTATTTGAAAACTCCCGTTACAACGAATCTAACACACACTCTCTCTCTCTCTCTCTAGCAACTCTAACAACTCTGCAACACTGACAACTCAGACGACTCGATTAGCTCAACTCTGCTCTTCGATGTCTCGATTAACTCTCAACTTCACTTCTCAACGTCTCGATCAACTCTGACTCTCGCAACACACCTGCTCGGTCGTGCTCGCTCTGCTCTTGCCCTCACACACACACACACACACACACACACTTTTCGGCTCGCATACATGACCTCTCGGTCGTCCCCTTTTTGAAACACGAAACCGTTGCTCTGTTCTAACGTTGTTTATTGTTTTTCTCATATCTCTGTAAGAACTAGGTGACTTAGTGTAAGAACTAGATGAGTCATATAGGCGCTCTTAAACGTAAACGAACCACAGAAGGACGATTTACACGGTTTTTTCTAATCTCAACCGATCTTTAATTTAAATTACTTTATGATATTACAAAAGAAATCTATGAAATCAGAAAAATCCTGAACACAATAGTAACAGTGGAACCACCACGCTACAAAAAAAATATTCCACAGTGCATGCAGTGCCAACAATACGGCCATACAAAAATTATTGCAATAGAAGCCCGGCATGTGTAAAATGTGCAAAGAACCACTTAACAATACACTGCCCATATACAGGGAAAATAGAAGAAGTTAGATGTTACAATTGTAACGGAAATCACCCAGCCAGCTATAAAGGATGCGAAATCAGGAAACAACTCCAACGTAAACTGTTTCCACCACTCCGCAATAGAACAGTCGACAACTACCAACTACAGCAAAGTACAACAGACAACGAAGCAACGGCGAAAGCACAAAAGGAAATAAAAGATATAAGCAGAAACACAGAACCCCAAGGAAACCGAAGCTATGCGCAAGCAACACAAAACATTAGACAAGTAACGCCCATAAACATTCAAAGACAAAGCAACAACACCGAAGACGCTACGGAAATCAAAGAATTACTAAAACAATCAATCAAAAACACAGAAGTACTCACAAAAATGATAAGCGAACAAAACCCAGTCCTCAGACAGCAAACACAACAAATCACTACCATGCTACAACTGCTTACAAACATGCTAAGCAAAAAATAAAAACGCACACGCTTAAAATAGCAGCTTGGAACTCTAACGGCCTACAACAAAGGGCTCTAGAAACTAAAACATTCCTGTACAACAACAATATATACATATTGCTTGTTTCGGAAACACACTTCACTCCAAAAAGCTACATGAAAATATCATACTACACCATATATAAAACCAAACACCCCTCAGGAAAAGCACACGGAGGGACCGCAGTGATAATAAGAAACGATAATTGTTGATCTATATTCAAAGACGCTATGCAATAAAACCACCAAATGGCAAACATTTAAAGAAATAATCGAGAGTAAAATCAACTGCAACATCCCATTGAAAACACCTGAACACATCGATCAAGCAGTAACAACACTTACAGAAACTATTCAAGAAGCTGTTATTTAATAAGGTTTTTGGTTTATAAAATAACGATTCACTTAGATTCGTTTTCTCCAATATATTTCAGTCTTATACAACACGTCTTACCACACAGGAGTCTCCTAGTCAATAGAACAATGTGGTCGACTTCTAAGACAAAAGAGCGCCGTTAGAAGTCGTACCAACTTATCTTGTAGTAACCAGCGATCATACCAACTTAACATTTCTCAACACTCCCCTTTGATCGCTAGTTTCTACAAGCCCCATAGCTTTGGTAAATTGCTGAGTCTTAATCCTATTTAAGCCTTTGGTGAGGATGTCAGCGACATTCTCAGGACTAGGTACATAAGTATAATCTAATATTCCCCTCGATACGCAGTTCTTAACGTAAAAATAACGCATTTGGACGTGCTTAGAACTCTCGGCAACTATTTCGTCTTTTGACCACGAAATAGCTCCGATATTATCGCAGAATATCTTGCAGGGGCGAGGGCAATAGTTATATTATATATATCAACTGTTATATATATATAGTTATATATATCAACTGTTAAGTTGACCCAATTCCTTTAACAGTAAAGAAATCCACACTGTTTCCCTTGCTGCTTCCTGCATTGCCACGAATTCCGCTTCGCACGTCGACTGAGCTATAATCGGTTGTTTTTTGGATAGCCAGGATATCGCACCACCAGCAAGTATGAATACGTACCCGCTCCTGGATTTCCTGTCTATCGTACAACCCGCAAAATCCGAGTCGCAAAACACTTTCAGAGGTTGCCCGGTTCTTTGGTATACTAACTTTAAGTCTTTGGTCTTTAATAAATATCTGAAAATCCGTTTCACTGCTTTCCAATCGGATACAGTCGGATTTGCGCATCTTTGGCTTAATTTTCCTATCGCACACGCAACATCAGGACGACTTACAGTAGCGACATACATTATGTGCCCCACAGCCTGTTCATATAATTTATTGTCGAAGGGCTCATCACGTTCAATATCAAAACCAGCCTCACATTCCCTAGCTAGCGGTGTTGACACTCCTACCACCCCAACCTCATGAGTAATGTCAAACAGATCCAGCATTTGACCTATCTGTACAGATTGATCGAATACTACCGTGGTGCTGTTTGGCTTACTCAGGTGGATGGACAGAAATTGAGTGTCTACACCCAGCATTCTAACATCTAATTTGTCCTTAATCCTAGTTTTGAATATCTCAATCCACTCATTCGTCCCAAACACAAGGATGTCGTCCACATACACGGCTACAATTAATTTTTTAGACGCATCCACATACACACATGGATCACTCACGCATGGGTTCAGACTCATACCTCTTAAGATACTATTGATGTGCCTAAACCACATTCTCCCAGCTTGCTTCAGTCCATACAGGCTCTTTTTGAGCTTACACACGAATTTAGTTCTGTCCTTGCCTGGAACTCTAAAGAGTTCTGGTTGCTCCATATATATATCCTCATCCAGAGGGCTGTTGAGGTATGCACATTCCACATCAATGTGCTCGTAAGTCCACTCATTTTCCGCACATAGAGCAAGCAGAATTCTTAGAGTTCTGCGTTTCACTATTGGACTGAAGGTTTCTGAATAATCTACCCCAGGCCTCTGCCAGAATCCCCGAGCTACTAGCCTAGCCTTATCAGGGTCCTCAGGAGACCTATCAGGGTCTCTCTTTATCACAAGTACCCACTTACAGTCTATAACATTTTTGTTTAAAGGTCTTTGCACAATGTCCCACACATCTTTGCTTTTTAGATTGTCTAGTTCTTTCCTTATTGCATCAGTCCACTTTTGAGCGTCTGGCCCCCTCAGGGCTTCATGCACATTCACAGGTACACACATGTTTTGAGTTTTACAAACAGTCGCAGTGTGAGCACAACTATCACATGTTCTCGGTTTGTGTAGTCTTGCCGACCTCCTCGGTACAAACGGTACACTCACAGTATCCACTGGATTGTCCTCACACGTTAAACTGTCCATAAAGTAGTCGGTTTCTCCTTCGTCGTTTTCTCCGTCACTCTGTGTCTCGACGTCAGTTTGACCGGCTTCTCCTCTATGTTCAAAGGTTTCCACATCCCATATCCATCCCAAGGACTTATTTTTTATATGGTTCGTTTCCACCTTAGCGCTCTTGTAGGGGAACGTGTTTTCCTCGAACCTGACATGACAGGATATTATCACCTTTTGGGTCTTTGGTAAGTAAACTCTGTAACCTTTGACTTGTCTGTCATATCCCACAAATATCCCCTCATCCACCCTGCTATCGAATTTCCCTCCGCTTGGACTCTTTAGATACCAGACTCTGCATCCAAACACTCTCAGTCTGTTAATCTCCCCTTGGAGGTCACATCCCTTACCCTTCCATAATTCCAGTGGGATCTTGTCTCCGATGGCAGCGGATGGACATAGGTTCCTTATGTGGCACGCCGTGTTCACAGCCTCCCCCCACAGATAGTCAGGGAGTCCAGATTGGATGAGTAAACATCTGGACATCTCGACCAGGGTTCTGTTCGCTCGTTCGGAGACCCCATTTTGTTCAGGGTTTCTAGGAACAGTTTTCCTGTGTAAGATGCCTTTCTCCTTCAGGTAGTTCTCAAAGTTTTCCCCTGTGCACTCACCCCCGTTATCTGTTTGAAGGGCACTTATTTTGGATTGGTGTAAAGCCTCCACCTCCGTCTGGTACTCCTTGAAACACTTGAGTACTTCATTCTTCCTACTGATGATCCTGACATGCATGAAACGAGAAAAATCATCTATGAACGTTACGAAATAGTTACCTCCGCCCAGCGACTTGCATTGTGTTCTGCCACTAATATCGCTGTGAACTATTTCTAAAGGACGTTGACACATGTGGTGAGCGGTCTTCGGAAATGGTACTTTTGTCATTTTCCCCTTCACGCAGACCCCGCATGGTTCCTCATGTATCCTAGAGTCCTCCTTCACGTTACTTACAGGGATTTTTCTCATCGCAGTCCCATGTAGATGACCTAACCTCTCATGCCATGACACGATGTGGAGTGTGGAGATAAGTCCCTTGGATTTCTGTTTATCTTCCGATTCTTTCTCCACCTTGGTTTCTAGGTTTTTCTCTTCCTTGTTTTCCTTTCCCTCTTGGCAGTTGTACGATATGTGGCCTCGTTTTCCACATTTATAGCACTTTTTATCCTTTGGGTCTTTATGCTTCTTCTTAGCGCCATCTTGACTTTGTTGGGGCTTGGCCTTCCATTGTTTGCAAGCCGCCATTGCATTGTTCTTCTCGGAGGGACCCATAGCCGCTTCCATTCTCCTTTCTTCAAGTAGGAGATCGGATTTCACGATCCTCGAGGTTAGATTCTTATCGAGTCTTACCGTCCTAATATATGTCGTGTAGTTTGGGTCCGACACGAGACCGGCTAAGAGGAAACACGCCATCATGTGGTCCTCGATTCTTAATCCTGCGTTGGAGATTTTTTTCGCACAGATCATATATCTTCCCGCAGTATGTTGAGATGTCCATGTCGGGGGTTTTTTCTATAGTACCCAGTTCCCGAATGCATAGGACAGTGTCCATCGACGTGGATCTTCCATGGACGTCCTCTAGCGCCTTCCAACAATTTCTCCGATATATTCGGGGCGAACATGTCGGAAAAGATATGCACGTGCCATATTATCCTTCCTCATGCATTCTGGGTCCAGCCTTTGCGCTGCCGTAAATCCTGGTTCTATTGCCTCTCAGCAACCCGGGAAAATTAACGAGGCTTCCGTCATTGTCTTCCAGTACTCGTAATTCCCCTTTCTTAGGACCGGCTTCATATCGCTGTCCACATCACTTACTTTCTCGTGGTCGGCCATAGCGTGGTCTCTTCTCGAATTATCTTAGAAAACACAAAAAACTCAAAAAAATAATACCGTTTTTCCCCGCAGTTTACTGCCCTGGGCCCATAACCAGTTATTTAATAAGGTTTTTGGTTTATAAAATAACGATTCACTTAGATTCGTTTTCTCCAATATATTTCAGTCTTATACAACACGTTTTACCACACAGGAGTCTCCTAGTCAATAGAACAACGTGGTCGACTTCTAAGACAAAAGAGCGCCGTTAGAAGTCGTACCAACTTATCTTGTAGTAACCAGCGATCATACCAACTTAACATTTCTCAACAGAAGCAGCCAGAGCAACCACTATACCCGAATCAAACAACAGACAAACAAAAATAATTCCATTAGATATCCTCGAAAAAATTAGAGAAAAAAGAAAGGCGAAGGCAAAATGGCAAAAACATAGAACCAAAGAAAACAAAACACACCTAAACAAACTCGCAAAGGAAGTAAAAAACAAAATTAAAGAGCACAACAACAACGAGTTTACAAAGTTCATCGAGTCACTATCTGCACACGAGAATTACAACTACTCCCTTTGGAAAGCCATAAAAAAAGTAAGGAAGTCAATAAAAATGATCCCAGCAATCAGAAGACCAGATAACACATGGCCAAGAAGCAACGAAGAGCAGGCCGAAGAATTTCAAACCACCTATGCAACACATTTACTCCACATAATATTAACAACAGCAACCACAATAGTCATACTGACGAGGATTCGCTAACCACTAGAACATCAACTGGCAAACACTACATTATACCCAAAGCAACGGCTCAGGAAATTAAAAACATAATCGAGAAAACAAAAAATAATAAAGCCCCAGGAATCGACCTAATCAACGGCAAAATCTTGAAAAACCTTCCGCCAAAAGCGATAAGACAAATCACAATAATAGTTAACGCAATACTAAGAATACAATACTTTCCAAAAACTTGGAAACTGGCACAAATCATAATGTTACCGAAACCAGGCAAAGACCCACATCAAACTACATCTTATAGACCAATATCATTACTTCCCATATTCTCCAAAATACTAGAGAAGGTAATATACGACCGCATTAAACCAATAATCGAGAAGGAAAAATTAATACCGGACCACCAATTCGGATTCAGACACAAACACTCCACTATAGAGCAAATGCACAGACTGGTCAACGAAATAATACAAGCACTTGAAAACAAGCAATACTGTACAGCACTCTTTATGGACATAGAGAAAGCATTTGACAAAATAAATCACAAAAACCTAATTCAAACAATCAGGAAACAATTCCCGGAACAGATATACCATTTAATTAAATCATACTTAAGCAATAGAACATTCACAATAAAGATTAAAGACGCATACTCAGAAGTTAAAGACATCAAAGCAGGGGTTCCGCAAGGAAGCGTCTTAGGACCAATTTTATACACGCTATACACGGCCAACATTCCAACAACCAACAATAGCAAAATTCTGACATTTCCGGATGACACAGCTGTAATAGTCAGTCACACTAACCCTGCAACAACAGTTGCATTATTACAGGAAAATATTACAGAAATTGAAAAATGGTTAAAAACTAAACAGATTAAAGCAAACCCCGATAAATGCAAGCACATCACATTCACGCTGAGAAAGCAGATACCACCAAACATTATACTAAATGGTACGCACATAGTCCAAGCAAGGCAAGTCAAATACCTAGGACTCCACTTAGATACACGATTCACATGGAAACAGCATATTAAATCAATAATAGACAAAATACAGATAGCAAGGAGACAAATGTATTGGCTAACAAGTCGAAAATCCAAACTAAGCATAGAAAATAAATTAAAAATATATAAAACAATAATAAAACCAATCTGGACGTACGGAATACCGCTATGGGGAACAGCAGCAATGAGCCATATAACCAAAATAGAGACAATGCAAGCAAAAATACTAAGAACAATAGTAAACGCGCCATGGTACGTAAGAAATGAAGACATTAGGAAAGACCTGGGAATACCGACGGTCAAGGAGGAAATTAACAGATATGCAATAAGGTACAGAGAAAGAATAGCAACACACCCGAACCGGCTGGCAGCGGAAACGGTCAACACAACAGGTATAGAAGGAAGGCTAAAAAGGAAGCACCCAACAGACCTCGCAAAGGACACAACCTAACAAACACGATGATGGTACCCCACTGGGGGCAACCACCCACATGATATATTATCACACCGCTATAAAATTTTACCAAATGTCCTATAGGACAAATTGTAAAATCTAAATAAATAAATAAAAAAAAACCATCGCAACCTTGCTTTTGGAGGTTGATCGCGCCATTTCGTTTAGCGAATGTTTTCCTTTTTCTCTTCTAATCAGTTAACTATGGTATGGTATGGTATTAGGTAACTAATTAGTTACCCGATTTTATTCATTTATTTTTTTTTTAATTCTTTGGTATATAGTTTACATAAACATATATAGTATTCCTAAAAAATATTCTCTTTGTCCAACGAACTCTCGTTTCCTATACAACCTCTCCTGGTTATCTTGCGCACGCGTAACATTCACCTACCGTTACATGCGTTGCCATTCCACACTTTTCGTATTCTTCTTTTTATACTATTACATGAATATAGAATTATAGAAAACGCTTAAAAATATAAAAGTACAAAAATATAGAAAATATAAAAATATAAAAATAAAAAAATACAAAACTATCAAAATTACAGAAACTTTGAATAAACATTAGTGCTCACTCGTTTTGTATTACATTTTTTATATTATATATATGAACCAAAATAGAATATATAAAGTATATTTTATATAACAATTTTCATGTCCCAATCTTTTCTTAATCGTCACATTTTATTTCAGACAATTTCCTCAGACCTTTCTTCTGAACCTCTATCAAGCTGCATATCATTTTTTACTTTCTTCTTTTTCTCCCCCCCCCCCCTCATACGAGGCGTGTTCGAAAAGATCGTTGAATTTTTTTCTTATTTGAGAAAATATTTATTTGTTCGTCTATATTTAAGTTATTCCCTTTGCAAATGTTGAAGCAACTATTTCAAGAAAAACTCCACATCTTTATTTATGTATATCCGTGACCTAGAGACCTCTATTACGCAGAAAATAGAATTTAGTGAAACAAAATTATTCTAAATAAGGACAGGTTCATATTATTGTACCCTTGAATATACATTGTGCTTTGGGTTACAAGGTCTGAGAACAAAGGAACTAATAAATAGATTTCTATTTATGTTCCTTGTAGCCTTTAGCTAAAGCTAGAAGGTTAACTTTCTTGATAATGTCCTTTTGTTGTAAATGTATGAATGTGCTCTTTATCGACCCTATTGTATTGTAACACTAAGGCAGTAAGGATCTGAATCAGCATATTCTTATACTGATACATTATACTTATACTTATACCTTTATTTATTTCAATATATTTTTCTATTACAAATTCATTCACTCGTTCTTCTATCAGTCAACCTCAACAGATATATTTTTATGACGATATATTTTTGCCAGTGTGTCTTTCAGTCATTAACACATTTCTGAAAGCACTTTCTTCTATAGCGCATAGTTCGCATAAGGATTTTTGTTTTATTTTTTCATCCTGGAGAATAACAAATAAGCGCAAGGGAGCGATCACGTGAATATGGTGACTGTAAATGTTATTTTTGTTAAAGGATGTGGGTTTGGGCTTGATAATTTATCGATTCACACAGATTCGATTTATCAAATATATTTCTCCGCCTCGTACAATACGTCTTAACATACAGGATACACTCGGTCAATTAACACGTGGTCGACTTCTAAGACAAAAGAGCGTCGTTAGAAGTCGTACCAACTTAGCTTGTACTAACTAGCGATCATACCAACCTAATAATTCTCAACAATTTTTTGCGAGAAACGCCGGAGTCAGTAGTGACGCATGAGATTTCTACAAGTTATCGTTTCACAAATTCTTCGAATTGCTTCGCGCAATCGACGTGAAACGCTCAAATAAAATAAATTTTCGGAGAGTTCAAATGAAAAGCAGAAACGAATTATTTGTTATTTGGACAAGTTTAAAGACATTGTTTAATATAGTGAGATTAATTGTTATTTACAAATACAATTTTATTTTTTATTTATTACTTTTATTTGTTATTTATCGGTCGTTGAGCAAATTTATTTCTACATAAATATAACGTTTCAATCAGAAATATCGCTGTAAATTACAACTTGTAATTTTTAATAATATTAGCTAAGAATAATATGAACTGTGATCTGTCTATTGAAAAATAACCGTATTAATTATACGATTTTTTCATTGTACAAAATGAAACAGATAAGACAAAAACAAAACATATTTATATATTATCATTTGTTGTGGGATTTAATCCATATAGAAAATAAAATTTCATTTACAACTAAGAAATAATAAATAAATTATTTTTGGAATCGTCTAAACGATTATTATTTAAATAAGAAATTTAATCCTTATTCAGAATTAAAATGTTATTTTAATTTGTTAATTGTTATTTAATAGATAAATCAAATTTTGCTCAACTGTGGCTCTATGAAAATGGAAACTTAATATATGTAATTAACCATAAAAAACCATCTTTTCTACATTATTATTTTTTTACACATGGAGATGCAGTTCCGTTTTAATCTGTAATTATGTCTTTTTTGGCATCATTTGATAATGCCTCTCAAGATAAATTCTCATTAACCCTTCATGTATATTACCGATTTCAATTAATTTTTGTGATATTGGGCTAATAAATTTACTGATTTTTTTTCGAATTTACTGAAGTGGGTCAAAAGCGCGGCTGGTTGCCTTGTTCGCGTCTGAAGTGCCACGTATCAAACATTGCATCTCGTGAAATAGGTACTATCGAATCATGTGGAGAAAAATATATAGTTCCATTTTAGTTTTATCTTGAACTTTACGTTGAATTTGAGCTTTACCTTCATATCTTGGGGAATACTGATGTAAATAATGTTACTTTACTAAAAATGTGCCCTAATTGTATCATGCAACGAATGTTATGTCATGTTAACAAATTTTTGTTAACTACAATACGTCAGGCAATAAAGGGCTGTCAATAATTACCGAGGACAACCCATGTATTAAAAAGGTATTTTTGGTATATGTTGAAATAATTAAATTTGATATATGTATATAAAAAATATTTCACGTATATATTAAAAAGATAAGATATTTATCTGGAAGATAATGTTTTCTATTAGTCTTGCATAATATATGTATATATACTACTGTCTTATATTGTGCATATTTATATAGATATATATACATATGTATAATATATGCAGTAGTACATATATAGATACATATTACTACCATACATAATATACCAGTTGAAAACCTAACACTACGTGCTTATACTATAAATTAATATTAATACATAGCAATAGAAATTAATACCAATACTGATACTATACGATACTAAACATCATCCTAATAGCTTTACTTTTGATAAATAAATAATTAATTTCGAGGTCAGGAATTTCCACCTTTTGCACTCTGTGCGGACGTGCCTGTTTAGTTACTTTTCAGAAATTCAATGTTTGTCCGGGCAAGGCATTGACGAAACGTTTTAATACAAGCCCAACAATATGCATATAGCAAGCGGCATTGATATTCGGCAATGTATTATGGCAGATATTATATTACTGTAAAGTTGTCCACTTGGAACATAATTGTTATTCCAAATAATAAATGAAATTGTTGCTTGCGAAAGTTGTAAGGTATAACGAATGAAAAATTCACCATTCGATTTATATAACAGACGAAATTGCAATATATACTAGGTAGTACCCGCTACCCACTGACGAATCAAGAGAAGATACAGCATCAATTTGAAGCTCTGTTATTCCAAGAAATAATTAGACCATCCACTTCACTGTATAACTCCGCTTTATGGATTGTATCGAAAATATTAGATGCCGATGATACTGAACATTGGCACATGATAATTAATTTTCGTGCACTGAACGAAAAAAACAAAGCGGCAAGAATCCGCAATCTCAAATTACCGAAACTCTGGACCAACTGAGAGGTGCAAGTATTTCTCGATCTTTGATCTGGCAAATGAATTTTAACGTTTAGTATATCAAGTATTAATTCAATGAAATATGAATTCAAAATTATTTGAATGATATAGTAGCCTACTCTTCATCTTTATAGGAAGTCAAAATTTAAAGATTGTTGAATCATGTCAAAAATCACGGATTTACTTTTCCAACCAATATAAGCGAATTTCTGCGTAAAGAAATTACATAAATAAGGCATAATTTCTGCCAACAGTGTCAAACCAGGTCCAAGGAAACTTCATGTGGTAGAAAATTTTCTTACTCCAAAGTCAGAATGCAACAATCCAGAATCCAAGGACATCTAATAATTCTTAGGATTGACAAGTCACATACTACCGTCGTTATCAGAGACTATTTTGTTAACGCAAAATCATTGATTCAGTTGCTAGAAAAAGAAATCCGTTTGAAATGGGCCGATGAACAATAGAAGAACTTTGAAAGTCTGCAAGATGGAGCCTGCATAAAACTAATATTACATTATCCAGATTTCAACCATCCAATCATTATCATTAACGACGCTTTAAACCATACAAATATTGGATGCAGTACTGAGCCAAGATGAAATTGGCCGCGATTTACCGGTTCCATATGGTTCTCGCAATTCATACGCAGTCGGAAAGAATTATTTAGCATCTGAGAAGGAATGCCTGGCTATGGTATATGCTACGCAATATTTCCGACCTTTTGTGTACGTAAATTTGCACTCATTACTCACTATCGACCCTTAATCTAACTATATTCAGTCAAAAATCCCATTTCCATTAAATGGAAATTAATGTTTGCTAGAGTACGAATGCAATATCGTACTCAAACTTGGAAAACGAAACAAGAACGCAATCGTGCTGTATCGTAATTCAATGGTCTCCTTTTAATCGCTCGCAAAGATAAGGAATTCGAAGAGCACGTAT
Organism: Bombus pratorum; assembly: GCA_930367275.1. Classification (NCBI taxonomy): domain Eukaryota; kingdom Metazoa; phylum Arthropoda; class Insecta; order Hymenoptera; family Apidae; genus Bombus; species Bombus pratorum. The sequence continues at coordinate 4,248,090 of OV883995.1, read as the reverse complement.
CCAAGATAAACCGGTTATCGTGTTTAAGGAATGGAACTAAATCAAGGACCAATTACAGCGCCACGTCTATCCGCAGAAAGAGGAAAAGTTCACCAGGAAGCAACCAACACAACAACGAAAGACGTTGGCGCACCGTTCCTCAAAACCACATGGAAGGCGATATAAACTCATATACGATACATTCACTCTAATAGCACATTTCAACACTAACCAACAACCATCTCACGTTAAGTCTAAACAATAAATAAAATACTAATAATTCACAAAGGGATCTAATAACGTTGGTCGAAGGAGAAACCGAAGAACCTACTTCACATGAAAATCCCAACCCATTGAGTGAAATAGAGAAATCACGCGATCAAAGCCTGCAATCTCGTATATCTCCTCAGCCTATAAGAATGTAGACTCCACAAATTCTTGAAAGCACTTGAACGTAGTTGAGAAGTATTATTCCCGATTATTAAGAATCTGATACAGATATATCACTCTCCTAAGATTCGCAACCCGAAGAAGGAGAAGAAAACCACGAGCCTTGTAAAATAAACATATCCGGAGAAATATTTATCGCTATAATGGAAAAAAATGTACATTTAATATGTACATTTAATAAGTCCGCAAATAGCTACTTAAAAGATGCCAGGGGAAGAATTCTTGCTGATGTCGGTTACTTGGAAAAGAGTCACCTGCTAAGGAGAATCCGCAGGAAGGACAAATAATCGTCACTACCATTCAGCCGTTCAGAATTTTTTCCATGAATCTAAAATAAATTTGTCATAAAATATATCTTTGAAGAACTGAAAGACCAAAATATCGTCACAGTACTACGAAACTTGAAAACTATACTCAAAGAAACGAGAACGACAGCCGTTATATTGTCATTGGCAAAGAACCAGAATCAACCTATCATTCGAAAATACTAAACTCTCATCTGAAAAATACTCAAAAACACCAACGTCGAAATTACCCCATATACGGAAACAAGTATAGCACCTCCAGAGGATATTCGAAAAGAGTTCATGGAAGAAACACATATAAGTAAGATATTCATGACGAGGAATGAAAAACGATGTACAAGAATTAATGAGAAAATGCAAAAGCTGCGAGAAACAACAGTTGGTAAGAGCGAGAATCCCACAACTGATGTTTATTACAGACAATATATAGAAGAACCTGCCACATACCAACTTAACCAAAAACTGCATAGCTGTTGCGATACCGAACACCGGAGCCACAACAATAGCAGATGCCTTCGCAACGATTTTAATTCCCATCTTCTACACATCACGCGCAATCCTCACAGACAAAGGAACAAATTTTTCAGTTGAATTCGGAGGCAGTCTTTTATTCGATTCAGGAGCAGTTATATTTTATGGAAAGTCAAATGTTTTATTACGGTGAAGTTTTGAATGGTACAAAGTCACAACTGGTAATGGCGGTAATATAGCACGGTTCCACGGTGGCAAATAGGACATAATAAATTTTGGTATCGATGGAGCGGAAAGAGCACGTGGATCTCGCGATTGGCGTACACCAACGCAGAATTTTATTCCACGTGAGAATCGCAGGACCGTGTTTTCAAATTATGGACAATCTCATGGAATTCACTTTTGTGAGTTAGACGTGATCAACAGTCGCGCAAGATGCGACGAGAATCCAACGACGAAATGTTACCATTGATTGAAACGAACTTTACATAATGTGTCGGTATTAGTTTCTAGTGCGTTTTAACTAAATGTATTGCGCCCGTGAAAATACACACAACAATACGACACAAATAATAGTAAATTCCAGACTAAATTTAAAAAGTAGTATTTGTTACATCGTTACTATTTCGTGCTTTTCCACGTATGGAATTGACCGATATGTCTTTTAGGGAATTCGTATCATTGTTTTATATTATTATTATGTACATAACGTGTTACTATATTTACCCTTTTACTATTAGTTTACTATTATCCTATTAGATTGCGTTAGAATAAGAGGATGGTAACCAGAATCTTGGTAATCTGTAGAGCAATCAAAGAACTAATTATAATAGTATTTTTGAAGACAGATCTGAATTAATGTCAAGTTTCATTGATATTTTTCATCGAGTCATGAATATTTGAAACACGTGCATTCTTGGTTCTCACACAGTCTGACAGGACGAAAGAAGGGCATCTAACAGGAAAGAAGGAAATTAGTGTATGAATGCGTGGGGTTCACTCATGATCGATCAAGGTAGAAAGTGCTTACGGGGGAGAATGTAGGGCGAGCTGAGAATGATGGATAAGAATGGGAAACGGATCAGCCGAATGGCTGGCAGTCAGAATAACAGGCCTGGCGAATTGCAAGTGCGCCGTGTTTTCATGCCAAAAACAATGCACGTAGTAAAAGGGTAAATAGAGAAACGACCTTATAAATGATTTTTTGTCGATTACGCCTCTGTCAGGTTTGTTTACGAGCAAGACTACAGTAAGTGCTATTTTAGCAGAATGCAAGAAAATTATGGGTATCTATATGGGTTTTACGTTTAACCGCAGTTTCATACAAAAATCTGAACTTTAGAGCGAGAACGTTGTTGTGGAAGTAATGATAAGTAGAGTGCAGATGTTTGTGCAAATTCATATTTTTATAAATTGAAAAAATGAAATCTGAGTAGACGATTGTTTTGCTATAAATGTTATAACGAGTACTACTACATCTTGTATGTTTCATATTTCGTCCGATTTAATACTTCATATATAAAACCTATAGTACTCATTGTTATATATATTTATTTAATTAATATTTATAATAAAACAATTGTCTATATACGAAGCATAAAAGTTTCAGTAACGATATAGTACATTTCATTAGCATTGTGTTAGGCATTATTTTACATTAGTCTTTGATTTCCGCTCTCTCGCTAGCGTGAATGAGAAGGATTAGACTTTTACTTCGTTGGAATTGAAAGTTATATAACTCAATTTAATATTCCTTCGAAATTACTTAACTTGTGACTTAGAGAGTACACATAGATAGCCCGACCATTACATTAAATAATCGTACGCCCTAGTTTATACAATGTGTACGTTGTCATTTACTATATACCATTATAAACCTGGCAACGTGGTAAATGTAAAGATTACAAACATCGATAAAATGAATGGCTTCGTAAATGTACAATTTGGTAAATTTAATGGGCAAATTGCACCAGATCATATATCTGACGAAGGTTCAAGTGCCCTAAAAAAGCTGAAAGTGGACAAAGAAGTAGAAGCAAGAGTCTTGTTCGTTCATATAGGCCGAAAAAAATATATCTCAGTTTGAAAAGGTCTTTAATAACGAGTGACTTGCCCATTTTAGCAAACATACAAGACGCGAAAATTGATTCGAAACACCACGCAACTATCATTCAAATACATAAGCGTGGAATATTGGTAAAGTTTTTCGGGGATGTTAAAGGTTGGATTCCACATACTGCTCTCGACACGGAAACGTCTAACGTAAATTGGAACTATTCAATTGGACAAACAATTTTGGTAAAAATTCAAACAGTGAACACAGATTCGGGAAAAATAACTCTAAATGTGGCTAATCAAGACAAAAGTTGAAAAAGCAACATTCGATATTGGTGAAGAAGTAGAAAGCACAATAATAGAATCATCCACTCAGGGATTATATTTAAGAATCAGTAGATATGAAGGACAAACTTTTTTTTTTGTACGTGGAGAAATCCTCATGGACACTCCGCTGCTGCGTAAGCGCGTAACAGCAGAGTAGTGTCGGACTCCTACCGACTAAAACTCCACGATGACCGTCCTACGCGTATGACAGGAGTGCTCCAGGAACCTCATATGAATTACTTCAGTTGCACTCCCTTCTCGCGTCCTCTTGTTAGAGCCAGTCGTAGTGCCTCCCGACTATTGGGTTGGCGTTAGGGGGGGCGGGTCATTGCCCGTAGCGCTGTCGCTTCTTCTGGTCATGGTCCGTTGGGGCGGCGATGGGACGGCTCTGGCTCGTCTGACTGCCATCCTTCTCCATCGTGTTATCCTACAAGGGTGAGAGTTTCTCTTTCTCTCCCTTTCCGCGCGCTCCTTCGCGAACATAACTCGCTCGCAGAAGAGGCGGACGGCCTCGTATTCCTGTGGCCCTCTCATCATCGCCTCTACAATCGCTGTGGGGGTCAGTGCTTCTCCTATGGCGTACCGCAGGGTGTAGCGGGGCAGCTCCCACGCCGGGCAGAGCTCCAGGGTGTGCTGCGCTGTGTCCCTGCCCTCTCCGCAGTGGTGGCAGATGTCTGTCGTTTCTCGTCCGATTCTCTTCAGGAACTCGCCGAACACGCCGTGTCCGGTGAGTACCTGGGTCATTCTGAATGTGAGCGGGAGGCCGTGGCGTCTTCTCCATGCCTCCCAGTTTGGGAGGACCGCCTCCACGCCTCGATGTTCGCCTCCCTCGTTGATCAGCTGGGATCGCCACAGGTGCCACGTGTCCCCTTCAGCGGCTCCTGGGCGGTTTGGAGCCGTCTGCTCGGTCTGATCTTCTCCCGGATGCCATACTCTCCGGTGGATGTATCGCCTTTTGAGCGCTAGCGCCCGGAGTTCCCACGGGGGGGAAGCGGCTAGAGCGGTCGCCGACGCGTGGGACACCGTCCGGTATCCTCTAATGATTCTGGTGGCGGTCACTCTATATAGCCTTCTCAAGAGCAGGGTGCTGCGGCGACTCGCCATCAGGTTGTCCGCCCATACCGGGGCCCCGTTTACCACTCGGGACCGGACGACGCCCTCGTAGAGTCGGCGCACCGCGTCTCCCGCCCCGCCGATGTTCGGTAACAGGCCGCACAGGGCATTAGCAGCCGCCGACACTTTCGGGATCAGGGCGTCGAAGTGTGGCTCGAACGTCCACTGGCTGTCGATGACGAGACCCAGATATTTCATCTGCGATCCCACCCGGATGAAGGACAAACTGTTAGAACACGTGTCACCTTGTATGGAGATTGCAGCTCTACTGACATCAAAATATGTTCCTGGTGATACACTTTCAGCTCTTGTATTTGCTACAGTACCTAATTTAATATTAACCAGGACTTTTGTAACTCAAGGAAGATACGGGAATTTTGAAAAACTGAAAGTAGGAGACTGTATACCTCGTATAAGACTAATTTTACCAGTTGCAGAATGTACGCCATTTGGATATGTGTCCTATTGTAACATTAGTAATTTCAATATACTGCACACAAACCAAATTTTATTGGGAAAAATATTTTCCATTAACAAGAAAGAACAAGAATTAGGACCAACATTGTCGCTAAAGAAAATATATGATGATCTATATGAGATCCTAAAGGTAGAATGGTGACAGCATAGGATACATCGATCCTGTATTTTAATAAATTAGTAGAACTTTCAAGGAATTCATATTACAAAAACAGACCAATTGCATCAGTAAAATTAGGGCATAGAGTTACTGGAAAGATTGAAAAAATTACGGCTGATGGTTTGGTTGTTCAATTGCAGAATAACTTGCTAGGTATAGTGTTTGAGGGTCATTACTCTGAGAATAAAAAAAATAGGGGACAAAATTTCTGGGACGATTATATGGAAGAATTACGTACATGAGCTTGTCTGATTGACCACGTTATCGTCAAAATGCATAAAATGAGTGCCAAACAAAATAAGCAAATATAATTCACTGACGGTAAATTGCTACGTGGTAGAATCTTAATGGTTACAAATTGGTTTATCTTGATATTCCTACAAGGTATTGGTTACGGAACTTTACCTGTAATACCTGTACGTCGTCACATAAATGATTTACAGCCAGATCTAACACCTTATTATTATTATTTTAATTATAATTAATTATTATTATTATTAACTAATTATTATTATTAACTAATTATTATTATTAACACCAGCTCCTCCTTCAACGCGCTGTCGTCACCGTCGCCGATCCTGGTGCTCTAGATCTTGGTCCTATCGTACGACCCTTTTAGTAGCTTCGCCTTGATGTAGATCGGCAGATTGCCGGTCAACACACAAAGCGCCGCATGCGAGACCGTACGGTAGGCCGTCGTCGTTATGCTCAAGGCGGTTCTCTGTGCCCTCTTCATTGCCTTTTTGTTCCTCGCTCTGTCGACGGCATCCGCCCACACCGGTGCGCCGTAGAGCACAACGGACTCCCAGACACCGTAGTAAAGCCGTCGGGCCAAGTTGGGCGGCCCGTTGATATTCGGCAGGATGCCTCTAAAGGCTCCTGTCAAGATGTCGGCTTTCCCACAAACCGCCTCGATATGTCCGTCGAACCTCCTGCGACTGTCGATCTTGACACCAAGATACCTGATTTCCTCGACAGTGTCGACGACCGTGTCCCCCAGATTTAGTCCGACAACCAGCGGCACCCGCATGCCGGTGATGAACATGACCTCTGTCCTCTCTCTGGCCAGTTTAAGGCCTACGTTTGCGCACCAGTTATTCACCAATCTTAACATAGTGTTCACCTTGGCGGCAGCTCCTTCTTTCCTCCCGACAGCACACGCGATGGCTAAATCATCCGCAAACGCAGTTGCCCTCACCATCGCCATGTTGTCGAGCCTCTCGAGCAGCCGGTCGTACACCAGGTTCCACAGCAAAGGCCCAAGCACCGATCCCTGTGGAACTCCTGCCGCCACCTCATATTCCACCGTCCCATGCTGGTTGCTGGCGACGATCCTCCTCCCCGTCAGGTAGTCGCCGATCAATCTTCTTATCTTCCCCGGCAACTTCCTGCTGTCCAATTCGCTCGTGATGCTTTCCCAACTCAGCGTGTTAAAAGCATTACCGATATCTAGGGCAATCATCACACAGATCACTCTTTTTTGTTTGCAGTTGTCCGCAAACTTCATTACTTGCGTGATGGCGTCCACCGCACTCCTCCTCTTCCTGAACCCGTATTGTCTACGGTGGAACGGGTCCACCCCGATACACCTTTCGATAATCGTCTTCACGCATTTCTTCCAGATCTTGCTTAAGGCTGGGAGTATGCTTATCGGCCGATACGCGTTAGGAAGTCGAGGGTCCTTACCCGGCTTCCTCAGCAGCACGACTCTGGCCGTTTTCCAGCTTTCGGGGATCCGCCCTGTATCGGTAATGCTATTGAACACACCGGTCACGAGCTCGCTCCTCCGACACGCTATCACCCTTGCCACCTCTCCTGGGACTCCGCCTATTCCCGCCGCCTTCTTCACGTAGATTCTTTCGGCGATGCCAATGACATCGCTCTCGTCCAGAATAAGTTCCCGTTGGGCCTCGTCCATCGCCTCTTCATCGGCACCCTCGTGTCGCGAAGATCCGTGTCCCACGACGAACAGCCCGCTTAGGATCGTTCTAACCGAGCTGATCGGCATGTCGCTCACCGGCCCTTTGCTCTTACATCTATTCGTGACAACGCGATAGGGCTTGTCCTCCAGAATTTTACAATATTCCGCCCAGGCTCTCGCCTTGCTCTGGGCGATTTCCTTTTTGAGCAATCGTCTCGCCTCCTTATAAGCGTCGACGAGCCGATGCTGGTCGCTCGACTTCTTCTTTCTTCCCCTTGTGACCCTCCTCAGTGCTTTGTGGGTCTGCGCTCTCAATTCCGCGATCTTCGGACTCCACCAATGGTTCGCGTATTTCCTATTGGTCGCACAGCCCACCTTCTTCAATGTGCCCTCGTACGTTGCCACTATACACTCTTGCAAGAACTCAGCCTTGTCCGCCTCGTCCACCTTGTTAAAGTCCTCCCTCGTCAGGTCGTCGAACTTGCTTAAAACCTCGTTAGACACTAAGTCCTTCGTTCCGTACCTCCGCCACTCCGTCGTCCGTCTGGTCGTCCTCGATCTGAACTCGTGCAGGACGTAGCAATGATCCGAGGCTGTGTAGCAGTCCAGAACGACGCTTCTCTTATTTGTCTCGTTGACCCTGTTCGACACGCTGATTACATCAGGGCAACTCGTCCTCCCATTCCGATGGAACGTATATTTTTGATTGAGTCTTAGTGGAAACACTCCGTAACCACATAGCGTCTCCATCAGGACTCTTCCTCTTTTGTCCGTGGTCGTGCCTCCCCAGCACGTCGTCTTCGCGTTAAAATCACCGGCTACGACGACTTTGTCGTAGTTCCTAGTACCGTCTTCGGTCATCGCTGCCAGCTTGTCAATATATCTGCCATATTCTTGCTTGCTGATGTTGGCTGAGCAGTATCCGCTGATAAGAAACGTGTCACCAGCACAGATACCCACCACCCCTTCTCCCTTAACCATCGTGCTCTCGTCCGGGAGTTTCCCATTAAAGAAGGTGACTCAGATCGACGCGTCACCTTTGGTGTCGTTGTACCAATATGGGAGCTGCCTGTGAGGCTCGGAGATAACGACGATGTCCGGCCTCAGCTCCATAGCACGCTGGTACAGGAGATCCTGCGCCAGCCTACACCTATTGAGGTTGATTTGCAGGATCCTTATTTTCTCTTCAAAAGCCTTCTATATCCCGGGCACGCTAGCGACCCCGTGACATGGTCGAACTTCACTCTCACCTCCTTGCTGCAAATCGCGCAACATGGCGCGTTTGTGCAGGTTGTAATCGTATGGTCCTTTTCTCCGCACTTCCTGCACAGTTCCTTGCCTGGGCTAGTTGCAGAGCATTTGTTCGCTGTATGCCCGAACAAATGGCATCTGAAACATTTAATCACATTGGGCAAAGCCCTTAACGTGGCTATCGTCAAGCCGGTCCTGATCTTCCGACTTGTTGAGGTACGCCCTCGGCAGCGTTACTATCGCCGATTGCGTGCCCCACGGCGCCAGTCTCAACGTCCTCACCACGACCTCGCCGCTATCTTCGATCCCCAGCTGCTCTGCTAGCTCCATCGCTAACTCCTCCTTGCTCATCAGGGGATCTATCTCCTTGATCTCAACGGAGGTCTTGTCACGCATTGGTAACGCGTTCACCCTACCTCCAAAGGCTGTATTCTGTTCCAACCCGATCTTCTTTGCGTCGCTTCCAGTCTTCAACTCTATAAGGATATCACCAGCCCTGGTCCTCCTGATACCGCAGCTGTCCCTCAGCGTCTCCCTTGCCCCCATCACGTCTCTATAGACCTGCAGCCACTCTTTCCCCTGTTCCACCTTGACAAGGATGGCTTCGGGTCTATTCCTATTCCTCTTTGGCCTTTCGACTCGCTTCGGCCTGTCCACCGTTAAAACCTTCTCCGTCTCAACCCCCTTCCCTGCTCCAGGGTTGGTCTTCCTCCCCTCTTTACGTCCTCGGACGACGATCCAGTCTTCTCTACCGTCACTGTCCGTGTGGTCCACTTTTACTCTCGTCGGACTCTGGACGGTACAAACTTCGGCGTAGGAAACTTCCTTGTTCGCCGGTCTCCTCCTTTTATTATCGTCCTTCGCGTCGATGGGCGATATCTCCTTCCTCTTGCCCTTCTTCTCTTCCTTACTATCGGGGGCTGTCGTCGTCCTGCCGGCTCTGATTGTCCTAGCCACCTTCTTCCTTCTAACTTCGCTCAACATAGCGTTAAGTTTGTCTGCCTTGTCCTTGATGGCTTCCCTCCTTTTCTTAATATTGTCGTCCTTCTTCGCCACGAGGTACAGCCTATCAGCCAGTCCATGTATTTCGAGGAAGACTACGCTGATGACCTCCGTCATCGCCTTCCATTCGCTTAGCTTTATGACGATATTATCGTCCTCTTCTTCGTTCTCTGGCCCAGGTCTGCTCACAATGGTCTTTTTCCTCACCTGTTCCCTTCCTGCCGCCACTTCGCGGTCGCTATCCGACACCTCTGCCTGGGTGTCCATCTCGGAGGTGCTGGCAGCTCCTTCCTTCGCATCCTTCGGCGGACTTCTGGCCAGACTTCTCGTTGGCCTGAACGCCATTTCTTCCTCTGGTGTTTTCCTCAAGTACTTGACGATCCTATCGCATTTCAAGGTTTCCTCCTTGACGATTCGGATCGCCTTTCCGCGGGTGGGTGTTATTCCTCTTGCTGCCTGTGCAGTGACTACGACTTCTTCGGCAATCTCCTGTATGTCTTCGTCGAACTCCAGCAGTCTCCTAGTAGGGGTTCCTTTCCCCTTCTCCTTCTTGGCGGAGCGTATTGCTCCTTGATCCCCGGTCGTAATTACCGAACGAGGGGAGGCCCTGGGACCGACCTTCCCCTCGCCGTTCGTCCAGCCGCTAGATGACCGTCGGGTCGAGCCTGGGACGCTACTCGAGTCACCGACGGGGCCTGGGGGCTCCGAAACCCCCTGAGCCGTAACTTTAATTCCTTTCGTTAACTTCTCTATATTAGTATAATACAAAAGAGTGTCCGTGTCCGTAGCCAGTCGTCGCCCTATCACTTGATCGCCGCTTTAAGCTGTCTATGTAGGTGTTCTACCATCCCATTAGACGCAGGATGATAGGCCGATGTGCGTAGGTGCGTGACGCCGAGCAACCGGCACAACTCTTCGAACAGACGCGATTCGAATTGGCGTCCTTGGTCGGTTGTTATTTTTAAAGGGACGCCGAAACGAGAAATTCAAGTCGATAGGAGGGCCGCGGCAACGGTTGGCGCTTCCATGTCGGTAATGGGAACAGCTTCTGGCCAGTGCGAAAAACGATCAATACACGTTAGACAGTATCGAAAGCCCTGCGAATACTGCATTACAATAATGTCCACGTGTATATGCTCGAATCGGCCTGCTAAAGTTCCGAACGATCCAACTGGTGATGATACATGCCTGGTGATTTTATTACGTTGGCACGGTATACATTGCCGCATCCACGTACGGCAATCTTTGTTTACAGACGGCCAGACAAAACGCGTCGTCACCAGTTTTTGTGTGGCGCGTATTCCCGGATGGGAAAGTCCGTGTAACGGCTGGAACACGTTGTGTCGTAATGGTTTCGGTGCGAACGGCCGCAAGGTTCCGGTCGATGTGTCGCAATATATTTCGATGTCTGTTTCGCGGAATCGGATCTTTTTAAGCCGCAGCGTGCGAGAATCGGAATTGAGGATTTGGCGTAGTTCATCGTCGTTACCTTGCGCTACTGCTAATGTTCCATGATCTACCGCGTTTTCGATTGTCTCGATACGGGTACGCCTGAAAGTCAGGCAAGAAATACCTGTTTATATACAGACTATTTCCAAACTTGAAGGCAAAATTAAACTCCGGATTGCACACCATGTAAGGAGTCAATGCTTGTTTGGACTAAATGATGGAAACAGAAAGTTTGTTAGTACAGGTGGGGGGCGACGCCATGGACTACAAAGAAATGAGGACTAACTAAAAGACAAGGGACTCGGGACTTGAGCAGCTATCAGCAGAACTGGTGAGATTCCCTGCGATCGTCCGTGCAGGCGGTATTCATGCAAATGAATGCTGTGACGGTGCAGGGATATAATCGGCTCGCAGCCAACCTGCTGGAACCGAGCTATATGCTGGCAGTTCCGCCTCCTCGTGGCCCCCGCTGGAAACGGCGCGGCGCGATGCGTGCATCGTGCGGCGACGGCTAAGCGAGCTGCTGTCCGAAAGGGTAGGTTCAACTTGCCCAATGATCCGGAAAGGTGAGGGCAGGGTTTTTCCAAGTCGCGCGCCGACCATCTGCGTGCCGTTCCCCGGGCATTGGACGCCGGAGGGTAGATTAAAAAAGCAAAGCCAGTATGAGTTTTACACTCGAGGTATGGCGCGGCCTGAGGCCTAATGCTTAGACTACTTGTCTCGATACGGGATAGCGCGTCGGCTACATCATTTTCTACGCCTTTAACTTACCGGATATCTGTCGTGAACTGAGCTATGTAGTCAAGGTAGCGAAATTGTCGAGGCGAACATTTTTCGAGTTTCTGGCGAAATGCGTAGACGAGGGGTTTATGGTCCGTATATATTATAAATTTCCTGCCTTCGACGGCGTGTTGGAAACGTTTAACAGCGATGTAAATCGCAAGCAGTTCGCGGTCGTAGGCACTATATTTTTGTTGCGCGGGCGTTAAAGATTTCGCAGCAAACCCTAGCGGTTGCCAATTGTCGTTCGCGCGTTGCTGCATAACAGCTCCTACTGCGTAGTCGGACGCGTCTACTGTGAGGCTGACGGGCGCCCCGGGTATCGGGTGCGCTAACAATGTGGCGTCCGCGAGGGCGCGTTTTGATTCCTCGAAGCTGATTTCCACGCGCTTGGACCATTCGATGGGCGCGTTACCCTTTTTCGCGCCTTTTAGCAGCTCGTTGAGCGGTTGCAAAATTTTTGCGGCCCCTGGTATGAAATGTCGATAGAAGTTAATCATACCGAGGTACCTACGTAATTGTTTAATGTCCGCGGGTTTCGGAATTTTGATAATCGCTTCGACACGCTCGGTTGGCGGCTTTATTCCGTCGGCGTTCACGGTGTAGCCAAGGAACGTGAGTTCGCGCGCGCCGAATTCGCATTTCGCAAGGTTTATAACTACGCCGTAATCGCTGCTCGCGGTGCTGGATTTCGTTCTCCGACGCAATGAGGAAGTCATCTATGTACGCGTAGACGAAATCGAGACCACGGGTGACTTCGTCGACGAATCGCTGACACGTTTGCGCGGCGTTTCGAAGCTCAAACATCATATTGGTTGCTTCGAAAAGTCCGAACGGTGTCGTTATTGCCGTTTTCTTTACATCTTCCGGTGCGATAGGAATTTGATGGTAAGCGCGAACGAGGTCAATTTTTGAAAATACGCGCTTACCATATAAATGATGGGCAAAGTCCTCGATGTGGGAAGGCATGTATCTGTCGGGTATCGTGCGAGCATTTAACCCACGGTAGTCGCCTCATGGTCGCAAATTTCCATCCTTTTTGGGCACGACGTGAAGGGGCGATGCCCACGGGCTTTTCGATGGACGCATCACGCCTTGCTCGATCATCAGCTCAAATTCGGCTTTCACCTGCTTGAGCCGGTCCGGTGCGAGGCGTCGAGGTTTGTTGTAAATCGGCGGTCCTGGCGTAGTTTCGATGTGGTGTACTACGCCGTGTCGGGCCTTTTCCTTCCCAAAAGACGGAGGACGCGTGAGGGCGGGGAATTCCGCCAGTAGTTGGTGGTACACCGAATCGCCACAGATAGTTTTCACCGATGGCGTGTTGTTTATGGCGGCATACCCCTTCGATGATAACTGGGTTGTCGTGTCGATTAATCTTTTATTCCGTGGGTCCACGAGCAACCCATAGTGGCTCAGGAAATCCATGCGGATGATAGGTGTCTGAACGTCGGCCACTGTAAAATGCCACTTGAAGGCGCGTCGAAGGGATAGGTTGAGGTGGATCGCGACGGTACCATACGTCGCAATTCGTGTCCCGTTAGCCGCGAATAATTCGTACTCGCTCTTCTTCGCGGGTCCCTGCATTTTGCTGCGCGGGTAGACGCTGATGTCTGCGCCGGTGTCTACCAAGTACGAGATACGCGTGTTCTTGTCGAAAACGAAAATGCGGCGGGACATCATGCCGTCGTCGTTCGCCGCGTTTACGGACGGCCGGTCCCGTTTCCCGATTTCCACGTACACGGTGAGGTGCAATTTCTCGCGCGTTCGCCAAACGTCGCGTGATAAAAGCATAAACCGCCTTGCCGCGACGGGATTCGGGATCGCGAACGGCGGCGGTATTTCGCGCAGGAGCATGGTCGCCGACGGTCCCCGATGGTCAACGCGTTTATTTGCGGCTGCATCTGCACCATTTGTTCCCTCAGCGCGTTGATGGCGGCAGCCGTGGTATCGCTTACTCTGACGCTGTGTATCGTGGAATTACCTTCTGCCGTGGTTCGGTCTATGCTGACCGCGACAACCTGTCCTAGTTCCGATAAAAGTTTTCAACTAGCAATAATCGCACCTCGGTAGAACCTCATTGGTTACGATATCGCCACTGCGCAAACCACTAAAACCACAGAAATCGGAGGGTTCAGCACCAGAAAAGCAGAGCCCCGAAGTTAAAAAAAGTAAAAGGATCGAGGAGGAGGGCAGAGAAGCGAGGAAGGAACCTCGACCAGCTCCCGAAACGCCAAGGCCGATATCGGACATTAAGGAGAAGGCCAGCGAAGTGGAGAGCACAATCCTGTCTTTTTGTCTCGATCCGAGCAAAAAGATTAATAAAGATCAGGCCGCGACAATAATGAAGCATTTTAAGGAAATGAGAGGAATAGTAGAAGAGCTCCTGCTCCATAATAGCTACCTGACTGGGAAGCTGGAGCAAAGTATTGGGAAAGAGCAAAGCAAAAACACAGAAATACTATCTGTGGTAAACAAGTCGCTGCAAGTCAGCAAGCGGCTTGAAACGGCGGTCAAGAAAACCGCGAGTGCCGAGCCCAAACAGCCTTCGTACGCGGAGAAGGTAAAGATGAGCTGCAACAAAGTCGGGCGGATATCAGTCAAACCACCGTAGAACGTGGTAATTATCCGCCCCGAGCAAGCAGACGGAGAGATCAAGACGAGCGAAGAAGCTCGGGACGCGGTGTTTACACTCGTAAACCCACGGAAGAAAGGACTACAAGTCACTGCAGTAAGAAAGATTGGAGGAAACGGCCTGGCGGTGGAAACAACGAACCCAGAAGGCCTAAAGGCATTCACAGAGAATGCGAAGCTGAAGGAGGCTGGCCTAAAAGCCAGTACGCCGCAGAGGAGACAGCCCCGGATGATAATTTTCGATGTCCCAAGGGACATTCCGGAAAAGGAACTGAGGGCGTGTATAAGGAAACAGAACGAAGACAGGCTCGAGGAGGAGGATGTCGCGGCCATGAAATTCTGCTTCAGGACGGGCCGCAAGGAAGCCGAGGAGATCAACTGGGTGATAGAAGCACCCCCCCCCCCCAGGTAAGAGAAAAATTACTAAGGGGAAAACTATACGTGTCGTGGAATGCATGTAAGGTCCGCGACTTTATTGCCGTAAGCCGTTGCTACAAATGCCAAGGCTACGGTCACATTGCGAAATACTGTCGCATCGGCTACGAAATCTGCGCGCACTGCGCAGAAAGCGGGCACACCACGAAAGAGTGCACCAGCAGGGAGAAGGACGCTAGCTGCGTGAATTGCAAGAAAGCGGGAAAGAAGGGAGATCACGCGGCCTCCAACGCAGACTGCCCCATGTACAAAAAAGCCCTGGAAGCCTTAATTGCCAAAACAGAATATGAATAAAGGCATAAATGGAAACAGGCTAGGACATGGCAGGAAAAGGGGAATACGGATCCTGCAACATAACATGCAGCGATCCAAAACTGTTCCCTACGAGATAAGAAAACAAATGAAAGCTGATGCCGACGAAATCTTGCTGATGCAAGAGCCGTACAGCATTAATGGCAAGATACCCGGGCTCGGTACAGGGGTAGCGATCACATGTCGAGGATCGAAGGACGACCCGCCAATGGCAGCAGTGGGTGTTAAATCGGAGCACCTAACGCCACTCGAAGTCGCCGGACTCTGCACAACACACTGTGTATGCGTGCAGATAAGTGATGGTGAATTCGAACTCTACGTGGTAAGCCAGTACCTGCCGCCGACCGAAGACATCGAAGTCGGCATAGAACAACTGGAGAAGGTACTGAGGAGCCTCAGAGGCAGGAGAACCATCATCGGCCTAGACTCCAATGCGAAGTCACCGCTATGGAACAGCAGGGGTACTGACGACAGAGGAGAAGCCCTAGAAGCTGTCATAGCACAATTCGGCCTCCACGTACTTAACCAACCAGGACAGGCATACACTTTTGAGACAACTCGGGGACGCTCCAACATTGACATAACACTGGTGAGCCCAGAGGCAATACCGCTTGTACAGGAATGGAGAGTACAAGAAGACGGAACCACCAGCGATCACAGGGTGCTGGAGACACGCCTGGATCTCGGGTCAAGAATTACCGAGCCGCAGCTTCAGAAGAGAAGATACAACACGCGGAAAGCTGACTGGTAGACGTTCCAGAGAGTCATAACAGAGGGGGGACGGACACTCCGAGAGACCACCCTCCAACAAGCTGAAGACGTGGAACGAATGGCCGAGCAAATGCAGGCTGTCTTTATAAGAGCCTGCGACGCGGCCATCCCCAAGAAGAAATGGCACTACAGGTCGGTACCATGGTGGACGCCAGAGCTAACAAGAGCAAAGAGAGACGCCTACCGAGCAAGGAGAAGGTACCAGGGGGCAAAGGACCCCGCAACGAGGGAAGAAGAGAAGCTGCGGTACAGGGAAATGAGAAGGGAATACACGAGGAAGATTATGAAAGCCAAGATCCAGAGCTGGCAGGAGTTCGTCTCAAAAGAAGGCAACAAGGAACCCTGGGGAATCGCTTACAGAACGGTCACGGGCAAACTTAGAGGAGAAGCGGCGGTGTCGACCCTGCGGACGCCACAAGGAGACACCTCCAACTGGCGAACGACCGCAGCGGCGATGCTATCCGCCCTCCTACCCGACGACCAGGAAGAAACGGACACCCAGGAGCAAGCAGAGATCAGGAGGAGGATGGCAATCCCACCAAGCGAAGAAGACACAACAGAGTTCCAGTTCCACGAACTCGGATGCGCAGTGATGCGACTGAGAAGGGGCAAATGCCCCGGCCCGGACTTGATCGAAGAGGAAATAATACAACGTGCCTGGGGGGAATTCACCAAGAGCTCCTCAGGCTCATGAACGGCTGCCTCGCTTGGGGGGTTTTCCCAAGAATTTGGAAACTGGGAAACGTCATCACCATCCCGAAAGGACCAGATCGAGATAGAAGTAGTCCGAAGTCCTACAGACCGATCTGCCTACTATCTATGGTGGGCAAATTGCTCGAAAGGATGATGGCTACTAGAATGGCGACCATTTTTAACAATCATGGGATGTCCTCGGATCGCCAATACGGCTTTCGCCCCGGAAGATCGACGGTGGACGCGATCATGAAGTTTCGGGAAAAAGTCGAGCAAATGAGCGACAGGAAGTATGTCCTCGCCATAGCGCTCGACATAACAGGAGCCTTTGATAACGTATGGTGGCCGAACGTAATGCACGAGCTGAAGAGAAGAGGCTGTCCCAACAACCTGTATCGGCTGACGAGGAACTACTTCTGGGACAGAGCCGTGCAAATCGTCGGCAAGAACGACACAGTGAGCAAGCCCGTCGCGAAAGGATGCCCGCAGGGATCAGTACTGGGACCGAGTTTCTGGAACCTAGTATTCGACGACCTGCTGGCAGAACTAACGACAAGCGAAACGGAATGCGAACCCATCGCGTACGCCGACGACTTCGTCATCCTAGTCGCCGGAAATGCAAGGACGGAGCTACAGAAGAGCGGACAGGAAGTAGTCACACGCGTTTCTGCCTGGTGCGCCAGGAAGAAACTCTCTCTGTCTGCGGAGAAAACCGAGATGTTACTTGTTAAAGGCAAGCTGGACACCGAAAGACCACCGACCATCAAGATCGGGGGTAAGAGCATCAAGATGGGACAGGTGATCAAGTACCTGGGAGTGCACTTTGAAAGAGGCCTGAGGATCAACCGGCATGTGCACGAAACAACACAGAAGTGTCAAAAACTATTTAACAGCCTCGCAAGAGTGGCTAAGGCGAAATGGGGACTCGGACACGCGGCCATGAGTATCTTATACAAAGGGCTGTTCGAGCCGATAACCACCTACGCCGCAGCCGGCTGGAGCGACCTGTTAAATAAGAAAACGACAGGCATGCTGATAAGGTCACAAAGAATGCATTCCTCCAAGTGACGAAGGCCTACAGGACCACATCAACGGAGGCACTACAGGTCATCGCAGGTGCGATACCCATCGACCTGCTAATCGAGATCAGAGCAAGAGCCCACAAGATGAAACGAGGCTTGGACGAAGCAACTAACCACAGAGCCATCGTCAGATTTCAACGGTAAACTCAAGACGTTCCGAATGAGCGAGGTGGACACGTGTGACTGCGGGGGGATAGAAACCCCTCATCACATCTTGGAGGATTGTCCTATCTTTAACGAAGACAGACAGAGACTGCAAGACGCAATAGGAGAACTGGACCTGCAACGGCCGGAGCAAAAGTGGGAATTTGTATTCAAGGATATATAGCCGCACTTCCGCCAGTTCGCAAGGAGCGTCCTGCAAGCAAAGGAGCAGAAGAGGAGAAGGAGAGTCCAAAGAGAGACGGAGGGGACCCCGCAACAAGGACGACCTTCAGGGAGGACAACACAATCCGGCGAATTAACATGCCGGCCTCCAAGACGAAGTCCAAGGCTGGCACGACAACCAGCTGAAGAGAACACAGGAGAAGAAGAAGAAGAAGAAGAAGAAGAATCCGCAACGCTGGGCAGCAGAGAAACCAGCGAAGACGAAGATAACAACAATAACAACAACAATAATGACGAAGAAGACAATATCTAGCTGCAGAAGAAGCAACACCAGGAAGAAGAAAAAACAAAACTAAAACTGGAACAACCACAACAGCACCGGACTTAAGACGGAGAGCAAACACAAAGAACAGAGACGATAGAAATAGAAAAGGGAAACATGGAATACAAACAGCGATAAGCAAGAACTGGAGAAGACTCCCTGCGACCGTCCGTGCAGGCGGTATTCATGCAAATGAATGCTGTGACGGTGCAGGGAAATAATCGGCTAGACAGCCAACCTGCTGGAACCGAGCTATATGCTGGCAGTTCCGCCTCCTCGTGGCCCCCGCTGGTAACGGAGCGGCGCGATGCGTGCATCGTGCGGCGACGGCTAAGCGAGCTGCTGTCCGAAAGGGTAGGTTCAACTTGTCCAATGATCCGGAAAGGTGAGGGCAGGGTTTTTCTAAGTCGCGCGCCGACCATCTGCGCGCCGTTCCCCGGGCATTGGACGCCGGAGGGTAGATTAAAAATAGCAAAGCCAGTGTGAGTTTTACACTCGAGGTATGGCGCGGCCTGAGGCCTAATGCTTAGACTACTTGTCCTAGTTCCGGGCGTATTTCGTAGATGCTGTCGGCGATTGTGGTCAGAGTTTCGGGCTTCTTATCCTGGACGACGGCCAAGACGCGCTGCACGTGCAGCGGGAGTCGGCCTTCCCAGAGAGTCCGGATGAGTTCGTCTGATGTTGCAGGAGTGGCGAGACTTTTCAGGTCCCGGTAAAATTGAGAAGGCGTCCTGTCGCCTAGTTGTTCACTCTCTATAATTTTACCTAGGCGTCGGGCGTCTGACTCGCCCAGCCTCTTAAGGAGTTCCTTTTTGAGGAACTCGTATTGCCCACTCTCCGGTGGATTGGATCAGGTATCGCGGATGAGTCGCACATACGGTTTATCGATGTTCGCGATGGCGGCATTATATTTGGCCTCCTCGCTCGTAGTCCGGGCGTGTCTAAGCTGTGCCTCTAACACATTAAACCACAGCTCTACATCATCCGCCCAGAACGGTGGTATGCGGAGCTGAGCGTTTACCGCGTCCACGTTACTGAGCTCGTTTTTGTCGGTACTCGTCATCTCGAACGCTCTAATACTCGCGGAGTTCGAAGTCTTATAGGCACTCACCCGGTTATCTCTATCACCTTTATCACGTCGGGGTCACCAATTTGTAGGAGGTTAATTGATAAGATAATTGGTAGGTAAAATCGTTGTTGTATTTAAACTCGTCAATACAATGTCCTAGTCGCGAAACGGTGTGTGTAATGTCGTTTGGTCGCAGTTTATAATAATCCGTTTGCGATCGCGTCCGATTATGTATAGTAGTCAGGGGAAAGTCGGAAGATTCAAATTTGTCTTCGTTTCACGGTTACATGTAGCGCCGACGTTATTTTGCTCGGAGTTTGTTTATTCTTACATTATACGTAGCCTAACGAACTTCATACTCCGAAGCAAAACAACAACATGATTTGAATCGAATTCTAACTCATGTGCCGCTACATATAAATTTTACAGATGTAAATCTAATGGTAAGGTTTGCGATTATGGAGAACAAATTTGGGGATGAAGAGAGAGCACAAACTCTGTTTGAGAAAATTCTAAATTCTTATCCGAAACAGATGGATATATGGTCTTGTTATATTGATCCCCTAGTTAAATCTAATGATATTGATATAGCAAGGTAAAAATATTTTTTCAACTATATTTTGTCTTTTTAATTTCATAATAATTAGTATTTACAGGAACGTTCTAGAGAGAGCAATTGTTCAGACATTACCACCTAGAAAGATGAAGATCCTCTTTAAAAAATTCATCAATTTTGAAGAACAACTTGGTACTCAGGAAGACGTGACTCGTGTTCAACAAATGAATGTAGAATATGTAGAGAATCAGTGTACAAAATGATGGAAAATAATAAAATATTTTGACAGGTATTTCATTACATCATGTGTGCAAAACCTTAATTATACAATACTTAAAGCAGTCCAGTTATGTAAAAATTTCTACCACATATGCAAAATACTATTAATATTGATACATATAAAAATGAAAAAAGTAATAATAAATTGACATATTTATAATCTCTCTGATCTCGAGTGCTTTTTATTTTTATTCTGTAATGACAAAACTAGGAATACGTCTCATCAAAAATTTTTTAGCATGTTTGGTTAGGAACTGCTGCACTGTAGAGCAGAAGTTTTAGCTGACCGATCGTTACATCCACGTCCGCGCTATTGACATCTTCAGGTCTCAGCGACATTTGAATTGTGCCTGAAATTGTACAAGTTGGTTTTGTAGGTACCCAGGTAGATATCCTTGTCCAAGAAGTCTTCGTTTTTGTACTTTCCATTCGTGGTTATTACGTTTTGCGTCTATCTTCTTAAGCATCTTTGTTGAGGTAATCCAAGCTGCATCCTGAAGACAGTAAATACTGTAGATTTATATTGTTTCGACTCGAAATCTCTACCTGATTCATTTACGTGATACTCTGTATGAAGTGTATCGTCGATCAATTTGAAGACAGACACAATTTGAATTTTTGGACGAACTACAAATTTTAATAGTTAGTAGCCAAAACTGAGAAACTAAATAAAAACCAGGAGGTCACCGCTTACTTCTCTGACCGTTGGGACGCTTCTTCGAGGCGCTTTTGACATTGCTCAAATGTAGTCATAGACTATGGGCATAGAAATATGGATAATTCATCTCTGGATATAATATTCGTGATTCGTGATGTAGTCGCACGTGGGTTGCCTCATTGCTTATTGTCCCGGTTTAGCCGGTTCCTCCAACTGGTTTAGGGTCAGTTGCCTGCAGCTTGTGAAGCAAAAAGTCAGAGACTGTTCAAGAATTTTGAAGATAAATCTGTCTTATACTGTTCATCCTAAAATAAAACGATATATGTCATTAAGTTCCCCAGAATAAAATATTACGCCTATTTGCATGGTAAGGTTTGCTTTCAAAAAGAAATACTATGTACAAGACAAGTTGTGCTCTAATAATAACTAAAAGGAGTTGATATTTTTAATTTCATAGAGTGCTTACTTCATAAATGAAATTGTAGGAATGTCCTGGAGAAAGTACTTGTTACGTTCAGATGCTGGCAAAGATTGCAATGCTCTCTGCATAATATGCCTCGATTTGTTCCTCAAACCCATTTTTAACAACCCTTCCCCACAATTAAACCACATCTCGGGAATATGTTTAAACTTTCCAATCATGGTGTTAATTGTTTCTTCTAGTTCCATGTGCCTGCCAGTCTCGACATGAACACTCAACATGTGACTGTATATTTTCAGTGAATCGTTAGACCTCACTGCCTCTTGAAAAACATCTTTCGGTACTTCAGGAATTTCGAATTTAAACTCTAAATTCAACCAAGCATTCCAAACGTTTAATTTTTCCTTCTGTTCCCTGAAATTAATCGTTTTCACCGCTCTTCTTGCAACTGCTCTTGCTTTCTCGATTTCTGTTGTTTGTAAATCATATGCCATATACTGTAACCATACTATTGAACTGTCTGGACTAGCTAAAACTAGGTTGTCAAACTAATCTGCAGAATTTAGTAACTAGTTATTGGCGAGCGCTTCTTCTCTTTGACGTATTTCACGTTTTTCCTGTCTTTCTTGTTCTCGACGTTCAGTGGCATTTAACTTTTTATTTCTCAGTTTTGGTTTTTCCTTTACTTCATCTTCACTATCGCTAGGTGACTCTTTATCCTGAAGGGGAGTTAAATTAGGGTTGCCATCCCAGAAAAATCCACACGCAGATATCCTTGGCTTCTGCTCGTTATCCTCATTATTATTAACATTGTTAAGTGCATATCTCAAATCTTTTTTGGAAGGTTTGGTATCTTCTAGTTTAATCTTTTCTTCTACTGTTCGTTCAACACACATTCTCTTTGCATATTTCTTTTCTAAATCTTTCTCTTGTTTTTCTCTGTTTCGTTTCCCTTTGATTTTCATCTTTGGTACTTCCTGTAACTTTTCAATTTTTATTCTTTTGGCGAGTACCATGTTCTCTTGAGTTTGTTTCTTTCTTTTTAATTTATTAGTATCATCCGATTTCTCTCTCACACAATAATGGAAGATAGTGTCACGTACAAGACACAGGAAATCGCGAAATTAACGAATCATGTTGTTTGAATTTGAAGTGTGTAGGACGTGATAGATGCCAAAGAAACACTCGGAGATATTTAAACAGTATATTTATTAACAATTCTGACTTTCGACACTTTGCGTAGAACTCGCGATTACACTTGACGTTTCGCAGTTCTCGGTTACAACTGATAAGCGATAAGTTAAGATAGTGCTTGAGCAGAGTGTGCGATATAAGTTAAGATTGATGACTCCTCAAGAAACGTAGAGGAACTGTCTTTCGGTGACGATGACGCTACGAAGATGTGGCTAAGGGTACGAGATAAGCGGATTCGTTAAGGAAAGTTTTGGTTAGGAAACTGAGGGAAGTGGACGTCGCTGTTAATTGGTTAATCTACCAGATTGGTGGAAGAGGAAGAATGCTAACCGCTCACGAGAAAAAGTTGCTAGCGGGAAGCATCATACGTGAGAAAAACTAGATTTCCCGTATCTTTTCGGAGTAGATAATAAATTACGGAATGCCAAAACTGAAAGATATTTGTTCAGTTTAAAGGACCTTATCTAGAGAAATCCCACGAGATTAACAGTGTAACAAAGATAATAAAATATTTTGACACATATTTCTTTACAGGATGTCAGCAAAAACTTAATTATTTATTATTATATATTTTGAAAGTTTACTTCTACTTTATTTCTACATATGCAAAAAGATACTGTTAACATTGATATATTAGTGGCTTGCTAAAGTATTTTCATTTGTCACAGAAAACTTTAATATTCATATTGTGTGTTGTATATAAAACATTTTGAAATTTTGTTAGCACTATAATGAGATTGCCCTATTTATATTGCCAATTTGAATATATATGTCGGAGATGAAAGGACACCAAAGCCTTCCCTTTAGAACTTTCGGAAAATCCCCTAACATTATAATCTAGATTTTAATCATAGCCGTAATTAAGCAATTGTCGTCATTCAATCCGATTGTATTTGTCGAGATTTATGATAGCGAGCTTGGGCTCAAGGCGACGACTAGTCGCCGAACGTAGCTGCGGTCAAGGGATGAACGTTTTTACCTAACAGAGGTATGGAGTAATTCCATAGCTCTACTTAAAAGAAATAGTTGTAGCGACAGGCGACAGTAAACATTCCAACGGTTTCTGTCCCGTGGCTCGCCAGACGCAGACCCTATTCTTCGGGTAAGATGATTGCCAGATGTCCATGCGTCTCCGCAATACATATTTAGTTAGCCCGAGGACCCGTTATAAATATTAAGGTTTAATTAACTAAAGTCCTTCAAACAGACAAACAGTCTTTGTTCCAACTACGGGAAGATAGGGGATATCTATTTTTCTCACGAACGACGCTTCCCGCTAGCAACTTTCCCTCAAGGGCGGCTAGCATCCTCCTCTAACCACCAACATGGAAATTGACCAATTAACAGCAACGTAAATTTCCCTCTCTTTCCGAACGAAGGCATCTCCACGAATCCGATGATCTCGTGTCCTTAGATACACCCCATCATAGCATTCCTCTGCAGCATCATCGCGACGGAAAGTCATTCTCTAGTGAGGTCGCATTAGCGAGTTACATGGTGTCTTTACGCTCGGTGGTTATTCTATTGTAGTGTCGTGGAAATTAAGATATAAATCTTTTCCCTGATTACTTACAATTTATTAATAATGAATTGAATATACAGGTATTAATTGGACAGAAAACGATGTTTGTTTAACTGAAACTAAATGCGATACTCGTATCTATCTCAAATAATTTTACAGTTATTTGGTAACTCTCGTCACATCGAATCTAACACACTCCCTCTCTCTCTCTCTCTCTCACTAGCAACTCTAACAACTCTGCAACACTGACAACTCGATCTACTCTATCTACTCGATCGACTCTACTCTTCGACGACTCGATTAGCTCTCTCAACTCTACTCTTCGATGTCTCGGTCAACTCTGACTCTCGTAACACACTCACTTTTCGACTCGCATACTCTGACCTCTCGGTCATCGCTCCTTGAACCCGAAACCGTCCTTCTGCTCTAGCGTTCTTTATTGTTTTTTTCGTATCTCTGCACGCTCATGTTTTGCAAGAACTAGGTGATTTTAGTCACATAGGCGCTCTTCAATGTAAACTAACCACAGAAGGACGATGACACGGTTTTTTCTATTTTCGACCGATCTCTAATCAAACTCTTTTCTTTTACGATACTACACTATGTTTTAACAAAGAGTTCAGTAATACTTGTACCGTAGACAAGGAAGTAGGGTACAACTTGGACTTTGGAAGAAAATGCATTTCGTTGTCTCGTTGACTGCGGATTCGTTATTGAGCCCAGGATCGTTGTCATTAGCTTCTCGAGTATTTAATTACAACGATTACTTGTCAAATTCTGTAATAATCATATTGGCACTAGTAAATATCTCCTCTATTGCATAACAATAATGTCGAATCCAAATGAAGATTCGTTTCACGCCCCTAACCCTAATCATAATGTGAACCCGACATATATATAAAAGTTACAGAATATTTAATGTAAATTTATATTTAGTATAAAAGTAATATACAGTATGTATAGTCACCTTGAGCGTATAATGTATTATATTAAAAATGGTCGCACTGAATACTGAGACGTACTAATGTTATGAATGATTGCTTATTTAAATATTTTTATAATCTCTGCAAAATATATTTACATGTGTGGCGGATCCAGACACCAGAGGGTTACGACGACAACGAGTCTGTCTTTCTCGCTAACGGTCGAATATACGGGCGCATGATACAAATACCGCACCTAGCGAGACTCCCTCTACGTCTAAGGCAGGGACTACCGGGCATAGCCTTACTGATGAGTCCACCGGTAGTGCTGGGACGAAACGCAAAAACTCTCTTTTCACTTCCGCCACACATGTACTTGTACTAAATATCTTATAATTTTTGCATTCATTTTCAGAATCGTTTCGCATTTTAAAAATATAATTGTGACAGTTGGATGTCATTACAGCATTAATGAAATTTGGAAATGTTTTGTATAATATGCGTATAGTAATCATAAAAGGTATATCAATACTTTCAGAAGCCACGGTATAAAAGTGAAAGACCAAAATAAATTGACACGGTCTAATTATTTTTTTCACTTCGCGTCAATGTTTCGAGAAGAATACAGTTTATTATAAGAAATTATAAGTATGTCATCCAATAATCAGTGTTAAAGTTTTTTTTAATATGAACTACATAAATTGATAGTTAAAGATAAGTTTGAATCGATCGATAGACGAATTTAAGATTGGAATAATTTGGTGCGATAAACGGGTTCAACACGTAATATTGCAACCGTCAATTTCTTTCACCATCGTTCCTGGTATTATCAAGAACGTCACTGTACGTTCATATGTGCCCTCTATAGAAGTAATGGTTGCCGTTATATGGCGTTTTGCGATCGTAGTTAAGTTGTCGAGGGCACCGATTGGGACCGTACATCTCCTTCGTTTCATACCGAGGGAGTTTGCGAATTTCTTAGTCATGAAATTCATACTAGATCCAGTGTCTAGTAAAGCTCTGGCTCGGATTGGTTGTGCCCTTTTGTTTAAAACATTGATCTGTGCTGTGACCAACAGATCATGATGCAGTGTGACGTTTGGAGAGGTATTTATCAACTCGGTCCCTTTTTTTCTCTTCTGTTTGGTTAGTCACTTTTCCCCCGATTGGGGTTTGGACGAGGAGTTTTGGTTGGTGCATTTGGTCCGTGATGAGCGTGATTCATATGGAGCATGAACTTTCTGATCTTCTGGAGCCGAATGTGTAGATTTCCGTGAAGATTCGGTTGTACGTCTCGAATTGTGGAACAAATGCGGCTTCGATGATCCAGGTGGAGATCGTCCATTAGAGGATCGGTTGTGCGATGAACGACCACCCGACGATCGATCTGCAGACGACCGACCGCTCGATGACCGACCGCTCGATGACCGACCGCTCGATGACCGACCGCTCGATGACCGACCGCTCGATGACCGACCGCTCGATGACCGACCGCTCGATGACCGACTGTTCGACGACCGACCGCTCGATGACCGACTGTTCGACGACCGACCGCTCGACGACCGTGAACTGACCTGAGTGTTTTCTCTATGTAAGTAGGTATGATGTCGTTGCCCGCTTATATGACACGAACCCGCTGTACATTGTGTAAGCGAATGTCCTCTGCCTAGGCAATTTGTACAAAGCGATGCCCTTTTTACAACTTCAAAGCGTTTCATTGCCGATTTGGCTTTGAAGACCTTACAATGTATTATTTCATGGGATCCTTGGCAGGTCGGACACACCAACGTCCTGCTGGTTGTAGTGAATGTTCGCCCATGCGGTACGTTTTGTCGGTGACGATGATATTTGTGAGCTGACCCTTTTGTCTCCTTTACTTTAGAGAAGATGTTTTTCCGTCCAGTGGAAGTTATTGTCTTTTTTGTTTAGGTCCGTCAGGGGTTTGGCTATTTTAGAGAAGTTACGTATAAATTTCCGGTAGTATCCCACGAGTCCTAAAAATGATTTGACTTCGGTAAGGTTTTTAGGAATTCTAAAATTTTCGACTGCTTCTATTTTCTTCAGATTAGGTTTTACTCCTTCTGATGTTACTATGTGTCCTAAATATTCGAGTTCTGGTTTTATAAATTCACATTTGTCTGGTTGGATTTTTAGTCCTAATTCTCTTAGTCTTTTTAATACTATGGCTAAGTTTTCATTATGTTTTTGAATAGTGCTTCCAAATATAATAATGTCGTCTAAATATACAAAGCAATGTTTATTAATTAATCCGCGTGTTGAGAAAGTATTTCTTCGAGTTTTCGTCCATAGGGATTTCATGAAAACCGGATGATAGGTCAAGTGCTGAGAAGAATTTCGCGTCTCCTAGTTGGCTTAATATGTCTTCTATGTCAGGTAATGAATAGGCGTCTTGGTCAGTCAGTCCCTTTAGTCTTCTAAAGTCAATAACTATTCTCCATTTCTGTTTTCCTAATGCATCTAATTTCTTGGGAACAACCCATACTGGTGAATTGAAAAGAGAGTCTGATTCTTCTATAATGTTTTTATTTAGCATTTCTGTCATTTGTTTCTCGATTTCGCGTTTGTGGCACTCTGAGGGTTTGTATGATTTGGTGTTTATGATTTTGTCTTGTTTTAACGTGATTGTATGTTTTGTCAGATTAGAACATGGTAATAGGTCTGTTTCTAAATTGGATACGTCAATGTAATGTATTTGTTCTCACTATGGTTTTAGGTTTAGCAATTTGATCTAATTCTTTACTGTTATTAATGTCGTTAGAAATTTCATGATTTGTCTCACCAGTAGTCCTATTATTCCATCTTCTATTAGGGGGAAGTCTTCCGGTACTATATAAAATTTATGTTCTTTGCCAAACATTTTAGATCTAATGAATTCGTTAGTGGTATATTTGTCTTGTCCCATGTAGAATATTCGAGGTTCATCAGCTTTGAAGGTTTGAGAGTTTACTTTGTTTTTCTTCAATAGGTTGATTCCTGCTCCTGTGTCGGTGAGGTGTGTTACATGTCCCGTTCTTGTGTTAAACCGTATTGTGAGGAGTTTGCCTGTTGTGGTGTTAACTCTTGAAATTTTTCTTGATCTTCCATCGTCTTGTCGTAAGTTTCTGTTTCTATGTAGGTTTGATTCACTCGCTCTGGCGGGAGGTTTCGTTGGCTGGCCGATTGAAAATTTCGGCACTGATTGGCAAGGTGTCCCAATTGATTGCATTTGAGACACCGTGGTCGGGCTCGTTTTGCTAATGGTGCACGTTAGGTTTGTCGAAATGTAGTATTTGGATGTTGAGCGAAATGCGTAATTTCGTTTTCTTGAAGTTGATGGATCCTGGCACGGTCGCCAAAATGTCACGTAAACTTAAAGATTGATTGATGAAATGAAATAGCTGAGTCGTAACACAACTATAATTTTGTTTGAATTAAACTTTATTATGAATTCAGCAATCACAACGGAATACACACTGAATTAACATAAATCACAATTCACTCCAACCACGTTATGTAAGACTTAGTTACACTGATACGTTAAGTACGCGACTGTTATAAGGGTAGAGACCGGTAAAGACATGTTGACTACTCTAAGGATACAGAATAAGTGAAGTCTTACAGACGATACTGTGTCTGAGGAAAGCTAGGAATGGGCGCGTTTAAGGACACGGGACTATCGGATTTGTTGATGACAGTTTTGGTTAAGGAAGCGAGGGCAGTAGACGCCGTCTCCGGTTGGATAATAAGACGGTTGGTGGACCAGAAAGGGTTTTAGCCGCCCTCATGAGAAAGTTGCTAACGGAACATACCAGATGCGAGGAAAACGAATTTTCCATGTTAACACGTGGTAAACAATAAACGTAAAAGGCAATCTAAGACAAGAGATACTCGCTTGGTCCGAAGGACCTTAACTATGAAAATTCCAAGACCCCTGGTGGGTACTTAAGACTATTGAGGGTACGCGCCAAGGATGTCCAGACATCTAGGTGCCATCCTATCCGTGGTGTGTGACCTGGTCTCTGATGTGAATTGACGTTACACCAGGATCCATTCAACACATCAAGAAGAAACTTCAACAGGAACTCAGCGGATTCTACAGCGAAGGACCACGGTCACCTCCTCGCTCAAAAGAAGGATCCACAAATGATCTCGGTAAGCTGGCTTTCGTACATTATCGTGGGGTGGTATTTGGTGTAAGGTCCCCAAGAAATACTTGGCGGTGTTCAACAATATAATTTATTTAACAATCGAAAATTAACAATCAACAATCCTCGCCTTCAAGTCGTTTCGTACAATCCTCGATTACCACTGACTGTCTCGCTTTTCGACTATGCTTGCTTCGCTCTTAAAACTCGACCCT
The DNA here is from genome assembly GCA_930367275.1 of Bombus pratorum. Lineage (NCBI taxonomy): Eukaryota > Metazoa > Arthropoda > Insecta > Hymenoptera > Apidae > Bombus > Bombus pratorum. Next base: position 4,218,795 of record OV883995.1, on the reverse strand, counting down.
TCGCACATCGCTGTTAAAACTAGAATGAATCTTTGAACAGATTCGTTTCTTTTGTTACCTCTCGATATCCCCTCTACGCACGCGTTCGTCAGACGTCCGCGACCGTTGCTACGCACGCCTTCTTCTCGAACATTCGGCGGAAGGACCGTTGCGATATTGATGGCTCATTAAGCACTTCGGCGATATACATTGTCACCGAGTGACGCCACATATTTATCTCCGTCATCAGTCCATCGGATTTAAAAATGTGCCGGTCGTGACAAGTGCCGCCACAATCGAAACTGTAGACACGAAATACGTTCCGAAGATAGTGACTCTTCTTCTGCTGAAAGTATCGTATCTCTCAACATGAATCCAACTGACAAGAGTACCGCTAAACAAAACGAACTAATTGCTACTTTGATTGAACAATTTCGAAGCCCAACTCACGAGTGTAGAAGCTTTAGAAATAGCACCGATCAAAACATTAACAATATAAAGGAATTTACGAAAACTAGCGATAGAAACCGCGCTAAAGAAATACGTAGTCTTGCAAAAACCATGGAACCGACCAGCCACAGATGAGCACCCATTTAAAAGTCAACAGATGACGAAACTGACGCACCACACGTTTTACAAAGACCACGAACTAGTCACGTCACAACTAGATCAAGAAACGTCTTCGGCGAAGAACAAGGCCCCCAACCAGGAAAGGTCATACGTACCGTTAAGACACTACGGGGTCGAGACGACCCCTGCTGTAGACTTCATCCTATCAGTCCGCAAAGCAAGAGCCAGGTGTAAGGCAAGTGCTAGAAACTTCCTATTAGACCTTATACTCATCGAAAAGATAACCGACAACACGAAAAGAAACATACGATACCTGAAAATTATCTCGTTTGAAGACTTATATTCATGTTTAAGACACTAACCACTATTAGCAATTGCAGGGATAAATTGAAAAATTTAAAACAAGGAATAACAGAAAGCGTACAATCCTTCGACTCTAGATTCCGACAACAGCTCAACGAATTAAATTACGCAGTTCAAAACGAGACCCGCACGCCGACTGAACAACGCGTAGCTATGGATATCGAAGAACGCGAAGCACTAACGACATATTTGTTCAATTTACGACACGAAATAGGACAGATAGTAGTAGCGATCCAAAAAACCTGAACCTCGCCCAACAACTAGTAGCCGATAGAGAACAATGGTTACGAGAAGCAAATCGTGTTGCCAACCGCCCAAAGAATCAATCTAATCACAACCGTATCTAAACGAAATGCTACCGATCCACAACCACGAGCTTTTAGCCAACCATCAGGTGACCGCATGAAACTAAATTGTTCCAAGTGTTCACGAATCGGACACGGAACCTAGATCTGCTACTCTCGCAATTTTCCATTCGCCGACCAAGGAAAGATCCCACCTCGAATAAAACAAACGACGGAGAATCTAGAAGAAACGTACCGAGTCAACTGTACCATTACCGGAAGATTATTATCAATCGTATTGCAACGAAGAAACGGAGGAAGAGCCAGATTTCTCATTGATACCGGAGCAGGAATAAACCTTATAAAAGAAAAGGCTTCACTAAACGTCCAAACCAAATTCAAAGAGTTTCCTAATGGGAAATGACAAACACACCATCGACAAAATTTGCAATCTAACCATGCTTAAGAAGAATCATCAATCATGTTAAACAAACAAATCATAGAACCATCGGATAGTCCATATAACGCGGTAATTTGGGTAGTTCCAAAGAAGTTAGACGCATCAGGCAAACAAAAATGGAGAATCGTTATAGACTCCAGAAAATTAAGCGAGCAAACAGATCAAGTATCCTCTACCATATTCGGACGAAATACTCGATCACTTAGGCAAAGCTAAATTTTTCTCAGCCCTAGACCTCTCGTCAGGATTTCACCAAATACGTATGGAACAAAATCTAAAAAATATACTGCATTTTCAACGCCACAAGGACAATTCCATCATAATCGCATCAATTCTGAATGAGCAGCCAAGCTAGACAGACTTGAGAAACTGTGCTTTAATGAAAGTGTGACAAGCAGTGTATTTAGGTAAATGAAAAGACAACAAACACTGGCAAATGATAAATCTATAGCATGCAACAGCAAATACTACGGATCAAAATAACAAACAAAAGTGAAATATATTACGTAAATAAAGCTACAAAAGAAATGGAAACGATGCAAAACCAAAAAGAAAACAGCTACGATGACGAACTATCATATTAAGATGAACATTGGAAGATAGCAACAGCGCACAAAAAGCGTAAAATAATACCAAGCACAAGCGCCATGAAAATTAGCAGATACAGAAAAGCAACAATGGCTACAAAACATCCCACTACGAAATTCTTTCGGGTCACTAATAGAAGAAATAGATACGGACCCAAAAGAAAAGGTCACAACTCATATCGTTAAACCATCACCGATCTACACAGATGCCCAAATAATAGATCCCCTAATCGAATTATTGAACATCACTGCTGGAAAAGAAAACTACAGTATAAAGGAATTAAAACTAGAGCAAGTAAAAGTACAAACAAAAATTCCAGAAATTTTTAGAAACGTGACGCAAGCATTAAAGGAGAAAAACACTGAGTATCATACATACCAGCTCAAAATAGAAAAAAGATACAAAATAGTAATTAGAAGATTACACTCAAGGACATGTTGAGAAACGTTAAGTTGGTATGATCTCTAGTTCCCACAAGCTAAGTTGGTACGACTCCTAACGACGCTCTTTTGTCTTAGGAGTCGACCACGTGTTAATTATCTAAGTGTATCCGGTGTGTTCAGACGTTTTATACGAGATGGTGAAATATAGAAAGTAAAATTCAATCTGTGTGAATCTATTAAATACCAACCCCAAATCTATATTTAATAACAGCACTCACATTACACGTAAAAATGATATTAAAATAGTTTCATATTGATTCAATATGTGATTTACAAGATATTCGTAAATACATATTGCACATGTCTCACCATCTTTTTTACCATTCTTCTGTTCTACGAGACACTGCGCACGTACATACTCCCACACACTCATACTCATATATGTGTGTGTCACTTCTATGCGGCTAATCCAGTGTAGCGCACAAAATTACACATATCTCAATAATTCTATTCTGTGAAATATCTTTCCAAATAACTTTCCTACTAACTTACCTCGTAAGTACTCAAATAAGCATTGTTCAGGATTTTGATGGTAGAAAACACATCATTCGTATAGGAAGAATTATCCACTAACCTGATAGCAATTGAGGCGAATTTTGTCCGTATGGCAAAATATATAACCACTGAGACAGCTCTGGTGGAGCAGATGAGATAAAGAATATGGTAATCTCGACCACAAATGCATGTATTTGAAAATGCTAAGTACTAATGTATTTTAATTTGCATAAGATGTGTTTCTGATTTTCAAATTGCAAAAATTCAGATTTCTGATTAGCATCATTTATTGTGGTTTCCATTATCAAATACATATGAGTGAACATACATATGAGGTAATCACTTCTCGCAACAGAATGAGATACATAAGTAGACAAGTAAATTTTAATGGAATCATCAACAACATAGTTGAATAAGTAATCGATGATTTGAAGTTTATTTTTGATTTCAAAGGAAATTTCTTTTAAAAGGAATTGAATTTGGCAATTTTGTAAATTTGTGTTTTAATCCAATATCTTTTTCTGTATGAATTACTTCGTCATATGACGTACGATAATTAGGATCAGATAGAAGCCTATAATTTCCACGTCGTATCTGTAATTTTTCAGTCGTGAATTACCTTACTAGGAAACAAGATACGTAAAAATTTTGAAAGCAAAGTGGTAAAAAAACTGTAATACTTTGATAGAGAGCTTTAAGAGTATCTAATGTTAAATGACCATTTGTCTCTAAATTTTAGCAAGAATTGAATTTTTTCACATTACAAATTTCTTTAAAAATTCATACCTAAAGTAATTGAAAATCTTTAATTCAATCTTTGATGCGAAAAATTGATGCAAGAATGCAATTGCTGATTATGTCATAAAGAGACGTAATCATGAAGAAGAAAAAGGCTACGTCGGTTGAAAAAATTATCTCCATGAGACGAACGAATAATACTGAGCATAATATCTCATTCTTCTGTCATTGATGGATATTAACTCTTTGAGTGTTACGGACATATATATGCAAAAGCTATCTATGTGAAACAACGACACCTGTATGCACTTATCAATTTTGTTGACCTGCCTCGCGTTTGAGACATTTTCATCAGCGAATGAAATGGTATATGCGCAATCCGTAGCAACGGCAATAAACAAAAAGAATGAAAGTCCGTTCATCGTAATTCCTATCACATCGCGAGAGTTGCGATTGCGAATAATATTATAATAATGGTGTATATAAATCATTATATTACTTTTTACTTTTAATGCTCCAAAAAATGCGAAATAATCTTGAAGAATGTATTACAAGAGACGACAGTGAAATAGATGAAGATTACAATTCATCGGAAGCTGAATATGTGGAAAGCTATATAAATAATAAATTAGCTACACATAGAAATAAAAAAAGAAAGCGGCACAGAACATTGAATACCTCTTCGGAGCAGGAAGATCCGGATTTAACTCAAAATATCGAGAATTGTGAATGGACGAGAATGTCTTGTGATCAAAGAAGAATTTGACGCTCATATTACATATCTTTGACGACAACATTTCTAGAGAAAAAGGGCGTCCGAATGCGCAGTCAACACCTTTTGATGCTATTCAAATTTTTTCCTCGGAGGAATTGGTCTCTCAAATCGCCGGACAGACGAACGACCGTTACAAATATGTAAAAGATCATAGAGCATCTAAAACGCATTCGAGTTTGAACAATTGGCAGGATGCTTCAGTCTGTGAAATGTACAGATTTTTATCTATTACAATACTAATGCTGTGGGTAAGGAAACTCTTTTTGAGCATTTGGAGCATTGGTTCATCGATAAAATGCTGAAAACCGATATATTCCGGAAAATAATGGCTCGAGACAGGTATATGTTATTATGAAAAATGTTACACTTCAATGATAATAACATAATAATTAATGGCCCAATAATAAAAATATGACCAGTAGTCGACAAGCTGAAGAAATCCTTTTCGTGATCATTTACACCATAGGAAAACCTGTGCATTGACGAAAACCTTTCAGTATTCGAAGTCAGATGTTATGTTGAACAGTTTATACCTTCTAAGAGAAGTAGGTTTTGCATCAAGATATGTATTCTTTGCAACTGTGAAACTAATTGCGTATATTAGGTTTTATAATTTACACAGAAAAAAACAACACAGAGATAAATCAAAGTACTTCAACTATTGAGATTTCCGAAAATGTTGTTATGATACTTCTTCAACCGTACTTTGAAAAGGTACGTCATACGTTAAATACGGACAATTAATATACGAGCTCACATTTCTATACTTTTCTACATGAACACAAAGTCAATATATTTGGAACTGTTGGTAAAAATAGAAGCGAAATGCTACGAATGGGAGAAATTCTGGGTGCTGTCTAATGCACACATAGCTAGTATGACTGAAACCGAAAAAAGAAATTATCATGTGTCGGCGCTGAGATTCAGCAACGTACGATCGCCGCTTTTCGAGCTCCAGCCAGCAGCAGAGAGATGGAGCGAGAAAAGAAGGAAAGAGAGCGGGAGAACGCACGCCTGATACGACGGGTGCGTTACCATGAGAATGAGTTCGGTCGTCGCCTAGAGACGGTGAAGACACAAACAAAGGAGGAAAAGGGTGAGAGGGCGGAGGTGCCGAAAGTAACTATTGATTCCGCTTCAGGGCAGAAACAACTTCGGGAGGGACAGAAGAGGAATCAACAATTTGATATCCGGGGCTCCAACGACTACCATGGACCTCCCTCCCCTACCACCACCAGCGCACTGCCAGGCAGTGTCGAACTGTCATCGCTGTTCTGGCGAGACGGGAGGGAAGGGAAGAGATTCACAGGTTCAGAGCCTTTCATTTAGCTACTGGAAAAACGGGGGGGGGGAGGTGGAACCCCAGGCATCCCCTCGTACGGTAATGGCGACTGGGGTCAAAACGAGTGGTAGGAGGCTGGCGGCCGGCAAGGAGAATCCGAAGATGGTGTCGGACGTTAGGATTGGTGATAACGTCACCATCTCGGTGGTATCGAGAAATAAAGGGGACGAGGAGGGTGACCCCTTCAGGCCGAGCAGCAAAGTTTTGAGGAGCCCCGCGAGTGGCGGTAGGCCTGAGGTGGAGGTAGTGGAGGGATCAGAAGGGTCGATCGGAAGGAGGGATAGCGATCTTGGCACGCCAGTGATGACAAGAGGCATGGCCTACGCCAAGCAGTTGGCGGAGAGAGTGACCGCGAAGAACGTCAGAGGGAAACCGGCGAGCTCAATCAGGCCTGTCGAAGCTGAGAATAGCGCTAGGGAGGATACTATGACTAGCGATGTCGACGACGAGGACGTTCCAATAACGAGGGCGGAGTTTGGCGGGCTTACGCAAGCCCTCACTAGCGTTGTGCAGGTACTGAGCGTCCTCATGAAAAAGTTTAGGACGGTCAAAGATAAAGGAGAGGGAATCAGGGAGGCAGGCAACTTGGTAAAGGGGGTACTGTCGTCCCTGGAGAAATGCGGTAGGCGCAAGGAAAGGAGGAGGAAGAGGAGGGTCGAACCTGTTGGCGGAGTGGTCAATAGGGTGACGACGGCCAGCGATGGCGGGTACCCGAAGCGGAAGGGGACATCGCCGGCGGAGCTAACGATGATGGAGGAGCGTAAGAGGCCCAGAAAAGGGGAGGTCTCTTACGCGGAGGCCTGTGGGAGCATAGCTAGTAGGACTAGAATGGAAGAGGACTACAGCGACGACTCCGAGGGGTGGAGGAAGGTCGAAAGGAGGAAAAGGGAGAGGAGAGCTCCCTTGACAGGAGAGGTCCCTAAAGTGCGTCCGACAAATAGCCGGGAGGTGGCCCGTGAGGACAGGGGTGCATTCAGGGATAGAAGAAGGAGGGAAGCGCTTCTTATAAAGGTGGCAGAGGACACGGAGTGAATCCACGTGTATAAAAGACTAATGGCGGTTAGAAGCACCTTGGAGGGAGCCACTGGTGTCCGGAGGACGAGAGCAGGACACATATTAATCGAGTTCGATAGGACTGTGTTGGTGCACGAAGCGGCAGCTAGATTGAGAGCCGCGTTGAGTGACGACACGGAGGTGGCCGCGCTCGTTAACAGGGCGACAGTGCAGATCAGAAACATCGATCCCCTCACCAGCAAGGAGGAGCTGGTGGAGGAGTTGCGAGTGCAATGGGGGATCAAGGAAGGTGTGAATGTCGAGGTGAAATCCCTGAAGATGGCACCGTGGGGCTCGCAGGTGGCGGTGGTGGTCCTCCCGGCTAGCGGGGTACCGAGCGAAGAAAGGGAAAGGAGGCTGAGAACGGGGCTAACTATAGCCTCGGCTAGGCTGCTTACCGGCGCGCAGCGCTGCTACAGGTGCCATACGTTGGGGCATGTGGCGGCGAGATGCACTGTGGAGTGCCCGGGTAGGGAGCTTTGTAGGAGGTGAGGTAGCACCGAGCACACGATGAAGGAGTGCGATAGAGAGCCGAGATGCGCGATGTGCTCGAGGCAGGAGGGGATCAGTGCGAAACATATCACTGGTTCGTTGGCGTGCCCGATGATGCGCCTAGGTATAAGGAACGTTAGACGGGGACCCAATTAGACTCCTACAGATCAACTTAAACAGGTGCAGGCTGGCGCAGGACCTGATGATGCAGTACGCGTGCGAAGGCAGGGTGGACATCGTGGTCATCTCTGAGCGCTACAGGCAATTGCCTTTTTGGTATAACGACGAGGGCGGGGATGCATCCATATGGGTCACCCTGTTTAACGGTAGATTCGCGAGGAGCGAGACCCTGATCCGTAAGACGGGGATCGTGGGTATTAGGGTCGGCGACGTGTTTTGCGTCGGTGGGTATTGTTCCCCGAACACGTCCAGGCAGGTGTTTGACGCCTTTTTGGGGGAGTTGGAGGGCGTTTTGAAGGAGGGGAGGAGTAGGTCACCAGCTTACCAGCTAGCTTTTAACGCTAAGGCCAGGGTGTGGGATGGTAATAGGACCGAGTGGAGGGGAACGTGCCTGCAAACGAGGCGCGGCTTGTTACCGGTTAGGACGACGGGGAATTATTCCTTCCTGAGGAACGGAAGGACTAGTTTTCCGGATATATCGAGTATCGATCGACGCATGAGGCTGAGTTGGAGGAGTAGCGCTGTTTTGGAGTGGTACTCAGCCTCGGATCATTTTTATCTGATGCACGAGTTCACGAACAGAGTCAAGAGGGCGGCTGGCTTTTTAGCGAAGTTGGACGACGTGTACGCGGATCATGTTTTACGAATCGACGAGGCGGCATGCGGCGAAAGGCTACAGAATAGCATGGAGCGCGCGTGTGCCGAGACGCTTAAGAAGAAGTTTCTGTCGCGTGGGAAAAGAAGGGCCAACTACTGGTGGAACGAGGAGTTGGCTGCTTTAAGGAGCGCTGTGTGCAAGAGAAGGAGAAGAGCCCAAAGAGCGGTGGCGGCTCGCAAGGAAGATGCCGAAGTCCTGGTGGCCGAATTCAAGGCTGCGCGAAGGAGTCTAAAGAGGGCGATCGAACGCAGTAAAGAGGAGTGCTGGAAAGGGTTCTGCGCCACCTTAGACCAGGATCCGTGGGGTAGGCCGTACCGAGTGGTGAGGAGTAGATTGGTGCGGTCGGCACCACCCGAGCACCTGGCAAGTGACAGGGTGGCGAGCATCCTGGACGACCTCTTCGTCACTGGGCAGCAGCCGCGACCGGGTAGATATGGAACTGGATCGGCCTTACCTGCGGCATCCGACGGAGAGGGGGACTTGGGCATCGACGAAGAAGATCTGAAGATGGCCGTCGGAAGATGCGATCCTAGGAAGGCTGCAGGGGTGGATGGGATCCCCGGTACTCTGGTCATATTGCTGGCGAAACGAAGATCGAATCTGCTCCTGGCGGTGCTCAATGGAGTTAACAACGGCGGTAGGATACCGGCAGTATGGAAGGTGGCTAGGGTGGTGTTGATACCCAAGCCTAATAGAGATCCGACGCAGTCATCGGCCTACAGGCCGATCAGTATACTGCCGGCATTGAGCAAGGTCTGGGAGCACACGCTGAAGATACTCATCGAGAGGAGCATCGGGCGAGATCCCTTCCATAAGGACCAGTTTGGCTTCAGGAGGAGGAGGGGGACCCTCGAAGCCCTGATTAGGGCGGTCGCGGTTGCGGAGGACTGCAGGAGATAGGGCCTGGTATGCGTTCTCGTCGCCCTCGACGTGAAGAACGCGTTCAACACATTGAGGCTCAAGTGCATTTTGGAGGAAACGCGTAGGAGGCGGTTGCCGGGACGACTGCAGGAGTTGATTAAGGATTACCTGGCTGATAGGAGGATTATAGCGCACTCTCGGGATGGCGTCATAAGGAGGAGCGTCGGTGCGGGGGTGCCACAGGGGTCGGTCTTAGGGCCGCTGCTGTGGAACCTCGTGTACGATGGGATTTTGGAAATGCTCGACCGGGAGAAGGAGGTCGAAGTTGTGGCGTTTGCCGACGATATGGCGGTACTCCTTAAGGTCAGGGAGTCCCTCGGCATCGAGGAGAGGACGATGGAAGGAAGAAGACAACAACAGCAACGATTCTGACTGCCTAGGCTAGAGTCTTTGTCGAGGTGGCCGCTCTGTCCCCGATTAATGGGGAATGGAAGATGACTCAGAGTGAAGGAGTAAGAGGGCCGGGTACGGTCAGGCGTGATATTCCGGCACGCGCAAATGCGTTCAAGAGTACCAAGCCTGGACTCCCCCGTCCCCCACGGAGCGCTACGGTGTCAGTCACTGCCCCGGACGGTTCGGGAGTGACGTACGCGGATGCGATGTTGACGGTTCGGAGAGAGATTAACTGCTCCGAGCTCAACATCGCCAAAGTTGATACTAGAAGTGTGGTCACAAGGGCCGTGATCTTAGAGATCGCCGGTCGGGAGAGAGAAGTCGAGAGAGAGGTCGAGAGAAGGCTTCTGGACTTCTGGAGCGTATGGCGGGTGTCTCAAGGACACCCTAGACAGGGTCACCGTACCGCAGAGAATGGCGGAGTTAAGGATAACCAAACCAGAAGAAGGTAAAGAATTTGATATTGGGTATGCTCCTTGTCGCGTTAGAATATTTCGAAGCTGCTAGTTTTTGGGAGAGAGCTATTGTTGTAGAAGCAACCGTGACGAGTTACACTGTTTTTTTTTATCGACTGGGGGATAGAAATACACACAGCCTTCGGTTCGATTCGGCTATTGCCACGCAAGTTTTCAAAATTGCCTCCATGGGCATACACGACCAATCGGAGCAAGCGTTAAGACACTGTGTGACCCAGCTAACTATATTAAGATAACGAAGATGCTTATTGAACATCGACCAAACAAAACTCGAGGAGGTGGTGGCCGCTGTTGCCGAGACGGCGGTTGGCGCATAGACGAGATCAGCGTCGGCGTGTCTCGAACCGCTCCGCGAAGCTTCGACTCGGTGTGGCTCCGTTGCTCTTTGACGGCGGCGAGGAAGACTTCCAGTGGGATGGTTGGCAGCTAGGGTTCACCTTCTCCAGACGCACCGGCTGCAGTGTTTCAGGTGTCTGGAACTAGGACACGTGCGTCAGGGTAGCACATCGACGACCGATAGGAAAAATTACTGACAGCATGTAAGCTAGGAAAAGAACTTTTACACGATGGAGAGTATTATATCTTGGAGGGAAAGACACTCATTTCGGACATGTAATCAAGCCAAACTTACAAAGAAGAAATATAAGTAAAATGCTAAATTTAGTAATGTGCATGGTGAGTGAAAGCATCACGGGCTTTTGCAATTTTAGTGTACATATCGTGCGCAGGAATATAGATTGAACACTAGCTATTCGACCGCTTCGCGGGGAGACGCGTTCGCAGTATAATAATAGTAAGATAAGGCGTAAATAAGCGACGGTGTGATCAGAGTGTTGTTTGTTCCATGTGTTCCATTATGTGTCTGTCAATTATCGATTCGAAAGCTCTAGTTACACAATTTGACATAATATTTCTCTTAGCATAGCCAATAGGCCTTGCGATATCCTTGAATATTATACGAACGAGAGTCCTACCCCTAGATCCGCCTGCTTTCAGTTTTATCCACTGTGCTCCGCCAGCTGCAATTTCAATTTCACCCATTATTTTGGGATGTACTTGGAATGCTCGTCCTCTCGACGATTACGACACACTTTCAAGAAGTTTTACTCTTCATTATACGAAGATCTTTCTATCTCTTCACTTTCAATGTATTCAGAACTTTCATTGTCAGCTTCGCTTTGGCCTAATTCATTCATTCTTCGGAGGTGTCCTCAGAATAATCTTCATTGATGTTGACAATTTTGTTCAATATTTTATTATATTTCCTGGATTTACTCATGATTGAATTGGTCAAAATAAAAAAATACTGTGCATAAATCCAATTACCCTATTGTAAATACTTGCAATAAGCGGAGACAATAATGGGAAATGTCTACAATAAGTGAAACTTTTGCATACTGTCTTTGAAAAACGGATTGTTTATGAAATCAGCTAGCCCGTCAATTTGACGCATTTGTATGTAGGTATACTACATACAAATTTAAAAAATTAGTAAGCCTAGGAAAAAGCAATTGTGTGCATAAATTCTTTGGATGGAATGATTAATTTACGATGCAAAATGTTTAAAATTAATGCTATGGCTTTTGATGTATTTCATTTCGAAGTTTGAAATCTGTCAAATTGACGGGTCCCGTAAACCTAGTGTTAAAAGTATTTTTGAATATATAATACAGAATACAGAGTCAATTTTCGTTCGCTTAAAGTAACTCGCCATAAGAATGCTCGATACTGATAGAGCAGGGGGATGTAGGGACTGACAAATAAGGAGAAGGAGAAGTGTTTCGTCCCATATCTGCTAGTAGGACTTGTCAGTAAGGCTTACCTAGCAGACCTATCCCTTAGTCACAAAGGAAGGAGAAAAGATGGAGGAGAGTTTATGTGGTAGATATGATGATGGATGGACTTTATCTCCTCTCCACGCAGTGATGGACCTTTGTTGTATATAAAGGTTGGTTCTTCTACCCTCTCTTGCAGTTGCGACGTTTTCCTTTGGAGTGGCCTGCTCCGTATCTTCTTGTCGCTATCAAAGATCAGGAGGGGATTTTTTGTACTATTGGTTTGCTTCTTACTTGCTTTAATTGATTGAGTTAGAGGAACGCCGCCGTGTGCCCTATAACAAGGTGTAGGCGATTATTTCTTGAGACTGTGTGACACGTGGGTGTTACTATATAGCGGCCCCTTCTCCTAAAGGGGGAAGGGATGATGATGATGGGTCAGGACAACTTACCCTGTGTCGAATTGCCAATTTTGACACAAGCATGGCGGACCCCAACAGCGTTTAAAGTGGTTGCGTGTCATGGCCTATTTGCTAGGTAGGTTTCTCCTATTTGCTAATATGGAGAACCGCCGTATGAAAATTGCCATATGCCATCTATGAAGGCATCTGTAAAGAAAAAAAGGTCCACTTTCCCCTTAATTGCAGCTATCTATAAATTTGGAACACGTAGATAACACGGGCAATTATTATAACAGTGTACAAATTGTAGAGGAATTATTAGGTTGCCCGAAAAGTGTCTTTCGTTTCATAAGGTGATAATAGATGAACAACATTTTCTGTTTTTGTTAGGTAGATGATACACTTACACTGTACATGTGAATGTGTGTGTAAGCGTCAGAGGGCGTCCTGGTCTGAGTTAAGACAAAAGGCGTTTGAAAGCAATTAGAAGAATCTGGAAGAGTCGGTTGACAACAAGCGTGCGTGCAAGAAAGTTATCGTTTTCAGAGTGTAATATATATGTATAGATGTTGTGTGTAAAATAAAGTAAACTATTTGTATTTCCGAATCCTCTCTATACCTTAACAGCTTTATATTATTTTATTGAATTAGGTTGAATTGAATTGAATAATTCAATAAATTAATATAAAACAAAAAAACATTGTACGTCTATTATTTACTTCTAAAACGAAAGAAACTTTTCGGACAACCTAATATTTCAAGAAAAAAAGGTGTGCATGGAGCATTAAGAAAAACTGAGATGTATCAGCTTGTCTGAAATATATAAAACTAAAGGAGAATGCAACAACCTTTCGTAGCAGTTATAATCTTCTAATACAAGCATAAAAAACAAAACAAAACAGTGATTAAAAAATTAATACTGTAATATCATGAAGTAAATTAAATTAGAGATCGGCTGAAATTAGAAGACACCGTGTACGTCGTCTTTCTGTGGCTTGTTTACATCCAAGAGCGCCCAGCAACGGTGACGCGAGAAAAGATGAGCAGCGTCAAAACAGTTTGGTAGTCAAGGAAGGCATTTTGCGAGGTCAGAGTTGATCGAGACGTCAAAACATAGAGTTGTTAGAATTGAGTTGATTGAGACGTCGAAACATAGAATTGTTAGAATTGAGTTGTAAGTGTTGTCGAATATTAGAGTTGCTAGTGAGAGTGAAAGAGAGTTACCAAATAGTTGTTAAGTTATTTGTGTTAATACAAGCGTTGCGTTTAGTTCTTCCTGTTAATCAAACATCGTTCTTCTGTCTAACTATCTGTATTTTCAATCCTCTATTAATAAATTATAATTAATCGGACAAAACTACATCTTCAATATATTCCGATATTACAAGTGGGGGCTCGTCCGGGATTGAATAAGACAGAAGAACGACACGATTTAACGGAATATTTTGTGCGGGAGTAGAAAAGAATAGAATAAAATGGTAAGTCTTGAAGACTTAGAAGACTTATTAAAGAAATTCAGCGGGGATGATCTGCTGAGTGTAACTCAGTGGATAGAAGATTTCGAGGAAATGGCAGAAGTGTGGGGTTGGCCGGACGCTCACATGGCGATCTATGCCAGGAAATGGCTCGCAGGCTCCGCTCGAGCCTTCGTGCAACTAGAACGAGGCATGAAGACCTGGGCAAAGCTAAAAAGGCGCTGAAAAATGAATTTGGGAATGTAGTAAGTGCCCAGCAACATGAGGATGATTTTGAGCAACTGGTTGGTCCTAAGAAGCAATTGGAGAAGAAGTTAGCTGATGCTTACGAAGAGGTCGAGGAACAACGTCGGGTTGTTGGACAATGGAAACGATGCGTGCAAAAACTGAATGGCGAGATGCACGACTTGAGACTACTGTTGGAAGAACAGACAGCTAGGAATAATCTTCTGGAAAAGAAACAGCGCAAATTCGATTCAGAAACCCAGAATTTAATGAACGATCTACGGCAAGAGAAAGCGCAATGTAAAAGATTAGCTAGAGAAAAAGAAATCGCGATCGCGGAGAAGTTTGCCATAGAACAGAACCTTAGTGACGCAAGATTGGAAATCGAATTGAAGGAAGAAAGATTGCGGACATTGGGCCAAGAGCTTGAGGAATTAAAATTTGGTGACAAAACAGAGGAGGAAGTAGCACAGCTGAAGAACCAGTTAGAAGATGCAGAATGCGCTAGAGCAGTTGCAGTTAAAGCGAAACAGGCACTGGAGCAAGAACTGAACGAGACGCAGGCTTCATTGGTGGAAGCACTGCGGCAACGTTCCGAAGCAGAAGATCGTGCTAATATAGCTAGTCGCGAACGAATTGAACTACTGTCGCAATTGGAAGAAAATAAAGAAGAGTTGGCAGAAGTTTTGAAGAAGTATCGGGTAGCTGTGCAGCAAGTGTCGGAGGAACGGGGACGAGTGGCAAGGCACCTGGTGATTGGCAGAGTGGACCACGAGATGGTGTCCTCGTCGGATTCTTGCGGCCAGCAGGAGGACTTAGCGAACATCACGAGGAGGAAGAATCTGGCTAAACAACAACAACAGGATGTTGATGATATTTGCGAATTTACTGAGAAGGATAGCGTTGCGGGTGTGAGGGTTGTTCCAAGTTCTCAGGTAGACTCGAAGAGAGCCAATGCAAGGCGAAGGAAAAGACGAGGGAAATCGCACGCGCGGAATCCCTCCAATAATATCGATACGAAGATTCGACATACAGAGGATGTGGATGACGAGGACGACAATGGGATTGTCGAGGACACGATGAAAGTGAAGACCTTCCAAAAAGAAGAGATCATAGTCTCGGAAGATGGTAAGTTGTTAACGTCTTCCACGTACGAACCGAGCCTACGAAAATGTCACGATGCTGCCACGACGATCAAAGCCCCTGACAAGAGTGAAACGAGTAAACAAACAACGGAGAGGAAGATAGAGGAAGAGCGAAAAAGGAGTAGTAGCATCGAGGACGAACAAGCTGCAGTGTTCCAGGAGGAACGAGATCAGTTGCGTGCAGACGCAAAGAGACGGATCGAGGAGATCCAAGCCCGAGACAAGTGGACGTATAACAAGAGACGCAAGAAGGCTAAAGCTGCATCCGAAGTTTCTTGGACCGCATCGGGTGGTAAAGTCCTGCGAAACGACCGATACATAGTGCAGCGAGAGGGGGAGCACGAAGGGCCACGTACGACTTCCACGGCAGCCGATCACATGAAGTGGTGGAATGTTGACGATAGTGATGCAAGTGCGAGCAGCGATGATGAGCACATCTGAGGGCAGATGTGATTGTCAGGAAAGGCCGAGTGTAATATCATGAAGTAAATTAAATTAGAGATCGGCTGAAATTAGAAGACACCGTGTACGTCGTCTTTCTGTGGCTTGTTTACATCCAAGAGCGCCCAGCAACGGTGACGCGAGAAAAGATGAGCAGCGTCAAAACAGTTTGGTAGTCAAGGAAGGCATTTTGCGAGGTCAGAGTTGATCGAGACGTCAAAACATAGAGTTGTTAGAATTGAGTTGATTGAGACGTCGAAACATAGAGTTGTTAGAATTGAGTTGTAAGTGTTGTCGAATATTAGAGTTGCTAGTGAGAGTGAAAGAGAGTTACCAAATAGTTGTTAAGTTATTTGTGTTAATACAAGCGTTGCGTTTAGTTCTTCCTGTTAATCAAACATCGTTCTTCTGTCTAACTATCTGTATTTTCAATCCTCTATTAATAAATTATAATTAATCGGACAAAACTACATCTTCAATATATTCCGATATTACAATACAATTAAGAACTGGCACGTGTAGTTTACCTCTGATGAATCTCATCCACTCCAGAATAAAATGAAGTGCCTGTCTCCCCGAGTTGTAGAGCTTACGATGCGGACCTCATTAAGAGGCTAAAAAACATCCTAGGAGCTCGATAGGTCACGACAAAGGTAAACAATTGGCAATATCAAAGGATATGCATCCCCGAGAGTACAGGTAAACCAGAGAATACCCAGGGACGAAAAGTTAGGATGTACGAAGGAGACAAAGTTGGTGGGGGGAGTAAGAACATCCTACGGCAATCTTCATCAGAGCGCCGTACCGTTCGTGTGATACTACATTGTATTTAGTCTCAACAAGATCGTACAACCATCGTGATCAGAAGGTCAAATTCTTCGTGTATACTAAAAGTGTCAAATAAAGTATCAAACCATACTAGCACTCGATATATTTAAATTACCTCCACCTTGATCGTTAACTCATTCAAGGTTCGCGATGTCAACCGATCGGTTGAACCTGACCGATCGCTATTTAGTAGAGAATTAGCATCAAGTAGCGTTCCAAATTGCAAATATTGTATACATGATAGTAAATAACGCTTCAAAGAAAAGAAAAAAGGGCAAACGCAGTTGATGCTACTAATATCCAAAGAAACAAAAGGACAAACAAACCAATATCTTTTTATTTATTTATTTGATTTGCACTTTACAATTTGTCCAGCTGGATATTCGGCAAATTTCTCTAACTTTATTGCTAATTAACATGTGGATGGCTATGTTGTGTAGCGGCACGCGACAGTAAACATTCCAACGGTTGCTGTCCCGTGGCTCGCCACACACAAACCCTGTTCTTCGGGCAAGATGATTACCAGATGTCGATGCATCTCCACAGTACATGTTCAGCTAGCCTGAGGGTCCGTTATAAATCTTAAGATTTAGTTGACTAAAGTTCTTCAAACAGACGAACAGTCTTTGTCCCAACTACGCGATGATAGGGGAGACCTATTTTTTCAACGTACTGCGTCTCCCACTAGCGACTTTCCCTCGAGGGCGGCTAGCATCTTTTTCTAACCACCAACGTGGAAATTGACCAATTAACAGCAACGTCAATTTCCCTCACTTTCTGAACAAAGGCTATCCTCGACGAATCTGATGATCTCGTGTCCTTAGACACACCCCATCATAGTTTTCCACTGTGGCATTATCGGGACGGAAATTCATTCTTTCTTGCGATCTCATCGACGAAAAGAGTAACCCCTTACGACCAGTGAATATTATGCGTTTTATTAACAAAGAGTCCGACTTAGATTTTGTGAGCCCGTACATCTATCATCCCGTTGACCACGGATTCGTTATTGAACCTAGGATCATTGTCATTAATTTCTTGAGTATCTAATTACCACGGTTACTTGTCCGATTCTATAATAATCGCATTTGCACTAGTCAATGTCTTCCCTATTGCATAACGACAATGTGTAATCCAAATCAAGATTCGTTTCATGCCCCTAACCCTAATTCTAATGTAACTCCGACATATATATAAACATTAAGTTGTAACACCGAAGTATTAGCGTAGGAAAAATGTTCATGTTAATTTATACTGTCACCCCCTCCCACAATGATGAAATTGTGTGAATCGCCGGAGAAATGGAATCGCGTAATAAAACAGCTAGAGTTTGCCGTCAGTGTTACTAGGGAAAAACCGGAGCACATTTGTACATGGAGTGTTTTCAATTAGCCGCCTTAAAAATATCTCATGTAGCTGTAATATCGGCAGAATCAATGGTATGATAATAGAAAATAATACATTTGGTAATAAACGACTGTCGATTAAGCGGTACGATTAGTTCGTAATGTAAGAAAAAATCAAGCAGTTGCTGAGTTTGTTGGACAAGGTAAGCTTAATTGAAATTAATAAAAGTTAGAAAGTAGGCTAAGCAGTTGATGATGCATATTTTCATAGCCTGAACTTCTGGTGAATGGGCATAAAATTATTGTTTTCTGTTTTATTGCAATTCAATAACTTTCAATGCGCAGAATAAAAAAATGCAAGTATTAAGCAGTCGTTTAACTTAAATTAAATGGTTTCATCTGTTTGGGGGAGGGGGTGCGTATACCACCTACCAAGATATCCGCCATTCCACACTCTGTCAACTCGCAAAGGTGCCGGAAAGTCGGAAAGGGACGATTGAATTGGTAGGAGAGTGACGCACCTTCCCCTTACCAGCTATGTTAATTTACCCGTATAAGCGGATCCCTGATGAAATTATACTTTGCGCCTCGTTGTCAAGATTGCACTTGTAATCTCCTCCTTGTCTGCTGGACTGAGATTTATAGAAACTGTAGATTGCGCGTTAAGCATAAAAATGTAATGCAAAATACTACTTCAATTTCGCACCTGGCCAATCTGAAAACTGAAGGAGAATTTATTCATGGAAATTTGAATTTAAACTTTTTGAATTTAATCAAACAGAAGATGCTTGAAAAACCCTGAAAGGGAAATCGAAGGTATCATTGAAGAAACTGCAACAACAATACAGAAACATTTAGCATAATTCGTGGAATAAAATTGTAACACGTGTATTCGTATCGTTTCCGATTAGTAGCCGAACTTTAATAGCCGGACCGTACAGCGTGAAAGCTGTATTATAGCTGTATTATACCTGAAATCTCAGCAGGAGAAGGCAGACCATGCATTAAACACCTTGTTTTTCAGTGACGAGCCATGGTTTCATCTAGGATGCCGTGGCAATTCGTAGAATAGTCGAACGTGGATTACTTCTAGTCTTCGGGAAATTAATCTTAATCGAGCATTTGCTTCGAAAATTTCTTGCGAAATAAGAAAAAATAAAGCAAAAACAAAAGTTTAATTTAATCTTTTCCAAGTTTTGTTTTACGAAATATGTATTTAATCGTATTGTATATTTATTCAATTTATACACCGTGCGGTTCAGTCTATTTTGAAACTTTATATATCTCTATTAACCTTAGGTACAATGCGGAGGTTAACCGTGGATCGGGGACACGAAGATGGAAATAACAATTTGCTGCTCTTGCTCTGAAATTTCGCGAAATTTCCCGAGAACGATAATCCACACGTGAAATACGAAGACATTCCAACCAATTCACTATACCGAGAATTAGAAGAAGGGAAATCGTATCGAATTGCGAGTAGTATGCATGTTGGTTCCTTGGAGTCATTCAACCATGTCATAATCTAATAGATCTGAATCGACATAAATAACTGATGGTGTTATGAAGAATTTTTGAACAGAATCACTGCTGCTATTTATTACACTCATGCGTGTACGGAGTGTAATTTGAGTGTACACTTTCGATTGGTGTGGTAGTGATTATTATTGGCCTAGGTCGCGTACTTACGAGTGTAAACGCGATCGCCGATACGATAAATCTAAAGAAAGTGTGTGTGTATGAATGAACGACGAACCAATAAGCACTAAGAGTAAGTCGCACTCTCTTCATGAGTTTTACCTTTTCTTTGGTACCGTAAATAAAAGTGTACTCCTATCCACAGCAGCCGAATCTCTCTCTCTCTCTTTCTCTCTATCGCTACCCCTTTGCACACTTTCCAGGTAATCCAGAGTGAATGTAACCTGTACAGGACCGATAAAGTTAGGATCCACGGTAAGAAAGATAAAGATAAAGCCCGGGCGCTTCCCGCTCGATAGTTACTCCCGCCTGTACGTTACATTCAGTAAAATTTGTACGAACAACATAATGCAGATAAACAGAACATACACATATTCATTGTAATTACTTGTAAAATCAAATTATACTAAATATGACAATTGTTTATAAAGAAAAAAGTGCAGTTGCATTTTTCTGATGCATCGATGCACAAAAATGCATAAAATTAGTTGCATATTATGCACCGCCTAATACATTTTAACATTCATTTATGACATCTTCTTCTATCCTTAACCGTTTAGAAGATACAGCATAGTCCATTTGCGTGGGACACTCTGTATATATGTACATATTTTATTTGGAAGTTGTAACATTATTACATTTTTATTGGAAATTGTAATACATATTTATTAATGGCTCATGATTAAGATTCATTTAAACAGTATTTATCGGAACCAAATGAAATACTATACATGTAAGTGCTTTAAATAAATCGAGATATTATATAATAACCTTGCTGCTTCAATAAAAGAAAGTTAGTAACATTATCATTTCCGCGATATATATAATCCTATCCTAATAGAACCATGAATTATGATTTCCGATCTCATGTGTACTGATTTATCGTATTTCAAAATAAAATATCATAAAGGACATAAAATTCAAGAAAGAATATTTTTTCACCGCTACAACATACCAGTCTTCTAACTTATTCCAATTATCATTTCTTTTCGATCAGCTGTTTGCCTGTGACATTTGGCAGTAGCTCAATCTTTCGAAAGCAATTTAACATTAATCATTGGCTCACTTTGATATATTCTTCTATTTACACATTTTAATGTTTTGGTTTTTATTTGAACAGATTATTATTTGAGGAAATTTTGGTGGCATTAATGATCGATGATCGATCCAATACAAATGTGATGACATTTTATTTACTTTAATAAAAACAGATATATTTATAAGTTTGTTTCTTCTTTCGAGTGGATAATTAATCATGTTTATTAAATCCATACACATCATTAACAAATAATTCATAATATTAACTCCATTAATACGGAATATGACAAAATTATAAATAATTTTTATGATTTATTAAGAGCACTAAGATGAAGATAGACAAAATTAATCACTTCTCTCCATTTCGAATACATTAAGGGAACAGTATTGAGACAGATAATCTACCAAGCACATCGGGCAAGAAGTTCCGTTCTGAAGAAGACTCTGGCAAAATTATTGATTCTAATGCATTTGGATATATAAAATCTTATTAGATTATTTTTCTGTTGAAAGTTTTTGTTACAAATAATTATATGATGCGAACAATATATAGTTCTTAACTTTTGTCGCAAAATTTCACGAGTCAGTATTAATCTTACACGAGTCTAATCGAAGAAAATATATATGATTTTGATTTCATATATACACTGTTATCTTCTTCCACTATTTTTAATTTCGTCCAATGTATCTCAGAAAATAAAAAATACACAGTAATCTCCAAACGACCATAATACTTCTCAACTTCTAACAATAAGTGTATTTCAAATTTATTTTTATTACCCAATGCTGGTCCATATATCGGTCTCTCAAGAGCTTGAATTATTGAACAGATTTCGGACACGGAGAAAGATAATACATTTAAGTTCCCTAGATACCAAACAGGGGAGGTAAAGTTCCAGATTCCGTTGTTGCTATACCAACAAACAAGAGGAATAATGGGAGCGCAGGCCAAACAATTAATTCAAATGCATGTATAAGACGTGGAGAACTGAAAGAGTGAAGTTCTTTATATTCATACCACAGGCGGAGGACCATATAAATGTCATTGTAAAAAGTATGTATGAGGACTAATTCCCGCAAAACGTCTTCGAAGAACTAGTTTTAACATCATTCAGGTCAAAGTTGTAAAAGTGGACAGATTCGAAACTAAGCATCTCCAACAAATCAATAACAAACTCGACACGTTCATCATGAAACTATCACCTGGAGTCTGTTCCAGAAGCACTACATGCTCCGCAAGATAGTGACATGAGACATATACAGGAAATCCGACAGACTACATTGCAACAGCTTAAAGAATCGAATACGTTGCAGTGAACTGCAACAGTAAAAGAGCAGAATACGGTGCCCGATAAACAGATATACAGTTGTGACTCAGCAAACGAAGAACAGGAAGTCAGGCCCTATATAGAAGATACTCGATTCATTTAGAAATCAAGAAGCATGCTGAAATTACAGAGAGCGGAAGAAGAGTAAAATAAAATCCTTCAACAACTTCGTAAGCTCAACAAAGAGCTTCACACGTTTTCGTCCCTTTACGAACAATCCTCCTGATCAAAGTAATCCCTTGTCTCAGTAGCAGCATTGTCGCTAAGATGGCGCGGATAAACACTAACAGATTTACCACAAGTGACTTTGGACGTTTAACAAATTTCGAAATTGCGAAATTCAATACCAATCCGCTTCCCTCTAATAATCGTAGGTTACTACTGCTGCAGTCCCTGCAAGCTCACTCGTTTGAGGTGGTCCTGCTGGCAAAGACGAAGCTCACGGAGAGGCATAAGGTACAGTTCAAGGGTCTTCGTTTCGAAAGAGTGTGACCACTTGAACTCGAAGTTTGGGTGCGGAACGGCTTTATCATTTAATTCATTTCGATTAGCATATCATTTAACTTTGAAGCGATAATCACTAAACACGTATAGCCAAGGGGAAACTGGAGCTTTCAGTTGTCATGATAAACCTAGCAAACAAAACGCAGCTTTTCATATATTCTATTTACATTGCAGGCTCTTAAACTTGCGTCTTGTCACAACGACTTTGGCGAGGAATGAGACGCGCTTTTCGAAAAACTCTATCTGTGCGATAAAATTTTCTCATCTTCGGTGGTGATTATAACGCGAGACACGTTCCCTGGAGCAGCACGTTAAATAATAGCAGAGACGAGAACCTGTGACACTGATTTGACCGTTGATCTTCTTTGACCGTTGGTATTTTTATGTCTTTGAAATTCGCTTCGAGAAGCTCTCGATACAGGAAGCTTCCTGTAACGCTTTATTTTTTCGTCAGTAGTATACTACGTTATTTCCTAACATTTGAGATTGTATTTCAACTAAAGTATATAATTCTAGCATTTAGTCTTGGTAAAGTGCGGCACATTGCTTCTATTTTCATATTTAAAATTGGCAATCCTCTTCTCTCACTTCCTCAACTCTCACGCACAGAAAATGGTTTTCTGCCGAATTTCATTCCCCGGCAAAGATACGCAGGAACGAAATTAGGAACGTGTTTATCAGAAAGAAATCCGAAATGGAGTCATCGGGTTAAATCATTAAAGATGTGAGCTGTTTTATATATGACAATAAGTTTTCAAATGACGCGGGGGAAAAAAATTTGTTAGGCTCACCTCGTGTTTCGGATTGTACTATGAGTTGTGAATATCTATATCACAAACTAAAAAAGTTGTATGTGATTTTTGTATAGATACAAGACCTGTATAAATTTTATAATATAACATATTTCGCTGAAAAAGGTATCCTCTGACACGTATATTTTTTAATCTGCTGGTATGCATTGTTATAAAACATTGATTACAGATTACCGTTACCAAGTTTTCAAGGTAATTATACAAGTTTTCTCAGATGAAAATATTCATTCGGTTTTGGCTAAATGCTAAAAGACTAAAGGCTAAAGAGTTCGGAGGACGTAATTTGGGCACGTTATTCTAATAGATTATAATCACAAAATGGAAAGTATGGATCGAAATGGTCAGGTACTCCATCTCTATCTGGTTGAAAGAAAAAGAAAGCAGATGCGGTATGAAAAAATATTTCCGCTGCTATTAAATATATCGGGTTTTCATTAGAATTAGGGTTAGGGGCGTGAAACGAATCTTCATTTGGATTACACATTGTCGTTATGCGATAGAGAAGACATTGACTAGTGCAAATACGATTATTACAGAATTTGACAGGTAACCGTGGTAATTAGATACTCGAGAAGCTAATGACAATAATCCTAGGTTCAATAACGAATCCGCGGTCAACGGGATAACAGGATGCACTTTCTTTCGAAGCCCAAATCGTACTCGACTTGCTTGGCTGCGATGGAAGTATAACTAAACTAACTCTTTGTTAAGGGGGGGTAGGGTTAATTCGTACAAAAAAAGGCATGTTTTTGTGAATTTTTTGTGACGACACAGTTAAAATTTCTTTTTTAAAACCAATAGTACATTAAAGTATGACATTCGAAGAATATTGTATAAAATTTTCACGGAGAAATATTAAAAAATACGGCAATGGCAGCAATTATTCGGACGTGTCTCGGAAAAAAGTAGAATTTCGGTGCCCCTCATAACTTGGTGCTGGATCATCTAAAATCAAAAAGTCAAAGTTTATTCGTTAGGTAATAGTTTTCCCCAGGTAACGCTGGGAGAGCTTTTCAAAATTTTAATTTTTCACTTTTTTTGGAACACTTTGAAGGGAAAAACGCGATTTTTTGTGAAAAAATCGGCTAATTTGTTATTGTAAAATAAAAATAATTAACAACTCTCCAGCGTTACCTCTTAAATTATGTACAGAAATAGTGTTCAAAATTTCAAAAGGATCGGTGCAGTAGTTTTGAAGTTATCAGGGGCACCGACTTTGAAAACGTGAGTTGTGGGGAAAACGCTTTAAAGTTTTAAACACTAAAAATCTGGTATAAAACGTTCATAAGCGAATTTTTTCGGCTTACTTCACACTGAATCATCAATGCCAGGTCTATAAAGGATGTTGCAATCATCCATGATGTCTAAAGAATCTTTTTCTCCTTTTATAGCAGATAAAAAAATCAATTCGCTACTTCTCTTACAGTCGAGCACAATTCTTTCATTTAATCATTGTACGTCGGTTTTGATAAAAACCTACTAGACAAATCCATCAAGCCGCAGAACTTTTCACAGCCAATTAATCCAAAGCCTAATATCCTCATCACGAAGACAAACCGATAATTAACATCGAAAGTACCAGAGTTTATTCTTGCACTAGACGGAACATTTGTAATCTGTTTACAGCATTCGCACGACACTTTGATGTTAAATCCAAGACCTTCTTTCTTAGTCGAATGAAAATTTACTTTTCCATCACATTTCACACACTTCACTAGCGTAGCAATTGTTGAAAAGAATAAAAAATCAACTATCCTATAATGTTTTTCACGATCCTTCGTAACTTGATCTTCAACAGCCACTTTTATTTTTTTAGCTGACGCGCTACTTGTTGAAGTGTCTTCGTTTTTACGTTTATGCGGAGGTACAATTTTTCTAGGTCGATATAATCTCAAACCAGTTGATTGTCTATCAGATCTTGTAACTTTTTTAGGCATTTTAGTAATAATTTAACACAAAACTTAATGAAAATGGAGCCAAAATGATGCGAAAATAGGAACGCACGTGTACGTCTGCTCGATAGAATATTTACTCCTACACTAAATTTTATACTCTACACCGACAAAATATACAGTACAGGTATAAGGAGGTTTGTACTTAAGTCGTTAAGTACTATAAATAGATCTGGGGGGGGGGGGGTAAGATTAGGTATTATATAGAGAAAAAAACGTCTGCCAGGTAACAATTGCACGCTCGGGTCGGGTAGGTAATAAAATCCGATATGTATAAAAATACTCGTAACTTCGTCAATTTTGCTCCAATCGACTTGAAATTTTGACACAATATTCTTAAGATGTTATGCATTCAATTAAAAAATAAAAAAAAATGCAAAAAAAAAATTTTACCCCCCCCCCCCTTAATACTCCGGTTATTTCTTGTATTTATAATTTGTTGCACTCTGCCCACGTGTTTCCACTATTCCGCTGGATTGCTTATAGAAAGTTTCGTTAGAACAGGTATGATTGTTTCGTTCATTCTTTCCACCTGACCATTTCCGCGCGGTATACCCGTAGTAATTGGTATGTGCTCGATGTTTTCCTCTTGACAATACTCTTTAAATGCTTTCGAAGTGAACGCGGTCTGACACTAAGCGTCTTGGATTTCCAAAAATTAATGCCTGCAACTTTAGTTTACTTAACGTCTCTTCCGTCGTAGTAGTTTTGGTTGGGTATAACCAGGTAAACTTGGTGAACGCATCGATAATCATAAAAATATGGTCATAAGATTTTTTCGTCGACGGCATCGGTCCTAGGTGATCGATATGATATGTATCTAATGGTACAGCTCTTTTTTCTATGGGATATAACACTCCCTCGCCTTTCCATTTCTTCTTTTCTGCTAACACGCACTGTATACAGTTGTTAATTACTCTTTTAACTTTCTCTTCCATATTGGGAAACCAATAATCTTTTTTGAGCATTAACATCGTTTTGGCACTGCTAAAATGTCCTTGTTCATGTGCTAATTTGATAATGTCCCACTGCATCGATTTCGGCACAACTATTGTCTCACGTTATAAATTATTGTCATGTAAAGTTATTTTTCTTCTTATCACGTACTGGCTCAACTATTTTTCTTATCTCCTGATCTTCTTCTTGAGCTTTGCGAACTCGATCAATCAAACCGCTTCGGCCCTCCTGTACTGCGTCCACGTGACGCATCGCCGTACCTGGTCTATGCTCGATTATATAATCAAATTGTTCAATTAAAAGTGCCCAATGCGCCACTCGCAAACATACATCCTTCTTTTTTAATGTCCAAACAAACGCGTTACAGTCTGTCACTATTCTAAATGGTATATTTAGTAAATAAACACGGAATTTCTTTAATGCTTTAACTACCGCTAATATTTCTAACTCGTAGCTCGTGTATTTTTCTTCCGTGTAGGACGTCTTCCAACTGGCATAGTATACGGGATGAAATTTACCGTCATCGGCACTTTTCTGTAACATTATTGCCCCTAATCCTTCTTTATAAGCATCAGTATGAAGTTCGGTTTCAGCTCCTACTTGATACAATCTAAGTACCAGGTTTTCAATTAAGGCTTTTTTTAATCTTTCAAATGCCTCCTTCTCTAACTGTCCAAATTTAAATCCAACGTTGTTTTTGAATAATTCCGAAAATGGTCGCGCAATTACGGCATACGATTCTATGAATTTACGGAAATATCCCGTTAAACTCAAAAAACTCTGTACCTGCTTGGTCGTCTTAGGTTCTGGAAATCTTGAAACTGCCAACGTCTTCTGCTGCGAAGGTCGAATTTGTCCATTTTCAATGATGTATCCGAGATAATTCACTTGTTTTACTAAAAAACTACATTTTCGCCAGTTAATTACTAGTCCATATTCACTCCCTGTTTTTAATACTTGTCTCAGTTTTTCAATTGCCTCACTCTCGGTCTCTGCAGGAACTATAAGATCGTCTAGATACGCTAACACAATTCCGTCGTTGATTAAAGGTCGAAACACTGCACGAACATGTCACTGAAACACAGCAGGTGAATTGCACAAACCGAACGGTACTTTTAAAAATTCATAATGTCCATCAGGAACCACGAAATCTGTGTATTTAACACTATTCTCGTCAATTGGGACATGGAGAAATCCGTCCTTTAGATCTAATTTGGAAAACATTTTCGCATTCTGTAGTCTATCTAACTGGTCTTCTATTAATGGTAACGGGTTTCTATCTTTAACAATTTTTCTGTTTAATAATCTATAATCTACACACAGTCGCGGTTCACCATTTTTTTTCTCTACTACCACAATAGGATTTGCATATTCTGACACACTATGACGTATAATTTTTTCACTTAACCACCGATCGATGGTTTTATTAACCTGTTTCCTTTGTTCTGCTGACAATGTCCGTGGGTTTTGGTATACTGGTGCATCATCTTAAAGTATGATTTTCATACGTACACCTGTGTCCTTTGTCTTCGTCACTGTATATTCACTAATTAAATTTTTAATATCGTCTCTGATTTTTTTATCTTCAATATGGTCCAACTCGACCAGATCTCGGTCGTTTTGTTTACTACATACGTCTATATTTAACACTTTATTCCATTCATTATCTTCGGCAGCACACTGGTTCTCGCGTAGTTCTTTTTTAATTTGTTTCAACTTTACTTGTTTATGTTTCACTCTTGCTTTCATTTGTTCAGTTAATTCAATACCTAATAGTACATCGTGTCCCAAGAAGTTATCGGGAACTACGTCAAAGCCTAGTGTTGCCTTTAAACCGTCAATCATTATATCCGTTTTGAATCGTCCTATGGTGTGTACGTCAACGGCGCCTATACTATCGAATCTAATAATTCTTTTCTCAAGTTGAGGTGCTCCTAAACGCAAATACATACTCATTCTTACTAAATTAAGATCACTTTCTGTGTCTATCTTTGCCACTACATTCATGTTCATAATCTTTATTTGCTTGACCCCTCTTTTATTTTCATTTCGCCACCCATCACAACGCGTCTTATCTTTTAGTATATTTGCACAGTTTGATGAAATGTGCCCGAATTCTCTACATTTAAAACATTTAGGGCCTCTCGATTTGTTCGGACAATCGGCAGTCACATGTTCTCTATCGCCGCAATTATGACACCTTCTATACTTCACTACACTTCCAGATTGCCTGTATTTCCTGTTGTCCTCAGCTCTGACCGGTCTCACAGATGACCCTGCTATGCGGGATTTTTGTTCCTCATAGATGATTAGATTTTCCTTTAGTTCTTTCATTTATTTAGCCCCATAAAGTATTGCTTTATTGACTTCTTTGTCTCTTATTCCTTCTACGATGTACCGCATTTTTGCTGCT
This sequence comes from Bombus pratorum, assembly GCA_930367275.1. Lineage (NCBI taxonomy): Eukaryota > Metazoa > Arthropoda > Insecta > Hymenoptera > Apidae > Bombus > Bombus pratorum. The sequence goes on along the minus strand of OV883995.1, from coordinate 4,190,247 downwards.
TCTTCTATATCCTTGTGACTAGCTATTCCAAGCATTCGGTACATGTAGGCCGTACATCCTTCGTCATCTCTTTTTTTCGTCTCTTGAAGTCTATTGTGTATTTGCCAAGTATTAAATTTTTTTGAAAATTCCTTTATTAGTTCTCTTTTTAATTCACGCAAAGTTCTAGCATGGCACTCATAATTCACAAATATTTTTGCTGATCCTCTCATCAGCTTTTTTGTATAAATTACTTTCTGTTCTTCTGTCCACATGCACATGCTTGTCGTTTCTTCAAACGTCTTGAACCATTGATTGATATTTTCATTGTTTTCGCCCGTAAAAACTTCTAAGGCGTCTTGGACATCTTGAAAACTTAATGTTGTACGCCTACGTGTCTTTCTACAGTATTTGTCACAATTCTGATGTACATCTCGCGCGCTCCTTCTGCGTTCTCTTTCACCTTCTTCATCGTCTTCCGTTTCACTTTCGTAGCCAGTTTCTTCCTCCGACGAAGCATCTTCTTCCAAGGCCGCCTGTAGTCGCTCACGTAATTCATCTTTTCTTCCTCTCGTCTCTAGCCCCATACTAGCTAGACGTTCTCTTAACTCCTTTGTCCTAAGCCTCTCGAGATTTTCACCTATATCTCGATCACGTTTAGTTTTTGGTATGGTCCCCGAACCTCGCTTCTTCGCGGACTTTTCACCGTTTGCTTGCTCTTTGAGATTTTCCTCACTAGAAAATTGTCCCTCTTCACAATTTGCCATCTTAGACTTTACAATAATGTCTTTGAATACATACGATATTATTCGCAACGGCTAACGATCTTTTATCACACTGCTTCCCGAAATTTTAGATTGGCACGGTTTAAAAAAATCCTCGGAATTTCTAGGAATGTTATATTATAAATTTGTAGAAAACAGTATGATAAATACAACATCGTTGCACTCACACGAAATCGAATATAATACCGCGTTTCGCGTATTCGTTTCTCACTAATTCTACGACACTACAATACAACGAACTTCACACGACCACGATAAATTCAACTCTGACAGCATTTTCCATGCTCATTTTTCCCTTAACACACCTTAGTAACGCTCACAATACTCCTTGACAACATTAACATATCTTGACAACGCTAATAAACAATTACTCCTCACACCACGTCCTTCCCTGACGTCACACTATCCCACATATGTATATTTACATATATTCCATATGTTATTATATATATATTATATACATAATTTAGTTATTGTTATATACATATACACATACTATACTATATATTATACACACATTATATATACATATATTCTATACGTTATATATATTAATTGAGGTTTTCATTTACATTGAATTTAACAATCAGTAAATAAACTATAATAAAAGATCATGATGAGCAATTAAGATCGTATTCACAATGTAAAATATTGTACAATTATTACATAGTTTGAATATATTTTGCATTTACATATTTTATGCACTTTGATATATAATATTTATATAAAAATCAGCAGCGCAATAGTGACAATTTTCAAAATGTAAAGTCGTTAATGTATTGTAGTAAAATTGAAATATAATCGGCGCAGAGACATTTGCGCAGCGTACAGGATTCGCTTATAGTCCAGAAGCGTAGCCAATGAACAAGCAGTACGAATCTGTCTTTATTAGGAACGGTATTGTTCGACAGTCTTTCATAATCAAGACGTGGTAGGGAATAGTTACCTGTTTGAACGTTACAATTTTCGTGTTTAGCAAGTTTTTGAGGAATTGCTAAGAAGTGCTAGTTGCTAGATAAAATATAAAATCTGGTTATTCGAAAGTTGACTTGCAATTTTCTATAAAAAGGATTTATTCAGAGTAAATACTTTATACTTGTAAATTTTATGAATTAAAAACTTTCTGTGAATTATTTTAATCTAATAACTTCGTTCTGTCTCTAGGATGGACCATACGGCAACCAGATAGATTATTCCACGTGTGAAAGTAAGTCGTAGAAACCAATACAGTTTTCTTATTTATTTTTCTCTTTTGTTATTTTTATTATATTTTTCGTTTCTAATGTAATACTTGCGTTTATACATTTATATTAACGTAAGAGTGATGTTATGCATATTTATGTTTTAGTTTTAATTAAACATATTGATTATAGTTTTTTTATATAAATGTTAGATCGTTCTTCCTATTTTATTTTCTCTCGCTAAAAAATGTTTTCATCAAAGATAGTGCTTATTCAGAACCAAAAATGAAGTCGGTCATCCATAATGGTTAGTAATAACAGAACTTAACGTATAAATATTTTTATAATTGAATATTATGTTCATATAAAATAATTATGTTTTTGTTAATATTAATTATTCTTCGAATCTCGTATTGTATTTATCTGATAAATAGTAATTTTTTACGTTATTTGTTTAAGAATCCTCTTCTGATGCACTTCGTGATACTTAAAGGAGCTTATTCCAGTAACACAATTCTTCATAAATTCTTTTCCATGCTGTTATGGTAAGTTTTTTCCCCTACTTCTTTTTGATTATCTACTATTGTTGGAACCATATTTTTTTTAATACATCCATCGATCTATCTTTATATTCGTTATGAAAAAATTAAAAAGAACTGTTAGTTCACCAGATATCTTAACTTGAATTCGTCGTATGAAAGCCAGGTAAGGACGCGAAACGGTATTCTTGTGTTTACGTTGTCCTTGTCTCGTTTGTTCCAGCGTAAACACAATGCCGCTTCGTGTTCTATGTTTATCTTTCATACGACAAATTAAACGGAAGATATAATCTGTTAACAGTTTTTCGACATAAACAGGTTAATACTTTTTTATATGATATGAAACGTTACGTTATCGGTTACACCACTGTTTACAAAGCACGAGTTTCAACTGATTGGTAGACAAAAAAGAATAATAATAGCAATGAAGAACCGATTTGGAAGAACGAACCTTTCGTTTACCTCCGAATCTCTCATCAAACGGGTCATATTGTAGGTTGTCAGCATACTTTCCGCGGTGAACGTATGTATGTATTTTTCATATACAGGGTAGTTGGTAACTGGTGGTACAAGCGGAAAGGGAGTAATTCTACGCGGAAAAAGAAGTCGAAAATATAGAATAAAAAATTTTTTTTTATTTTTTTTTTTTAATTTTTTTATTGAGACAACGATCTACAGTGAGATCCGTTATAACGAGACGTGATAAAGTGCACGCTTACCGAACTAAAATTCAAAGTCGATTTTCTCGAAAACAAAGCCTCAAACGAAAAATTTTGATTCTATATTTTCAACTTCTTTTTTCGCGTAGAATCACCCCCTTTCCGCTTGTACCATCAGTTACCAACCACCCTGTATATTGTTTTAATATAGTTATTAACTATAATTATTGTTATATATATTTATATTGTAGTATGAGGATGTAGCCAAAAAATTCGCCTGTTTTAAACCCCTTCCTTTAATGTATGTTATTAGCTTTTTGTAGACATGAACGCACAAAAAATATATGGATGTTAACATTATTTCGTTTAACGGAATCATCGAACAACACAAACAATTCTTTTTCACATTATTTTGCGAGATACGATGGCGCAGTTCCGTTTTTAACGTGAACTACGACGGTTAACTGGAATGAAACAGAAAGGAAATGAAATTCAATTTATTACCTATAAAATATCATAATTATTTTTCGACATAATTGCCATTTGCATCAATCTATATTTTGATAACTTTTGATAAACAACATCACTGCTCTCTCAACTTCATTTTCCTACTTGAAATTAGTTCCCCATCTCGTTATTTTTCATTTATAATTTGTATAAAATGAAACTAAATCGTCACCGCGATGTGTGTATTATCGTCTGCTTATACTCTAACTCACATCTCGAGAGTGATCGCCGCGGCGTCTGCACGCTGTCTGAACGGTAAGCACATCAAAATCAGCTTCACGATTGATGTTTTAAATACCTTCGTATCGGTATGATTCACTTACTTCACGCCATGTAATTTTTCTGAAAGCAAAAACATTTTAGTCACGGCATCTACCCACATTTTTCCTGCACTTTTCTCTCATGGTTGACAGAACATTCATAAGCATCTGTTTCCCTTCCATTTTTTATATTGTGGAGTTTCTTCCCTTTCCTTCCAATAGTAAAGTATACGCCAGGAAGCAAACTTTACAATTGAATCGAGTATTTTGTTCTTGTATTTGCCAATAAACGTATTTAGTCCAAATAGTGAAGAAAAATCTCTCTTCTTTCAAGAATCATCATCACAGATAGTCGAATGCAACGCCTCATTCCCCGCAGCAGTATTTTTCTCGATTTTCCGATATTGTATAACATGTGTGGTTCAAAAATATGTATCAAGGAATAATGTTGTGACTTGGAATAAGTCGCGAGATAATTAGCACGAAATGCGTGTAGTAAATGTAATAAATTCGATTATCCGAACCTATATGGACCGAATCTACCTCGGGTAATCGAAAACTCGGATGGTACAGAAAGTTCTATTGGTGTCCATAAATGTGTGGAGAATGAGACTATTCCGGTGTTCGTAATGATATGTACTATTTGATGTTTCTTATAAAATTAGTGTATTCAATTTTAGATGTCAGCACAGATTACAAACTCAGGTACAATCTAGGTCGTGATAAATAATATTCAGTAAATATTGTCAATCTCTAAGGAACTCAATAGATACGCAATTTTTTTGATTACTTTATCAGTTTACTTACTTTACTTTATTACTTTATCAGTGATTGCGTCTGTTTATTTATATTGGTCAGGGGACAGCCAGAAAATTTGAACTTGTCTACGTTTGACGGTTGAAAGTAGCGGTGGCATTGTTTTGCTCGGAGTCTATTACTCTTTACTATGCCTATGACCTAACGGTCTTTACTGCTCCGAAACAAAACAACAACAGGATTCGAATTGTCCTGCTCGCGTGCCGCTACAAATGGTATAACAAAATCATAGAAAACATTTAGATAATGCAATACTGCTCATGTATTTATGTTTAAATTTTACTTAATCAGTTGAGAGTTTAACTGTTTTCATAATAGCTGAAACGTACTCTTCATGTTGAAATTTCGAAAAAGTTGAAGTTGTGGCAAAATTCAAAGCACCTGCAATAATACAGAACTTCGGTTAAGAAGGCACGATTGTAAAGAATATTTTTTTTTTCTTTTTATTTAGTTGTTTACATTCACAATTTGTCCGATCTGGACATTTGGTAGAATTTTTTGGCTGTCTGATTATCATGTGGGTGGCTACCCCCAGCGGGGTACCATTTTCGTGTTTGTTAGGTTACATCCTTTATGAGATCTGTTGGGTGTTTCCTTTTTAGTCTTCCTTCTATGCTTGATGTGTTGATCGTTTCCGCTGCCAGCCGGTTCGGGTGCGTTGCTATGCTTTCTCTGTACCTTCTTGCACATCTGCTAATCTCCTTCTTGACCGTTGGTATTCCCAGGTCCATCCGAATGTCCTCGTTTCTAATGTACCATGGGGCGTTTACTATTGTTCTAAGAATTTTAGCTTGCATTGTCTCTATTTTGGTTGTACGGCTCATTGCTTCTGTTCCCCATAGTGGTATTCTGTATGTCCAGATTGGTTTTATGATCATTTTGTATATTTTTAATTTATTTTCTATACTTAATTTGGATTCTCGACTTGTTAGCCAATGCATTTATCTCCTTGCCGTCTGTATTTTGTCTGTTATTGATTTGATATGCTGTGTCCATGTGAGTTGTGTATCTATGTGGAGTCCTAGGTATTGGACTTGCCTTGTTTGTAATATGTACGTGCCGTTAAGAAAGATGTTTAGTGGTATCTGTTTTCGCAGTGTGAATGTAATATGGTTGCATTTACTGGGTTTTGCTTTAATTTGTTTAACTTGTAGCCACTTTTCTATTTTTGTGATATGTTCTTGTAGTAATGTGACTGCTGTTACAGGGTTAGTGTGCCTGACTAGTACAGCTGTGTCGTCCGCGAATGTCAGTATTTTGCTATTGGTAGTTGTTGGTATGTTGGCCGTGTCAAGTGTGTATAGTATTGGTCCTAAGACGCTTCCTTGCGGAACACCTGCCTTAATGTCTTCAACTTCAGAGTATGTGTCCTTGATTTTTATTACGAAGGTTCTGCTGCTTAAGTAAGATTTTATTAATTGGTATATTTGCTCCGGGAATTGTTTCCTGATTCTTTGTAGTAGGCTTTCGTGGTTTATTTTGTCAAATGCTTTCTCTATGTCCACAAAGAGGGCTGTACAGTATTGCTCGTTTTCTAGTGCTAGTATTATTTCGTTGATCAGTCTGTACATTTGCTCTATAGTGGAGTTTTTGTCTCCGAATTCGAATTGGAGATCCGGTATTAACTTTTCCTTCACTATTATTGGTTTTATGCGGTCGTAAATTACTTTCTCTAGTATTTTAGAGAACACAGGAAGTAATGATATTGGTCTGTATGATGTAGTTTGATGTGGATCTTTGCCTGGTTTAGGTAACATTATGATCTGTGCCAGTTTCCAAAGTTTAGGAAAGTATTGAATTCTTAGTATTGCGTTAAATATTATTGTGATTTGTCTTATCGCTTTTGGCGGAAGGTTTTTCAAGATTTCGCCATTGATTAGGTCGATTCCTGGTGCTTTATTATTTTTTGTTTTCTCAATTATGTTTCTAATTTCTTGTGCTGTTGTTTTAGGAATGGTGTAGTGTTTGTCAGTTGATGTACTAGTGGTTAGCGCATCTTCGTCCGTATGACTATTGTGGTTGCTGTTATTGATATAATGTGGAGTAAATGTGTTGCATAGGTGGTTGAAGGTTAGCTCTTCAGCCGATTATCCCTGCACCGTCTCGGCCCCCTTTTGTGTGGGTAGTGCCTGCACCGACGGTCGCAGGTTTCTTCTCCGGCTCACACGTTTTGCGTTTTGTTCTGTGTCCTGGTTTCTTGTTATTGTTGTTTTCCCTGTTCAATCCTGTTTGTTGTCCTATTTTTTCAATCCGTTGTACTGTTTGTTTGTGTCTATTTGCTTCACTGTGATCCGTCCTTTAGTCATTACTATTTCTACTATCTGTTAGATGGAGTCGGTTCTCCGTTCTCTGCTCCGTTCAGGTTCAAGTTGCGCTAGCCTGACACTTCGGCTCGGGAGCTGGCTTGTCCCTGCACCCGGTTGCATTGATCTTCTTTCTGGAGGCCGCCCCTGGTGCGATAGATCCCCTATTCCTTTCAAAGCTGTCCTTTTCTTCTGCTCCTTTGCATGTAGAATGCTCCTTACATACTACATACTTGCATACTGGCGGAAGTGAGGGTATACGTTTTTTGTGACAAACTCCCACTTTTCCTCCGGCCAGGTCAAGTCAAGATCTTCTATAGCATTCCGCAGCTTTCGTCGATCCTCATTGCAGATAGGACTGTCTTGTAAAATATGGCGTGGGGTTTCTTCCTAGCCGCAGTCGCACGTTTCTACTTCGCTCAGGTGGAATGACTTGCGCTTACTGTTAAAGTCCCCGTGGCCACTGAGAAACTGTGCCACATAATGGTCGGATCTTACTCAGCCGCTCTCAAGCCGCTCCTGGATTGTGTCGAAGTAATCGAAGGCCATCCTGTTCTTCTGCGTAGCCTGCCAACGTTCCTGCCATTTCCCAACGGCTTTTCTCATTATGCTTCTCGCTCTGCTTCCTTCGTCATTGCCTCTTTTCCTCGTGTATAGCCTTGCCCTTGCTTCGATGAGTAGTTTAGTTAGAGACAGCCAGCCCTGGGATTCTCTAAATGGTATTAACCCTTTTGCCACGGCGATTCAGTCAGCCGTAGCACCGCCACTAAAGTGGACCGCGCGCCGAAAGTGTACACATTGCGCGTGGACAGTTTATCTTTAAAGAAAATCGACTTTTCTTTAAAACAATATACTCATAATTTCTACGTAAAAGACATAAACTTATTTAATGCGTATAAAGAGTCTGATTAACAACTGAAAATTCTCGTCTTTTATCGTTTCTCGCACACCCAACACATCTTCGAGATCAATTTTTTCCTGTAGCTTCAGAAAATGAAGGAAAATGTCTTTCGTTGAGTCTTGATGAGTGATTATTTCCGGGTGTAATAGGACGCCTTGTTGTCTTTTCTGATATTTCTTTAAAATTTGATCTATTAATTTCAGTTCAAATTTCGCAATTGATATTGTTTTGTTGATTTTCAATTTGTACAAACAATATGAATTCCATAAACACGTATCAATCATATGGAAGAAATATTTTTCGTACCATTTCGTTGTTTTGCGAGTAAAACTTATAGTGCTGATGAACATGTCTACGGCACCCATCAATTTATTATAGCCGTGTATATAAGATGGTTCCTGTAAAATTTCTTGTGCACTGTAGTGTTTTGGTACATCCACTAATTCTTCTGTATGTATTGTTGATATTATGAAAATCTCTTTTTTATCGTGCCATTTTATGGCTAATATATTTGCAGACGAGCGAAAGCATGCTTCTCCTTTTTGTAATTTTTCATTCATTTCTGGTATTCCTTTTCTCATCTTTTTTACGGTGCCACACCCATTTGTAAAATTTTTGTGTAATATATCCGAATGTAAATGTACCGATTGTCGACGTAAAGGGAGTGACCTTTACCTAAATATGATTCTAGCAGGGACATTACAATATTTCCTGATTTACTACAGTCTTTATGTTCGGACGCTATAAGTACTACCAGCCAGTATAAATAATAAAGTCTCGAATGTAACCCGTCTTGCAGTCACAAAGAACGAACGATTTTATCGCGTCACATCGTACATGCCGGATATAGCCGGCGTTAGGAGCAAAAGGGTTAATATAACCTATTAACAAAGCTGATCGGTAGTTTCGTTTTGTACATTTTTTGTACATAATTTGTAAACTAACGATCTCCAGTTATATGTGTAGGAAAAAAATTGTCCACAACGTTGAGCCTTACAACATACTTCAACATCATCAGAATCGTAGAGAAATTAGCTTTCAGACAAGTTGCCCAAAATGGTGATTATTCTTATAATTTTCAGCACTTCCCGTGCTAAACCACTAGTATCTTTACATCTCTATATTAATACAAATAACAAACAACTAACAAATGCTATTTCCTTCGCAAGGATCCATCACACTGCATATAACGAAGTGTAGGTGTTCTCAGTAGCATATAAAAATGCATTATAGTTGCAGTCGTAAATTATTTATCATGGTTTATGCATGTGCGCGGTTTTATTGAAATATTAATCCTGAAGAGGAAAATATATGGTGCATACTCTTACTTTGAATTCATTTTAAAAAATGATATAAGTAATGATTTGGATCAGATAAATCTCCATCAAAGTTGATCGACGATTAGACGTACTTTGCCTCTATGATTCTTCGCTAATTCTAACATAAACAGGTCAATTCATGGCACTCTCACCGCGTCCTACAAACACAAGGAAATTAAAAGTTATGTGTAATTTGTATACAGTAAATAAAATTATATAAAATATTTGTATTGATATGTGAAATAGCTCGAACGATACAGCCCCATGCAATGCCTCGGACATCTCCGTTTGAAATGCCTGAGCTGATCCATCTGGCTCGTTGTGACATTGAGCCAAATCGGATAGGCATAAGTCAGGATAGGATTATTGCCAGCAATTTGTACAAAAGAAGACTACACTTTGTGCAGAGATGCTTTGAGAAGAACGAACCATTATTTGTTATAAAAGTCTTTTCTGGTTTATTTTACGTTTGCATCTTAATGTGCTGTGTAATCTGTAATTTGAAATACAAATATATATCGGAATGTTTGACCATTTTCTTATGCCGAACGGATAGGGGCTATTGCTGGTGATAAGAAATCAGCGAGAATGTCGAGCCACATCACGTTTAAAATTTAAATGTCTTGATATGCACAGTCCGAAAGGGATAGATTCGCACTTTCTAGTATCTATACGGAACTTTCAGTTACCACAGTAAACCATAATGCGATCGAAAACTTCCTGTAGCTTGGAATTAATTTTGGACGAATACATTTCCGTCGCGTAAATCAGGAGACCATTAGCAAATACCAATGCGCATAGGTTAAAGTCGCTATTGAGGCGGAAGAGGCTCAAGTTACGACTAAAATACAAATTCACCCCGTCATTCATGCAGCCCGTCATTCACCCCGAAGACGACATTCGAGCTTGCCATCCAATGAGACAACTTTCAGAGATTCTGGACCAAATCACCTGAACTAGATGTTTAAGGAAACTGTATCTTATCAGCTTTTACAGCAAACCGCTCGATCCAAACATGTCAAAAGCCCTTTCCAGGTCTATGAGTTTTGCTATCAGCAAACGTCTGGCACGAATTTTATTGTTGCGTGGACCTTACTGTATTTGAGCCGGAAGCCAAATTGCTGATCGGGAGGAATGGAAGCCTCTTTACAATGAAACAGTATGAGTCTCTGTATCGCCCTCTCAAAGACCTTAATAATAGATACTCTGCAAACAGCAAACTCATTGATCTTTCCCAGCAAGGGAACCACTTTCCCCATCTTCCATATCTTAGGAAAATACGCACGTTCAAGATACCACTAAAGATCAAGGTGAAGAAGAATGTGTATCTTTGCTGGAGCTATATTGATACCGCGTTGAAGATATCGAAGCCTTCTAACCTTTTCCCATACAGAAACATAGATTGAATCGTTAATGAATCTACCGATGTGAAATAATTCTCTGAAACATCGGAGCCGGATCGGTTACCAACCCTTTTTCCTCGGGTGAAGCTACAGACTTTGTTCCAGTGGCCCCTACTCAACGAAGATCTGAATATTCAAGGTTATGAAATTAGGGAATCTGAGAATATCGTCACACACATTTCGGCGCACACTCTCAAAATTTGTACCCAGTAGTCTTGTGGGATTCACGTAGCTTACCGCGCGGTAGAAAGGAGACCAGACAAAGAATGTTTCGCTACATACAAATAACAAGTGCCTTTGTAACAAGTGGTAAAAGTTTCACAAGTCTAAAGTGATGAAATAGCACGCGAGCACAATAGTAATTAAATACCTGTATAAAGAACAGTTTATAACTTGAAAGGAAGTCACGGCACACGAGCGTGACTAACAGAAGCACGTGTTGCGTACACGTTTATTCTTGGCATGTCATCTAGTAAGTTCTTGGGAGCCGGCGGCACCAGAGACGTCATGATCTCGACTTATTTGTCGGCTTGGTACTAGTAACTATATATCTTCTGCTCCGTCACACTAAGCGAGGAAGTTGTTCAACTATGGAAGACGGTCAGAATCTCCTGAAGAAAATTTGAGGGCGCAGATCAAGAGGTTAGCCCTGTTGCCTAGCACTCGTCTAACTTGCGGAAACATGCTTTTGTAATCCTTAATTCTCTAGATCCAGAGAACTCGGGGATCTATCAGGAGCCTTCCTGATACGCCTTTTTATAGCTCTATAACACTTGCGTGTTCGATGAACAATGGGATAGAGTAGCATAGTGTGCCGAAGCGCTTCTTCAGCCGATTGAAAATGCGGGAGATTCTGTGTTTGTCTTGTAGCAAACCTCCGAAGCTGAAGTCCAGATATCTCTCAATGCAATTTAAATCGCATGTGAGAGCTGGAATGGAGGCGTCGAGGGCCGAAAGAATATTATTTATGGTCTGGAGGGCGATCTCTTCGTGACTGGTGTCTCAATGTTCTTATCCTCGTTGACAAAGATATCAAATTCTGACGGCTCCGTGCAGAAAAATATCCAGCTTTCCCGCAAGTACCAAATTAAAGGACGACTGCGCCTCGACATATCAAATGCGATCGAAATCAGCGTCACTGAACTGGAGGATCAGATCCACCTGTCACTCGTTAAATCAGTGTCACAGGTTCTCGTCTCTGCTATTATTTAGCGTGCTGCTCCAGGGAACGTGTCTCGCGTTATAATCACGACCGAGGATTAAAAAAGTGCATCGCATGGATATAATTTTTCGAAAAGCGTGTTTTATTCCACGGCAACGACTTTGTAATAAGACACAACCTTAAGATCCTGCAACGTAAATAGAATGAACAGAATATATGAAAAGCCGCATTTTCTTTGCTAGGTTTATCGTGACAATTGAAAGTTCCATTTTCCCCTTGTTTGTTCGGTTAGTGATTATCGCTTCAAAGTTAAATAATATTCTAATCGAAATGAATTAAATGATTAAACTGTTCCGGCCCCGAACTTCGAGTTCAGATGGTCACACCCTTTCGAAACAAAGACCCTTGAACAGGACCTTATGCCTCTCTGTTAGTTTCGTCTTTGCCAGCAGGGTCATCTCAAACGAGTGAGCTTGCAGGAGCTGTAGCAGTAGTAACCTACGACTATTAGAGACAAGCGAATTGGTATTAAATTTCGTAATTTCGAAGTTCGTTACGCGTCTAAAGTTACTTGTGGTGAATCTGTCAAAGTTTATCCGTGCCATCTTAGCGACATTAAAAAGGAAAGTGGTCCTCACACATACTTTTCACAATCACATTTATATGGTTTTCTGCCTGGGGGATGAATGTGAAGAACTTCATTCCTTCAGTTTTCAACGTGTTCTACATGATTTTAAATTAATCGTTTAGCCTGCGCTCCCATTATTCCTCTTGTTCGTCGGTATAGCAACAACGGAATCTGGAGCTTTATCTCCCCTGTTTGGTATCTGGGGAACTTAAATATTTTATTTTTCCCCGTATTTGAAATCTGTTTAATAATTCAAGCTCTTGAGGGACTGATATATGGGCCAGAATTGAGCAATAAAAATAAATTTGAAATACACTTATTGTTAGAAGTTGAGAAGTATTATGGTCGTTTGGAGATTACTGTGTATTTTTTAGTTTGTGAGATACATTGGACAAAATTAAAAATAGTGGAAGAAGATAACAGTGTATATATGAAATCAAAATCATATATGTTTTCTTCGATTAGACTCGTGTAAGATTAATACTGAATCGTGAAATTTTGCGACAAAAGTTAAGAACTATATATTGTTCGCATCTTATAATTACTTGTAACAAAAACTTTCAGCAACAAATATAATCTAATAAGATTTTGGATAATTCTTATATCCCTATAACGTTAATCACAGAAGTGTACGATTGGGTTCAATTGCTTATAGATCACTTAATTAATACAGTAATTACAGTATTAAATCTTCCCGTGAAACAAGAAACCAATTTTCCATATCATGTAATTGTTTTTACAAATTATCTGCTTCGTTGGAGTAAATTTTAAATCACCCTGACGAGGGATGAGGCCCATATAGGTACACCAAATAGGACCACAGACTCCCACACCCCATAATAGAACCTTCGAACCACGTCCCTAGGCCCGTTCACGTTAGGGAGCAGGCCCCGTATGGCACCCAAGAACCGCTCCGCCTTCTCACACGCCGATTCGAGGTGGGGGGAGAACCCCCTAGAATTATCCAACCAAACTCCCAAGTACTTTACTGTCTTGCTAGCGGAGATCTCCCCCCGTTCCCCACGTCAAAGCTAAAAATCGTCGGTATCCTCTTCCTGGTTAGGGCACTGTCGCCCTGTTAACAAGCGCGACCACCTCCGTGTCGTCACTCAACGCGGCTCTCAATCTAGCTGCCGCCTCGTGCACCGACACAGTCCTATCGAACTCGATTAATACGTGTCCTGCTCTCGTCCTCCGGACATCAGTGGCTCCCTCCAAGGTGCTTCTAACCGCCATTAGTCTTTTATACACGTGGATCCACTCCGTGCCCTCTGCCACCTTTATAATAAGCGCTTCCCTCCTTCGTCTATCCCTGACTGCACCCCTGTCCTCACGGGCCACCTCCCGGCTATCTGTCGGACGCACTTTAGGGATCTCTACTGTCAAGGGAGTTCTCCTCTCCCTTCTCCTCTTTACGACCTTCCTCCACCCCTCGGAGTCGTCGCTGTAGTCCTCTTCCATTCTAGTCCTACTAGCTACGCTCCCACAGGCCTCCGCGTAAGAGACCTCCCCTTTTCTGGGCTTCTTACGCTCCTCCATCATCGTTAGCTCCGCCGGCGATGTCCCCTTCCGCTCCGGGTACCCGCCATCGCTGGCCGTCGTCACCCTATTGACCACTCCGCCAACAGGTTCGACCCTCCTCTTCCTCCTCCTTTCCTTGCGCCTACCGCATTTCCCCAGGGACGACAGTACCCCCTTTACCAAGTTGCCTGCCTCCCTGATCCCCTCTCCTTTATCTTTGACCGTCCTAAACTTTTTCATGAGGACGCTCAGTACCTGCACAACGCCAGTGAGGGCTTGCGTAAGCCCGCCAAGCTCCGCCCTCGTTATTGGAACGTCCTCGTCGTCGACATCGCTAGTCATAGTAATCCTCCCTAGCGCTATTCTCAGCTTCGACAGGCCTGATTAAGCTCGCCAGTTTCGCTCTGACGTTCTTCTCGGTCACTCTCTCCGCCAGCTGTTTGGCGTAGGCCATGCCTCTTGTCATCACTGGCGTGCCAAGATCGCTATCCCTCCTTCCGATCGACCCTTCTGATCTCTCCACTACCTCCACCTCAGGCCTATCGCCACTCGCGGGGCTCCTTAAAACTTTGCTGCTCGGCCTGAAGGGTCACCCTCCTCGTCCCCCTTATTTCTCGATACCACCGAGATGGTGACGTTATCACCAATCCTAACGTCCGACATCATCTTCGGATTCTCCTTGCCGGCTGCCAGCCTCCTACCACTCGTTTTGACCCCAGTCGCCATTACCGTACGAGGGGATGCCTGGGGTTCCACCTCCCCCCCGCCGTTTTTCCAGTAGCTAGATAACCGTCGGGTCGAGCCTGGAAGACCACTCGTGATCCCGGGGCCTGGGGGCTGCGCCGTACTTTTGTTACCCTTGACTATCTTATCCATATTGATGATAAAAAGTCAGTACCGTGGACATCGCCAAAGTCGTCGTTAGCCTAGCCAAAAAACCTTCCAAATGTGACCAATCGTAAACCGTAAGCACTCACCCAGTCGTCGACAAAAAAAACCAATATAATATAATATTAGCATGTACAACGAATAAGTGAATAAATCAACTACAAACAAGTATGCCCCCGTGCGAAACATAGTGTATCCTCGCAATAAATATTACTTTAGAACACAAAAATGTTACTCCTACGAGTTTATAAATACAAACAGGTACCGCCTTCGCTTCGGAGAGACCCGACGGTGCATACGCGTGTCACCACATGTATAAGTATGAATAATATCAACCCAGTATAACAATAAATAAATAAATAAACAACTAAATAAATAATAAATAAATAAATAACTGACTTAATAAATAATATCAAACAAATAATGAATAACTGAATAATGCATGAGTACCGCCTGCAGCGACGGTCGCAGGGTTTCCTCCCGAGTTCTTGCTTGTCTTTATTCCCTTCTTCCAGGTTCTTGCCTGTTGTTTCTGGGTTCTTTGGGTGGTAGTCTTAGCTTGATTCCCGATTTTGGTGCTGTCTCAATTTTGCTCTGGTGCTTTTCGAGCCAGCCTTGAACTTCTTCTCAGGTGCTGGCTTGTCCGCTCACTCGATTGTGTCGATCTTCTGTCTGGAGATCTTTGTTGTTGCTGTTGTTGCTGTTGTGGTGATCCCCCCGTCTCTCGCAGAATTCTCCTTTTCTTCTCTTCCTTTGCCTGCAGAACGCTCCTTGTGAACTGGCGGAAGTGGGGGTATACGTCCTTTGTTACGAACTCCCACTTTCTTTCTGGCCAGTCCAAGCCTAGTTGTTGTATTGCGTTCCGCAGTTTTTGGCGGTCTTCGTCGAAGAGTGGACCATCCTCGAGGATGTGATGAGGGGTTTCCTCTTCGCCGCAGTCGCACGTGTCTACTTCGCTCAGACAGAACGTCTTGAGTTTGCTGTTGAAATCCCCGTGGCCGCTAATGAACTGTGTCATATAATGGTCGGGTCTTACCCAGCGGTTCTCAAGCCTGTCCGTAATGCTGTCGAAGTATGCGAAGCCTGGCCCGGTTGGTTGAGGATGTGGAGGTTATATTGTGCAATAATAGCCTCCAGGGCCTCAGCTCTGTCGTCGATGGCCTTGCTGCACCACAGCGGAGATTTTGCATTGGAGTCCAGGCCAATAATGGCTTTCTTCCCTCTAAGATTCCTCAGTACCTTATCTAGTTGCTCGAGGCCGACCTCGATGTTCTCAGTAGGCGGAAAGTACTGACTTACCATATATATCTCCGTCTCTCCATAACTTATCTGTACACATACGCAGTGCGTTGTGCAGAGTCCGGCGACTTCGAGCGGCGTTAAATCCTTGGACTTGACTCCTACTGCCTCCATTGGCGGATCGCATTTTGATCCTCGACAGGCGATCGAGACTCCTGTTCCGAGTCCAGGTATCTTTCCATCGATGCTGTATGGCTCTTGCATCAGCAAGATTTCATCGCTATCAGCTTCCATCTGCGTCCTGATTTCGTGAGGAACGGTTTTGGAACGCTGCATGTTATGTTGCAGGATCCTTATTCCCCTTTTTCTCCCATGTCCTCTTCCGTTTTTGTTTGGCGCTTTACTCATAACTGGTTCTCGAGACAGTTATTTCTAGCGCCTCCTTGCAAATGGGGCAATTCACATTGGAGGCCGCATGATCGCCTTTTCCCTGCTTTTCTGCAGTTTACGCAGCTGGCGTTATTCTCCTTGTTTGTGCACTGTTTAGTGTTATGTCCGCTTTCTGCGCAGTGTGCACAGATTTCGTAGTTTACGCGGCAGTATTTTGCCACGTACCCGTAGCCTTGGCATTTATAGCAGCGACTGACGGCTATGTAAACTCCGCCGGCAATCGTATGCCTTTATCGCGGTTCGAACGCCTAATAGAACGATCGGTAGAATTTTGACGCAGCTGCTCATGTCCTGGCACTTAATCGCCGCTTTCAGTTGTATGTGTAGGCGCGGGATGATAGGCCGTTGTGCGCAAATGCTTGACGCCGAGCAACCGGCATAATTCCTCAAATAAGCGCGATTCGAATTGGCGTCCTGCATCGGTCATTATTTTCAAGAGCACGCCGAAACGAGATATCAATGTTGAAAGGAGGGCCGAAGTAACGGTTGACGCTTCCATATCGTCAATGAGGATGACTTCGGACCAACGCGAGAAACGGCCAATACACATTAGATAGTATCGATAACCTTGCGAGTACTGCATTACAATAATGTCTACGTGTATGTGCTCGAGCCAGCTTGCTAACGATTTGAACGTTTCTACAGGTGAGGATACATGGCTGGTGACTTTACTACGTTGACATGACGCGCAACAATAGCCGCGTCCAAATTCGGCAATTTTTATTTACAGACGGCCAGACGAAACGCGTCGTCACCAGTTTTTGCGTAGCGCGTATCCCCGGATGGGAAAGTCCGCGTAACGACTGAAATGCGTTGCGTCGGTTTCGATACGAACGGTCGCAAGGTTTCGGTCGAAATGTCGCAGATATATCAACTTGTTGTTCGGGGAATCGTACTTTTCATAGTTGTAGCGTGCGAGTTGATAATTTCACGTAGCTCGCTATCGTTTTCTTGCGCTGCTGCTAACGTTCGGTGATCTACCGAGTTCCCTATCGCTTCTTTGCGGGATAACGCGTCGGCTACGTCGTTTTCTACACCTTTTACATGTCGGATATCCGTTGTGAATTGCACGTTATAGTCTAAATATCGGAATTGTAGTGGCGAACACTTCTCTAGCTTGTGTCGAAATGCGTAAATAAGGGGTTTGTGGTCTGTATAGATCACAAAGTCTCGTCCTTCAACTGCATGTCGAAAACGTTTGACTGTGGTGTACATCGCGATTATACGCGCTATATTTTCGTTGCGCAGGGGTCACAGATTTCGTGGCAAACCCTAGCAGCCGCCAAGTTCTGAAAAGCATGGCATACTGCTTATCTTGCAGTGCCTGTATATGGAAGCGAAAAATTTATTTAACCTCGTCTGACCTATTCGATTGCCCCCCCAATTTGGAAATCGCGGTAGTCCAAGGAGCGACGTGAAAGACTCAATCGTGCAGGCGTGCAAATCCGATGTGAATTATAAAAAACGTACCACGAACCTACACGCGCAATCGGGAGCCGACACAAGCTACTTGAAGCGACCACGTGACAACACCCACTGAGCAGATCTGCTTATTTCTAACGTTAGCGATCAATGTTCAGTTATGCCATCACTATCACACACACTTCCTTTCAGACAACCCTAATAATTTTGCAACTAATAATTGTCTAAATATTCTAATATTTATATTTTGCAATTGTTGCAATTTTATAAACCGTCGAAGCGTTTACAACAGAAATTGTGGTGGCATAAGAAATCATTTGGTCGGAATAATCTATACCACACTTTCCTTCATTATATTCAACAACACGAAAAATCATTCTTGAGACCACCACATGAGTGACTCGCATTACTAAAATATCGATGGGAGCGCCTAGCAGAGAAAGGTAGGTACTGCTGTAAGCGTGGCCAGACGGAGATTTCTTTGAAAACACGCGTGGCAGTCAACGTGTTAATTTGAGGGAATCTGGTTGTTAGAAACCTTAACATGAGTTGAATGTTTACTTTTTCTAATGTACTGTAGCTATTGTCGTCTATTCCAGTATGCAAGTGTCCAATTTGGTGTTTAATAAAGTGTTTAGTTAATTCATGCAACCAGTGCTGTACGTTAATATCTCCTAATTCGATCCTTATAAGTTGTTTAAAGTGCGGTCTGTTAGGTTTTTGAGTTATTGGGGCTGGGGTGATATTGGTTTTCCAGTCGATATATTCGTCATAATAGTTCGGGTTTTCTAGATTGGATTGGATTTCTCCATTGGTAATAGTTTGTTTAAACTTCGCAATCATGGTATTAATTGTTTTCTCCAATTCCATCTGTATGTCAGCCTCGACATGAACAGTCAACATGTGACTGTATATTTTCAGTGAGTAATTAGACCTCACTGTCTCCAGAAACACAGCATATAATGATTCAAGAAATTCATATTTAGACTCTAAATTCAGCCAAGCCTTCCAAATGTTTAATTTTTCCTTCTCTTCCCTGAAATTAATTTTTTATCGCTCTTCTCGCAACTGCTCTTGCTTTCTCTATTTCTATTTTCTGTAAATGGTATGCCATATATTGTAACCATACTATTGAACTGTCTGGACTAGCTAAAACTAATCCGTCAAACTGATCTGCTGAATTTGGCAACTCGTTATTGGCGAGCGCTTTTTCTCTTTGACGAATTTCACGTTCCTTCTGTCTTTCTTGTTCTCGACGTTCAGCGGCACTCAATTTCTTATTTCTCAGCTTTAGTTTTTCCTTCATATCATCTTCACTATCACAACAAGACTCTTTCTCCTGAAAGAGAGTTGAATCAGGGTTGCCATCCCAGAAAAATCCACACTGAGATTCTGCACATTATCCTTATAATTGTGGCGGCACTCGACAGTAAAGTTTCCAACAGTTTCTGTCCCGTGGCGCACGACACAAAGACCCTATCACCGCGGACAAGATGATTGCCAGATGTCGATACATTCGTACCGAATATTTTCAGCTAGCCTATGGACCTGCTATAAATCTTAGGATTTATTTTAGCTAAGGTCCTCCAAAGAGACAAACAGCCTTTGTTTATCAGTCTCTAAGTCTACCCACTTCAGGAACACACGAGAAATCTGCTTTCTCTCACGTGCGACGCTTCCCGCTAGCAACTTCCTCTCAAGGGAATTAGCCAATAAACATGGACATACATTTCCCTCACTTTCCGAACCAAAGCTTTTCTTAACGAATCCGATGATCTCGCATCCTTAGACACACCCCATCACAGTTTTCCGTCGCAGCATCATCAGGACGGAAAGTCAGGGTCGACACACAACGGTCGTTACAATTGCACGATTCGAGTCAATTATCAATCTAAGCCTTCGACATCTCGCGGAATCATCGTTCGCACTCGTAGCGCATATCAAATCATAGCTATCCGAGCTTGAACTTGTAACCGCGCACCACGAACCGCATTTGATAACCGCGAGTCTTGCGCCAAGTGTACTCATCGAACATTACTGTTAATAAATATTTATTGTTGAATACATCTGAGTATTCCTTCAGCACCTATCACGACATTCCACCTCATAATTATTGACACTCCTAAGTACATATTTTAAATCTTTTTCAGAAGGTTTGATATGTTCCAGATTTATCTTTCCATCTCCTGTTTGTTCAACACACATTTTTTTAGAATATTCTAAATCTTTTGCTGGTTTT
Source organism: Bombus pratorum (assembly GCA_930367275.1). Lineage (NCBI taxonomy): Eukaryota > Metazoa > Arthropoda > Insecta > Hymenoptera > Apidae > Bombus > Bombus pratorum. Next base: position 4,170,046 of record OV883995.1, on the reverse strand, counting down.
TCTCGGTTTCGTTTCCCTTTGTTTTCCATAAATGGTACTTACCGTTACTTTTGAATTTTTATTTTTTTTAGCAAGTACCAGGATCTTTTGATTTTTTTCTTCCTTTTAAGTTATTATTATCATCCGATTTCTCTCTCACACAATACTTCTTCTCAAATGTAGATTTTATGATAAAGAGAGGCATAATATCGGATTCTTTGGAATTTAATGGGGGGTAACATTTAAATTTAGAATGAATAGTATAAGGTGTTAGATCTAGCTGTAAATCACTTATGTGACGATGTACAGGTATCGCAGCTAAATTTCCGTTACCAATACCTTGTAGGAATATCAAGATAAACCAATTTGTCACCATTAAGATTCTACCACGTAGCAATTTAGCGTCAGGGACTTATTTTGTTTGGCATTTATTTTATGCATTATTGACGACAACATGGTCAATTCGACAAGCTCGTGTACGTAATTTTTCTATATAATCGTCCCAGAAATTTTGTCCCCTACTTTTTTTATTCTCAGAGTAATGATCCTCAGACACTATACCTAGCAAGTTATTCTGCAATTGAACAACCAAACCATCAGCCGTAATTTTTTCAATCTTTCCAGTAACTCTCTGCCCTAATTTTACAGATGCAATTGGTCTGTTTTTGTAATATGAATGCCTTGAAAGTTCTACTAATTGATTAAAATACAGGATCAATGTATCCAATGCTGTCACCATTCTACTTTTAGGATCTAATAGATCATCGTATATTTTCTTTAGCGACAATGTTGGTCCTAATTCTTGTTCTTTCTTGTTAATGGAAAATATTTTTCCCAATAAAATTTGGTTTGTGTGCAGTATATTGAAATTACTAATGTTACTGCGACGACCGTTCGCGGAGAGACGCGGTCGCAAGGAGAACGCGTCAGCGAGAAGCGTAAATTCTCGTTACAATTCTGCTAATCGACGCAGCGAAATAGTCGTTCCCCTGTTTCGATTAAGATAACAGGGATAGTTCAATGAATTTAATACTGTGTATTTTCGCACGTTCGCGGAGACGCGATTTCGAAGAAGCGCGCCAACGGGAGTCGTAAATTCCCGTTGCAATTGACTAATCGACGCAACGAATTGTTCGATCCCTTATTTCTTGTGGGATAATAAGGGTAGTTTAATTGAAGATAACTCTGCTGTTAACAGGTTACTATATATTTGTACAATCCAACAACTTCGGTGTAATACAAAAGGAATGGTTGATATAAGCTGACTACGAAGGAGTACTGAGACACTGTTCGTGTTGTCGCGTATGATAGTGTATTTTGTCGACTGACTGTATTCGACTTGTTGACTGGCTTGAGTTGGAGACTGACTTGAGTTGGTGTTTTATCGAAACTCACTTGAGTAGAGCTTTTTCGAGACTCTTTTGAGTTGATGTGATGACCCACTTGAGAGACTCAAATTGCTTGACTCTGGAGAATAAGTAGTTGACTTGACGCACCTGATGGCGCAGAAGAAGTAGTTGACACTCCTAGTGATGTAGAAGAAGTAGAGTTGACCCTCCGGATGTCGTAGGAGAAGTGAGGTACGGTGACGATGCTATATCGGAGGAAAGCTAGCGATGGGTGTGTCTAGCGCACGGGACCATCGGATTTGTTCATGACGTTTTTGGTCAGGAAAGTGAGGGCAATATACATTGCTTCTGATTCGATAAACGAAGGTTGGTGGACTAGGAAGGGTCTTTGCTGCCCTCGATAGAAAGTTGCTAGTAGGAAGCATCGTACGTGAGAAAAACTAACTTTCCCTTGTCAAGCCGAAGTAGACAATAGTCTATAGAAGGTGATTTAGAAAAAGATATTTATTGGGTCTGAAGGACCTTAGCTAGCAAATTACTGGGAGTTATAACGGGTCCTTAAGGTTATTGAGGGTACGCCGTAAGGATGAGGAGACATCTGGTGTCCGTCTGGCCCGCGGTGTATGGCTTGGTCTAGGTAGAGGGTCGCCCGGCGTAACACACTGTATTAACAGGTTAACATAAAATGGTATAAATTGACAATATTTAACAATAATATGACGAAAACGCCACAAATTGTTTAACAATAAATACAGTAAATATGTTACAGAAAGTCGACTCGACTTTACGATATCTCTCAATGAATTCTTTAAACTATGCGACCTTAATTTTATTCATCAGACTTCTCGGTGTATAACGTTAGACCCTTCAGAAGGGACTAATTGCTCTTCGATCATTTCTTTGTCTTCTCTGGGAGATGACCCCACTATGCTCGGGTCACGCCACCGTTCGCACCTATGATCACGTATGCCGCCTTCTTGTGTGGAAAAAGTAACGAACCAAAATCGACGTTTCTAGAACTCGCTGCTTGGTGACAACTATGCGCTCATCGATATATTGCGTATGTTCCGTCGGGCAGACAAGACGATCTGTCTGCGACACTGTAGGACCGCGAGCAACGAAATACAACCTGTATTAAGCCTCGTGGCGTAACAGTTACAATAGGACACATATCCAAATGGCGTACATTATGCAATTGGCAAAATTAGTTTTATACCATCCGGCTCCATATCTTTGATCGTACAAGGTATACAGTCTCCTATTTTCAGTTTTTCAAAATTCCTGTATCTTCCTGGAGTTACAAAAGTTCTAGTTAAAATTAAATTAGGTACTGCAGCAAATACAAGAGCTGAAAGCGTATCACACTTATTTTGATGCTAGTAGCGCTGCAATCTCCATACCAGGTGACATGTGACCAGCTGGTAAAAATCCCCTACTAACAGTTTGTCCTTCATATCTACTGATTCTTAAATATAATCCCTGAGTGGATGATTCTATTATTGTGCTTTCTACTTCTTCACCAATATCGAATGTTGCTTTTTCAACTTTTGTCTTGATTAGCCACATTTAGAGTTATTTTTCCCGAATCTGTGTTCACTGTTTGAATTTTTACCAAAATTGTTTGTCCAATTAAATAGTTCCAATTTACGTTAGACGTTTCCGTGTCGAGAGCAGTATGTGGAATCCAACCTTTAACATCCCCGAAAAACTTTACCAATATTCCACGCTTATGTATTTGAATGATAGTTGCGTGGTGTTTCGAGTCAATTTTCGCGTCTTGTATGTTTGCTAAAATGGGCAAGTCACTCGTTATTAAAGACATTTTCAAAGTGAGATATATTTTTTTCGGCCTATATGAACGAACAAGACTCTTGCTTCTACTTCTTTGTCCACTTGCAGCTTTTTTAAGGCACTTAAATCTTCGTCAGATACATGGTCTGGTGCAATTTGCCCTCTAAATTTAGCAAATTGCACATTTACGAAGCCATTCTACCATACAGTGCCACGTGAATCCAACATAACCAGCAGCGGAAGCGTTACCACTCCAGCAAAGTCAGTAACGTCAAGGGCCGTCACCTTTGAAAAGGTATAATTCGGTGGTTGAAACGCAACCACGCAGCCTCCTGCTGCAACTGGACAATCGTCAACAGAAGTAAGTTCTAACAATTTGATTCTCAATTATATAACAAATAATGACAGCCGGAAACGAATTTTCCGCCTTAAGTCGACGCCGGGGCCAATGTACCGGCCACTTTACACGCTTAACAAAAAAACTGGACAAAAGTAAACAATCCGGCTGTCCGCAAGAGCATGAGTTAATCCAAATTAAAAATCGTCTGTAAACCTATGAGACGGAACTCCGCGCCATTCAAAACGAGCTTGTAATTATAGATGAGGAAGAGACCGCGCGCGGCTTTGAAATAGCAGACGAATATGAAAGATTAGAACTCCGAGTAACTAAGCAATTAAACAACATACGACTAACTACGCCGTCACAATCGACAAACGGCGAATCAGACGCCGGTCGCGAATCTGCTTCGTTTAAACTACCGGAGATTCGGATACCTACATTTAATGGCACCCTCGAGGATTGGCAGTCATTTTACGATTCCTTCTCGTCAACGATACATCAAAATGAACAACTAACACCATTCCAAAAATTCTATCATCTCCGATCAGCCTTGACTGGAAGGGCCGCGCGAAGTATACAATCGTGAGCCATCACAGAATCAAACTATTCAATCGCCATTGACGTTTGTATTTTCGACCATTCGTGGGGAGACGCAATCGCGAGGAGAGACGTCAACGGGAGTCGTAAATTCCCGTTACGATTATTATAATCGACACCACGAATTGATCGATCCCCTGATTTCCGTTAAGATAATAGGGGTGATTCAGTTTATATAACACTGTGCTTCACAGGATTATAAATTATATATTTCCAACACTTAACTTACACTGTCGAGTAGTTACAAATAGATAACAACTTGTCGCACGAAGATACTATAGATATGTGCACTAGAGCAGGGCTCTTAGAATTGAATTCCGTATGTTAGAGAACGCAGCACGATATGATACTTAATAGCGTATGTGAATGTTCGATGATACCGAGAACCGACTTTGAATGCTGCGTTAGGCGTTCGATGTGTTACAACTTTAGTAAACCTCCTGATGTCGCAGGAGCAGTAGTTGACTTTCCCGAGGTCTTAGGAGATGAGTTACAGTGACGATGTTGTGCTATAACTAACTTGTCGCTCTAATGTTAATACGGAAGAAAGCTCGGTGCGGGTGTGCCCCTTTGCCTTAGGAACGCGGATTCGTTGTTCACACTTTTCGTTAGAAAAGTGAGGGTAACGATCTGCGATGTCGATTGGTTATAACCTACGCTGAGATCTTAAGGGATGAGTGGGAAACCTCCTACCATCGTGGTTCGTGTACATGGGAAAAACCAGCTTGTTTGTTAGCCAGCTATTCGGTTTTTCCTAATAGGTGTGTATCCGCTTTCTCCGTATTTTTTAAGTGCGCCTAATAAACCCAAGGACCTCTCTAAAAGCCAGATGTGCTTCGAAAATATTTTTAGACTTGAGAAATTCTTCAGGACAAACGAATTTACTGAGGACACATCGACATGTGCAAGACAATGAAAGAGAAAGTCTATGGTGGGTCCTTAGGTTTATTGAGGGTCGAAGTGACGTTACGCAGGCCGCTGGCTGTCCGGTCGCGACGGCTGGAATGCAGATGTTTTAGGCGGCGTAACAACGTTCTTAAGGAAAAATTCGACTGCCACCGTCAAATCTGCATGCGCCACTGGGACTTGATGTTCGACTACCCGAAAGTAACGAAAGAGACACCCAAAGCCATAGATGATTTTCTCGAGACGGTCAAGATAAATCTCAAAGCGTTAGAGAACCTCGGTGAACCAATCACATCAAACGTCGTTCTTATCAAATTAATTACATCGAAGCTACCTCCAGCCATCATTCGTAAATGGCAATGCACATTACCGGACAAGAAAATGCCGTCATATGCGCACTTGATAGACTTCTTACAAACACGGACGAACGGTGACAGAACCAGTTCAGCATCTACCGCGACGAAAGGGGCGTCCGATCAATACAACCGTCAGCGACCGAACGCGCCGCGAAATTATGCATTCGCCACTACATGCAAGACGTTGGTGTGCCCGAACTGCCAAGGACAACACGAGTTATGGGATTGTGATGTCTTCAAAGCGAAGTCGCCCAAAGAACGCCTTGTAACCGCCAAAAGGGCGTTGCTCTGTACTAATTGTTTAGGCAAGGGACACACTCTTTCTCAATGCTCCGCCGGTTTATGTCGCATCTGCAAACAGCGACACCATACATATTTGCACCAAGACCATGGTCATAGCAAATTACGAACACGTGTAAGCCGAACATCAAGCGGTCGATCGTCGAGCGACCGATCGTCCAACGGTCGATCTTCGTCTAGTTCACCGACCCCGCGCTCGTCACATCGTTCGAAACGCGCATCCATGCTTCCCCGAACGTCTCCCCGAACATCTCCCCGAACGTCTCCCCGAATGTCTCCCCGAACGTCTCCGCGAACGTCTCCGCGAACATCTCTGTAACGCGGATCTCGGGCATCGTGAACGACGACATCGGGATCAAATATATCATCCAGTCCTAAGCGACAAGGAAAACAATGACGTCATCAGACGACTTTGCTAGGGACCGAACCACAGAAAACGGACTCATTGACCTCGCTTCCTTCTGAACCACTGCAGCACGATTTGTTAGTCACAGCGCAGGTCAACATCTTGAACAATAAAATTCAACCATTTCGTTGTAGAGCTCTGCTAGACACCGGCTCTAGCATGAACTTTATCACCGAAAAGCTCACTAATTCATTAAAACTCAACCAACGGAAATGTTCGGTCCCAATCGGAACACTCAACACGTTATCGACGACCTCGAAACGCTACATCACGGCCACGATCACCTCCATTGACGGCACATACGAACGCACCTTGACGTTCCTAATCATACCGACAATATCGTCTTGGGTCCCAGATCAACCCGTAGATCGCTCAACGATACAGATACCTAAGAATCTCTAACTAGCCGATCCAAGATTCCACAGACCTGCTCCGATCGAAATATTATTGAGCGCCGGACCAACACTAGCATCACTCTGTGTCGGCCAACTTGATATCAGTCAAGCAAACGGGCCCGACTTGCGTCTGCAAAAAACGCGATTCGGATGGGTCATCGGGGGGAGCCCAACCTCGCAATCATCAGCATACGCATTTCACGCCTCCACGACGGCTTTACAGGCGGACCTCGCCCGTTTTTGGGAAATCGACGAAGGACCGCCCACTGCACACATTTCGGAAGCGGAACGACAGTGCGAGGAACACTTCCGAAATCACGTTTAACGCACCAACGAAGGGCGATACATTGTCGCTCTCCTATTTAACGAAACAACTCCTTCGCTTGGATCCTCTAAAGCAATGGCGATGAAGCGACTCACATCCCTCTGCCGTCGATTTCAACGAGACAAACGATTCGAAGCTGACTATCACGCCGTAATACAGGAATACTTGGAATTAGGACACATGACGAAGATTATCACGGACCACTGTACGGACGACGGATATTTTCTGCCACATCACGGCGTGATCAAAGAGTCCAACCAAACTACAAAACTCCGAGTTGTGTTTGACGGATCTGCACCAACCAACACCGGAGTTTCATTAAACGACGTACTTCATACGGGACCGAAACTACAAGACGACTTATTTTTCATTCTTCTAAGGTTTCGTTCTCATCAATACGTCATTACAGGTGATGTCGAAAAGAGGATCGGAAATTCCAACAAATTTTGTAGCGCAACTCTGATGGAGAAGTTGACACCTATCAACTAAACACAGTGACATTCGGGCTATCAGCGGCCCTTATCTAGCCATTCGGTGCCTCAGACAACTGGCGGACGACTTCTACGTCGACGATGTTCTCACAGGAATTGATACAAAGGTCGAGGCACGATCATTGAGAACGGAGCTCGCAGAATTGCTTAAACTAGCTGGCTTAAACATTCGAAAGTGGGCATCGAATGAGCGGGAACTGCTACGAGGACTTTCCGAGCAGGACATAAACGATAAGTTGCTACTAGGTGAATCGCAAACCTTCAAAACTCTGGGTGTTGTTTGGAATTCCTTTGACGATTCGATCCTATATTTCGTCAAAATCAATCCTACCGCCTCTCGAATTACGAAAAGAACAATCAGCTCCGAAATCGCCAAGATCTACGACCCTCTTGGATTACTGGCACCAGTGATAGTTCGAGCTAAGATGCTGCTCCAACGACTTTGGACATTAAAAATGGATTCGGACAATTCTCTTCCGGCTGACTTACACACAGAATGGAGCAAATACTATGCGCAGCTACCATTGCTAAATAACGTAAAGTTTCCACGTAAAACTATAATCAAGACTGCAGCGGAAATTGAGTTACACGGGTTCTGTGACGCCAGCGAAAGGGCGTATGGGGCATGTGTTTACCTTCGCACCATCACTCTGAATGGTCATGTTTGGACACGACTCCTCACTGCAAAGTCAAAGGTGGCTCCGCTCAAATCACAAACCATTCCAAGGCTGGAACTGAGTGGAGCACTTCTTCTCACTTCATTGGCCACTACAGTCCTTCAAGCCTTACCAAGCACCATTTCTCGGACCGTTTACTGGACTGATTCTACTATCGTTCTTCATTGGATTAATACATCACCCCATACGCTGAAAACTTCTGTCGCTAATCGGGCGACAGAAATTCAACAGATGACTCACACCTCAGATTGGCGTCACATTCCCACTACCGATAACCCTGCAGATCTCATATCTCGAGGCCAATCACCCGAAGACTTCTTGCGACCAACCATTTGGCAACATGGACCAGAATGGCTCCAACAACCCGAAAGATACTGGCCGACGTGGAACCCAGTACCATTAACCGAAATACCAGAGCAGAAGAAGGCAACCTGTCTGTCCGTGACTCCGGCTGACCACAGTCTACTGGAGAGATTTTCTTCTTGGCCTAAGCTGATAAGAATTACCACTCGTTGCCTCCGATGGAGACAAAAACAGGATCGCGGAAGACCTCTAACCACGCATTATTTAACCAATGCGCATAACAAACTGGTCAAATTATTACAACTCAGTTATTTTTCAGATGAAATCCGTACTCTCCGAACAGATCGAAATTCTGCAGTGAAGGGGAAGCTACAACGACTCAATCCATTTCTAGACAAGGACGGGATGTTGCGAATCGGAGGCCGACTCAGTCACTCACCAATGCCTTTCAATCAGAAACATCCAATCATCCTACCCAAATCCTCAGTTACAGCGCTCATAATCGAGCATGAACACCTCCTAAATCTCCACTCCGGAACTCAAGCTATTTTATATGCCCTAAGAAGATCTTATTGGCCTATCGACGGCCGTAGTCAAGTTTGGAGCACGCTGAAGAAGTGCGTCCGTTGCTGCCGAGCCAATCCACCTCCAGTGGATTACGTAATGGGCGACCTTCCAGCTGCACGGATAGCGGAATCTCGGCCATTTACCAACGTCGGAATCGATTATTGCGGACCGTTTTACATCAAAGAACGAAAGGATCGCAACCGATGCAAAATCAAGGAATATGTAGCAATCTTTGTATGTCTTGTAGTTAAAGCAGTCCACATCGAGCTGGTCAGCGACCTCACTAGCGAGGCCTTCATTGCTGCTCTGCGAAGATTCATCGCTCGCCGAGGATTCTGTGTAACAATATACTCTGACAATGGTACCAATTTCGTTGGCGCCAACAACGAATTACGAGAGCTCCGAAACCTCCTGCAGTCCGACGATCATAAGGTAAAGGTTCAGTCCTTTTTAGCCGACCGACAGATCGAATGGCTCTTCGTTCCTCCCAACTCACCTCACTTCGGCGGGTTGTGGGAGGCTGCAATGAAATCCTTCAAACGACATCTCAGACGTGTCGTAAGTAACGAGCTTTTAACATTCGAAAACTTCCACACACTTATCATTGAAATCGAGTCTACCCTTAACTCCCGTCCGCTGACTCCAATATCATCTGACCCAAACGATCTTCTTGTCCTTACTCCCGGTTACTTCCTCATCGGATTCATTAACAAGTTTTCGAGAACGAGATTTCAGGGACACTCCATCCAATCATCTCTCCAGCTGGCAACATATCCAAAATCTCAAGCAACATTTCTGGCGCCGCTGGCATCGAGCGTATCAGAACGAGTTGAACATCCGAAACAAATGGAGCAAGGGCAGTCACGGCATACGAGAAGGCATCATCGTCATTCTCAGAGAAGACAACGTTTCCCCAATGCAATGGCCATTGGGCAGAATCATCAAGGTCCAACCCAGCGCAGACGGCATCGTACGGGCGGCTACCGTTCGAACGGCAACGAGCACTCTGGATCGGAGCATCAAGCGGATGGTACCACTACCGATCAGATCAACTCCAGATGACTCCGAAACAATCAACAGCACCGAAGTCTGACAAGAGATCCACCTCCCGGCATCACACCATATCACTTGATCGGTACCCTCTCAACAGGGGGAGTATGTTACGCCACGAGGCTTACCACAGGCTGTATTTTCTAACCGTAGCTCGCGGTCCTACAGTGTCGCAAGCAGATCGTCTTATCTGCCCTACGGAACATATACAATGTATCGACGAACGCATAGTTGTCGCCAAGCAGCGAGTTCGAGAAACGTCGATTTTTGTCCGTTACGTTTTCCACACAAGAAGGCGGCATACGTGATCATAGGCGCGAACGGTGGCGTGACTCGAGCATAGTGGGGGTCGTCTTCCAAAGAAGACAAAGGAATGATCGAAAGGCAATCAGTCCTTTCTGATGAGTCAAACGGTACACATCTAGAAGTCTAACGAATACATTGAAAGATATCGAGTCAACTTCCTGTAATAAATTCATAATCTTATTGTTAAATATATTCTTCTATGTTAACCTGTTAATACAGTGTTACATTCATTGAACCACCTCTGTTATCATAATTGAAACAGGGGAACGACATTTTCGCGGCGTCGATTAACAGAATCGTAGCGAGAATTTGCGCCTCTCGCTGACGCGTTTTCCTAGCGACCGCGTCTCTCCGTGAACGGTCGTAGCAGCTTCTTCTACAACATCTCCAGGCTTAATAGTATTGTATCTATTTTTATCTATCGTCGAGCTGAAGTATGCAAATTGGATGGTCGGCAAAGTATATAATAATGTCCCAGTAATTTTCAGACTATTTGAGTATTTAGATAAGGGCTCATCTAAATATGTTTGTACTACTGATACTTAACGAGTTGTCGAACGACCCTATTCAAAGAGCTATCGCTAGACTCGAAAAGCAGCACGAAGATAAACTGGTATTCTTAGGGACTGATGACATTTAGCGGAGATTCTCAAAGATATTGCTCATAGCCAACAGGAAATATCGCATATTTATTTCGAAAGTGACACGAGTGCAATAATTTTTTCGAGAAAAATGAAGAACTATTTGGAGATTTACAAAAAATTACCAATTTTCTATTTTAACTTCTTTAATCGGTTCTAAGTAACTATGTTAGAGCCCATATAATAGTAACCTAATTAACTGTGTAGTCCTTAATTCCATATTTATTTGGGAAGATTCAGAATCAGATTTTGTTATATGAAATTCCTCAATGTTGGATGAAATTGTCACAGCTGACTGTTACTTCTCAGTTTTATCTTATCAAGTACCATCAATGTGTTCCTGTATTTAGGTCGCGTTAGAGAAACAGAGGCAAGAGTACGAGCGGCAGTTTCAACAACCTCGCAACATTTTGTCTCCATCGACACCCTATTCCCCTTACGTACCATACGATCCCCTACGGGGTAGTCGAAGTAGTAAACTTCCTGCTTGCACGCCAACTGCGCAAATGCGAGTAGAGAAATGGGTCCAAGAAAGAGACGAGATGTTCAAAAGGAGTTTAGGCCAACTGAAAGCGGACATCTTAAAGGCGAACGCATTGCTGCAGGAGGCAAACTTCTTGGCGGAGAGATGGGGAAGTAAACGAAGTTTAGAGTCACTTTACAGATTCCGCCAAACAATTTAAGTCCAAATATTATAGAAAGATAACGCATGTGCTGTTTCTTATTGATTCTTATTACATCTTTAAAGTAATGGAATTAAGGAATCTTCAGAGCTTGGCTCTGGATTCTTAAAACTCGTGTTTACAAGTTTTAAATAATCTGGAATCTAACGAAGTTGCTTTTCCTCGTCTTTTCAGATTATCAGAGGTGAAAATTAAGAAATTTAATCGAAATATATTGTCCCGCGTTGCGCACGCGCTGTAACGTAGACTAAAACTACCAATAGCGCGAGTGAGCGTTTCAATTTGAGATTCAAATAAAATTTAACAATTTGTATAGAAACCAAATTCGAGCCTCACAACCCCCACGGAATAACCCGCCACATGACGACCCCTCCACGGTAGACCTAATTATAAATAAGCGTAGCGACATAGAAGATAGAGAGATAATTCCTTAGTTCAGAGTAGTTAATTCCTCAGTTCTGTGTGATTAGTTACTCAGTTCTTGGTGATTAATTCCTTGGTTCTTGGCGATCAGTTCCCCAATTCTTGACAAGTAATTTCTTTGTTCATAGTGATTAGTTCTCAATTCCTTTAGCTCTTAATTTCTCAGTTCCTTTGCCTTTCAATTCTTTAGTTCCTTAGTTTTTTAGCGCTTAGTTCCTTTAGTTCTTAGTTTTTTTGCTCTTAGTTCTTAAGTTCTTTAGTCCTTTAGTTCTTTAGCTTTTAGTTCTTTGTTTCATTAGTTCTCAGTTCTTGTCAGTTTTGTTAATCGACATGTTTGTATTTGTCAATTTGTAAATTATTGAAAATCAATTAAATAAAAATCTTGTAATTAATAAGAGTGTAAACGTATCGCGAACGATTGTAACTTCGAGTATTCGAAATATCAACGATAATTCTGTCAATACCCAATTAGATTTAGAATAAACATTTGTTGTAGAAAATATTGTCTAATAATATAATAGGATTAAGCGAACATTTATTTTCACCAACTTTGATCCTCTCCCGTGCCAGCACTCCTGCGCGTAGCAGGTTAGCCGAAACGTGGAGTTTAATTGCCAATCGCATTAAACATCAGACAACGCTACCATTTAATCTAAATTCAAAAATTAACGACAACACAACCAAAATAAATCAAACAAAAACGTAATAATATCATATATATAATATATATTCAGTATAAATATTTTGTTACTTTATTAATACTTCTTACTTTATATATCTTCTGAATTCTCTATCTTGTCTTACTTTATGATATAATTTTGCAATTTCTCATCAATTATCGTCTTTTTCTTTATATACACCATTTTCGTTGTACTAATTTAATTTACTTTTGAGTTGTGTTTATTTATTTTTGTTCACTCTGCTTTCACACTCTTCAACATGCAGAGTGTATTTTTTCAGCGGGGCGCCTTCGTCAGCGAGCCTGCGATTCTAGTGAAAAGGACAAACATGGGCAGCCAGGTGTGGTCCATGGAAAAGTTAGAAAACAAATTAGTCGATATGCGGAACATGTACGAGGACAGAAAGGATCCCAACAATTGTCAACGATTACCTGCCATTAAGGTATACTAAGTAGTTCATACCAGTTTTTTAAATACATTTTTGACTGGCTATTTTATTCAAAATGAGAATGAGAAAAATTAATGATATCAAAGTTAAAATGCACACAATTTTACATAGCTGAAACAATTTTATACAATTTACAAAATTTTGTATTTTACGAAATTTTACATACATAGCCAGTCAGTAATGCATTAAACAGTAACTAGAGAAACTATGTAAACCTGAACGATTTTTAAATTAGGATGAAGTGCCCGGGAAGACACAAGACGAGTCCCAGGAGAATCACAATCTCATTGGAGTAGTGAATATTTTCTTAAAAGTTTTGTTTCACGACGTTCGGTTAGATTATCACACGCCAATTATCAGCCAACAAGGAGAAGTCGCTGGACGACTGCAGGTCGAGATTAGTCGCATATCTGGTCACTTTCCTCAGGACCGTATCTGCGAGGCAACGTCAGAATCGTCGAATGACTCGACCTCGTCAGAACTTGAGGATTATTCCGGATCGAGTTTCATCACTTGTCGCGGGACCATCAAACAAGCAACTGGTTTGCCTCTGTCACGGAACCATTTTGTATTTTGTCAATATATGTTCTGCGGACATCCAGATCCCATAGTGGTTCCAGCCATCGACAATTACGGACAATTAACTTCGAATTGTCAGATAGGGCAGAGAGATTCTCTGGTGTTCAAATTTAATCGCACGAAAGATTTTACCGTGCCCATAACGGAGGAGTTTATCGAACACTGTAGCGGTGAGTGGTGAATCAAATTGTTTGGTATCTCAGTGATAGGATAACTAATCCTATTAAGCTGCTCTCTAAGGTACTTTTAGATACGTATATAGATATGGAATTTTTAAATACATAGAAACACATTTTCATATACAGAAGGGGCCTTAAGCATAGAATTTTGGGGACACCGAAGTGCCGGATTTTCGCGAAGTAAACCAGGTTGGGAAGTCGAGCAGCAACTTGCAAAAGCTAGATCTCTGGCTGATCGATGGTCAAAGTTAACGCGGAAAATCGAATTGTGGGTTGAAATCCAGGAACTAAATGAGCAAGGGGAATATTCACCGATGGATGTGGTTGTGAAACAAGATACATGAACAGGTACAGTGTATACTTGTTTTTTTTAAATATATTAAAATATCGTTACGTTATAGCTCATTGCTTAGCATGTAATTCATATTTTTAGGAGGTATTTATCAGTTACGTCAAGGACAGCAACGACGAATACAAGTTCGTGTGAAACCAGTACAAAATTCAGGAACATTGCCCATAATTTGTCAGTCGATATTAAATATAGTAGTTAGTAGAGTGTCTGTAAGGAATCGTCTTCAGATTCCATTGGATAGTTATCAGGACGAAGACTTAAGCATATTAAGGGAAAGGTGGAGCAAAGCTTTAATGAGAAGGAGACAATACTTGGATCAACAGATACAGAAACTCATTAACAAACAAGATATATTTTTCATATAGAGAAAACTTCAACCTTCTATTGAGATCATTATATAACTAATATTATACAATTAATTTCAATGTGTAATTACAGATAAAACTGAACAAGATATTGAACGAGAACAAAGCCTCGTGGATCAGTGGGTCAGTCTCACAGAAGAAGAAACGCAGTGTTAGTCCCTGCAGTAGGGTCAGGTATTTCTGGTACACCTGCTGACTGGAACCCCCCTCGAGGAATAAAACCACACATGCCTGTTCTCTTCCTTGATCTCAATGGTACGTTAAAAAGATTCTACATGTATTTTGTGTAAAATTATTCATCTTTTTGTGAACTATCACAATTTGTCCAAAATCGTTTATATTTAGCAATAGACACTTAATGATCTTTTAATAATCGAATATTCACAGCCGATGATCTTTCAATACATCAGTCGGGAGAAGAAGTCTCCGTAACCGGGTTAAATTCCATTTTACCAAAGGAACATGGCAATAAATTTTACAATTAACCCATAATTCGTTGCATAGAGAAAGATGTGTGCGCTATCGCTGCTTGGGATTCCAGTATGCACGACGATATACATCCGAACAAAGTCACAGATGGTAAGATATACAACAATAAAAATCTAATGTTCAAGAGTTTATAATATTCGGAATCTTCAATTCTGTCTATAAATATATTTTAGCAAGCGAACGGGTTTTTTTAATTTTGAAAACGACGGTGCGCCTCTCACACCCGGCGCCAATGGACCTTGTGCTGCGTAAATGATTAGCCTTGAACATCTACAAACGGCAAAATATCACAGACAGAATCTTCAAGAGGATCATTCGTACCGACTGCTTACCTCAAACTTTTTTTTTTTTATTTTATTTATTGAAATTACAATCAATTCTTAAATTGAGAATTTTCAGTAATTTTTCTGGCGTGGCGCAGTGACATGGCTGATTATTTATAATAAGTTAATACTTATTATAGATACGTGTAATTATAAGTAAGTATTTTAAATAAGTGAATGTTGCTTAATTTTGATAACTAAATAAATCTAGCGTTTAGGTCTAGCGGCTAATGTCTCTTCAGTCTGCGAGTCTGGTTCGATGTATCAAGTAGTCCAGTGATTAGGGGATTTCGGTGTTTGTTGACTCTTTTGCTATATCTATCACTGTGTTTTGCTATTTCCTCTTTGACTGTGGGTATCTTGAGGTCTCGATGGATTGTTTCGTTGGTAACATACCACGGTGCATCTAATAATGATCTTAGCGTTTTCGATTGGAAGCGTTGAAGTATTTCAATGTTGGAGTTGCTTGCTGTACCCCATAGTTGGATTCCGTTTACCTCAAACTGGAGTCACTTACAAAGTCGTGTCTAATACGCCAAAGGCTAGCGAAGAATTTGTAACGTCAATTCACATCAGAGACCAGGCCACACACCGCGGACAGGATGGCACCCAGATGTCTGCACATCCTTGGCGCGTACTCTCAATAGTCTTAAGTACCCACCAGGGGTCTTGGAATTTTCATAGTTAAGGTCCTTCGGACCAAGCGAGTATTTCTTGTCTTAGATTTCCTTCTACGTTTATTGTCTACCACGTGTTAGCCTAGAAAGTTGGTTTTCTTCACATCTGGTACGTTCCGTTAGCAACTTTCTCGCGAGGGCGGCTAAAACCCTTCCTGGTCCACCAACCGTCTTATTATCCAATCGGAGACGGTGTCTACTGCCCTCACTTCCTTAACCAATTGTCATCAGCAAATCCGATAGTCCCATGTCCTCAGACACACCCACCCCTAGCTTTCCTCAGACACAGTATCGTCAGTAAGACTTCACTTATTCTGTATCCTTAGAATAGTCAACATATCTTTTACCGGTCTCTACCCTTATAACAGTCGCGTACTTAACGTATCATTGCAACTAAGTTTTACATAACGTGGTGGGAGTGAATTGTGATTTATGTTAATTCAGTGTGTATTACATTGTGATTGCTGAATTCATAATAAAGTTTAATTGAAACAAAATTAATAGTTATGTTACGATTCAGCTATTTTATTTTATCATCCAACCCTCAACTTTACGTGACATATCACTCGCTCCGGTATTATATAACCGGAAATAGGAAAGCCTATTTTTGCATTGCGTGATTAAAGGCAGAAAACGCGTTTAGAATCAATTCCCATTCAACTGATATCTATTCGGACGATGTCTTATGTAAGGCTATGGGACGATGCAAGGACGATTCGCGGGATGTTCTGCCATTTTGCCATTACCATGTTTGCGTGATTGAATTATCTGAATGTTTTCACTTTAATCGCTGTATCATTCTTTTTTCTACTCTTCCACGATTCATTTAACCTTAGATTCATGAGCCGAGAACAAGATGGGAACGTTTCTGTCAATATTCTATGTACAGTTGTAGAAATTTGACTCTGTGTAGTATACATGGATTTATAAAATATATGGATTGAATCAAAATATGCAGATAAATATAAATAATAGTTTGTGTGTGTAAGTACGTAAGTAAACTTACCGCTATCTATAGAGTTTCATTGTACATTCTTTAAATTAATCTTGCATTCGATATTTTCGTAAAAAGCAAGTGTAACATTAATACGAATGCATGTTTGCTTATATAAGCAAACTTATATAAGTAAGCTTATATAAGGTTAGTAGATTGATATAAAGTTGGTTGATAGGTTGTGCTTTGACAAATTTGTTCAACGATTAAAAGTTTCCATTTCACCAGTTTTATACTTGGAGGTTGAAAGACATATAAATGAGAAGGATGTACTACACATTATGAACAAAGAAAAATCAAAAATTAAAAGAAGCAAAAAGATGGAAAATCAAAGGAATAAGGTACCTTGAATATGTTTTAAATGATATTCTAATAAAAATATTAATATTAATTCACACAATACAATTTCCTGAAAGTGTAGAAAAAGGTACTCAACCAAATACGACCAATAAAATAACCAGCTCTATAATAAATTCTTCAGAAAATTAAATAATAATTATTACCTGATAATGGTAGAAATCAGATGCAAAATAGCAAAGAACATCAAGCAATCGAATTTAGATCGCCTTGATATTGTAACGATACGTTGTTTTGACTACGTTCGCGAGAACACATTAATATACGATCAGTAACTAAAACTTAACATGAATCGTTAAACTTACAAAAACTTTCCAAATCAATTCTCACGAAAAAATAAAGAACTTCAAAAGAAAACGACGCGATAGTCTACTACGATTAAACGGAACAGTCGATAAAGATCGACTTGAATAACGGTTATCGAAGTACAGCACCGATCGATCAAGCGTCAAAATTCTAACCTCAATCAGTCATAATAAAAGAATTACCAATAAAGAGGACCAGTTATGGAAAAATATGCGAATAATGTGATCGACTTTCAAGGAATTGATATAAGTGTTTGCGAATGCGGTCGAGGTAAAGATCGAAGCCGGGAGTGTAAAATAAAAAGTAAGATAAATCAGAGGCGCTTAGACGACTTTTATTTCGTGTTACGCATACATATAGTGAACAATTAACACATCATCATGACGAAAAGATTCAAATTCCATTACTTAGATATAGTTGGCGATCGAATTTCGCGCGCACTGGTGCTACAGTGGTCGTTGTACGAATAACGCTTTCAGAAAGCATCGTGTGATCATTTCGCGCACTTGCTTACCCGTGAACATCAACACAACACAACATGACCGAGCACGATTAAAAGAGCCGAGAAAATGGAAACAAGATCGCGTTACATCGGCAAACGTGCTTGTATGGAAGTTAAGTTTAGTCGTGGCTCGATGCAAACTCGCGTTATTACCATCAATATTGCAGTCTCTTTAGCATTAATCTGACTTAAACCTCACACAAGATATATCGACTAAATTCTCGCCTCATTTTTTCAGCACCTATTTTTGCGTGTTAGCCTACACGCTTAACCATGAACCCATTTTTATTACTATAGCTTTTATTACGAAGCGAAAGTTTCCTTTCGATTTCGCGACAATCTCGAGCAGCACCTCTTAGCCTGTATTACTCACACAGCAATCACATACGTATTGCACGATCGCAGGCGTACGCACTAGTGGCACGACGTGCTTAGCGGTGAAGACAGATAAGTAAGAAAAGCAAAAAGATATATGATATATTAACGAAAAAATATAAATAAAAGTATAGGTAGGAGATATATTCCATGTAATTTCTTCGAAAAAAAGGAAAAAAGCTAATCATTCTTTGTTTGATTTAGTAGCGGACTCGTAACGGAATCGCGTGGTATCCCTCATTTAATGCTAGAAACAGAGTATCGTATACTACTTTTTTCGATCTCGTAGGGCCATGTGAAGGCTGAAGCGAATAAATAAGTTTAATGGAGTCACACCGAAACTGTGCCGTAAACCGAGAGATGACTTATTATGTAATAGTATTATTTTATAAGCAGTCAATAATATTAATAATTATCGGAAGTAAGCTACAAAATACCGTATCACCCCAAGAAAATAACAAAATAAAAAATTTTATGTATTCTTTTCGCAAGCTCGTCTCGTCTCGAGAGTACCTATACCTCTATTCTTAAATATTATACATACTGCGATACTTGCATAGAAGCTAATACGAGTATGAACTTAAACAATAAGGTGTGTACATTTTAATTTTTATGAATATAATAAAAGTATAATTTAATGTTCTGCCTGTGTGTACTGTTGTTGGATATATATACATATTTCTCTTTTATCTTATTCCGTTTTTCTATATTTTTATATTATATAACCATGTATTCTAATTAAACTAAGCTAGTTGTACAAAATTTTAATTAATTGCAAATTTAATTCTTAATTCTTGAAAGAATTGATTATAGAATTTTAAATAGAATGTTTCATCCTTCTTTAGGTAAATACTTCATTATTACGCACAATATGTTTGGTATTCAATCATTGTTTCCTTCAAGGCTCGTCATTTAATACAAGAATTAAACAATCGACTATAAATTACAGATCTTTTGAGGGTGAAGTATTAAAATATAATAAGCACAAAAAATACGTATTCTTGAAAACACACGTACAAGTTTGTCAATGAAGAGCAAAGATCCCTTTAGACCTCTTCGAACAATACAACGTCTATCTAAACAAATTTTTACTAAAGTCAATGTCAACAAAATTATCGAAGTAATTCTAGTATTTCGTATCAACAATTTCGACTAATTCGCACCCCCAAAAAGGTGTCCCAGCAATCAGACGCTCATCCCGAGACCCAACAAAAATTCAGTTAGTTGATTATACGCTGCTTAGCATAAATATTAACGCAAACAGCGTCACGACGAGCGTTTCGTACTTACGGCGATCATGGATCGTTCGGTGACACATGAAAGTGCATCCTTTGTCGACTTCGTGCATCACATAAATGAATCAGGTAGAGATTTCGAGTCGAAACAATATAAATCTACAGTATTGTAATATCGGAATAATATATGTCGGGGTGGCGTTATGGATAGGGTTGTGGGTGTTTGATGAATCTTTATTGGAATTAGCCATCGTTATTGTATAACAAAGGTACGGTTTATTAACACAAGTATGGATACCACAGACTTGACAATTACGCCACGGCGATTAGGCGCTCGCGACACTACTGACAACGGCTTTAGGTTCGATAACGAATCCGCTGATGATAGATGTACGTGCTCACAAAATCTAAGTCGGACTCTTTGTTAATAAAACGCGTAATATTCACTGATCGTAAGGCGTTACTTTATTCGTCGATGGGACCACAAGAAAGAATGACTTTCCGTCCCGATGATGCCACAAAGGAAAACTATGATGGGGTGTGTCTAAGGACACAAGATCATCGGATTCGTCGAGCATAGCCTTCGTTCAGAAAGTAAGGGAAATTGACGTTGCTGCTAATTGGTCAATCTCCATATCGGTGGTTGGAAAAGATGCTAGCCGCCCTCGAGGGAAAGTTGCTAGTGGGAGACGCCGTTCGTTCAAAAAAATAGGTCTCCCCTATCTTCCCATAGTTGGGACAAGGACTGTTTGTCTGTTTGAAGGACTTTAGTCAACTAAATCTTAAGATTTATAACGGGCCCTCAGGCTAGCTGAACATGTACTGCGGAGACGCATCGACATCTGGCAATCATCTTACTCGAAGAATAGGGTCTGCGTGTGGCGAGCTACGGGACAGAGACCGTAGGAATGTTTACTGTCGAGTGTTACAACTATTTCCTTTTTTAAGGAGAGCTATAGAATTGCTCCATGCCTTTGTTAGACAAAGCGTTCATCCCGTGACCGCGACTACGTTCGGCGACTGGCTGTCGCCTCGAGCCCAATCTCATTATCACAAGTCTGGAACAATTACAATCGAATTGAATAACTACAATTGTTTAATTGCAGCTATGGTAGACTCTAGATTACAATGTTGCGGGATTATCCGAAATTCCAAAGGCTCCGGTGTTCTTTCATCTCCGACACGGCCATCCTGACTATCACACGTCCTCGTGTGTTACTAAAATATTGAATTTTTCCAACATTAGACTCGATGTAACTGATATTATTTACCATTCAATTAAATGTTCCAAATAAGTCAAGGGTCCAGTTCAACAACGAAATTCTGTTCGGAGGTTTGACAAGCAAGGAAGTGAAAGAGAACTAAAATTAGTAGCGTTATAATTTGTATTCAAAGTGCTAGTTGCATTCTGTGAGTTACCAGTCAGACCGTAATGACACGACAGATCATTTTCGATTTCGTACACGGATGAATCTCAGTTTGTTGGATCGCATTACTACGTTGGGTGTATTACGAAAGCGCAGGACAACACTCTGGGCGTATTACGAAGGCGCACACGCTACATTGGGCGTATTACTATGACCACAACGTGGTGTTAATGATCCTCTGAGGTCAGTGTACTCGCATCGTTATTATCACCGTTGTTGTCATCATCGCAGACGTCCAACTCAGCAGGAACGCAACTATCTGGCATTTTTCTCAATATGTCATGTCTGTCTTTATATGATCGTTTGCCGTCTAAGGTTTTCAAAGTATATCTATCTCTTTCCAAAATCTCTGCTATCACGAATGGACCCCTAAATTTCGGATCTAACTTAGTTTGGCTTCTTTCCTCGTTTTTGCGCAATACAAAATCACCGAGATTAAACCTAACTATATTAGCTTTCGTTTGGTAGAATCTGTCTTTGTCATAACTAGCGCAAATCTCTATGTTCTGTATCGCCTGTTGCCTTACATTGGAGATGTCTATTTCTTTTTCCTCGATATTATCAGGCAACGATAATCCGTAGGGCCTTGCTGCCGTGCCAATTAATAATTCTAGAGGACTCGATTTAAGCACATGGTTGGTGGAGCAATTCAAGGCTAATTGTATCTCCCCAATCGCGACTGCCGAATAAAAATATAGCGGACTTATGTATAACTTTTATGTGGAGAATTATAATCATCTAAAATAGAGAATTGGACACGAGTTACTGTGTTAGAGATTGAGGCATTTACAGTGTCACACGCTCAAGAATGTCACTCGCTCAGAAACAGTAATGGGGTAGACGAAACATCCTGCATGCCATAGCTATCGAAACAATAACCAGATAGTAACGGATTAGCCGCCTCTGATATACACCCGACGATAACCCCTCCAGAGGGACCAAAACCTCAGTATAAAAACCCTCCCAAATTAGCACTCAACACCTTTTTGTTGTAACACTCTGAACCGTCGCTCTGTTGGATTCGCATAATAAATTCTATTACCATATCTAAAGTTCAATATATTCACCTTATTTGTGAAACGTTCGAATTGCGACGCGAGGAGATCACCGGTGATTTGTCATTTTCGTGATTTCTTGTGTCTCCTACGTGACAACAGCAATGCTACTAGAAATGGAAATTACAAAAAAATCCAATATGTGTTCGTAATGAACCGAAAATTCACGGAACATCCCCTGGTTTCGGAAAATGTACCCGAGAAACAGATTTCAACAAATTTTGAAATATTTTCGCCTGATTGAGAATTATTTATGTTTTCCGCCAGGTCACGAGAAAAATGATCCTTGTGCAAAATTTGAGTCAATTGTTAGACACGCTAACAGAGTCTTCACATTACATTATATACCGCATAAAGAATCATCAATTGCTGAATCGGAAGTTGGGACGCTGTGTCGTGCATAAAATTGTGGATGCTGCGCGATGCAGTTTCAAAGTATTGTTTGACGTTTTATTGCTACAAAGGCGCAAAACTAAAAACTGATAGCGCTAGAAGAAAGTTCGGGCTTGGATATGATGTCGTGGTAAATTTATTAAAAGAAAGTAATTGTTCGAATAAGGGATATCACATTTTTTCGACAACTTTTTTAGTGGCGTTGAGTTTGTTAGATATTCATATTCTACGGAAAGCTATTTAACTGCAACTATTAGAAGAAGTAAAAAATGTATTCCCGATTACTTGAAAAGAACTAATGTAAATGAAATGAAATATTTTCGAAACAATAAAGTGTTGTTTTGTGCGTATCGCGAAAGGAAAAGTGTGTAAAAAATCCTGTATTACTAATTTCAACGAAGATAGCGAATCAAAATGTGATAATAACAAAAAGACAACACGACAGAAAAATGCGTTTGACAAAAGCCGCTATTATTCAATCTTACAATACCTACATGAATAGTGTCGATGAATTAGATAAAATCCTGTATACCTATCTCGATGAACCAAGAACAGTTAAATATTGCGAAAAAGTGGCCTTTAGCATAATTGGCAGTATGTTTTTAAATGCATATATAATTTAGAAGGAAACAGTTAACGGTAAAGCAATGAACCGGTTACATTTTATTTCGAATACTGTTTTTAAAATTGATGAAGGAAAAGAAGGGACAAGTTTTCCAACGTGGTGATGTAAGAGAAAAACAATTGGTTAGTAAAGTTGCCACAACGTAACTTGCGACAATGTATGATCTGTAGCACTAAACATAGCATAAAAAAATCTCACTTCCTTTGTGTGCAATGTAAAACAGGATTTCATCGGATATGTTTTGATAAACACACCTGTGTCTAGTTGCGAGGGCTCAGTAGTTGCAAAGAATCAGTCGAGTCGACAGCGAGTTCGAGGCAACAGTGCCAGAGTACGGTCCAAGTAATACGCGCTAGTAGCATTAATCCTTTGCGGACTACCGCCGCATATATGTGTCCCACGTAAACGCTTCGCTATGACCAAAAATCTCATACGTTCGGCCAAAAACGATGGATAGAACCAAAAGAATATATGTGTCTCACATAAACACATTGCTGTGGCGATGAAGCTAACATTTAATTCTTACAGATTGTTATTTCTTAAGAACATATGTATGCATATACGCGTTTAAGAGATGGCAGTCTGTAATAAGGGAATTTTGAGTCACTCGCGTTCAGCCAGCGTTCTTCTCGCTATTCGAGAGAAATTTTGTAATCCCCAAAATGAAAAGAAAGTGTAAAGTGAGAAAAGCAGTAGCAATGGAAATATTATATTCGATGAAGAAGAAACTTATAATGAAGACAGTACAGAGATCATGGAAACATTAGATTTAGAATGTGAAAACAATACTATAAATAACAGCATGAAGTTATGAATGGGAAACTTTACTTAACTGTATTTTTTTAGGTATTGTGTAATTAAGACTTTGCTCACAAGATGTAATGAAGTACGTGTCAAAATTTTTTATTATTTTAATCATTTTGTACACTGCTTCTCTACATATTCTACAGCCATTTGTTGAACACGAGTCACGTCTTCCTGAGTACCATGTTGTTCTTTAAAATTGATAAACTTTGTAAAGAGGATCTTCATCTTTCTAGGTGGTAATGTCTGAACAACTGCTCTCTCTAGAACGTTCCTGTAAATACAAATTATTATAAGGTAAATTCTCTATGAAATTAAAAAGGCAAGATATAGTTGAAAAAATATTTTTACCTTGCTATATCAATATCATTAGATTTAACTAGGGAATCAATATTACAAGACCATATATCCACCCGTTTCGGATAAGAATTTAGAATTTGCTCAAAGAGAGTCTGTGCTCTCTCTTTATCCCCAAATTTGTTCTCCATAATCGCAAACCTTGCCATTAGATTTATATCTGTAAAATTTATATTATATTAGTATTTTATTCTTTATGACATTTTATTTCTGTTGTGTACATACGTTCAGATACTGGCAAAGATTGCAATGCTCTCTGCATAATATGCCTCGATTTGTTCTTCAATCCCATTTTTACCAAAGCTTCTCCACAATTAAACCATACCTCAGGGATATGTTTAAACTTCCCAAACATGGTATTAATTGTTTTTTCTAATTGCATTTGCTTGCCAGCCTCGACATGAACAATCAACATGTTTTTTTTTATTTAGTTGTTTACATTCACAATTTGTCCGATTTGGACATTTGGTAGAATTTTTTGGCTGTTTGATTATCATGTGGGTGACTACCCCCCGCGGGGTACCATCTTCGTGTTTGTTAGGTTGTATCCTTTATGAAATCTGTTGGGTGTTTCCTTTTTAGTCTTCTTTCTATGCTTGATGTGTTGCTATTCTTTCTCTGTACCTCCTTGCACATCTGCTAATCTCCTCCTTGACCGTTGGTATTCCCAGGTCTATCCGAATGTCCTCGTTTTTAACGTACCATGAGGCGTTTACTATTGTTCTAAGGATTTTGGCTTACATTGTCTCTATTTTGCTTATGTGGCTCATTGCTGCTGTTCCCCATAGTGGTATTCCGTACGTCCAGATTGGTTTTATGATCATTTTGTATGTTTTTAATTTATTTTTTATACTTAGTTTGGATTTTCTACTTGTTAGCCAATGCATTTGTCTCCTTGCCGTCAGCATTTTGTCTGTTATTGATTTGATACGCTGTTTCCATGTGAGTTGTGTATCTATATGGAGTTCTAGGTATTTGACTTGCCTTGTTTGTAATATGTTCGTGCCGTTAAGAAAGATGTTTGGTGGTGTCTGTTTTCGCAGTGTGAATGTAGTATGGTTGCATTTACTGGGGTTTGCTTTAATTTGTTTAGCTTGTAGCCACTTTTCTATTTTTGTGATATGTTCTTGTAGTAATGTGACTGCTGTTACAGGGTTAGTGTGCCTGACTAGTACCGCTGTGTCGTCCGCGAATGTCAGTATTTTGCTATTGGTAGTTGTTTGTATGTTGGTCGTGTATAGTGTGTATACTATTGGTCCTAAGACGCTTCCTTGCGGAACCCCTGCCTTGATGTCTTTACTTTGGAGTATGTGTGTGTATATTTGCTCCAGGAATTGTGTCCTGATTGTTTGTAGTAGGCTTCCGTGGTTTATTTTGTCGAATGCTTTCTCTATGTCCATAAAGAGCGCTGTACAGTATTGTTTGTTTTCTAGTGCTAGTATTATTTTGTTGTCCAGTCTGTGCATTTGTTCTATAGTGGAGTGTTTGTTTCCGAATCCGAATTGGTGATCTCGGCTGCTCGGGCAGAACTGCAATCAACATGTGACTGTATATTTTGAGTGAGTTGTTAGACCTCACTGCCTCTTGAAACACAGCATTTAATGATTCAAGAAATCCATATTTAGATTCTAAATTCAGGCAAGCCTTCCAAACGATTAATTTTTCCTTCTCTTCCCTGAAATTAATTGCTTTTAGCGCTCTTCTCGCAACTGCTCTTGCATTCTCTATTTCTGTTGCCTGTAAATGGTATGCCATATATTGTAACCATACTATTGAACTGTCTGGACTAGTTAAAACTAATCTGTCGAACTGATCTGCTGAATTTGGCAACTCGTTATTGGCGAGCGCTTCTTCTCTTTGGCGAATTTCACGTTCCTTCTGTCTTTCTTGTTCTCGACGTTCAGCGGCACTCAATTTCTTATTTCTCAGCTTTAGTTTTTCCTTCATATCATCTTCACTATCACAACAAGACTCTTTCTCCTGAAAGAGAGTTGAATCAGGGTTGCCATCCCAGAAAAATCCACACTGAGATTCTGCACGTTATCCTTATAATTGTGGCGGCACTCGACAGTAAAGTTTCCAACAGTTTCTGTCCCGTGGCGCACGACACAAAGACCCTATCGCCGCGGACAAGATGATTGCCAGATATCGATACATTCGTACCGAATATTTTCAGCTAGCCTATGGACCTGCTATAAATCTTAGGATTTATTTTAGCTAAGGTCCTCCAAAGAGACAAACAGCCTTTGTTTATCAGTCTCTAAGTCTACCCACTTCAGGAACACACGAGAAATCTGCTTTCTCTCACGTGCGACGCTTCCCGCTAGCAACCTCCTCTCAAGGGAATTAGCCAATAAACATGGACATACATTTCCCTCACTTTCCGAACCAAAGCTTTTCTTAACGAATCCGATGATCTCGCATCCTTAGACACACCCCATCACAGTTTTCCGTCGCAGCATCATCAGGACGGAAAGTCAGGGTCGACACACAACGGTCGTTACAATTGCACGATTCGAGTCAATTATCAATCTAAGCCTTCGACATCTCGCGGAATCATCGTTCGCACTCGTAGCGCATATCAAATCATAGCTATCCGAGCTTGAACTTGTAACCGCGCACCACGAACCGCATTTGATAACCGCGAGTCTTGCGCCAAGTGTACTCATCGAACATTACCGTTAATAAATATTTATTGTTGAATACATCTAAGTATTCCTTCAGCACCTATCACGACATTCCACCTCATAATTATTGACACTCCTAAGTACATATTTTAAATCTTTTTCAGAAGGTTTGATATGTTCCAGATTTATCTTTCCATCTCCTGTTTGTTCAACACACATTTTTTTAGAATATTCTAAATCTTTTGCTGGTTTTTCTCGGTTTCGTTTCCCTTTGTTTTCCATACTTGGTACTTCCCGTTACTTTTGAATTTTTATTTTTTTAGCAAGTACCAGGATCTTTTGATTTTTTTCTTCCTTTTAAGTTATTATTATCATCCGATTTCTCTCTCACACAATACTTCTTCTCAAATGTAGATTTTATGATAAAGAGAGGCATAATATCGGATTCTTTGGAATTTAATGGGGGGTAACATTTAAATTTAGAATGAATAGTATAAGGTGTTAGATCTAGCTGTAAATCGAAAAGGAATCGGGAAGGAGGTGACCGCGCGCTGCCACCACTGCGATGCGAGCGTGGATTCGGCGCAGCACACGCTGGAATACTGCCCGGCGTGGGCGCGGCTGCGCCACGACCTCATCGTGGAAATCGGTTGGGACCTCTCGCCGCCGACGATCCTCCGGGCGTTGTTGGTGAGCGAGAGAAAAAGGAGGGCCGTGACCTCCTTCTGCGAGCAGGTTATGCTTCGGAAAGAAGCCGTGGAGAGGGTGAGGGTGCGGTACTCTCACCCTGAGAGAATGGACCGGCGAGGGCGCGGCAGAGGACACGGACGCGCTTCGGCGAGGCGCGCTAGGTCCGCCGCGCCCCCCGGCGGGGTGCAAACTTAGGCGCTGGCAGCTCAGCGCCCGGGGCCGCAAAGCAGCCCGGTAGGGGAACCGGACTGCCTGACTCGACGGCTCCGGCGACGAGGCGCGGTGTGACGTGGCCGCACACCGCTCCACTAAGAGACGTATTGAGCGCGGAGGGGGTCCCGGTGCATCGCTTACACCGGTTCCCGGGCCCCTCTCGATCGTAGCTGGGATGGTCATCGTGGAGGTTTTAGTCGGTTGGAGTCCGGCACTACCACGCCGCTTTTCCCCAGAGGCGGCCTGGTGTCCGTGCGGATTTCCTCCACGTTAATAAAAAAAAAAAAAGTTACTGTAGCAAATACAAGAGCTGAAAGTGTATCACCAGGAACATATTTTGATGCCAGTAGAGCTGCAATTTCCATACAAGGTGACATGTGTGGTAAAAATCCTCTATTAACAGTTTGTCCTTCATATCTACTGATTCTTAAATATAATCCCTGAGTGGATGATTCTATTATTGTGCTTTCTACTTCTTCACCAATATCGGATGTTGCTTTTTCAACTTTTGTCTTGATTAGCCACATTTAGAGTTATTTTTCCCGAATCTGTGTTCACTGTTTGAATTTTTACCAAAATTGTTTGTCCAATTGAATAGTTCCAATTTACGTTAGATGTTTCCGTGTCGAGAGCAGTATGTGGAATCCAACCTTTAACATCTCCAAAAAACGTTACCAATATTTCACGCTTATGTATTTGAATGATAGTTGCGTGGTGTTTCGAGTTAATTTTCGCGTCTTATATGTTTGCTAAAATGGGCAAGTCACTCGTTATTAAAGACTTTTTCAAAGTGAGATATATTTTTTTCGGCCTATATAAATGAACAAGACTCTTGCTTCTACTTCTTTGTCCACTTTCAGCTTTTTTAAGGCACTTAAACCTTCGTCAGATATATGATCTGGTGTAATTCGCCCATTAAATTTACCAAATTGTACATTTACGAAGCCATTCACTTTATCGATATTTGTAATCTTTACATTTACCACGTCGCCAAGTTTAAATGTTATGGAGTTCCGTTGAGGCATCCACGTGGAGCAGACGTAGAGAGGACGGAGACGTGAGCGTAATCGAAATCTCCGGAAAAACTGGAGAATTCGGTCAAGGAACGTAACCAGAGTGAAGGATCAGTACCTGTGAAAGTAAAGCGGGTGTAGGAACTAATGAAATCTGGTCTGGAAAGACGTTAAAGGCGAAATTAAACCGAGTGTGAGGTTATGATGGTGAGGTAGCCATATTAGGACGCGTGACAACAGCGCCTCTACCCGGGGAACTACATAGACGCAGCCACATTGGCACGAGCGCCGAAAGCCCGCCACGCGGGCCATTCGAAAGTGGCAGTGACTGGAGGAGTAACAAGTGCAGAACAAGTGGCCATTTTTGCGTCCAATGGGGAAAAAGGACGCAGCCGTGGCGAAAGATAAGGAGGTAGAGGAAACCGTCAGAGAAGGGGGTGAAGCTGAGTTGGCTGCTGAGCCGTTGCACGTCAGCACCAGAAGCATGAAGAAGGCGGTCCCGCCTAAAGAGGGGTTCTCCTACTCCACACTGGACGCGGAGAAACTACGGACGGAAGAAACGATGGAGGAAGAGGAAACCCCCGCCGGCGAAGCGCCACGCGCGAAGAAAAGGTAGGCCGGCGGGATCCCCTGAACTCACCGCGGACCTAGCCGAGGAGATGCGAACATCTACTACGGCGGACATAGGCGAGGAACTGATCCGTCGAGCCTCCGAGGTGACCAATGTTGTCGAGACATCTGGCAACCTCAAGGGCACACAGGGAAAAACGCTGAAAAAAGCGGCGAGGACCATTGCTGCGGGCGCAACAGAGATGGTGAGAAGAATAGACCCCACGTCTGGCGCCCTCGCTATAGTGCAAGGACGCATAGCGACACTAGAGGCGGAGAACGAGGCGCTCCGAAAAGAGCTGGCCTCGCCCCTCCCCCCCGCAGGGAAGAGAAGTGACACGGCGCGTCTCGCCGCAATCGAAAACGAGATAGAGGAGATAAGACCCTCGCTGCACCGGTCGGAAGAACGCCTTCAAAACATGGAAAGGAGGGAAGAAAAGGAGGCCGTTCCGGAAGATAGTACGAGAAGGATTGAGTCTGGAGTCCCAAAAGCTCCAGTGACCAAGGGAGGACAAGCGGCTGTCACGGAATGGCAGACCGTCGAAAAGAAAAAAAATAGAAAGACGAAGGAGGCAGAGAAGACACAGCCGGCTAAGCTAACCTCCGGGACAGGAGCGAAGGACCTGAGGAAAGCCCTAGAGAGTGGATCGGAGAACGCGCGAAGAGGGGGAGGCAAACTTCCCCTTCCCACATACACCATGAACGTCGACGGTGTCACCGGTGAAATTCGAGCAGCCTTATGATAAACCAAAATACCGAGCGCCTTATCACGTGTGACCGTCCGGTCACCATCCGTTCTCAGCCGCCTGGGTGGCATTCGGTCACTCTAGCCGTTCTCTGAAATATATGACAAGTACGAACAAAGCCTTCTCCCACTCCGACGAATAAAACAATATAAATACACCCTTCATCATCATCCAGTCAGTCTGTAACAATTCTCAACTAGCCCAAGTATCAAAAGTGTATTATCGCGAACCAAAAATCATACTGTACAAATTGAGTGGAAAATAAAAGAAATCGATCTCCTATTCGGAAATTGACAAGTATCTTGTTTTAACTTAATTTTTACGCTACATTTTTGGCGATCCTGCCAGGATCCATTCGCTTCAGTGTAAACGAAATCACGATTTCGGCGTACGCGCATCATTGAAGATCGAAGGATCAGCGAACCACCGCGAATCTTTGCTACTACGAAGCCCTGCAGCAACTTTCAACGTTCCACTAAGGTGAAACTAGACGAGAGGACTACGGTCAGCACAGAGCAAGCCTACGAATAAGATTCGGAATCCAAAAAAAAAACCAACCAGAGAGGAAACATCCCAGAGACTCCTCAACGGTCATAACTACCACGGTAAGCTAGAAATCTGGATTCATTTTTCATTATCGTGTGAGAAAACCAAGTTTCTCAAGCGTTTCGAGTTCAAATAGCTACGATAGTTCAATAAGCCCGATTAGAATCATGTCTACATCACGAAAGGACAAAGTCGAAACTATTGAAACCGTTCCTACAAACGGAGCTACGGATAATTCGATTCTTGCCAGACTCGACATGATACAAAAACAAATCGAACTTCTTACGCGACGTATGGAAGAGACACAACGGACAGCCGACAGTGAAAATAGGAAGCGTACAGCGGAGATAGAACTATTAGCCAAAAATATCTCCAAAATAAAAATAGGACGCGACGCTACTACAGAACTAGGCTCCCTTATCACCATGGACGAATCTGTTGCCGCGAAAGATAGAACTTCCTCACCGTGCGTTCCGATTCAAACAGAAGGAGACAACCATCCCTCTTACGAAGATCGTCTACCGCAATTCACCCCTCCGAGCTTACGGGCCAAAGACGCGATAGCATGCATTCCACAATTAAACGGCGAAGACGATATCGGAGTAGAAGAGTTCATACGCGAAGTACGTGAATTACGAGCCATGTGTAGCGAACCCACGCTATTACTAAAAATGATAAAAATCGGGAAAATCACGGGTAGAGCCGCAATGGCCATTCGCAATATACCAATCAACGAATACGGACACCTGTACGATGCCCTACGACGAAACGTAGCCACCCAAGACTCCGTTAGAGAACAACAAGACCAGCTACGCGAAACGAGACAGCGTCACGACGAAAGTGTGCAAAGTTATATCATCAGATTCCGCAGAGCGCTCAATAAGCTACAATATAGTATAACGAACGAATACTGTGACGAATTTAATAGACGAGCTATGAACGACAGGATTTTAAGAGACTCCGTAACCGATTTTATTCGAGGTCTGAAAACCGAAATAGGACTATTACTACTCGCCAATCCACCATACAATATCCTTGAAGCCGAGAAAAGAGCCACCGACATAGAGCGATTCTTCAGGGAAGATCGAAATCGACGACCAAAACCGATGGAACGATTACGACTCCCTGAACAGCGACAACTAACAACTAATAATCCCAACCTAATCATTAAAAAACCAACTCCAACACCTAATCCAATGCCAAGAAGCTTCCGGCAAATTGAACAAATGCCACTTGCCCTAAGGACTCAATTCAAATGCTTCAAATGCAATCAGATCGGACATGTCTCTAGTCAATGCAGAAATTTTCAAACGCCCAGCCAATTTCCGAGACCACCAGCGATCCACAATCTCGAGACACACAAGAAAGAAACAGAGGAACCAATAGACCAGACTTACGAATTAACGCCACAACAGGAAGTCTCCCCACAGTACTTTTACGATCCGACGGACGGCGACATAAATTCCTCGTTGACAGCGGAGCAGGAATTAACATACTTAAACGAAGATGCGTATTGCGACCTAAAATAACAAAAGAACGAAAATTCTCGATGGGACACTCTAAATTTAAAACTAACGAACACGCCTTGGTAAAACTATTTGGCAAAACTCTAGAATTCTTTATAGTAGAAGACAACTTTCCAATTATAGAAGACGGCATACTCGGTTTACCAGCTCTATCTAAATTCAAATTTGAACTTTCAAATCAACAATTAAAACTTGACAATAATATTCTTTTATTGCAACAGGAAAACGACGTACCTCCAAAACAAGCAGTGTCAAAAACAGTCTACCTGGAAGGAAAACCGACAACGATATGCTTTATGAATGGTGGTGAGTGCCCAGCCAAGATGACCAATTTTATCGAAAATTCAAACACGTACGATCAAGTCTCCACATTTAAAGATTTAGTCAGACTTTCGCATATAGAAAAAACTCTCCGCGAACCAATCGAAAAAATATTGCTGTTTTACCTTGACGTATTCAATCTAGAGACCGACTTGTTACCATGTATTAACCTTGCTAAACACACGATAACGTTAAAAGAAAATAAAATCATTAAGACAAAATCTTACCGACCGCCTGAATGCCACAAAGAAGAAATCAAACGACAAATGGACGAAATGCTACAAAAGAACATCATAGAACCATCTGATTCTCCTTACAATTCACCAGTCTGGGTAGTACCAAAAAAGGCAGACGCCTCAGGGAAACAGAAATGGCGAATTGTAATAGACTTCAGAAAAATAAACGAGCTAACTGACCAAGACGCATATCCATTACCTGACATAGACGACATACTATCCCAACTAGGCAACGCAAAATTCTTCTCAGCCCTCGATTTATCTTCCGGATTCCACCAAATCCCAATGGACACAGACTCTAAGAAATACACAGCATTCTCCACACCACAAGGACACTATCATTACAATAGAATGCCATTCGGTTTAAAGAATGCACCCGCAACATTTCAACGCATGATGGATACCGCGCTAAGAGGACTCATAAATAAACATTGCTTCGTATATTTAGACGACATTATAATATTCGGACAGTCGATTGAAGAGCACAATAGCAACCTCGCGATAGTATTGCAACGCTTACGCGAACTCGGACTCAAAATACAGCCGGACAAATGCGAATTTCTCAAACCAGAATTAGAATATCTCGGACATATAGTAACCGCCGAAGGCGTAAAACCAAATCCTAAAAAATTAGAAGCCGTTAGCAATTTCAAACAGCCACGTAATCCCACAGACATCAAATCTTTCTTAGGACTAGCAGGTTATTACCGTAAGTTCATCAGAAACTTTTCCAAAATCGCGAAACCATTGACCGAACTTACAAAAAAGGAGACACCATTTCATTGGACAGATAAAACCCAGGAAGCATTCCAGACATTAAAAGACAAACTCTGTTCATCACCCGTACTAAAATTCCCAGACTTTGCAAAACAATTCACATTAACGACTGACGCCAGTAACGAAGGTATAGGTGCGATCTTATCACAGGACGGACATCCATGTTGTTATATCTCGCGAACTCTAAACCCACCGCAACGAAATTATTCCACTACAGAAAAAGAACTTTTAGCAATAATATGGGCCGTAAAACGCCTCCGACAATATCTGTTAGGGCGGAAATTCCTCATCCGAACCGATCACCAAGCGCTAAAATGGCTACAGAACTGCAAAGACCCCTCATCACGCTTGGTGAGATGGCGATTAAAACTAGAAGAATATGAATACGACATAGAATATACGAAAGGAAAAGATAATACTGCAGCCGACGCACTATCTAGAATACATATTCTGACCAGACAACGCGAAAATTTCAACATAGAACTCGATAAAAAGTATCACGATTGGGAAAAATCTACCGACGCGTTACCCAAAGTTCTCAAAATGACTCCGAACCATAAATCTTTCTATCAATTATCCAAAACAGAGCTAGGAAATTACGACAGAATCGAATGGTTAACTAAATTAAACGAAATTATTCATACAAACGAGAAAATAGGCATAGGCGACGACAGTTTCACAGAAACCGAGAAGAACGCGATCAAACGAATTTTATTATTCCTGAACGACACCGTAAAAGAATTAAATATTGCATGGGAACCAATCCAAACATATAGCGACGAAGAAATAGACGAATTATTAAAAGAAAATCACGATTTAGTAGGACACCCCGGTATACAAAAGACATACGACCACATTCATAAACGGCACAGAATACCAGATTTGATGAAACGCATACAACAACATATAGAATCATGCGACACCTGTCAAATAACCAAAACTACACGTATCAGACCGCGCGAAGAACCTTGTATCACCGACACACCCCTCGAACCAAACGATAAAATTGCTATGGACTTATTAGGCCCACTGAAAAAGACGAAGAAAGGCAATCAGTACATTCTATCCATACATGACGAACTGACAAAATACTTGATACTCGTGCCACTAAAAACTCGGCAAACGGAAACAATTTGGAACGCACTCTTGAATCATTACATTTACATCTTTTCTGCTCCAAAAAAGATATTAACTGACCGCGGACAGAATTTTATATCTAGTTTGATGCAACAGTACGAAGACGCGTTCAAAATCAAACATATCAAAACGACATCCTTCCACCCACAAAGTAACGGATCTTTAGAACGAACACACGCAGTAGTAACGGACATGTTAAAATCGATACAGCGAAATTCGGATGAAGAATGGGACGATCAACTTAACTTTGTATGCCTTGCATATAACACAATGATACACGACTCCACTGGTTACACGCCATTCGAACTTACCTTCGGACACCAAGCCAATCTTCCCTCCACAATATCCAAGAATCCTCAACGCACATACGCAGACGAAGTCACGTTCCGCAAAAAAGAATGGGACTCTAGACTCCGACACGCCCGCGAAACATTGATCAAAAGTAAACAGCGATATCAGCGCGATCAAAAACGTAAAATTATAAAACCTCAATCAGTTTTCAAAGAAGGAGACTCCGTTTTAATACATAACGATCATAAAAGGCATAAACTTGATGTGGAATGGTTAGGACCATACACGATTGATAAAGTCGACACTCCTCTTTGCCGGAATAGTATCCGCGCAAATAAATATTACACCATTAGAAAGAAACTCTGTATTCGTAGAAAACATAGGAAAAGGATATTTGTACAGCGATACTGCCAATATTATAGTAGGATTAGACACTAGCGACATATACGAGCAGATAAACACAATAGAATCATATACGTTTACAATAGACTCGCATGCAATCAGCAAAGAATACGCTGAAGGGTTAGACGGATTACAAAATCGTATCAATAACCTAAAACAACTCGCAAAACACTTGAAAGCGTTAACACATACCCGAAACACACGAGGTTTACTCAACATCGTAGGTTCCGTATCGAAAAGTCTGTTCGGAACTCTCGACGATGACGATCTTACGGTCATAAACGAGAATATGGACAAACTATTCGATGACAATAATAAAATCAAGACCATAATAGCTAATCAAACAGCACTTATTAGAAAAATTCTAAACTCAGAAAACCTAAACCACTTAGAGAAATCACATAACGATATATTAAAACAACAACGGCAGGCAAATATCGATAGATTTATGCTTAAGATGATCATGAAACTCGACACCGCGATGCAAACTTTACACTTCCAATTAGATGAAATACTTAACGTCATAATATTAGGCAAACAGGGAATAATTAGTCCACAAATACTCGACTCCGATGAATTTATAAAAAATTACGCCAAGGCAATAGGTAGCCAGATGTACAACACCGCGATCTCTGCCAAAACCGAACATTTTCAATTCATACTCGACATCAGTGATCTTAAACTCTTCACAATAGATAACAAAATATTTTTCAAAATCATAGTACCTTTAGTCTCTAACACAGAATGGAACATGTTACAAGTATATCCTATCCCGAGTAAGAGAAATGGAGTATT
Source organism: Bombus pratorum (assembly GCA_930367275.1). NCBI lineage: Eukaryota > Metazoa > Arthropoda > Insecta > Hymenoptera > Apidae > Bombus > Bombus pratorum. The sequence goes on along the minus strand of OV883995.1, from coordinate 4,133,710 downwards.
TTTGGCTCCAGCAGTCGAACATCAGATGTATTTAACCTCAGGTCTTTCATTTATAAACGCTGATATCGAGTACTTCAACAAATTTTGTAAAAATCGAGCCGGAACCACTATATGTAAACAAACACTACCAATCTATGACAGAAACTCGAGAACCGATTGTCGCAGCGAAATAATAAACTTCAAACCTCGCATTGAACATTGCCAAATAACTGTACTTAAGATTGAAGACATTAGCTTTATACCGCTCAAAACTAGCAACTGCTACATTGCGATACCGGCAAATCCGATAGAAATAGACACAATTTGCCAAACGAAACATACCTTGCAAAAACTCGACAAGCCTTCCATTATAAGAGCCAACACTTCTTGCGATATATTGTACAAAGATGAACACATGCGTATAGGCGAAACAAAAAACGAAGTCGAATACGAAATCAAAACGAAAACCCTAGCGCTCAAAACAAACGATAGTTTCACTCATCTGTTAGATAAACTCGAGCGAGCACCAAAGATAATAGATAATTTACAAGGCTATAAAACCACGATCGATAAAATAGGCGACGAGATAGAAACTCTTAATTTCGAACATAGAATCAAAAATATACAGTACTGGGGACTAACCACACTCCAGATATTAGGATACATAGCATTAGGCATACTAGGTATATATGGATTAAACAAAATAGGGGTATTCAAATGCATCAGGAAATGTATACCGAACAAATTATGTATCAATTTATTTTGCTGCCGAAATGAAACCATAATCAATAGCCACAATGCGACAACCCCACCGGTATCAAGCACCCTGGCCACGACACCCAACATCTATATTCCAACCAACACATACGACCTAGAGGATGAGGAGGAACCAGCCGTAATTTTCAAGCCACGTCAAGTCCAATTCCACAAAAGTCTTCTGAAGGAAACTTGAGGGACTAAGTTCGGTCTAAGAAGGGGGGAATGTCACCGGTGAAATTCGAGCAGCCTTATGATAAACCAAAATTCCGAGCGCCTTATCACGTGTGACCGTCCGGTCACCATCCGTTCTCAGCCGCCTGGGTGGCATTCGGTCACTCTAGCCGTTCTCCGAAATGTATGACAAGTACGAGTAAAGCCTTCTCCCACTCCGACGAAGAAAACAATATAAATACACCCTTCATCATCATCCAGTCAGTCTGTAACAATTCTCAACTAGCCCAAGTATCAAAAGTGTTTTATCGTGAACCAAAATCATACTGTACAAATTGAGTGGAAAATAAAAGAAATCGATCTGCTATTCGGAAATTGACAAGTTTCTTGTTTTAAACTTAATTTTTAAGCTACAACGGCAACGATTACCCTAACAGATAAATCGAGCCAATCCTACGCGGTGTCGGCTGCGGCCAGGGACAGCGTCTCCCTTGCTGAGGTCGGCATCAACACGATGAGGATGCGAAAGACCATCTCACCGGAGGCGTCATTCTGGAGGTCCCCGAGGATCAGGAGAGGGAGAAGACCGCAGCGCTCACAGCACGTCTGACACGGGCTCTGGGTCCGAACAAGGTCCGCGTGGAGACACCCTTCCGAGCCGCGGAAGCAAGGGTGTCTATGATAGACATATCGGCCACCAAGAAGGAAATCCAGAACACCCTGGCGAAGGAGAGCGGTTGCAAGCCGGAGGACGTTCGACTGGGAGAAATCCGCCCCGCCCGAAACGGCCTTGGATCTGTGTGGATACGAGGCCCGGCCGGTGCAGTGAGGATACTGGCCCAGGCTGACAAGGTCGCCATAGGTTGGTCGACAGCGAAGGTCGAAGACATCGAGCGAAAACCTTTACAGTGTTACAGGTGCCTGGAGATTGGACACGTAAGAAAGTCCTGCACCGCCAAGGAGAACAAGGGGCACCAAGCGAAAGCATGAACTGCCGCGAGCCTGAAATGCCTGCTCTGCGAGGCGCTTGGAGCACCATCTGTGCATAGGATGGGTGGACCGGCCTGCGCCCCCCTCCCCGAAGAAATGGACAAAAGGAGCCACCCGCGGATCCACCCTAGCCTCTTTCCATACCACCGGTATTTTTCCACAGATATTTATTCCGTTGAGCACTGTCAGGAGCACGCTAGCTCTTTGCTCCGCCAATAACCTCACTACAGTGCCAGGAATCCCATCCACTCCAGCCGCCTTCCTGGGATCGCATTTCCCAACGGCTATCCTCATGTCTGCTTCCTCGATGTCAAGCCCTCCTTCTTCGAAAAGTAGGGTCGTCGTCTCTTCCTGCGTAGGCGGTAGCAGTTCCTGCCTGATGACAAAGAGGTCATCCAGGATTCCCTCCACTCTATCTTTCCCAAGGGGCTACATTGGCGCCGACCGCATCATTTTCTTCCTCACTGCCCGATACGGCCTGCCCCGTGGATCCTGGTCTAAGGTGGCACAGAACCCCTTTCAACTCTCCTCCTTGCTGCCCCCGATCGCCCGTTTTAGTCGCCTCCTAGCATCATTGAATTTGGCCACCAGGACTTCAGCATCATCTTTGTGGAACCCAAAGCACACTGAGATCTTCTTCTAGCTCTTAGTGTTTCGCTCCTTAACATAGCGAGCTCATCGCTCCACTAATAGTTGGCGCTCCTCTTCGCACACACCAGGTGTCTCCTCCTCAGGTTCGCGGCACACGTATGCTCCAAATTCTTCTGCAGTCGTTCGCCGCATGCCGTCTCGTCAAATTTAAAACCGCTCCCGTCATACACTCCATCAAATTTATTTAAAAAATTCTCTACGTCCATCTCTTTCGTCAAGTATCTAAAAGCACCACCCTCCACCCGCTTAATATTATCCCTAAACCTATGTTCAATATAAAAATGGTCAGAGGCTGAGTACCAATCCAGGACCCTACTCCCCCTCCAACTCAGCCTCATTCGTCTATTAACACTAAGTATATCCGGGAAGCTAGTCCCTCTATATCTCAGGAAGGAGTAGCATCCCGTCGTCCTAATGTGTATAAGCTCGTTCTTCGTTGAAACATCCAGCAGGCATGTTCCCCTACGTTCCGTCTTAGAGCCCCCTACACCGAGGATTTCGCATTAAAGTCACCTGTAACCATAATCGCAGCTGCTCTTTTCCTCCCCTCCTTTATGACCCCTTCCAGTTCCTTCAAATAATCATTGAACTGGTGCTTACCCTCATTGGGGGAACAATACCCACTGACGCAAAACAACTCACCAACCCTGACCTCTACAATCCCTACATTTCCTATCAGGGTCTCGCTCGCCGCGTGTTTTCCATTAAACAGGGTGACCCATACCGATGCATCTCCACCATCGTCATTAAACCAAAAAGGCAACTGCCTATAGAACTCGGAGATGACCACTATGTCCACCCTGCTTTCACATACGCACTGCATCATCAGGTCTTGCGCCAGCCTGCATCTGTTTGGATTTATTTGTAAGACCCTAATTGGGCCCCCGTCTATTCCTAACACTTAAACGCACCATAGGGCACGCCAACGATCCCGTTACATGCCTTGCATTTATACGACCATGTTTCAGACACATGGCGCATCTCGGGTCTCTATCACAACCTTTCATAATATGCTCAACGCTGCCGCACCTCCTACACAGCTCTCTGCCAGGACATGCCCCAACATCTGGCACCTATAACAGCGCCGAACATTAGCTAACTGCCTAACGGAGGCTATCGTCAGCCCAGTTCTCAGTCTCCTTTCTCTCTCTTCACTAGGCACTCCACTCACCGGGAGGACCACCAACGCCTCTTGCGTGCCGCATGGTGCCGCCTTAATAGATTTAACTTCTACCTCCCCACTCTCCTCGATTCCCTACTGCGATCTGATTTCTTCCACCAGCTCTTCCCTGCTGGTGAGGGGGTCGATGTTCCTTATTTGTAGAGTCGCCCTGTTCACTAGAGCAGCCACCTCCATACTATCACTCAAGGCGGCCCTCAATTTAGCCGCCGCCTCGCTGACTACCACCGTCCTGTCGAATTCGATCAGTATATAGACCGCTCTCGTCCTACGGACCCCCTGGCTCCCTCCAATGAACTCCTCACCGCCATTATCCTCTTATAAACATGAAGCCATTCACCACCTTCCTCCATCTTAATTAGTATGGCTTCCTTCCTCCTCTTGTTTCTTGGTACGCCCCTCTCTTCGGTACCACTCCGCCGGTTTCTTCCCGGGCACACCATCGTGGTAGCTTGCTCTAAGGGAGCTCTCCTCTCCCTCCTCCTTTTTTCTACCCTCATCCATGCTTCGGAGTCCTCGCTATAGTCCGCCCTTGTCACTCTATTCTCCCTCCCACACGCCTCAGCGTATGTGCCCACTCCTCTTCGGGGCCTCTTGTACAGCTCAACTCTCATACTTTCAGCCGGCGATACCTCCTTTCTTTTGGAATGTCCACCTTTGGCTATCTTCACTTCCCTCTCCATCTCTGCCCTGCCTGCGGCAAGTGCTCGTCCTGGGAGACTTCAACGCGCACTCCATGGAATGGGGGAAAACCAGGAACAACGTGCGCGGCCGCGCGCTGTCAAACTGGGCCGCGGGACTTGGACTCCTGTTGGTGAACAGGGGCTCGACCAGTACCTGCGTGGCGTGGAGAGGGAGCTCCATCGTCGACATCACATGGGCCTCCCCCGATGCATTCAGGCGGATTACAGGCTGGAGAGTAGACGAAGGGGTCGAGTCACTTTCGTGCCACCTCTACATATTCATGGAGGTGGACACACCTGCACCTACAACGGCGATTCCAGGCGATGGTCGCGGCCCGCCGAGGAAAGGACGCGCGCGCCCACCGCCAAGATGGAAGGTAAAGGAGATGAACGGAGATCTACTCCGGGCGACTGCTATAACAACAGCTTAGAGCTGGGAGGCCTCGACGACGACGACCGAAACAGACGTGGAAGAGGAAGCCGAGAACCTTCGCCGGGCCATGACAGCAATCTGCGACGCACCCATGCCACGTGCCACGCCAGGCACGGTGCGAAGCAGGGCAGTCTACTGGTGGAACCCCCTGATGGAATCCCCTGGCAACGATGGAAATGGAACCTGCGTTGCTGCTGCGGATCATCGGGACGCTTTTCCCCCCGCAAGAAGACAGGGCGGCAGAACGGCCGCGGGAAACGACACGGCCGTTGGAATGGAGGGACAACTGGGAAGTCACAGAGGAAGAGATATGGGAGGCGACCAGAAGAATGGCCTCCCTCGACGTGGCGCCGGGCCCGGACGGAATCTTGGGTCGGATCTGGGGGGTAGTGATGGGAGTCATGGGCCCCAGGCTTCGGCGCCTCTACACAAGATGCCTGAAAGAGGGAGCTTACCCCCAGGCATGGCGGACAGCGAGGCTGGTCTTGCTCAGTAAAGAGGGTCGACCGACGACCTTGCCGTCTGCATACCGGCCGACATGCCTGTTAGACGAGGTCGGCAAACTACTCGAGAGGGTAGTCGCCACCCGCTTGGAGTGACACATAGCGGGTCAGGTGCCAGGCTGGCACGAAAGCCAGTATGGCTTCCGGAAGGGACGCTCGACGATTGACGCGGTCAGACGCGTGCGGGCATTTGCAGAGGACATGGTTTCCCGGAACGACGTGGCGCTGGCGGTTTCTTTGGACATCGTCAACGCGTTTAACTCCATGCCATAGGACAGGATAGTGACGGCCCTGGAGCACTTCGAGGTTCCCAGTTACCGAGCCTACCTCGACGACAGGTGGATATGCTATACCAGCAAGAAAGAGGAGGAAAGGCGACCCGTCGAGCGCGGTGTCCCGCAGGGTTCGGTGTTGAGACCGATCCTATAGAATATTGCGTACGACGAGGTACTGCGATGCGCGCTGCCGCAGGCGCGGCCGACGCCCTGGTCCTGGTCGGGGGTCGTGGCTGGCACGAGACGCTGTGCATCGGCGAAATCGCAAAGGCCTGCGCGTCCCATGCTGTGCGCGGACTGGGCCTGAGGGTCTCCCCTGCGAAGTCGGAGGCCATCTGGTTCTATGACAAGAAGAGGCGAGGGACCCCACCGCCCGACCTATGCATAAACATGGCAAGCGAAACCGTCCGGGTGGGATCGCAGTTGAAATATCTGGGTCTCGTCATCGACAGCCAGTGGACGTTCGAGCCACATTTCGACTCCCTGATTCCGAAAGTGTCGGCGGCTGCTAATGCCTTGTGCGGCCTGTTACCGAACATCGGCGGGGCGGGAGACGCGGTGCGCCGACTTTACGAGGGCGTCGTTCGGTTCCGAGTGATGTAAGGGGCCCCGGTATGGGCAGACGACCTGATGGCGAGTCGTCGCAGCATCCTGCTCCTGAGGAGGCTGCACAGGGCAACCGCCATCAGAATCATGAGGGGATACCGGACGGTGTCCCACGCGTCGGCGACCGCTCTAGCCGCCCCCCCCCTTGGGAGCTCCGGGCGCTGGCGCTCAAAAGGAGATACGCCAGCCGGAGAGTATGACATCCGGGAGAAGATCTGACCGAGCAGGCTGCTCCAAACGACCTAGGAACCGCCATGGAAGACATGTGGGACCTGTGGCTATCCCAGCTGATCAACGAGGGAGGCGAACATCGAGGCGCGGAGACGGTCATCCCAAGCTGGGAGGCATGGAGAAGCCGCCACGGCCTCCCGCTCACATTCAGGATAACCCAGGTGCTTACCGGACACGGCGTGTTCAGCGAGTTCCTGAAAAGAATCAGACGAGAGACGACAGACATCTGCCACCACTGCGGAGAGGGCAGGGGCACAGCGCAGCACACTCTGGAGCTCTGTCCGGCGTGGGAGCTGCCCCGCTGAAGGGAGAGAAAGAAGAACTCTCACCCCTGTAGGATAGAGAAGGAGGGCAGTCAGACGACCTAGAGCAGCTCCATCGCCGTCCCAACGGACCACGACTGGAAGGAGCGAAAGAGCTAGGGGCAATGACCCCCCTCCCCTAACGCCAATTCAATAGTCAGGTGGTATTAGGACTGGCTCGAACAAGTGGACGCGAGAAGAGGGTACAACGGAAGTTAATTCATAATAGGTTCCTGGAGCACTCCTGTTACACGCATCGGATGGTCATCGTGGAGTTTTAGTCGGTAGGAGTCCGACATTACTCTGCCGTTACGCGTTTATTGTAAGAGCGGAGTGTCCATGAGGATTTCTCCACGTATAAAAAAAGGAAGGTTTAAATGTTATATAGTAAATGACAACGTACACATTTTATAAACTAGGACGTACAATTGTTTAATGTAATGGTCGCGGTATCTACGTGTAATCTCTAAGTCACAAGTTACTGAGTTATTTAAGTTTCAATTCCAACGAAGTAAGAGTCTAACCCTTCTCATTCACGCTAGCGAGAGAGCGGGAATCAAAGACTAATGTAAAGTAATGCCTAACATAATGCTAATGCCACGTATCATATAGTTGCTGTATTTTCGACCAATCGCGGGGAGACGCAATCGCGAGGAGAGACGTCAACGGGAGTCGTAAATTCCCGTTACGATTATGATAATCGACACCACGAGTTGATCGATCCCCTGATTTCCGCTAAGATAATAGGGGTGATTCAGTTTATATAACACTGTGATTCACAGAATTATAAATTATATATTTCCAACAGTTAAATTACACTGTCGAGTAGTTACAAATAGATAACAACTTGTCGCACGAAGGTAAGCTAGATATGCACACTAGAGCAGGGCTCTTATAATTGAATTTCGTATGTTAGTGGACGCAGCACGATAGGATACTTAATAGAGTATGTGAATGTTCGATGATAACGAGAACCGACTTTTAATGCTGCGCTTCGACGTAAACGTTAGGCGTTCGATTTTGTACTATAAACGTTAGTGACTTGACCCTCCTGATGTCGCAGGAGCAGTAGTTGACTTTCCCGAGGTCTTAGGAGAAGTGAGGTACAGCGACGATGCCGCTTTCTCCGTATTTTTAAGTGCGCCTAATAAACCCAAGGACCTCTCTAAAAGCCAGATGTGCGTCGAAAATATTTTTAGACTTGAAAAATTCTTCAGGACAAACGAATTGACTGAAGACACATGTCGATACAAGACAATGAACGTGAGAGTTTATGGTGGGTCCTTAGGTTTATTGAGGATTGACAATTATTTTATTATAAATATTAATAATAAATATTAATTAAATAAATATAGATAACAATGACTACTATAGGTCTTATATATGAAGTACTAGACCGAACAAAGTATGAAACATACAAGATATAATACTCGTTATAGCATTTATAATAAAACAATCGTCTACTCAAATTTCATTTCTTCAGTTTATAAAAATACGAATTTACACAAACACCAGCACTCTACTTATCATTACTTCCACAACAACGTTCTCTTTCTAAAGTTCAGATTTTCGTAACTGCAGTTAAACGTGACACCCACATTGGCACACATCATTTTTTTGTATTCTGCTACAATAGCACTTACTATAGCTTTACTCGTAAACAAACCTGACAGGCGTGTAATCGACAAAACATCATTTATAAGGTCGTTTCTCTATTTACCCTTCTACTACGTGCATTGTTTTTGACGTGAAAACGCGACGCACTTACAAATCGCCAGGCCTATTATTCTGACTGCCAATCATTCGGCTAATCCGTTTCACATTCTTATCCACCATTCTTCGCTTGTCCTACATTCTCTCCCGTAATCACTTTCTACCTTGATCGATCGTAAGTGAACCGCGTGTTCATACACTAATTTCCTTCTTTTCTGTTATATTTCCTTCTATCGTCCTGTCAGATTGCGTGAGAACCGAGAATTCACGTGTTGCAAATATTCATGACCGGATGGAAAATATCCATGAGGCTTGTCATTAATTCAGATCTGTTTTCAAAAATAAAATTAGAATTAGTTCTTTACTGATTACTCGATGGATTACCAAGAGTTTGTTTACCATCCTCTTATTCTAACCCAGTCTAGTAGGATAATAGTAAAATAATAGTAGGAGGGTAAATATAGTAACACGTTATGTACAAAATAATATTTTTAAATGATGCGAGTTCCTTAAAAGGCATATCGGTCAATTCCATTGTAGAAAAGTGCGAAATAGTAAGGATGTTACAAATACTACTTCTTATATTTAGTCTAGGATCTACTATTATTTGTATCGTATTGTTGCGTGTATTTTTATGGGCGTAATACATTTGATTAAAACACACCAGAAACTAATACCGGCACATTATGTAAAGTTTGTTTCAATCAATGATAACGTTTCGTCGTCTAGTTCTCGCCGCATCTTGCGCGACTGTTGATCACGTCTAACTCATTAAAGTGAATTCCGCGAGATTATCCATAATTTGAAAACAGGGTCCTGTGATGCTCACGTGGAATAATGTAAATGTGAATTAATAAATTACAATTTATTAATAATTGATTGAAAATACAGATATAGTTAGACAGAAAACAATGTTTGATTAACGAAACTAAATGCGATACACGTATCTATACCAATTAACTTTACGGCTATTTGATAACTCTCGTTACAACAAACCTAACGCACACTCTCTTTAAATCTCTCTCTCACTAGCAACTCTAACAACTCTACAACACTGACAACTCGATCAACTCTAACGACTCTACTCCTCAGCGTCTCGATCAAATCTCGACTCTACTCTTCGACGTCTCGATCCAATCTCCTCTCTACTCTCGCGACACACTCACTTTTCAACTCACATACTCTGACCTCTCGGTCATCGCTCCTTGAACCCGACACCGTCCTTCTGCTCTAGCATTGTTTATTGTTTTTCTCGTAACTCTGCATGCTCATGTTTTGCAAGAACTAGGTGACTTTAGTCACATAGCTGCTCTCCAATATAAATTAACCACAGAAGGACGATGACACGGTTTTTTCTACTTCTAACCGATCTCTGATCAAAACCATTCTACGATATTACAATAATATTCTACGTTGGTGTGCGCCAGTCGCGAGATCCACGCGCCCTTCCCTCTCGATCGATACCTAAATTTATTATGTCCCACTTGCCGCCGTGGAACCGTGCTATATTACCGCAATTACCAGTTTTGACTTTGTACCATTCAAAACGTCACCGTAATAAAACATTTGACTTTCCATAAAATATATCTGCTCCTGAATCGAATAAAAGACTGACTCCGAATTCTACTGAAAAATTTGTTCCTTTGTCTGTGAGGATTGCGCGTGATGTGTCGAAGGTGGGAATTAAAATCGTTGCGAAGGCATCTGCTATTGTTGTGGCTCCGGTGTTCGGTATCGCAACAGCTATGCAGTTTTTGGTTAAGTTGGTATGTGGCAGGTTCTTCTATATATTGTCTGTAATAAACATCAGTTGTGGGATTTTCGCTCTTACCAATTGTTGTTTCTCGCAGCTTTTGCATTTTCTCATTAATTCTTGTACATCGTTTTTTATTCCTCGTCATGAATATCTTACTTATATGTGTTTCTTCCATGAACTCTTTTCGAATATCCTCTGGAGGTGCTATACTTGTTTCCGTATATGGGGTAATTTCGACGTTGGTGTTTTTGAGTATTTTTCAGATGAGAGTTTAGTATTTTCGAATGATAGGTTGATTCTGGTTCTTTGCCAATGACAATATAACGGCTGTCGTTCTCGTTTCTTTGAGTATAGTTTTCAAGTTTCGTAGTACTGTGACGATATTTTGGTCTTTCAGTTCTTCAAAGATATATTTTATGACAAATTTATTTTAGATTCATAGAAAAAATTCTGAACGGCTGAATGGTAGTGACGATTATTTGTCCTTCCTGCGGATTCTCCTTAGGAGGTGACTCTTTTCCAAGTAACCGACATCAGCAAGAATTCTTCCCCTGGCATCTTTTAAGTAGCAATTTGCGGACTTATTAAATGTACATATTAAATGTACATTTTTTTCCATTATAGCGATAAATATTTCTCCGGATATGTTTATTTTACAAGGCTCGTGGTTTTCTTCTCCTTCTTCGGGTTGCGAATCTTAGGAGAGTGATATATCTGTATCAGATTCTTAATAATCGGGAATAATACTTCTCAACTACGTTCAAGTGCTTTCAAGAATTTGTGGAGTCTATATTCTTATAGGCTGAGAAGATATACGAGATTGCAGACTTTGATCGCGTGATTTCTCTATTTCACTCAATGGATTGGGATTTTCAACTGAAGTAGCTTCTTCGGTTTCTCCTTCGCCCAATGTTATTAGATCCCTTTGTGAATTATTACTATTTTATTTAATGTTCAGACTTAACGCGAGATGATTGTTGAATAGTGTTGAATGTGCTATTAGCGTAAATGAATCGTATGAGTTTATAACGCCTTCCACGTGGATTTAAGGAATGGTGCATCAACGTCTTTCGTTGATGTGTTGGTTGCTTCTTGGTGAACTTTTTCTCTTTCTACAGATAGACGTGGCGCTGTAACTGGTCCTTCGTTGGAATTGCTAGGAGGTACGCTTTATGTAAACCTTCCTTGATTTCGTTCCATTCCTTATACACGATAACCAGTTTATCTTGGATAAGTGTGCTTCGAATTCCTTATCTTTGCGAGCGATTAAAAGAAGACCATTGAATTACGATACAGCACGATTGCGTTCTTGTTTCGTTTTCCAGGTTTGAGTACGATATTGCATTTGTACTCTAGCAACATTAATTTCCATTTAATGGAAATGGGATTTTTGACTGAATATAGTTAGACCAATGGTCGACAGTTAGTAATGTAATATCGTAAAGTAATTTAAATTAGAGATCGGTTGAAATTAGAAAAAACCGTGTACGTCGTCCTTCTGTGGTTCGTTTACATTTAAGTCATATGTGTCATATGTGTCATATGTGACTAAAGTCTCCTAGTTCTTACAGAGATATGAGAAAAACAACAAACAACGTTAGAGCAAAAGGACGGTTTCGTGTTTCAAGGAGGGACGACTGAGAGGTCAGAGTATGTGAGTCGAAAAGTGAGTGTGTTGCGAAAGTCAGAGTTGATCGAGACATCGAAGAGTAGAGTTGAGAGAGTTGATCGAGACATCGAAGAGTAGAGTTGAGAGAATTGATCGAGACATCGAAGAGTAGAGTTTAGAGAATTGATCGAGACATCGAAGAGTAGAGTTGAGAGAATTGATCGAGTCGTCTAAGAATAGAATCGTTAGAGTTGTCAGTGTTGTAGAGTTGTTAGAGTTGCTAGTGAGAGAGAGAGAGAGAGAGAGAGAGAGAGAGAGAGTGTTAGATTCGTTGTGACGAGAGTTGCCAAATAACTGTAAAGTCATTTGATGTAGACACGAGTATCGCATTTAGTTTCAGTTAAACAGACATCGTTTTCTGTCCAATTAATCCTTGTATATTTAATTCACTAATAATAAATTGTAAGTAATCGGGAAAAAATTTATATCTTAATTTCCACGATACTACAAGTGGGGGCTCGTCCGGGATTGAATAAGACAGAGAACGACACGTTTTAACGGAGCTATTTGTGCTAAAGTAGAAAATGAATAAAAATGGCAAACGTTGAAGACGAACGATTGTCGGGTGAAGGGGATTTGACGCTGGATGAGCTGAGGAGTAAGCTCGCACAGATGAATTTGCCTAATATCTGGTGCGAGGTCAGTGTTGGTTGCCAGGCTGAACAGAGCGTGTAGGGCTGGCCGATGTACTCCTAAGGAATCGAAGCGTGGCGAAGAACCAACAAACCAGCGAGACCTAAGGAGCAGGCAGAGAGGCGAACGCAGTCAAGAGGGAGAGGAAGACCTCGAGAAGCTGAGGACGAAAGAGTTGAGAGCTCGCATCGTTAGCTTGGGGTTAAAAGTAACGGGAAGAAAATCCGAACTACGCGCACGGCTACAGGCGGCCCTAGAAGGAAACGATGTATCGTCGGAAGAAGAAAGCTCCGACGAAAGTGAAGATGCAGATGACAAAGAAACGCAGGAGGATACAAGAGAGGTACGCGAAGGGTGTATCAGAACCGTGATGAATGTTGTCGAAGGGCATGTGTTGGTTCGACACTGAGTTTTAGAGACGTCGAAGATGTATTAGAGTCGTTTAGTGGCAACAAAGGCGAAAATGTGGAGCGATGGTTCGAGTCGTTTGAGGAAGTCGCTGATACGTGCATGTGGTCGGATGTACAGAATGCGGTCTACGCGAGGAAGCTGCTGAAGGGATCAGCGAAAATATTTGCGAGCTTCGAGTGTCGTGCCAGGACTTGGCATGAGTTGAAGAGGGGGCTAGTGAAAGAATTTTCGAAGAAGGTTAATAGTAGGCAAGTACATCAGAAACTTAGAGAAACAAAAAAGAAGAGTGATGAAGCATGCTTGGCTTACATGTACCGCATGCTCGAGATAGCCAGTCATGTGGATATAGAGGAGGAAGCAAAGGTGGAATACATAGTGGATGGAATAGTAGACGACGAGAGCAATAAGTCTGTGTTGTACGGCGCTATGTCAATCAAAGAGTTGAGGAAGCGGTTAGTGATGTACGAAGAGCAGAGGAGTCGCAGAGTAAAGTCGATTGTGAAGCCGGCTAAAACCGAAAAGAACGGGAAGCCCAGTCGATCTGGAGGTGCGAGGAAGGCGCGATGCTACAATTGCGGTGATGCAGAGCACGTGTGTGTGGAGTGTCCGAGCAAGTCGAGAGGACTTAAATGCTTCAAATGTAAGGAGTACGGACACATCGCATCAAAGTGCGACAATCTGGGTGAGTCTTCCAAAAAATTTGTAGCGTGTTTCGGTTGTTACAAACACGGCGTGGTAAATTTCGAATTGAGCGCGCTGATAGACATTAGTAGTGAGCTGACTCTAATACGAGCTGATTAGCATGCGAAAATCGGAGCGCCCAGATTAAGTCTGGAAATCGTTGGATTTCGCGGTGTCGGTTTCGGAAGGAATTTTACGCTCGGGAAATTTTCGACGAATATTGTTATAGACAACAAGTCGTACTGTATAACAATACACGTAGTTCCAGACACAGTGATGCAACACTCGCTTATTATTGACGCAGACTTTTTGGACACTGTTGAAGTAAGTATAAAAAGGGGAGAATCTTTTATTCGTAGAATAAAGGACGATAATCCCGATGAGTGTCCGGAAGTCCTCAAAATAGATATAGAGACACAGGCGAGTGAGATAGATTTGTCCCACATTAAGGACATGCAATATAGGCAGGCAGTGGAAAATCTGATCCGAGATTATAGACCACTGAAAACACACGAAGTAGCAATCGAAATGAATGTGATATTACAGGATGATCTTCCCGTTTACGAAAGGCCGCGAAGACTATCTCCACAAGACAAGGTCGAAGTCGATAAACAAATAAAAATGTGGCTGGAAGACGGCATAATACGCCAGTCACATTCCGATTATGCCAGTCCGATCGTTTTAGTCAAAAAAAAAAGATGGCTCGACTGTCGATTACAGACGGTTAAATCGAAAAGTAGTGAAGGACAGATACCCGCTGCCCTTGATCGAAGACCAATTAGATTCGTTGCAGGGCTCGAGGGTATGCAGTACTCTGGATCTCAAGAACGGATTCTTTCATGTTCCTGTTGGGGAATGTAGTAGAAAGTATACGGCATTCGTAGTCCCCACGGGCCAGTATGAATTCCTTAAGATGCCATTTGGATTATGTAATTCGCCAGCCGTCTTTCAGAAATTTATAAATGCAGTTTTTAAAGAATTGATCGCGGCGAGGGTTGTTCTAACGTACATGGACGATCTGATTGTGCCGTCGACTGATCTTTCGAGTGGAATTGAAAAGCTAAGATTGGTGTTGCATGTCGCTAGCGAACACGGACTACTCATAAACTGGAATAAGTGTCGATTCCTACAGACAAGGATAGAGTATCTGGGCCACATTGTCGAAGGCGGTAACGTTCAGCCATCGGAATGCAAAACCAGGGCCGTCGTTAATTTTCCGAAGCCTCGGTCCGCTAGAGATGTTCAGAATTTCCATGGTTTAACGGGATATTTTAGAAAGTTTGTGCCCCGATATTCTATCATTGCGAGACCATTGTCAGATCTGCTAAGAAAAGATGTTCCATTCAGGTTCGAGTTGCGCGAGCGAGAAGCGTTTGTAAGGCTGAAAGCAGCGCTGAACGAGAAACCGGTGTTAAAGCTATACTGCGTGGGGGCGGAGACTCAGCTGCATACAGATGCGTGTAGTAGGGGATACGGTGCAATTTTGTTGCAACGCGACAGTGAAGACAACGCTTTTCACCCTGTGTATTATTCGAGCGGAAAGGCCTCGCCGGCTGAGGAGAAATACACCAGCTATGAGCTTGCAGTTCTGGCCGTCGTGAAAGCGTTAAAGAAATTCCGCGTTTACCTGCTCGGTATTCCATTCAAAATCGTTAGATTGTCAGGCATTTGCATTAACAATGCAGAAAAGGGACTTGTGCGTACGTGTTGCGAGGTGGGCGATCCTTTTAGAGGAATTCGACTACAAGGTGGAGCACAGACCCGGGAGCAGTATGATGCATGTTGATGCGTTGAGTCGGAATCCGCTACCCGAGGTCATGCTGATAGACGAGGACGAGCGAGGGATCGTTGCACGGATAAGGAGCGCGCAGCTGCAAGAAGACGACTTGCGGCAGATCCGAGACAACATTGAACAACATGAAGTGGACGGGTACGTCCTAAAGAACGGTATTTTATACGGAGAAATAAGGGGTACACCGTTATTGGTCGTGCCAAAGTCGATGCAAACTTAGGTGGTTCGACGAGCTCACGAACGCGGTCACTTTGGCATCACCAAAACAAAAGCGTTGTTAAGAAGGGATTATTGGTTCAGAGGAATGCTCGAAAAAGTGGAAAAGGTAGTGCAGAGTTGCATCGACTGTATCCTTGCGGATATAAAGCAGGGAAAACAGGAGGGGTTACTAAATACCATCGACAAGGGAGAATTGCCGCTCGACACCTACCACGCCGACCACCTTGGACCATTACACTCTACAAAAAAAAGTTATCGACATATCTTTGTAGTGGTGGATGCGTTCACAAAGATCGTCTGGTTGTATCTCAACAAGTCGACGGGTTCTGCCGAGGTTATTAGTCGCTTGAGGAAGCAGTCTGTGAATTTTGGGAATCCGAGGAGAATCATCCCCGATCGCGGGACAGCATTCACGGCCGGCGCTTTTGAAGACTACTGCAATGAGGAAGGCATACAGCACGTTCGGACTACAACTGGGATCCCGCGGGCGAATGGACAAGTAGAAAGGGTGAACCGAACGCTTATTCCACTGCTGACGAAGCTGTCTGCGCCAACGCCGGGCAAGTGGTTCAAACACCTGGAAACAGCACAGAGGTACTTAAATGCAGCTCCCAATGTAAGTACGAACGCTGGCCCGTTCCAGTTGTTCTTCGGAACACGAATGAGGCTGCGAGACGATCCACAGATCAGGCAGCTAATCGAGGATGAACAGGCCGCGGTGTTCCAAGAGGAACGAGATCAGTTGCGTGCAGACGCAAAGAGACGGATCGAGGAGATCCAAGCCCGAAACAAGCGGGCGTATAACAGGAGATGCCAGAAGGCGACAGCATACAGGACGGGAGATCTAGTGGCGATCGAGAGGACGCAGGACGGTCCCGGGCTAAAGCTGCATCCGAAGTTTCTTGGACCGTATCGGGTGGTAAAAGTCCTGCGAAATGATCGATACATAGTGCAGCGAGAGGGCGAGCATGAAGGGCCACGTACAACTTCCACGGCAGCCGATCACATGAAGTAGTGGAATGTTGACGATAGTGATGTAAGTGCGAGCAACGATGATAAGCACATCTGAGGGCAGATGTGATTGTTAGGAAAGGCCGAATGCAATATCGTAAAGTAATTTAAATTAAAGATCGGTTGAAATTAGAAAAAACCGTGTACGTCGTCCATCTGTGGTTCGTTTACTTTTAAGAGCGCCTATGTGACTAAAGTCACCTAGTTCTTACAGAGATATGAAAAAAACAACAAACAACGTTAGAGCAAAAGGACGGTTTCGTGTTTCAAGGAGGGACGACCGAGAGGTGAGAGTATGTGAGTCGAAAAGTGAGTGTGTTGCGAGAGTCAGAGTTGATCGAGACATCGAAGAGTAGAGTTGAGAGAGTTGATCGAGACATCGAAGAGTAGAGTCGTTAGAGTGGTCAGTGTTGTAGAGTTGTTAAAGATACTAGTGAGTGAGTGAGAGAGAGAGAGAGAGAGAGAGAGAGAGAGAGAGAGAGAGTGTTAGATTCGTTGTGACGAGAGTTGCCAAATAACTGTAAAGTTATTTGATGTAGATACGAGTATCGCATTTAGTTTCAGTTAAACAGACATCGTTTTCTGTGCAATTAATACTTGTATATTTAATTCACTAATAATAAATTGTAAGTAATCGGGAAAAAATTTATATCTTAATTCCCACGATACTACAGTAATGAGTGCAAATTTACGTACACAGAAGGTCGGAAATATTGCGTAGCATATACCATAGCCAGGCATTCCTTCTCAGCTGCAAAATAATTCTTTCCGACAGCGTATAAATTGCGAGAACCATATGGAACCGGTAAATCGCGACCAATTTCATCTTGGTTCAATACTGTATCCAATATTTGTATGGTTTAAAGCGTCGTTAATGATAACGCTTGGATGGTTGAAATCTGGATAATGTAATATTAGTTTTATGCAGGCTTCGACTTGCAGACTTTCAAAGTTCTTCTATTGTTCATCGGTCCATTTCAAATGGATTTCTTTTTCTAGCAGCTGAATCAATGATTTTGCGTTAACAAAATAATCTCTGATAACGAAGGTAGTGTGACTTGTTAATCCTAAGAATTATTAGATGTCCTTGGATTCTGGATTGTTGCATTCTGACTTTGGAGTAAGAAAATTTTCTTCCACATGAAGTTTCCTTGGACCTGGTTTGACACTGTCGGCAGAAATTATGCCTTAAGTATGTAATTTTTTTACGCAGAAATTCGCTTATATTGGTTAGGAAAGTAAATCCGTGATTTTTGAGATGATTCAACAATCCTTTAATTTTGACTTCCTATAAAAATGAAGAGTAGATTACTATATCATTCAAATAATTTTGAATTTATATTTCATTGAATTAATACTTGATATACTAAATGTTGAAATTCATTTGCCAGATCAAAGATTGAGAAATACTTTGCACCTCTCAGTTGGTCCAGAGTTTCGGTAATTTGAGATTGCGGATTCTTGTCGCTTTGTTTTTTTCGTTCAGTGCACGAAAATTAATTATCATGTGCCAATGTTCAGTATCATCGGCATCCAATATTTTCGATACAATCCATAAAGCGGAGTTATACAGTGAAGTGGATGGTCTAATTATTTCTTGGAATAGCAGAGCTTCAAATTGATGCTGTATCTTCTCTTGATTCGTCAGTGGGTAGCGGGTACTGCCTAGTATACATTGCAATTTCGTCTGTTACATAAATCGAGTGGTGAATTCTTCATTCGTTATACCTTACAACTTTCGCAAGTAACAATTTCATTTATTATTTGGAATAACAACGATATTCCAAGTGGATAACTTTGGTAGGACAAGTATCTGTAGATACCGTAATATAATATCTGCCATAATATATTGCCGAATATCAATGTCGCTTGTTATATGCATATTGTTGGGCTTTTATTGAAACGTTTCGTCAATGCCTTGCCCGGACAAACATTGAATTTCTGAAAAGTAACTAAGTAGGCACGTCCGCGCAGAGTGCAAAAGGTGGAAATTCCTGACCGCGAAACTAATTATTTATTTATCAAAAGTAAAACTATTAGGATGATGTTTAATATCGTATAGCATCAGTATCGGTATTAATGTCTATTACTATGTATTAATATTAATTTATAGTATAAGCACGTAGTGTTAGGTTTTCAACTGGTATATTATGTATGATAGTAATATGTATCTATATATGTACTACTGCATATATTATACATATGTATATATACCTATATACATATGCACAATATAAGACAGTAGTATATATACATATATTATGCAAGACTAATAGAAAACATTATCTTCCAGATAAATATCTTATCTTTTTAATATATACGTGAAATATTTTTTATATACATATATCAAATTTAATTATTTCAACATATACCAAAAATACCTTTTTAATACATGGGTTGTCCTCGGTAATTATTGACAGCCCTTTATTGCCTGACGTATTGTAGTTAACAAAAATTTGTTAACATGACATAACATTCGTTGCATGATACAATTAGGGCACATCTTTAATAAAGTAACATTGTTTACATCACTATTCCCCAAGATATGAAGGTAAAGCTCAAATTCAACGTAAAGTTCAAGATAAAACTAAAATGGAACTATATATTTTTCTCCACATGATTCGATAGTACCTATTTCACGAGATGCAATATTTGATACGTGGCACTTCAGACGCGAACAAGGCAACCAGCCGCGCTTTTGACCCACTTGAGGAATGTTTTCTCGCAAAAATCAGTAAATTTATTAGCACAATATCACAAAAATTAATTGAAATCGGTAATATACACGAAGGGTTAATGAGAATTTATCTTGAGAAGCATTATCAAATGATGCCAAAAAAGACATAATTACAGATTAAAACGGAACTGCATCTCCATGTGTAAAAAAATAATAATGTAAAAAAGATGGTTTTTTATGGTTAATTACATATATTAAGTTTCCATTTTCTTAGAACCACAGTTGAGCAAAATTTGATTTATCTATTAAATAACAATTAACAAATTAAAATAACATTTTAATTTTGAATAAGGTTTAAATTTCTTATTTAAATAATAATCGTTTAGACGATTCCAAAAATAAGTTATTTATTATTTCTTAGTTGTAAATGAAATTTTATTTTCTATATGGATTAAATCCCACAACAAATGATAATATATAAATATGTTTTGTTTTTGTCTTATTTGTTTCATTTTGTACAATGAAAAAATCGTATAATTAATACGGATATTTTTCAATAGACAGATCACAGTTCATATTATTCTTAGCTAATATTATTAAAAATTACAAGTTGTAATTTACAGCAATATTTCTGATTGAAACGTTATATTTATGTAGAAATAAATTTGCTCAACGACCGATAAATAACAAATAAAAGTAATAAATAAAAAATAAAATTGTATTTGTAAATAACAATTAATCTCACTATATTAAACAATGTCTTCAAACTTGTCCAAATAACAAATAATTCGTTTCTGCTTTTCATTTGAACTCTCCGAAAATTTATTTTATTTGAGCGTTTCACGTCGATTGCGCGAAGCAATTCAAAGAATTTGTGAAACGATAACTTGTAGAAATCTCATGCGTCACTACTGACTCCAGCGTTTCTCGCAAAAAATTGTTGAGAAATATTAGGTTGGTATGATCGCTAGTTAGTACAAGCTAAGTTGGTACGACTTCTAACGACGCTCTTTTGTCTTAGAAGTCGACCACGTGTTAATTGATCGAGTGTATCCTGTGTGTTAAGACGTATTGTACGAGGCGGAGAAATATATTTGATAAATCGAATCTGTGTGAATCGATAAATTATCAAACCCAAACCCACATCCTTTAACAAAAATAACATTTACAGTCACCATATTCACGTGATCGCTCCCTTGCGCTTATTTGTTATTCTCCAGGATGAAAAAATAAAAGAAAAATCCTTATGCGAACTATGCGCTATAGAAAAAAGTGCTTTCAGAAATGTGTTAATGACTGAAAGACACACTGGCAAAAATATATTGTCATAAAAATATATCTGTTGAGGTTGACTGATAGAAGAACGAGTGAATGAATTTGTAATAGAAAAATATATTGAAATAAATAAAGGTATAAGTATAAGTATAATGTATCAGTATAAGAATATGCTGATTCAGATCCTTACTGCCTTAGTGTTACAATACAATAGGGTCGATAGAGAGCACATTCATACATTTACAACAAAAGGACATTATCAAGAAAGTTAACCTTCTAGCTTTAGCTAAAGGCTACAAGGAACATAAATAGAAATCTATTTATTAGTTCCTTTGTTCCCAGACCTAACCCAAAGCACAATGTATATTCAAGGGTACAGTAATATGAACCTGTCCTTATTTAGAATAATTTTGTTTCACTAAATTCTATTTTCTGCGTAATAGAGGTCTCTAGGTCACGGATATACATAAATAAAGATGTGGAGTTTTTCTTGAAATAGTTGCTTCAACATTTGCAAAGGGAGTAACTTAAATATAGACGAACAAATAAATATTTTCTCAAATAAGAAAAAAATTCAACGATCTTTTCGAACACGCCTCGTATGAGGGGGGGGGGAGAAAAAGGAGAAAGTAAAAAATGATATGCAGCTTGATAGAGGTTCAAAAGAAAGGTCTGAGGAAATTGTCTGAAATAAAATGTGACGATTAAGAAAAGATTGGGACATGAAAATTGTTATATAAAATATACTTTATATATTCTATTTTGGTTCATATATATAATATAAAAAATGTAATACAAAACGAGTGAGCACTAATGTTTATTCAAAGTTTCTGTAATTTTGATAGTTTTGTATTTTTTTATTTTTATATTTTTATATTTTCTATATTTTTGCACTTTTATATTTTTAAGCGTTTTCTATAATTCTATATTCATGTAATAGTATAAAAAGAAGAATACGGTACGTGAATGTTACGCGTGCGCAAGATAACCAGGAGAGGTTGTATAGGAAACGAGAGTTCGTTGGACAAAGAGAATATTTTTTAGGAATACTATATATGTTTATGTAAACTATATACCAAAGAATTAAAAAAAAAATAAATGAATAAAATCGGGTAACTAATTAGTTACCTAATACCATACCATACCATAGTTAACTGATTAGAAGAGAAAAAGGAAAACATTCGCTAAACGAAATGGCGCGTTCAACCTCCGAAAGCAAGGTTGCGATGGTGGCATTAAGAGTTGGGTTGCATGACACAAACAATTTCAAATTGAAGTTCAACCACTAATCACGACAAGGCCACGGTGATTTTTACTCTTTTCTATACGCAGGCGACACGTTATAATTAGAGATCTCACACCGCTGGTGCAATATTTTTAATTATATTTTTAATACAGCGCTTATCGCATCGAGCAACATTATGGCCATTTGTAATCATTCATTGATTAAGGCACGCAGTACATCATTTAAATCCGTCATAATAAAAAGGAGAAAGCATGATTACATGCATTTTGTAATAAAGATAATAAAAAAGACTCACCATACTAACGAAAAGGAAGATTTATAATGATTTACCTTACAGGAGAATAGCTTTAGTTGAATAACACGAAATCCATGCACAAGTTTCTGGAGATCCAAAGACTGAGCACCCTAAGAAATTAAAGCAAGTTGGACAAATGCAAATATTAAAATCAAAACATGATTATTTAATAGGAGTATCGTATTGAATTATATATTTAATGCATACAATTAAGTTAAAATATCACAATATTTTGTCATTATTTGTTCGAATTTCATCAAATACTTTTAAATAAAGAAATTTTGATAAAAACGAATAACTTATAGCGTTAAAATAAAAAATTATGTTATCTTTATAGCATAATTTGTTGATAAATTATAAATGAATGTATAGCTATAATATTCAGAATTTCGCAAAATATTCTCGGAATATATCTCGTTTCACTTGCTAAAACATTTTAACGGATTGTTATCTAACATACATGATTAAAGCACACTCTTCTGTTAATCACTGATCAATCAAATTGGTCCTGTTCTTGAAATCTTAACGAATTTCATAATAAATATTTCACAATGTATAGAAAAAAATAATTTTGAAGCGATCTGATTTAAATAAAAGAAGAATATTCTCAAGTTTAACATTGCTATGTTGTGATATTTGTACATTTATAAAAAAAATGTTGACATGTTTAAACAATATAATCCATCAGCGCTTCACATATTTTGGATTATTAAAATATAATTTCACTTGATACAATTCTTGGCGGGTCAGAAGTTTTTAAAATTAATGAAAGTGTACATTATTGTACATTTAATAACAATAATAATTGTACATATAGGTTATGACAAAAAGTAGAAGAGCACACAGAGGTTCAATACTTCAATGCTTGTATATCATATATTAATGTTAATACAAATAAAGTTAGGTTTTAACATATCTTAACGCATTGAAAAAAAGTCATTTGTATATATGTAACTATGTAACTATTTGTAAGTAACTATGTGCTTTAAGAACTATGTATCAATATTAGTGGTTTCCTGCCTGTTATTTCATATCTAATACAATTTTATATATATACTCACAATTTAATTTATGAAATGTAACAATGATATATGAGCAACATGGCAGTTCAATCTTCTGATTCCATAAGAATCTATACATATATCTATACATGGGTGCTACCTTTATTTATTCAAATTGATATTGTAGTTTTACTGTGAAACTTTATAAAACTATGATATAAGAAGAACATATAAACATATATATACATATTTGCAAATATATACAATTTTCATATACACCTCAAATCCCTCATACCGCTTTATGACTTTGAGCATTCTTTGAACGTATTTCATGCTAATAATAATATTTACATCGGGATGCCCTTTCATTTTTTATAGACAAGCAATTTTGTTGCTGTTACATAATATGATGAAATGTGGTAAAAATGTAGTACGATAACATGGAAAATTTACGTACTTTTAATTAAAGAAGGAGAAAAAAGAAAATGTTTTACATTTAAAAATGAATCTTTGAAACCTATTATCTTGTGTCAAGAAAAGAATTATGAAAATTGGAAAGTTAATCGTTATCCATCGTCACATAGGCCCATAACAATAATCACAAATAGGTAATTTATTACTTAATTTTCTTCGGTCCTGTACATATTCCTAGGTAGTCGTGTATTAGTATTAGATAAAAAAGTACGAACCTATGTACACAGTTAATAAAAATATAATTGAATTGAGAACATAAATTCCGTATTTTTAATACATATTACACGTTTCTTTCTCTTATCTACGATCTAGGCTCTCTTCTATTTATCTTTTATACATATGGTTTGATGTATTTGGTATACCGCAATAATATAGGTTAAATTATATAAAACATATCGGTTTCATATTGGAATAACTTAAGCAAAATCTTTAATTCTATAAACATATATAAAATATTTACCTTAAATAAATCAATGGTCGATCAAGTGTTACATCTTTTGTATTTGTACTTTCTGTTCTATCAAAATTTAACAGATTAACTTTATAATTCTTTGTTTAGCATTCATTGCTAACTGATAGATATCCACATTCTAGGCATCCTTCAACACGACGCACATGTAACCATGTGTGAATCCACGAAACGACTATGCGGTGTCACGTATCGGTCAACCGCTCTTATTTAGAATTGCTTACAGTATTGCTCGTTGATTGGCTACAATTCAGCAGTACAACATGGTACCTGCGCACATCCTTGCGCGAATATATAAGAATATAGACGTATAATATTTGTACTTTAAGATTGATTAAATAGATATGTAAGTACAATTTTAACAAGCCGTCTTAACAAGATCTTTATGCACATATCATACATTAAATATGATACATGCAAAGTATGTATAACATTTAAGATACATGTATGTATGTATAGTGAAAAACAAAAGTCTTCGTACAGTTGGAATGTAGAAATAAAAAGAGCAATATTTCCTACATTATTCAAATATATGTAATTGTACACCATAAGAGACATTTATATAAATAATGTAATTGTATAATAAATGTACACATAACATTGGCATTATTTATTGTTAGGGAAAAATCGATATAAATTTATTTTATATTATCGCTTGTAATGATCGAGTTTAATGTGCTGACCAGTGATTCATCGGCTTATTCTGTTTTTGCCAAGCACCTGCGTTTTTGTGTCTTGACGGCGAACTCGACCTAGGCAGTTTTTGCATTACCTTGATCTAGGCTTTAGAGCACAGACTTACTCATACAAGAGCCCATCTGTTTTTGCCGATCGACTAAAAATCTTCAACTGTGTGTGAATACGGTTAATGCTTCTGAATCATTTTATCCTTCCCTCACCTACGAGTAGCCGCAAGTTCGGCTACTTTTACCCCACGAACGCACTTCACTAACTATGAAAGACGTGATTTTTCGCCGGTTCGACTCTGTAAATCTAACGACACATACGTCCATTAGTAATCAATTTTGTAATTTCGATCGCTATATACTATAAACAGAAGATAAGAGGTAATAAGAATTTGAGTTGGATTTTGCCAACCAATACTGATCCATATGCTGCAGTGGTTCCGACAATTTTTTACGAAGATCTCGGAAACTAAGGCAAACCACCGCACTGACTATATGTATAGGAAAAAGTTGTTAAAAATGCTGAGACTTACAATGCATTGACACGTTCAAACCGACGTGACTCATAGGTTGGCCACAATCTATACTTCTATCTGACGGCATAGGTCACCGGTGATTCATGCAATTTACCTTTCCAATTTTAATTTATAAAAATGTAATTTAACCAAAACTGAAATAAAACTCAAATGTTATTGAAGAAGACTAAATAACGACATGTAGTGTTTACTTACAAAAATATTTAAATAATTTCAATTGTACAGAAAATATGCAGCTTATTCAATGTAAATAATTTAAAATAACAAGTATTATTCAAATAATAAACCATGAATTTTTTCAAAGCAGGAGGAACAAAGTGTAGCTTTGTTCTTACAATCTAGACAGTAAAAGTTAACATGTTTTTTATATTTTGCATAAAGTAAATTGTTGACTTTATATCATTTCCTCTCCCTATTCTTAGGGAACGATAGTATTCTTTACATCGTTTTCATGTAGTTATATTTTTCAAAAATATGTTGTTTTTGTTCGATGGGAATTATGTTAAAGATTTTTTTTCAGTTAACAAATCGTCAATTATCTTTTCACGAAATTCCAAGATACCAAATTTTATATCTGCGCCAAATTTTGTACATAGGCACCAGGCGTTTACCAACATTGTACCATAAATAACTTCTATTAACATCTTTCTACACCAGTTTATTGTTTTTCTCAAAGAGTTACAATACGCCGCCATTTGATCGGGAAAATCAACTGTTTTTTTTGCTTCATTGTAACTCAGTACAACATTTGGCTTTTTGCAAGGTTTTTCTGCTCCTAGTAGTAGTTTGTAGAGATATTTGTGAGACTCGCGTATAGTTGATATAAGCACAGATCTCTTGCCAATTCATTTAAAAAATTTCATCTGATTGAATGCTTTATTTATAAAAATTGTAAAAATAATTTTGTTTTCACCAGACACGGATTTCAATAACTTCACTGAACTAGCAATTAGTATTACACATGCCCTGCTTGTCACAAACTAAACAAACAGCAAATCACTGATATCGAGGGCATAAAATGAAGACACGTATAAACTCGCACTGACCAATTATGCAGAATATCAAAATGCGCCCCGGCTTGTTGAAAAATCATTGAAACCGGCAGAAAGTAGGTTGCCTACAAGCTCGATCATTATCGTACATTTATTTGTGGTTTAATTATTTATTGTGGAATAATATCAAGTAGCAGAATCAATTGCTATAGCTAGCACTCATACCGCGCTGAATACACTCGTTCTCGTTACAATATGTTTCTCCCGCAAAAAGACACAAAAGACAAACACAGAAGAAAACGCAAAAATGTATTGGTGGATACCGAAATCATAAAAAAGAAAGAACCGCAAAACGTCACTAGCGTCCAATCTCTCTTCTTGTAAAATAAGTGTAAATATTGTAAATATATCTAAATGACATCCCCCATCTTTCCCGCCCCTCCCTACCCTCTTCACAATCATCCCCTCTTTCCTCAAATCCTCAACCTCAGAAAAACCAAAAAATAAGCTACCGATTTGTACAGTTTTATGATCAAATTTTCAAGACAACAGGAAAAAATGCCAGTATCGTATAACAGTATGCTTCTGAGCAGTTTTAATACAATCAATTACTGCAATGTATGTATAGGTCATCTCATAAGTTCGTGCCGACTTTTGTGTATACATTTCATGTGTCGATTTATAAATATACTGTGATAAGGGACCAATGCACTTGAGTTTAGCTGATCGAGAACAGGCTAGTGTCACGGTGGTCGTGGGAATGCAGCGAAAGGATAATTATATCTCACATACCTTAGCCATCGAAATAGTAACTAAGCAGTAACAGAAACCCTATGTGACCGGCATCCAGCGATAACCCCTCCACAGGAACCAAACCCTTGATATAAAAATACCTCTCAACTCAGTACTCGACATTCTTTTCTGTGCTATTTTACAATTCTGCATCGTTACTCTGTCAGTTTCTAATAAATTTTCTAACAACAATCAAAATTGAAGTACGAATCTCTCACCTTACGTGTGGAACGTGAAATTACCCCGAATCAACGTGACACTAGAGTAGACTTTCGTGGGTATAAGATCGTAATATAGTGAACACAGTGACTTCTAACAGTACAAAATCATGAGTGAAATGCGTAATGTTAAAGAAATGAGAGGATTCGGAAATACAAATAATTGACTTTATTTTACACACAACAGCTATACATCTATATTACACTCTGAAGACCGTCTTGCACGCACGCTTGTTGCCAACCGACTATCCTAGAAGCTTCTAACGACTAACAACAGTCTTTTTTCTCAATTAAGACCTGGACGTCCTCTGACGCTTACACACACACTCCCATGTACAGTGTAAATGTATCATTTCCCTAACACGTATCCATTTTCGACATCTCATGTTATATGAATTTCGGAAAGGAAGTTCTGTAACAATTGCCACGAAAAACATATGTGCTGTTTACGGAGAAAATGCGCTTTCATCTCGCACCTGTAAGAAGTGGTTCCAACGTTTTAGAGCTGGGAATTTCTGTTTAGAAGACGAGGAACGCTCCGGGCGTCCTCCTCAGACAGACGAAGATAAAATTCGGGATCTTGTTGAAAAATCACGAAGTTTGACAGTTCAAAAGATGTCAAATGTTCTGAAAATACCTAAGACAACGATTCATAGGTGTTTAAAAAAAATGAGGATGGTGTCAAAGTTGAACGTTTGAGTGCCCCATGAACTTACGGAACGGAAACGTCCTGAACGAACGACAGCGTGCATGTCATTACTTGCGCGTAATAAACATGAGCCATTCCTTAAACGCCTGGTAACTGGTAATGAAAAGTGGATACTTTACGAAAACCCTGAACGGAAACGTAGCTGGTCCCAACGAAATCAGCCACCTCAACGCTGTGCAAAACCAGGGTTACATCCACGTAAAGTTCTTTTGTGTGTATGGTGGAATTATAAAGAAATACTCTATTTTGAACTTTTATCTAGTGATGATACCATTAATTCAGACAAATATTGCACTCAGTTAGAAAAATTAAGGGAAGCACTAGCTGAAAAACGACCAGGTTTAGTGAATAGGAACAACGTTATCTTCCATCACGACAACGCTAGACCGCATGTCGCGAAAAGCGTTACAAAAAAATTGTCTGAATTTAATTGAGAAATTTTACCACATCCCCCATATTCCCCAGACATTTCCCGATCTGATTACCACCTTTTCAGAGTATTACAACACTTTTTAGTAGGTAAAAAATTTGAAAAAATTGATATTCTCAAAAATAGCTTAGAAAATTATTTTAAAGAAAAACAAGAGAACTTTTATCGAGACGGAATAATGGCCCTACCAGAAAAATGGGAAGAAGTTGTACAACGAGAGGGGGATTACATTTTTTCATGAAACTGAAAGGTATGTAAACAATCTTAACATATATAACCGCTCGAAAAACGGCACAAACTTATGGGATGACCTAAGTCACATGTACAGTCACAAGTTGATTGCAGTTCTGCCCGAGCAGCCGAGCTAAACGGACGTGTAAAACAGTGCTTCAGAAAAAGTTGGGCAAGTGGGGAATGCACGGAGAGGGCAGCCAAAGTTGATAACAACGACGACGAAGAGCAAGAGGTGGGGATCACCTCTCAGAGGGGGAAGAAAGAAAATGCTCCCCGGGCCTCAACGGGAACGGTTATGGGTCTCCCTCCCCCACCTCCCCCACACCACTGGTCAGCGTCGCGCCGTTTCCGCTGTCCCAACGGATCGGGGAGTAATACACATACCAAGGGAATGGATAGACTCGGTGGTCCAGGACCTCGAGATCCACTAGAGAATGTCAAGATCCTGTTCCTCCGCAAGTTGGAGGAGTGTCGGCGAGAAATAATGCCAGGGGGAGCGATCCCCCCGGCTACGGAGGCTGGCGCCATCGCAAGAACCATACAAACACTATTGCGGTCGGCGAGAGACACTTCGCGGTCGACCGTGGAATCGTCGGCCGAGGAGGCAGGATTTATTACCGTCCTAGGACGAGGAAGAGGGAGAGCGGGGCGAAAGAACAGGAAGCCCACGGCGCAACCTCTTCCAACGGCCAATGCGCCGATCGAGGACGCAAGAACCAAAGGACGGGTATCGTCGTCTTTTCCGTCGTCTACATTGCGAACAAGGGCGTTGGCGCCCGGGACGGCGATCGGAAACGGCGGAACGAGAGCAAGGACTTTCGCGGAGGTGGCCGCTCGGCCACCGGTGCGCTCTCGCACGGGAAGGGAGTCCATGCGAGGAGCTGGAAGCGGCGATGGACTCGGAGCCATCGGAGCAGGAAAGATACGCAACGCTAGTGGGCGGGAAGCTCACAGCGAGAAAGTGCCGGGCCTTCCCCGACCCCCACTGTGTGCCGCGGTATCGCTCACCGTGAGGGATGGCTCGGGCTTCACGTACAGGGATGCGATGTCGGTGGTGAAGAGGAAAGTCAAGCTCTCCGAACTCGACATCACGGAGTTAAGACCGAGGAGGGCGATCATGGGGGCGCTGCTGTATGAAATCCCAGGCCAGGACGCTAGGAGTAAAGCATCGTGACTGTACGAGCGGATGGCGGCCACGCTGAAGGATCTGCCCGCCAAGGTAACCGTGCCGCGAAGGACGGCCGAGCTAAGAGTGACCGGAATGGAGGACTCGGTCACCTCGGAGGAGGTGGCAGCCGCCGTTGCTGCGGCCGGGGGCTGCCACGCCGATGAGGTTATCACAGGTGAAATTCGAGCAGCCATATGATAAACCAAAATTCCGAGCGCCTTATCACGTGTGACCGTCCGGTCACCATCCGTTCTCAGCCGCCTGGGTGGGATTCGGTCACTCTAGCCGTTCTCCGAAATATATGATAAGTACAAGCAAAGCCTTCTCCCACTCCAATGAATAAAAGAATATAAATGCTCCCTTCAAAATCATCCAGCCAGTCTGAAACAATTCTCAACTAGCTCAAGTATCAAAAGTGTATCATCGTGAACCGAAAATAATACGGTACAAATTGAGTAAAAATGAAAGAAATCGATCTCCATAAGGGTCCTCGGGGCCGTCCTTTCAAACTGGGACGTTTGGTTTTACGGAGGCGGGCCTCCCCTGACCTACAGGGTGACGCAGGTGCTCACCGGACACGGCTGCTTCTGCGAGTATCTGCACCGAATCGGGAAAGAGGCGACCGCGCGCTGCCACCACTGCGATGCGAGCGTGCATTCGGCGCATCACACACTGGAATACTGCCCGGCGTGGGCGCGGCCGCGCTACGAGGTCATCGTGGAAATCGGATGGGACTTCTCGCCGCCAACGATCCTCGAGGCATTGTTGGTAAGCGAGACAAGGAGAAGGGCCGTGATCTTCTTCTGTGAGCAAGTTATGCTTCGAAAAGAAGCCGCGGAGAGGGTGAGGGTGCGGTACTCTCACTCTGAGAGGATTGACCGGCGATAGGTTCAATAACGAATCCGAGGTCAACGGGATGATAGATGAACGTTCTCACAAAATCTAAGTCTCACTCTTTATTGGTAAAACGTGAAATAATCACTGATCGTAAGGACCTTACTCTGTAGTTGATGAGATCGCGAGAGAGAATGAATTTCCGTCCCGATGATGCCACAGAGGAAAACTATATGGGGTGTGTTTAAGGACACGAGATCATTGGATTCGTCGAGGATAGCCTTCGCTCAGAAAGTAAGGGAAATTGGCGTTGCTGCTAATTGGTCAATCCCCATATCGGTGGTTAGAAAAAATGCTAGCCGCCCTCGAGGGGAAGTTGCTAGTGGGAGACGCCGCTCGTTGAAAAATAGGTCTCTCCTATCTTCCAATAGTTGGGATAAGGATTGTTTGTCTGTCTGAAGGACTTTAGTCAGCTAAGTCTTAAGATTTATAACGGGCCCTCAGGCTAGCTGAACATGTATTACGGAGACGCATCGACATCTGGCAATCATCTTCTTCGAAGAATAGGGTCTGCGTGTGGCAAGCCACGGGACAGAAACCGTTGGAACGTTTACTGTCGCGTGCCGCCACAAATATTTCTTTTAAGGAGAGCTATAGAATTACTCCATGCCTTTGTTAGACAAAGTGTTCATCCTTTGACCGCGACTACGTTAGGCGACAGACTGTCGCCTCGAACCAAAGCTCACTATCACTAATCTCGAACAATTAAAATCGGATTGAATAACTACAATTGTTTAATTACAGCTATCGTAGACTCTAGATTACAATGTTGTGGGATTATCCAAAATTCCAGAGGCTCCGGTGTTCTTTCATCTCCGACAAATATTTTAAAGCTGCTACGCAGTGTTCGTAGCACAACGATTCTCTTTCCAGCGGCTTCTTTGGTCTCTATTATAGTACCACGGAAAGATCGCCGGCATGCGCACAATGTCGGCGATAAAACGCAAGTGCCCACAAGTCGAAAGGCCTTCAATAGGCCTAAAGACCGTCGATATATTTTCGGCACCATAGTCGTTAGTTGTGTCAAGAGTCAAGAGTAATTAATCGAGAGTCGAAAGTTGTCGTAGTCATATCACATTACTGCATTAATCATCGCAGTCTGTGAAATATCGTCCTTTATTTTCGATGTAGTCCATTGGGGTTTACTACGATCATCGTTTTATTACGGCATTTAATGTAATCACATTTTTTCATTATATGATGCACTGCTTTTGACACAACGATGTTTTCTTGCAATTGTTATTAATGCAATAACAACTACAATAATCTATTATTTTGTCTATCTTTTTAGAAATTCGGCTACGTGCTTTACGGCATACTTGAATTCATTAGATCGCGCACGCGGCTCATGTCACGCGACTTCTATAGCTGCAATGAATCTTCTTTCGAACACATGGAATTCACGCTTCACATTCATTGACTGGAATGAATTTGGGTATAAATATATTTTAATGATATGTCGCAATAGACTCGACGAATTTATCGTCCTATCATACTCCCGTGTCTTATACATATCGGAAAATGAAATTACTCTTTCGTTTCAAACGTAGATATTTTTTTGATTTCTTAATTGCGCGAGTAAGCATTTAATTAGGTGAGGAAAGTCAAAGATTGCATAATATATTGTATCTTCGTACATATGAAAAACGGATCCTTCTCTGTCGCACCTATATCTCTATATACTTTCTGATTATTTGTACGTCGGCCGCACGTCAAAATTTTTACGCGTGCTCCGCTTTCTCTTAATTTTATTAAGCATATTTTCAGTAATGCAATTATTTCGTTACTTCTCATTCCTCCCGTTCTCGGTAAAAAATATGCTAATGGCTGTTTCCATTTTTTCTCGGCAGTGATGCTGTCCACACAAAACACAAATACATATCGTGCTTTCTCGTCACGCCGACGTCAATTTTCTAAGTCGTCGAATCCTTCGACACGGTCCAAGTATGCCAAATATTCTTCTACATAATACTCCCTGCAACGCGTCAGTCCATTTATTATCAGCTGTATCGAGGGATAATTCTGATCCTCGCGACGCAACGCATGCGCGGCACATTAATAAGAGCGTACGAAATCATGAATGTACCCGGCTTGTCATTTCGATTCTGGAACAGCACTTAACAATTATTAAACATAACAGCAAAATAAATTGTTAATGATACGAACAATTTTGCTGCAACACACGTCTAGCATTGTTAGCATGCTGTCCGTTAATTATATAAAAGATCTATGAATTTATGAAAATAATGTGAATTTATGTAAAATACATTAAAGATATGCATGATATGTAAAGTAAAGATAATATATACTTCAAAATTATTTATTTCCTTATTATTACTATTACTATTATTTACTTATTTATTTCCGGCAAAAGCTACGCGATTATATAAATCGCTATCTGCAGTCTAACCATTCGTTTCTGAGAACGAGGAAAGTAAAAACAAAATATAATCAAAGTGCAATACTAGTGTCACTACTATGCGGGGCCGTATTGGACTTGCAAATTGCGTACATAGGTTATGATTAAATATGTGACACGTGTATATTTTACTTGGAATCAGAAGTGAAACACTAGACATTCAACGATCAGCTGCTTATGGCGATGCTTGTCCACTAACCGATAGTGATAATCATAATCGTTTGGTTACTGGTATAGAAATAATATCTACAAGTACGGTGTCGATCATCGCCTCGAAAAAGAAATTTGGTATGTATTAGAAACAGTATAACGCAAATATTTTACTCCTTGATACAAAAATTGACACTTCATTTTCAAAAGTTCAATGTAACCTCTAGTAAAATTTACCATATCAAAATATGATGATGATGAACAATTTGTTGTAATAGTTAATTTAATGTTTCGAATATTCAATCGATTGAAAAGTAAGGTTCATATGAAAAACAATTTGTTATATTTTATTCAGTATACACACAAGTGTATGGTATATACACGTTTTTAGCACATTTTTAAATAAAAACCTTTTCTTTTTGTTTTTGTTAATTCTTTCTTGGAATCTCACTAGAGGAGTGAAGGTGACAACGAGCTACGGTTACATCCCAAAATATTGACAAGAGAATCGACACCAGTTGCATCAATTTCCAATACCGCGGTACAAATTGTTATATGGTTAGATATAATAGTTTTACGTAGAGATTATGGCATACTTGCTCCGTATTCTTCTGAAAATTTTCGCATTAACGGACGGGTTCTGAAGTTCTGCTTTTTAAATGCGTATGTAATCACAGTGCTAAAAACATGTTCATTATTAAGTTTGCCTCCAAATTTCATAGGATATATTGGTATTGTTTTTATGCATTCAAACATAAAGGAATCAAGTAAGACAAGTACTGTTTTCTTCAGCTTGGTATAAATAGTTACAGGGATGAAGTCCTCATTATTATTCTTATATATTCTTTAGATTTTTTGGATAAATGCTGGTAAAGATCCGGATTGATATTTTTATCCAATGTCTCCTCATTTTCATAATTTATAACAGTTAATCTTTCAACTTTTCCTGCTCTTCGATAATTATATAATTCTACAAAAATTAAACCCCGTACAAATGTCTCCAAGCTGACAAATCGAATTCATTAATTAACGTTTCAAAATCCTACAATTTCTTTTAACAGTTATATAATGGTTGTATGTCTTGTTTTTATTGTAGTACAAGTTGTTGTCTCTTTCGCTTTTTTTAATCTTCAATGGCTTTTTTAATATCACCTGGTGTCCCATACCACATTACTGGATCCTAATGAGCAACTATACCAATTGCTTGTATGATTGAAGCAATACTGCGGTCGAAAAATTGATTCAAAGTCATCAATATCTAGCTGAAAATCTTTGATTGCGAGCTTGTTGCGATCTAATGATCGTAAACGTGTTCTTGTCATCTCAAGCCAGTACTTGTATGCTTATCGCATAATTTATTGTCGTG
Organism: Bombus pratorum; assembly: GCA_930367275.1. Classification (NCBI taxonomy): domain Eukaryota; kingdom Metazoa; phylum Arthropoda; class Insecta; order Hymenoptera; family Apidae; genus Bombus; species Bombus pratorum. Next base: position 4,099,031 of record OV883995.1, on the reverse strand, counting down.
TAAAATTTACAAGTCATCGTATTTGATCGATTTATTAAAATAATTTTCTGAATCATACCGTTTTCCGTATTTCCTCGTCTTTCATACATTAAATTTGAAAAAATTGATGTTATGATATTTGATAAACTAACGGTTTTTCGACACATATAGAATAAGACTATTTTAGGGAATACCGAGATGGACTGCCCAATGTACAAAAAAATATATCGGTCCGTTAAAAAAAAATTTACGATGACCTTAAAATCTTACAAAAAAAAAAATGATTCTTAGAGAAAATTTTACATGCCATTGCATGTACCACGGAAGTTGGGCATTATTATGTTTTCTATTGTTATTATTTGGAAAAATAATATAATTTTATTCTGTAGAGTGTTTTCATACGACCATTAGTAACAGTGATTTTTAGGTGTTCCCATTTAAATACCTCACCTTATATACAGAAGATATCTGCTTCTATCTTTTTCTATTTCAATAATCAAAAACGTCCAGATATTTTATATACACATTATTTTCTGTCTTGCACGAATAACATTGTTATTCATATTGTTACGGAATTTAAACGAAACTTCTTCACTCTGTCACCAGTGGTTTACGACACGCTAGACTTTCTCGCTAGTAACTCCAAGCACTTCCGATAGATGCAACTTCCAAAACGATGTTCCTTTGTCGTTGTTTGGTATCTAAATCAGATTCTGTGCTAACTAATCCGTACTGACGAGTATAGATAATAAATCAGAACAGAACATCTTTCGCGCTTACTTCAAACAACCCAAAAGTTAGTATCAAAATGACGCCATCTGTTAGTTTCGTATTAGATCTGCAATGGGTCCAAATTATTGCCTTCATACATATACATATGTTTGAAACTGTATTGAAATCCATGCCATTAATATATAACTACTTTGAATCTCGTCCGCGAAACACATATAAAAATGTGCCCGAAGTATGTACATATGTGCTCGACATTTTGCTCCTAAAGTGAGCTATTCGCGTATATGTATATAGGGTGTTAATAAAAGTTGGTGCCACACTTCACGAGCATATAGTACTTATCAAAATAAGCAAAAAGTTCTTAATAAATATAAGCCCAAAACCTTTAGTTTCAATGTTACAGGAAGTAAGGACTTCTCTAAAAGCCAGATTTGCGTCGAAAATATTTTTAGACTTGAAAAATTCTTCAGGACAAACGAATTGACTGAAGACACATGTCGATACAAGACAATGAACGTGAGAGTTTATGGTGGGTCCTTAGGCTTATTGAGGGTCGAAGTGACGTTACGCAGGCCGTTGGCTGTCCGGTCGCGAGGGCTGGAATGCAGATGTTTTAGGTAGCATAACACCCACTAAGAACCCCTCCCCCTCTCTCCGCTCCTCTTCTGTGCAAGCACCAACAACCCCGGAACTGCCTTACAGCATTACTTTAGGGTTGGGCTTAACTACGCACCGCTCCTCATATTCAAGTTCCATTCCTTCTTCTTCTTCTTCCTCTTGTTCTTCTCCTCTCTTGGAATCTTTCCTGCGTCATTCTTGATAGCATGATTTTTCTGCACGAGGCCTGAAACCTTGCCCAGTCGTCTTCCTTCTTCACTACTAGGCTTTATTAAATTTTCTGCTGTAAATCGGTGTGCCGACGTAATTTTCTAGCTCCGTCTTCTCACGTATCCACCTTGGGCAGTGGAAAAGCGCATGCTCGGCGTCATCGCCTTCACCATTGCCAGTCCCAACAACTGAAGTGGTCCTCCTTATTCATCATTTTACGATAAACATGAAAAAATCTCATGCGCTGTCAGAATCTGCATGGTGAAGTGATCAATATTCCTCGTATATTTTCTAAATAAATGAGGTGGAGATGTCGGTGCGATAGTGCTGCTGCTGATGTGTGAATGTGTGTCGTCCGGAGGTACTGCTGCTTTCTTCTCATTTATGTGTCGTGGAAGAAAAATCGGACTACGGGTGCCGAGATTTGAACCTGGGTCCTGAACGTTCATAACCAAGCTCGCTAATTACTGCGTTGTCATCGTCCTGTTATAGTTTTCTGTCGAGTGCCGCTACATAAACATACATCCGCTACCAGTCGCTTCGTCCAGTTGTCTTCTCTGTAAAATCGCCGCTCCTTCCATTTCTCCACGATGCGCTTCTCTGCTGCCTTAATCCTTTCTTGATAGACCGAGGCGGCACCAGCTCTTGAATGGGTGTTGTACTGCTCCTGATGATCCTCCTTCTTAATGCGATATTTTTCGACCCGAAGCTCAGCTGTGAAATAAAAAGTTTTAGTCACCTTAAATTTGTAATAATTTACAATAATATTCTGTATTACATTGTAATTAAATACGATAGGTAAAATTGATTAATTTATTAGTTTGTATTGTCTTATTACTTTGTTCTGAATATTTTACATTGTTTTTAATACATTATTTATTAAATATTTCAATTTCCATAGTTTTAAAAGAAAGTGTTAACAGTTCTTCTTCTTACATTTTAGTCAATTGACAACGTGGGAGAAAGATTGCATATTTTCTTTAATTGCTTTGCGACCAGTGGATGTAAAAAAAATATTTTACGATGAATAAAGAGGGTACTCCGCAAATCATTGAACATACCTACTCGCATGTCTTCAACTTCGAAAAAAACTACTTTTATCCAGACACTCAAAAATGGCTCCAGAATAATTTCCAGTATTGCTACTACTGCTGTATTGTTTACGTGATCCTAATTTTTGGCGGCAAATACTACATGTCGAGCAGACCAAAGTTTGACTTGAAGCGTCCGCTTGCATTATGGAGTGGATTGCTTGCAGTGTTCTCCATTATCGGATTTTGTAAAACAGCGCCGGAAATGTTCTCTACATTGAGACACCATGGGTTTTACCACAGTGTTTGCATACCTAGGTAATGCTACTTTCATATTTTTACCTTTTAATATATTTTCAGGTGAATGGCAATTTTAAAAAATAATTATTAATGAAACATTATTAATGAAATGAATTGTTATATGAAATAATTTCTTATGCTTGGTATTTAGTGAATATTGATATGTGGAAAGCGTTAGTAAAATAGGAAATACATTTTTAATAGTTGTTTACGATATTATTCTTATAATAATTCTCTAAAAAGATTTCACGTATAAATTTGTATCTGAAATGAGTTTTATCGATCGATATAATCAGTTATGTCTACCAATTCGCAACATATCGACCTATACTATACACATTGTCTAATTATATTTACAAATCAAAATAACAAAGTTCTTATCGTTTCATTGTATGGAACATAATACATAGCTTTGATTTAAATGTCATATTCATCATAAGAATGGAATTATTTTCTTTTCAGCCACCTTTTGCAAGATCATGTTTCTGGCTTTTGGACATGGGTATTTATCCTATCAAAGATCCCAGAATTTGGCGATACGATCTTCATTGTGTTACGAAAGCAACCATTGATATTTCTACATTTTTACCATCATTTAACTGTTGTTCTTTTCTCTTGGTTCTCATATGCGGAGACTACAGCAGTCAATAGGTGGTATACCGTAATGAACTACTTTGTTCATTCCTGGATGTATTCTTATTATACTTTAAAAGCAATGCAATACAAATTACCAAAAGGCTTTGCCATGATGATTACTACAATGCAGCTGGTACAAATGGTGATTGGTTGCGTTGTAACTATTGCGGCTTACTATTACCGTGAAAATGGTGAACTTGAATGCTACACTACGCGCAAAAATTTTATATTTAGTTTCACCATCTACTTCAGTTATTTAATCCTATTTGGAAAATTCTTCTTGAAGGCTTATCTTTCCGACAAACGGAAAAACAAAGTCGGAGAGAATGTTCGCGTCAATGGAAGACAAGAGTGTTACAAACCAAAGACTGGCTAAAGTATATCAAAGTTTTTGAAATCTTTCTCTATAAACGCTTTCTGATAACATTTCATGAAAACACTTAATTAAAAAAATTAATAAAAGGAAAACGGAGTTTATATTTGTGATTTCTCTTTATTGCTGTTGTCATGATGCGTACAAATTTCCAAAATACAAACAGTCTTCACAAAATTATTTATATATTTTGTTTATTTCTGAACAATTTTATCGCATAATTTGTTCCTATACAATTTTTTTTGTCAATTCTTACATACTAGCAATGGATACAACTAACTGGAATCACTTAAACTTCTTCGTTATTGTTATATAAAAAAACTTCATAGGACAAAGTTATATTTACTTATAGAATCATCGCCTATTTGGTTGTCCTACCCTAGCTGATATACCTTTTAAACATATATGTATGTATGTGTATTATTTAATATATCTTTCATCTTTAAGATTACCCACTCATAATAGATGACAGGAGTTGTTGCATCGGGCTATGAGAAACGAATAATTTGGATACAGACTCTTGTTCATGTACCCGATATACTTATTTTATTTTTCATCCTCACTGACGATGATACTAAACGCCAAGTATTGACAATACTATCGATCGTATGTGGTCAATATTCAAGGATTGAGATACAATATTGACGAAAATTTGCATATTTTGTGTGCTAGCGTCACTACCTATGACGGAAAATTAAATAAGATTAATCGTACGATTAAGTTTCAATATTTTTGATCAATATTTGCTGCGTAAACTCAAAACAACTCTGGTTTTGAGTCACGGTGCATTTAGACTAAGCAAGCTGTTATGAATGGAGAACTTCTTCCACCTGCACTTGTTCAATTCTATGAAACGGAGACAGAAATACCTTTATTTTAAAACATTTATCTAAGCAATGAATGAGAGTCGCGATTGCGCTGCGATATTACTTTCGATAATATATTCACTAGTCATGCAACAATAGCGTAATCTATTCTTTCCCTATTCTTTACAGGCAAGTCCTCACACATAATGTGCCATGTTTCCTATATAACGGACAATTTTATCTGTCGTTTTATGAATTGAAATGCACATTCTTTTCACTAATATCATTTCGTATACTTTAAATAATTGTTTTATACGAATCTTCTAAGTAATATTTTCTCCGAATTGATTCGTTGGGAATATTTTGATTCGTATATTTTTCTCAAAAAATTTACTAATATCACGATATCTAAACACCACTATGGAACATTATGGCTTTGGCATTATGGCATTATGGAACACTATGGCTTTGCACAAATCAGTATAAAAACGAGTTATCATATGGATCTTCCGATTTTGTTGAATGTTTGTAAGAATGATTTTTAATTTTTTTTAATCAACAAACTACGTAATTTTATAGAGACGAATTTGCAGAGATGTGATCAAACATTTTCCTGGCGTCACGGTTTCTCGCAAACAATTTTTGATTATAATTTGAAGTGCAATTAAAGCTATATGAAGACCATGTCATGGAAGTATGAAAAGAATATTGAATAATGTTTTAGTGCAGCAAATTCACCTATCACGCTACAGCTGCCGCTCTCCGCTTCATAAATCGTACAAAAATATCAATATTATTTTCTTGTAAAATATAACTCTTATATATCTTTCAGAAAACTGTAGAAAAGCATTCTATCGTGATATTTACATCAGCCCAAGAGTATTATTTAAAACTCTTATTTAAAAATCTCCTGGGATTTTGACATAATATTAGATAGGGACAGAGGGAATCTCGTTAATCCATTCATGCACGTCACTAATTAGAAGAGGCATTTGGCTAAAAACCTGTGAGATTTCCGATTAAGGAAGCCCCATACTTCCGAGGTACCCCCTTGTACGGACTTATAACTAAAATTTATTTCAAAATTGACATTATGTCAATAATAAAAGAAATAGATAAATAAAACAACAAATAAATAGATAAATGAATAAATAATAAGACTAGTCAACGAATAAATAAATATAAATAAATAACTAGTCACACTAATAAATAATTACGAACCAGGTGTCCCTCTTATCGGCCCAGATCTGTTTCAACCGGGTATAGACCACCCTCAATGAAGGGGGCACCTCGGTTGGTCTCTCTATCTCTATTATTAAGTTTTGCCACCATTTACAGGTTGATTCGTCATTTGTTGCAATATCTTCAACCCGCGTTGATGCGCAGTTAGGGTCAACGAGATCGCACCCGCCCTCTGTCTCTTGGACACTCTCCTGAGGACCAACGTGTTCACTTTTTAGGCCTTTTCTCCTATTTTTGATAACCTCTCCTACTGTCCACATTCTACTATTGATTTCTTTTATAGGGGGGTCGGTTGTTCCCCTTTTCTTAACATTTCTGACGGCAGGGTGAGCATGCAGCTCATGCGTCGATAACCCTCTCTGGGACCCGAAGTTCATGGGGCAAGTTTCGCATCCAAATTGACCCTCACGACATAGCGTGGGGCCACTACATTTTGGCGTATGGCATCTCACCCCATGGAGCTTTGGGAAGCTTCTACCAAGACCTATGCATCCCCATTGAATGGGGATATCCACATGATGCAAACTAAGGTGCTTGTCCAGGACCCCAACTTCATAAAGAAAAGGTGGGCTTCCCTTTTCTCGCAGAACGGACAAACAACCTTATAACCCCATTAATGGAACCATAATTTTTGAAATCATGTCCGTGGACGTACCTGGTTCGTTAACTATGGTCTCCTCCGAAGCGTATAAATCCGCCACAGCGCTTCCGGGACCGAGAAGCGCTGCGTCCGCGGCTTTACTATTTATATTTTTATTTTTCTTTGCGAAATTTAATTTTATTCCCAAATCATGGTTCCAATCGTATCCACCTCATATCCTTTCCAGCCATGTCGTCAACAATATCCATCCAAACGAACGGATTCCTTCTCAACTTGTTATTATTGTTCCCTTTTTTAACGGTTATTACCGTTATTGGGCAAGCTGACTATTAACCCTTTCGCTTCGACAGTCCAGTCCGCCTAAGTGCTCTCCCTGTACGGAGGCGCGCGCCACAGTGGCGTGATTGCTGTATAAATGTTTTCCTATGTCTTAAATAACAATTGCGCTGAATAAAACAATAATAAAGCAATCTTTGCTCCAATATGATAAGTGTAATTTACATCTTTAATATGAAAAGGCTTACAAAATTATAGGTAATATATTACGTATTTACATATTTACAAGACAACAGATGGCACTGGTGTATGCCTGATATATCGCGTGGTCGCCGCCTATAAGCGGCACCCGAGGCGAAAGGGTTAAATTAATTATCTTTGATCTTCCACTCCTTCGGCGACATACTCCGTTTGGCCATGGACACCGCGACTGGCGATACTACTGGGAAGTAGGCAAACGAAGAGAGGAGGGTGGGTCCCGAACCCCCCCCCTAGTTCGTAAAATACGACCGAGGACCAGAGCTACGAAAATAGTGAGTTCAAAGTCGGAGGAGGCAATGAGAGGAGCAGGAGAATAAGTAAAAAGGGGGCGTCGGGAACCTCTCCTCCCCCGAGGAAGAATGCGAAGCCCCTTGAATTTAGTAATGATATACGAAAGGTGGTGGAGAAAAAGGGATCCGACAGCCGAAATGTTAGTGGCGAAAGGATACCGTCGAGAATAGTCTCGATCATTACCGTCAAAGAGGGATTTTTGGCTCCGGTAGTAAAAGGAGCTAGCGAAGTGGAGGGAAACTCCCTGGTAACCTGGTCGAGTTTAGGGGTGAAATCGGCTAGTAAAACCGTTGAAGAGGTGGTCAGCGCATCTGAAGGTGGGGCTTCCGTATCGGAGAGTAGCTGCTACAGTACTTGCAATGGCAAGTAGAACTAAGCGCTCGAGGGAACTACTTATCAGAGCGGCGCTGAAGAGACAAAGGAGCATAACGAGAGTTGAGCTGAATAGAGAAAACTGCATGTTAGTCAGGTCCAGCGAATGGGAAGAGATGATAAACCTCATGCACGGTGCCTATCAGGAGATTAGGGAATTAGCCGTTTCGGCCGCCAGTAAATTAGACAGTGTCTTGGAAAAGTTGATGACATTATCAAATAAGAAGGGACGTAAAGGTAGGAGACAGGTTGATAGGCCCGCAGAGGTTAACGTCTCTACACAAGCTTCCCCTCCAATGGCCGAGGTTGGAAAGAGGAGCGGAGACGCGAGAAACAAGATTGAACAGAGTAACAAACAGAAAACTGTGTCGCCGCTTGAGGATAGGAAGGCTGATGGGATGGAAAGGGCGAAGAGGGGCGATGCCTCGTATGCAGAGGTATGTAGGGAGAGGAAGAGGGGCGAAGTTGACCCCAGGGATAGAGAAACCTATGACTCTGGAGGCGAATGGATTGTCCAGATGGGTTGAAAAGAAAGAAGACGGATCAGAGAGAGGGGAAACAACGAAGAAAGGAGGCCACTGGTTAAGGAAGGCAGGAGGAAAGGGTTGCCTAGAATTTGAAATAGACATAAGGCCCTCTTGGTGAAAGTCCGGGAGGGTGAAGAATGGCTCCAGACCTATAAGGAGCTTATGGTAGCAAAGGAGGCGCTGTGCGAGTGCACGGGCGTTGGATGAACGAGAAGCGGGGACATCCTCGTGGAACTAAAAGGGGGGTCAAAGGGGTTGACGTTGCCCTCAAGATAAAGGAAGTAATAGGGGACAAGCTCTTTGTTTGCCCCCCCCTCCAGAGTAGGGTATCAGTGAAGGTCAGGGATATCGACCTTCTTGATCGTAGGGAGGACATGAAACAGAACATAGCTAGCGGGCTGAGAATCAAGGATGCTAGCGAGGTGGAGGTTAAATCGTTAAAGGCGGCAGCGTGGGGCATGCAGACGGCAATTGCTGTGGTGCCGGCGTCTTACATTTCAGGCAAGTAGGGGAGCATGAAAATTAGAACTGGCGTTACTATAGCCACAATGTGGGTCCTCCCTAAGGTAATTAGATGCTATAAGTGTAACGAGATTGAGCACATGGCAAATAAGTGCACGATCTAGCCAGACAATGAGCGATGCTGTAAATGCGGCGCGATGGGTCACACGATTGCAAACTGCAGTAACGCTCCTAAGAGTACGTTGTGTAGTAAAGGGTCCGAAGTACGGACTAGTCACGTTATGAGGTCGCCTGTTTCTGAGCAATCATAACTCTCCAAGGGATCCACAACTCGAACGTCAAATAGCGGCGTATTGCTTACACCCGTAAGAGAGTCTTGGTTACTCCCGCCGTTTACCCGCGCTTTTTTGAATTTCAGACATTCAGAGCACTGGGCAGAAATCACATTGCATCAACATCCTTTGTTTGCTTTGTTTGCACCCCAATATGCTTTGCTTTAATTAGACAATCAGATTCCCCTAGTCCGTGCCAGTTCTGAGTTGAGCGTTGAATGGCGGCCGAGGAGAACGACCGCGATGGTGGAACCGCCGCGGATTCCTCGCCGCAAGGAAAATCAGCGGGAGGCCAAGGCACAGGACCGAGCTCGGATCTGGGGTGCGCGATGATCCCCCGCGACGATCCCCCGCGACGATACGCCGCGTCCCTTTCAGCTCGCCCAGGTCCGGCACGTTAGCCAAACCCGCTTCTCGACCAAGCCTGTCACGCCCCGCTCCTCAGAGCCAATCCTTATTTCGAAGTTACGGATCCAATTGGCCGATTTCCCTTACCTACATTAATCTATCGACTAGAGGCTCTTTACCGTGGAGACCTGCTGCGGATATACGTACGAACCGGCGTGACACCTCCACGTGGTCCTGTCCTCGATTTTCAAGGTCCGAGGGGAATATCCGGACACCGTCGCAATTACGGTGCTCTTCCAACGGGAAGAACGTCTAGAACGTTAGGAACGCCTAACCCTATCTTTTTAGTTTTCTCAAGCACTGAATCCATTGACAGCGTATAGGCAAAAGACTGCGACGAAGCCAGACCATAAACAGTAAACAGGCGACGTTGGCTTCGGGGTTTTCAGTTATAGGGTAACACTGCTAGCATGCGGATCTGGAGCAGCTCAAATTGTATTCTCACTTATAATTACACTTCTGTATTAAAATATATTTGCTACCTTACAATTTATCCACGAGTTTCTCTGTTTATATATCAAATAACCTCAACATGTATCATCTGTAAAAACAAAAGTAAAAAAGATTACTAAGTTCAGCATTCATCTTCTAAAAATAATATAAGTATCGCGTGTTTCAGTAAAGTACTTCTTAAACTAATATTATTTATGATATCATTACTTGCTTATCAATATTAATCATATAAGCATCCATTCACTCTCATGTTCCGTTAATGAATTATTTGATTAATGAATTCTGGCAATAGGAAAATCTCTTCCCTGTACGTTCTCTCATTTGAGGTATGATAATGTTTGACATATGAATTTGTTTAACAATAAATGTTTATTAACGATAATATCTAATGAGTACACTTGGCGTAAACTCGCGGTTGCTAAATTCGGATCGCGGTTCGCGGATACAAGTTCGACCTCGGATAGATACGATTCGACATGCGCTTTGAGTTAGGACGATGATTGCCGGAGAGGTCGAGGAACTCGGATTCGGTCTAGCTACCGACTACCAACTATCAATTCGGAAAGACGACTCGCGACTGACTTTTTCCTCACGATGATACTGCATAGGAACGCTATGATGGGGTGTTTCTCGGGATATGAGATCCTCGGATTCGTTGAGGAAAGCGTTGGTTCGGAAAGTGAGGGAAATGGTCTCTGTTAATTGGCTAAATTTTGAGTCGTTGGTTGGAAAAGGATGCTAACCACCCTTGAGGGAAAGTTGAGAGGAAAGCAGACTTCCAGCATCTTCTCGTAGTGCCGTACACATTCTTTACTTATTAAATAAGATACTTCAAGGTAGGATAAACGAGTTATAATCAATAATGCTCCGATAATGTACTTCTGAATACGCACAGAATTAATTTAACGACTTTAGCAGAATCGATGCAGATTATTATCAATGAAGTAACGAATAGTATGAACACATAAATTGAAAAAAGATGCAGTATGATAAGTGGATAAGTGTAGAAAGAGATCTTTCAATGATAACGAAACCTCGAAAAATTACTTTGGATAAGTATCGTATCAGTATACACTAGTTTATCGGACATGGAATAGGTTTAAATGGGCAACCAAAAACGTGAAAATTTATTATGTTTAGGAAATAATATACCGAATGATAAGGAAATATATTTATACGTTCTTTTCTATAACAAATAATATTCATTACCAAACTCCATGAATTTAATATTAAAATTAATGTGTTTATTTCTTTCTTTCCATTTACCTCATGAGTAATATTAGTATAGTGATGCACGATGTGAGCAGTGTCCGTTATACCATAGACCTAAAAGCGGATCAGTTCCATATGAAAGTATATAAAAACAATCATGAACTTAGTGCATTTATAGGTATCTTCAACGTCCCAGGCCGCGCCGCCGTCCGTAACTTCTGCGAGCAGGTAATGCTGGTGAAGGAGCGGGCGGAGAGAGAAAGGGTGAGGACTGGCCACCCGGCGAGGATAAATAGGGAAGGAGGAAGACAACGGGGAAGAAGACCTCAAGATGATATGAATTAGAAGGGCGGCGCCAGGGGAGTGGTCTTCCTGGTGACCCGATAGTAGGAGGCTTCTACAAAGAACTAGACGGGGGTGTCGATCGATGAAATTCGCAAGAGAACTCGGGGCACCCCAAAACGTCAGGAGGCCACCGTGGAGTTTTAGTCGGTAAGAGTCCGACACTACTCTGCTACTGCTCCTGCAGCGGCGAGTGTCCATGAGGACTTCTCCACAAAAAAAAAGGTATCTTCAACGTGTACGCTCTGGACTAAGGAGCGTCGATATCTAGTTAAACTCTATCCGGGACGACGAGGAAATTGACCAGCAAGAAGAGAAAGAGTTTACCTGGTAAAAACTTTCAGAGAGTAAGTTGCAACGGGGAATGAGTACCTAGATTGATTATTCAATGTCGCTTGCGCCGTACGTACTATACGCAGGCTGGGCCTGAGGGTGTCCCCAGCCAAGTCAGAGGCTATATGGTTTTAGTACGCGCGGCGTAGGGGCGTTCCTCCACCCCGCCTGTGTTTGGATATAAACGGAAAGGATATCGAGGTGGGGCTTCAGATGAAATATCTGGGTCTCACTATTGATAGTCAATGGATGTTCGGTCCGCACTTAAGGCTCCTGGTCTCCAAAGTGGCGGCGGCAGCGAACGCCTTATGTGGCTTGCTGCCGAATATCGGTGGGACCGGGGTCGGAGTGCTCCGTGTATATGAGGAAGTCGTCCATTCCCGAGTCTTGTACGGGGCTCCGGTGTCGACACGAGATTTGAGTCGTCGCAGTCTGCCTTTGTTGAGGAGGCTACATAGGACGACCGCCATCAGGATCATAAGGAGATACCGGACGGTATCTTATGCGTCGGCGTCTGTCCTGGCGGCGTCTTCTTCGATCGAGTTGCAGGCCTTGGCGCTCCGATTAGTGTACGAAAACCTGAGGGGCCTGGGCTAGGGGGGAGGCTCCTCCCCCACTGGGCAGGTGGCTCGAGATGTTCGGAGGGCAGCTAGGCGAGAAGTATGGGGGCGGTGGCGCTCGGATCTACTCGCCGAAGAACAGGTCCCTGGTCAGCGCGCCGCTAAATAGGTCCTCCCGGACTTAACGAAGATGCGGCGGGATCTCAGGCCGTTGTCGTCTGCCGCGTCTACGGACGGCTGGTCTTGTTTCTCGACTTCCACGTGCATGGGAAACGACAGCTCCTCGCGCGTTCTCCGAACGTTGTATGGTAGAAACAAAGACCGTCTTGCCGCGGCAGATCTCGGGAGCGCGAACGTCGGTGGTATCGCGGACGCGAGCGTGATCGTGGTCGTGGTCAACGATGATTACTGATGCTCAACGCGTCTATCTGTGCCTGCATCTGTGACATTCGCTCGCCCAACACGTTGATTGCGGCGGCCATCGGTTCGTATGTTCCAGCGTTTTGCGCTGGTGGATCCATTACTGCTGTTATTCGGGCGGTGCGCTGATAATTTTCTTTGAATTCTTCAGCGATTAGATCCGCTTGTCGCAATAACCTTCCCGGATCCGAGTTGTCGACTGTGGCAAGGATACGCCTGATTCGGGCGGGTAGTCGGTTCCTCCACAACGTGAGAGTAAAATCCTCGGGCGTGGAGAGGCTGGAGAGATTTTTTAAATGTTGATAAAACTAAGATTGCTTTCTATCTCCCACCTCTTCGCTTTCCACCAACTTCTTTACCCGGGTCTCGTCCGTATCGGATAATATGCAAATGAGGGCGTGTTTCAGTTTTTCATAGCGTCCGGTCTCTGGGGGGTCGTCACCAGGTCTTCGACGTCCTGAAGCTGTTGATCATTGAAGCATTTTGCTATCGTCACGTACTTTATGTTGTCCTCCGCAATCCGCGCTGCCTCAAATTGTCTCTCCAGAAGGGCGAGCCATGCCGCCGTGTTCGTGGGCAGCAGTGGAGACATGCTGACCACCTGGCTGGTTAAACTTCTCTGAGTATTATTTTCCATCGTCGCGGCGCACTTAAAATCGGTGGTTAAAAAAAGGCGATAGCACCTATCACGGCCACCTCTTTCACTATATATCACGTTAAATCACGTCGGTGGCCACCAGTTTGGCGGTAGTTATGGCCCTGCCGTGTGAAAAGGGAATGAGCGTTTCGTCCCGGGACTACCGGTGGACTCGTCAGTAAGACTATGCCCGGTAGTCCCTGCCTTAGACCTAGAAGGAGTCTCGCTAAGTGCGGTATTTGTATCATGCGCCCGTATATTCGACCGCTAGCGAGACGAACAGACTCGTTGTCGTCGTAGCCCTCTGGTGTTGGCGGTTGGTACCCGCGGATCGCCCGGGAGGTGTTGCACCGCGTTGATGCCTCGACCTGTCGACGTCCTGTTGATGCCGATCCGCCACACGAGCAAAAACACATTATATGGGGAAATATCTATGTCCCGTTTGATACGAGAGAAAAAATAATCGTACCTAAACAAAGTTCGGTACCATGCTCAATTAACATTTCAAATCCAGAGATAAAAGAGGGATTTATCCCAAAAATCGAACCGATTAAGGGAGTCTATTTCAGAAACGCGGTTGTAAAAAACCATAAGGGATGGGGTTATATAAGAGTAATCAGTACCACATCAAGGGATTAGGAATTCACCTTACCTACAATGGTAATTAGAGAGATTACAATACCCACTTCGCTCTCTCATACCACGTGCAACGTTATTTCAGTATCTAAGGAAACTAGGTTCAACAAAATAGTGAAATTGTTGCGACTGGAACATTTAAACGAAGAAGAAAGAAGGAACGTCGAAGCACTGATACAGAAAAATCAAGACAGATTTCAACTTTCAGGCGAAACGTTGGAAGTGTAGCGGCACGCGAGCAGGTCAGTTCAAATCCTGTTGTTGTTTTGTTTTGGAGCAGCAAGACCGTTAGGTCATAGGTACGTTGAGGAGCAACGAACTCCGAACAAAACAATGTCGCCGCTACCTTCAACTGTCAAACGTTGTCAAGTTTAAATTTTCCGGTTATCCCCCGACCAGTATAAATAACGAGACGCAAGCACGATCGAGAGAGTTAATTGATCAGTGCTTCAGCAATCAGGCATATACGTATCCATCGAGTTCCTCGAGCACTTAAATTATTTTATCCGGGACGAATTGTAAATTGGTATATTTATCGAGTTAAATAAATTATATTTATTTTTCGACATTTGGAATTCATCCATCCTCCACAGAAGGAACAGATATTTTACAGTATGAAATTATTACTACAGACGAGATACCGATTAATGTTAAACAATACCGGTACCCGCCCGTACATCGGGAAGAAATAAATCGACAAATTCAAGAACTACTGAAAACGGACGTTGTGGAACCATCGACGCCTCCGTATAACTCTCCGTTATGGTTCGTACCGAGGAAACCGGATTCCCAAGGTAATAAACGATGGAGACTAGTCATCGATTATAGAAAGCTAAATGACAAAACGATAGGCGATGCTTATCCGTTGCCCAACATTACCGAAATATTGGACCAGTTGGGAAGCGCAAAGTATTTTTCTAAGTTCGACTTAGCATCTGGATTTCATCAGATCCGCATGGCATCGAAGGATGCCCACAAAACTGCATTCTCGACGCCGTATGGTCATTTTCAGTTCAAACGAATGCCTTTTGGACTGAAAAACGCACCAGCAACGTTCCAACGGTTAATGAATTCGATATTGTCAGGATTACAAGGAATAGAACTGTTTGTTTACTTGGACGACATAGTAATCTATTTCACATCCCTCCATGAACATGAAATTAAATTCAACCAACTTATGGACAGATTACGGAAAACTAAATTGCAATTGCAACCAGACAAGTGTGAATTCTTACGACGTGAAGTAGAATATTTGGAACATGTGATTAGCGAAAATGGAGTTAAACCAGACCCGAAGAAAATCGAGGCAGTTTTAAATTTTCCACGGCCAAAGAAACCGAAGAATATTAAACAGTTTCTGGGATTAGCTGGATATTACAGAAGATTTATATCTAATTTCTCCAAAATTGCAAAACCATTAACACAACTATTGAAACAGGACAACACATTTAAATGGTCGGAAAATTAAGAAATTGCATTCAACCATTTAAAAACAACATTAATGACAAAACCTATTTTACAATATCCAGATTTTTCCAAACCCTTCAACCTCACGACAGACGCATCAGGATACGCAATAGGTGGAGTATTGAGTCAGGGACCGATTGGAAAGGATTTGTCAATCGCGTATGCCTCTAGACTGCTAAACCCCGCAGAACAAAATTATTCCACCATAGAAAAGGAATGTCTAGCAATTGTTTACTGCGCGATGAATTTTAGACCATACCTGTACGGTAGAAAATTTACCATAGTAACGGATCACAAACCGTTGGTATGGATGAATTCTATTAAATATCTAAGAATTTGGAAATGGAAGTTGAAATTATCAGATTTCGAGTTCGATATCCAATACAAGGAAGGTAGAACGACTGCGAATGCGGACGCATTGCCTGGAAATTCCCCGCAGGTATGCGTACCAATCAGGAAACGGGAAGAAGATTCACCGATTCGTTATCCTCTCCGAAAAAGATTCGAACTAGACACATCAACCAAGGATCCTCCCATACCCGAAGCCAAACCACGCGGCTTGCCCCAGCTCCATAATCCAGAAAAACAAGGAGAAAGGACCAAACCTATAACACTTGCGGAATTGAGAATCTCAGAAACAAGAGACTCAATAATAAAAACAAACGACCACAAGGTGATTTTTATCGATACAAAAGGAAATCCGGTGGACAGGGGGGGCCTGGAAATGAAGGAAACAGGGAAACTAACGCATTACGAAGACCTGATGCTGGAAAGAGCTAGACTGCAACGGGACTCAGGAAAACATATAATAGCTCTACTTGTGAAAGGAAATCGAAACGTCCCAATAATACCAGAGAACCTGCTAAATGCATTAAAATCTTTGCTAGGTGAGGTAAACGAGATACAATTGACATCTTTCAGTATCAGTAAAGGGTGTAGCGGCACGCGAGCAGGACAATTCGAATCCTGTTGTTGTTTTGTTTCGGTGCAGTAAGACCGTTAGGTCGTAGGCATGGTAATGAGTAATGAACTCCGAGCAAAACAATGTCACCGCTACTTTCAACCGTCAAACGTAGATAAGTTCAAATTTTCCGGCTGTCCCCTGACCAGTATAAATAAACAGACTCAATCACGATCGAGAGAGTTTATCGATTCGTGCAAAAGTAAACAGACGTATAGCGTATCTATTGAGTTCCTTAAAGAGACAATATTTATTGAATATAATTTATTCCGACCTAGATTGTACCTGAGGTGTAATCTGTGCTGACATCAAAAATTGAATATATTAATTTTATAAAAATATCAAATCCTCGTACCCCATCGTACCCCGAATCGTACCCCATCCTCCACAAGGGTATTCTTAGTAAACACCATACACATCACCATCTGCACCGGGAAAGTAATCACTCCACCAGTGGGAGCGCGAGAAAATACCATACGAGAAAAACACGAATCAACTGTAGCGGGACACAAAGGGATAACAAAAACCTACCAAAGAATACGACGATACTACCATTGGGAAAACATGAAGAAAGAGATTCAAGAATATGTGAGAACATGTAAGGAATGCCAATTGAAGAAACTGACCAGGATAAAAACAAAACAACCAATGGTTCTCACGGATACACCGGGTAAGGCTTTCGACAAAATTAGTATGGATATTGTCGGTCCATTGCCGAAAACACAAAACGGAAATAAATATATATTAACCATTCAGGAGTTATTGACCAAGTATTCGATCGGGATTCCGATGGAGGGGATCTCTTCAGCGGAGATAGCGAACGCCTTCGTGAAACGATTCATTTGTCGATTCGGATCACCAAAAGCCATTCTTACCGACCAGGGAGCGAACTTTCCATCCTCGTTGACGAAGAAAGTTCGGCAACCAAATAGAACGTAACAATAATCATCGTTTTTACCACTGTTCTTACGAGGAATCACCATGAATGTCAGAACTCAGTTATTTGAATTAAGTATGGAAGGCAGACAAGTGGATGAAGCGGTAGCAAGTATATTTCATAGTATTCTTTTCCATCGAAGTCTTGGTAAATTTAAGTACAAGCAGGAAGGTAGTTACTCAAAGAAGAAAAATCGCTGGCCTTTTCAACCAGAATGTATAACATGAGAAGTATGGGCAGTACGCTTAGAGCTCATCAAATTAGCAACAGAACATGAACGACAGATATGTAGAGAAAAAGTTGGAGATTTATTAACAGATAAGATTGTTTACATAACAGAAGTAATGAATCGACATGACTATTTACCTAAAATGCCAAATCAAGTTGAACTGGATTTGATCTTTGACACATCGTACCCTGATATACAACCTTATCTGTTTCAATTGTCATTTACCACCTCTGACCCATCGAGTACAACAATGGGTAATAGAATGAAAAAATTGATCAAAGAGACATTATCCATTTAGTTGTTTATTAGTTTCCATGAGAATTTTTTTAGTGTAATGTATATATAATCCAAATTCATTCTTGGGTAAATTAACATTATGAACTTTCCTTCATTAACAAAGGAATTCTGTTTGTCATATGAAATGGTGTGCATTCATATATACTCAAATCATACCTTCATTATTGGCGTCCGTTGTTAACGTAAATGTTTTCGTATAGTCGGGATATTTTAATACTGGCATAGTTTTTCTTTTAATGTATCGAAGCTAAGTTGTATTTTGTCAGTCCAGTGGAATTGTATGTCTTTCTTAGTTAGTTCTGTTAACGGTTTGGCAATTTTAGAGAAGTTTCTAATGTCACATCCCGCGACCCGCGCGTCCCGTGGCGCGAAAGCGGAATCGATGGACTCCTTCAGATCGAGAGGGTTGAAACGTCAATTTGAAAGTATTTGAGCAGTATTTGAGGTGAAAGGCAGTTAAAGTCGCTAAAAGCTATATCTTGCGAAAACCCATGTTTTTATATTTGTCTAATTATGTTTCTGTAGCGATGTTGGCACAATTTAAATTGTAAACAAAGTTGGCAGTTGAACTAACGTTGGAGATCTCCCCAAACATTTTCAAAAGAAAGACCCCGATGTTTTTCATCTCCGACAGATATAAATAAGTGTAGCGACTCAGAGAAGTCAGTAATAATAATTACCGAATAATAATAATTACCGTTCGTCTATCGAGTAATAATAGTTATTATCGTTAGTCTATCGAATTATTATCATTTTGTTTATCGGAGAGTTGGTCATCATCTTGTCCACCGAAGAATCATTATTTGTCAGCCAATTATCAATATTGAAATTGAGTAAGACTTGAATAAACCACTACATATTTTAAACTTGCTTACGAGCAACTTTAATTCTCTTCCGTGCCAGTATTCCTGCACATAGCAGGTTAGCCGAAAGTGGAGCTTATTCCCAGTTGAATTTAACGTCAGTTAAGCCTATCTTCTCGTTCGGCAACCAAATAGAACGTAACACCTAGTACGCCCAGAAGATCAAAAATATCAACTGATTCTATGGCGTAATTCCAACAAGAAAGTCGAAACATACCAACTTAATACCGTGACATTCGAACTATCAGCTGCCCCATACTTAGTCATACGGTGCCTAAAACAGTTGGCAGACGAAGAGGGGCATCGATTCCCTCGAGCATCATCAGTTTTACAGCGTGACTTCTATGTCGATGACGCCCTCACCGGAGCTGATACGAAGGAAGAAGTACTATCGATCAGACAAGAGCTCGCGGAACTTCTCCGATCGGCCGGCTTAAACATCCGGGAATGGACTTCCAACGATAAGGACATACTGCGAGGACTATCCGAAAAGAACAAAAATCGAAGACTAGAATTGGGTGAGTCGCAAGCTCTAAAGATATTAAGCATTTTTTGGGATTCCCATGACGACGCAATCCTTTACTCAGTCGAGGCCACATCTACCACCTCCCGTGTTACTAAACGATCAATTAGTTCTGTGATTGCCGGAATCTATGATCCACTACGATTGCTCGCGCCAGTGATTGTTAGAGCAAAAATCTTACTTCAACGAGTTTGTAACAGAATGGAACCGATATTACATCCAATTACCCTTACTCAATGATATTCGGTTCCCTCGTAAAACAATAGTAAAGGCAGCAATTAACATAATATTACACGGCTTTTGTGACGCCAGCGAGAGGACATACGGACATGTGTATACCTGCGTAGTATCGACTTTGACGGATACATCCAAACTTTCTTACTTATTGTGCGATCAAAGGTAGCGCCGCTAAAATCACTGACTATCCCAAGACTCGAATTAAGCGGAACATTGCTTCTTACCTCTTTAGTCTCTGTGCGAGGATACTGTGCGACAATTGTCACGGACAATGGCACCAATTTCGTCGGGGCTAACAGGGAGTTGCAAGAACTTCAGATCCTATTACAGTCCGGGGGCACGAGGCGGGTCTCACCATCGACGGTCAGTGGACCTTCGAGCCACATTTCGAACATCTCGTGCCGAAGGTCGCTGCGTCGGCGAACGCCCTGTGTGGATTGCTTCCAAACCTGGGAGGGGCAGGTTTAGGAGCGAGGCTGTTCTATGAGGGTGTGGTGCGCTCCCGGGTCCTATACGGTGCTCCCGTATGGGCCGAGGAGCTGAATAGGAGTAGTCGCAGCAAGACTCTGCTGAGGGGACTGCAAAGGAGGACAGCCATCAGAATTATCAGGGGCTATAGGACGGTATCGTATTCATCGGCCACCGTCCTAGCAGCGCCCCCCCCCCCTTTGAGTTGCAAGCACTTGCACTCAAGGGGAGATACAAGTGGAAGAGGAGTCTGTTGCGAAGATCCGAGGAGGCCGCCCAGCACTTCGACTTGGGAGAAGTCTAGGCCAGCATCTGGAGACGATGGGAGGCGGAACTGCATCACGAAGCTCGGGAGAGACCACACCGGGCAGTGTGCGCCGTGCTTCCACATTGGGAGAGGTGAAGAGAGAAGAGAGGAGCTCCACTGCCCTTCAGGATGACCCAGATACTTACCGGTCACGGGGTGTTTGGGGAATTCCTGAAGAAAATAGGCAGAGAAAACACGTCCCTATGTCACCACTGTGGGACCGAGGAAAACACGGCGCAGCACACGCTGGCAGTCTGCCCGGCGTGGGAGCTGCCGAGATGGACGCTCAGAAGGGAGCTAGAGGATGTTCTGACCCCAGAAAGGATCGTGGAAGCTGTTCTCGAGGATGGCCGCGGGGCCGCCGCCGTCTGCAACTTCTGCGAGCGGGTTATGCTCGCGAAGGAGCGGGCGGAGAGGGACAGGGTAAGAACGAGCCATCCCTCGAGGATAGCGAGAACAAGAACTAATGGAGGAGGTAACGAGAGAAGAGGATAACATCGCGGACTAACACCAGAGGAGTGGTCCCTCTGGTGGGCTAGCAACAGGAAGAGTTTATGAAGACCAGACGGGGGTGTCGAACGATCGAATCTGTTATGGGAACTCGAGGCACCCCGACACGTCAGAAGGCCACCGTGGAGTTTTAGCCGGTAAGAGTCCAACACTACCCGCTTCGGCGGGTGTCCATGAGGATTTCTCCACGAAAAAAAAAGATCCTATTACAGTTCGACGACCACAAAGAAAGGGTACAGAGTTGTCTCGCCGACCGACAGATACAATGGCGTTTCAATCCTCCAAATTCACCACACTTTGGCGGTTTATGGGTAGCCGTGGTGAAATCATTCAAACGCCATCTCATCTGCGTCGTCGGCGCGGAATTCTTGACGTTTGAGCATCTTAACACCCTTCTCATTGAAATCGAAGCCATTCTCAACTCACGCCCATTAACGTCCATATCATCCTATCCAAATGATCTCCCTGCCCTCACTCCCGGTAATTTTCTAATAGGTGATACACTAACGAGTTTACGGGAGCGTGATTGCAGGACGGTTCCACCAGGCCGGTTATCCAGTTTGCAGCAAAACTGTGTGGCATTCAGCATTTACACGACACGCTCAGTAATCCAAATGAAGATTCGTTTCACTCCCCTAAACCGCCCATAATGTGAACCCGACAAATATAGTAACTTTTATGCGTTAGTTAATGCATTAAATCCCTATATCAAAGGAGTTTAAGAGATATTTCAACTTTAATTTGTCAAATTTAATGTATGATAGATACGAAAAATCGAATGGTGCAGGCGGAGTACATTTTTGACGAAGCTGAATTTTTTTT
Organism: Bombus pratorum; assembly: GCA_930367275.1. Taxonomy (NCBI): domain Eukaryota; kingdom Metazoa; phylum Arthropoda; class Insecta; order Hymenoptera; family Apidae; genus Bombus; species Bombus pratorum. The sequence goes on along the minus strand of OV883995.1, from coordinate 4,077,360 downwards.
ACATTATTATTGTCCAAGATATGAATTAAATCAAATAAATTGGATATATGTATTTAAGAGACATTTGGTGTATATATTAAAAAATAAAACGTTTATTCCTAAAGCAATAAAAACTGATTCCGTGGCCGTTTAGTTATAATTTTCATACATGCATCTCTTCTTTCCCATCCCTTAATGACATCCCTTAATAAATAAAAAACCCCAATGATCACCTTTTGACATCATCCAACTGATAGTGAATTACCAGGTTAAGAAAAGTATCATTTCTTCATATATTTTTTATTATATCATTATGATACAACTTTAGTCGGATTATATAGATTCGTGCGATAAAATTCGTGAGGTCTGAGAACCTGAACTATCGGTATTCGCGAGCAACGGCCATAAAAATTTACCTAAATGCTCAAGAACACATTGGCACATAGTGTTCTTGAATATGTCCAACCTTTGGGGACTGACGTTACCAATAACAGATACAATAACCTGTATGGACGTCACTTAACGTTACACTACGTTACAGATAATCCAGAACGATCGAGATCTATATAAATGGGACCGATGAAGATTGGATCCACAATAAAGTAAATATTAAGCTGGGGTGTTTCTCGGTCAGACATTCCATTATCGCATGTTCGCTACCGTAACAGTTCGTCTGCGTCCCACACGTTCGAAGATTGATAAATCTTGAACAGATGCTATACTGGTGAAATCAGTCGTGATTTTACAATTCATCAATTATAATTTATCATTTTGCAATTCGTAGGAAAGAGATAACATGCTCGATATTCTAGTTTGTAGCTGTAGATAAATAAAACATATATATTTTTAATATATCTTCTATATTGCACACCTCACTGAACATATGGAAAATCGCTAGTAGGACATAGATTATGTGAATATACTTAATTCATAAATACATTGTGAAAATTATAGAGGAAAATATAAATAGAATGTAAGCCGGAGGTAACAAAATTAGAAACATTATTCAATATATGTTGTAGAACGAATATATTATTCGTTATTCATAATATTTCATGTTTTATTTCCCTTGTAAGATATTTATTATATTTCGATTATATACTCAGTTTTTTAATATTTTTCTGCTAAATTATATTATTTTCCCAAAACTTTATAATTTAATTTAATCTTACTGTTTGAAATGATTGGCTTCCTTCTGTGAAAACACTCCTGACTGACTCTATCCGAACACTTCCTGTAATACTTAGATCTGATAAATGTGCGAACCAATTGAGGGTTTGATTATTTTTAGAAAGATAATAGTTTCAGTAAATTTAACTGTATCGAACATTATCACGTTGAAAGAATCTCTCCGTTCAATGCGACTAACGACTTTTTCTTATCTTCCATTTATTAAACTGATATATCTATGACTGTTTATAGCACTATATCATTACTAATTCTATTCACTGCTTAAATTAACATCTTTTTCTGACAATAGCGTTTTGTTTCATTCTTATCTAACTTGCCACGTTTTCAAATATAAATTTCGTTTGGATTAAACGTTGTTTAATCTAACAATGGAGAGGTCATGACCCAGGTTCATATATGTTCCCGCTCCGAAATTATATCACAGGAAGTTCTTTCTCTCTGAAATTTAGATCACGATAAGTATCTGTTCTTCTGTCTGTACTAATGCAAATAAGTGATGGATGAAATAGTATGCATCGAAATACAATATGGTCAAATACATTAGAATCTGTTACGATGTTCTTCAAGGACGGTATAGTTAATCGTATAGTAAATCGTCACCAAACACAGATGACTGTGATATTTGTGTTGTATCTATTCCCTCTTCTTGTTCCATCTACTTAGAGCCTCATCTTTTTCATTGATTCCCATCGAGCAATCTTGTCCGAACGTGTCGTCACTTTTGCGGAAACTTGTATACGACTTCAATACGTATACGCCACTCGATCATTAAATAGATTTAAGAAATTCTGGTACATTTTCCTTTAAGCATCGTCATCTCAAGAGTATTCCTATTAGAGCATGCAGATATTTTATAACGGTAATAAATACATCGAGTTCAGCAAACGTTCATATAGATCAAATTTTTGGCATCTAAATTTACTAGCGTATTGCAATGCAACATTTGCTTAAGTAGTTTCACAAACTGAGTTGAGTTTAAGAAATTGGTAGAACACTTCACAAAAAGCTTCTCGATATTCAGGATAATATGCTTCATATATTATAAGGAAGCTTTTATGGGACGATTGTTCAATAGACTCAGATGTTGGAAAGGATATTTTACAGGATCCTTAAATCCAAGCTGAAATTGCACTTGTAAGCAGAGTTGTAGTTTTTATACAAGATTTCATCCTTCAGTGAAAACGCTAATTATGTTTTTACTTAAATGATCTTTTTGTTTGTGTTGACTGTCAATTTTTTTTTGATTGTGTGTCTTCAAGGTTTTCTTTGCATGTTGTCTACTGACAATCTTACTGTTTTTACTTAAATGATCTTTTTGTTTGTGTTGACTGTCAATTTTTTTTTGATTGTGTGTCTTCAAGGTTTTCTTTGCATGTTGTCTACTGACAATCTTGAGTGCAATAATTTCATATTTGCAGATCTCGAAGGATTTGTGAATAAAATTATCGCTAACAACCCGAGAAGAAAGAAGCATTAGATACTTCTATTATTCAATTATCAACTCTTAAGAACTATTTATTTTTTATTTTTATTATTTACATTATTTGTGAAATAATACTGACATTTACTATATAATTTGAATGAGCTCGACATCTGTGTTTTAGTGAAAAACGTAGCTGTTGACAAAGCATCCACGGTTGCGTTTGGGACGTACTGTTGCATTGTATCGTATTGATTCTATTGTCACCTATAATTTTATTATAGATAGCTTTTAACGGTACGAAGAGTATTGCAATTACGGAGTGTGTCGTTTGTAGCCAAAGCGGTGAAATTTTGTGCTCGTGTTCAGGAACTGCAGATCAAATTATGCGAATTGCATTTTTGTGTGCAACAAAATGCAAATACGCTTGTAGTAAACGTGTCATGAATAACTTACTTCTAGATAAATGTGCGGACGTGTTTAAGATATCCAGTTTTCGAATGTTTTTGAGATGTTCATCAACTCTCTGCCAGAAGCTTTTGCATCTTACAACTTTTTCAATTGATTGCGATCTCACTGCGTATAGTTTTATTTGTAAGTATTACACAAACAAATATTTCACTTGTTCGTTCATCCAAATTGAAACTTGATACTATTTTATATTATTATTGCTATATTACATTGCACAATCCTTGTATCAAGAGAAACATATTAAAATTCTGGATATAGTTTCTTTACAGATAAAGCATGATTCTACATTCCAAGCATACAACTGTATTCATTTGTGAAATAATGAAAATCTCCTCTTCATAATTAGAAAATTGATGTGTACTGCACTGTATATCTGACAACAATAATTGGATACATTTCCTTCAGAAATTGTTCACGTGGTGATCTGGTTTGAGTACACGAGCGAAAGGTTGGAACCATCATAATTTTCTCTTTTAATACAAATAGATATTACAAGTTCAAAACGTTGCTGTGTCATTGATCAATCTGCGTAAAATTCTCGACCAATATCCATATCTTTAGATTTGTTATAGCTTTTCCAACATATGTTGACATACGACAAATTACAATATAGTATATAGTACTGTTACTATTGGTTAGAAACTTCTTGTATATTCTACAATTCCGTCCATCTAGACGGATTGCTTTTTCATCGCTAAGGAAAACTTCTTTTTAATGTTTCCTACCTGCATATAGTGCACTATCTTCGTGAATTCTATACGTTTTTCTTTACGTTGAGATGCGAATAATATTCGACGTTGCAGTGTTGGATGTTCCAAACGTTTACATCGCTGCAAAGTGCGTTGAACGGTTTATCGCAAGATCTACTATTTTAGCAAATCCATTTTTGGCAATGCGATTGCTCTCTGCTCTTACTTGTTTTATATTTTATAGAACATCTAAGCAATTGTACTATTATCTTTCTATTTCTACTAACAAATTTTGTAACTTCTATGACGGTATAATTACTTGCTTACTGTAATAGCAGGATTCTGTCAATTTCATTATTATTTAAAACTTTTCTCTGAAGGAAGACTTATTTCCAAAATTCATTAAGGAATAAAACGATAAAATATTAAGTAGACTTATACTTTATTACTCTATTATCAAAACACGTCAATAGCAATTAATAAGAGATATAACAAGATTCTATTAGGTTTCCCTCCATAAATCTCATATAATATTAATCATATAATATTCTATAACATATGACAGCGATTTTCCCAGTGCGTAATATATATAATTTATAAAATATATGTAACATTTCCCCTTGTAGAGCATGTTAACGTTTCCCCTTGGAGTCCTTAACATGCATCCTGATGTAGTCTGTATTAAATGTAGTGTCAGATTGCACTACAACGAATAAGAATATTACTGGAAGAAATGGAAAATACAAGTAACCGATGTAAAAAAGTAAGATGTCTCTTGTTTAAAGTAAGGCAACCTATAAGCGAACTATAACCTAATTACAACCGATTAGAATGAAATTACATAACCATCACACAGAATGATTTATAACACTGAGAGTAATTTAAAATTGTACGATGCAATGCGAGAAATATTTGTATGTATAAAATATCGCAAATAAAAATGTAAGATAGTTTATATCAATTAATCAGTATTCAACGATACTATATATCTCATTTGTTTTGGCAAAAAATTTTCATGCTTGTAAAGTTAAAAATTTAGAAAGAACGAGTTCCATCGTCGGAAGATTGCATAAATCTTGGTTGTTTGTAAATAACTATTGCAATATTTATTGTGAAACTGTTTTTTAAATATATTAGAACACTTGCGCTACTTTCACCAGTATTTATAATCTATCTTGGAATAGTAATGGCTAATATTTTGTTGGATATGGTAAGAAGTAGAGAACTAAGAGAACTATAGAGATTGAGGATCTCTCAGCGAAGAAAAAAAAGGATATTCCTTGTCTGCAATGCCTGGAAAATTTAAGCTCTCGAAAATAAAAGTCAAGAAGATGTTTTTATTATTATTATATTTGTATTTTACTTTACTTTACTTTATCATTATAATTATAATTATAAGCCGGACATTCGGTAAATTTTTCTAGCTTAAAAACAACATATGTGATCGAGTCAAAGAGAGAAGTTTTTACTGTTCTTCTAGGTGGATCTCACCGATAATGGTGAGCAACATGTAACCAAACACGTTTGACTCAATAGGCCAAAATGATCACCATCCACGTGCAGTCTGTGACTTCAGAAACTCTACTCATTGAAAGATCTAGAATCCAATTTATTGCCAAAGTAAAGCGTAAAAAACCATACAAATTTTACATAAATACGACTTTGTACCACTGAATTCCAAAACTTAAAACTATGATTTTCGAATTCTCCGTTTCAAAAACTGACAGATTGCAAAAAAGAGTGATTCTTGTTTTTGCCCTAAAGCAAAGTTCAGCCAAAAACGATAATAACATAGATCCAAAATTCGTACACATTTTCCAACTTGGGACCGTAAACGCCATAAAAGTACTGGTTTATTTCGACATATCCGGAAGCAAGTAACATCTTCCTTTTTTTACTAATCCTGTGATTTAGGTTCCATGTGAACTAAAATCTCGATTAAAACAGCACACCAATACTGTTGTGTACAACAGAAATGCTGAAGCAAAATCAGAAAATCAGAAATCACAAGAAAAATATGAAGTGATACGTGGTATATCAGTATTTCAAGGAAAAATAACGTTTATACTGATTGATGCAAAGTAATAGTGACTAGTACATTAAACTGTGTGATACCGGTAAATTTTTTGAAAAAATATGCAGATAAAAATATTCTTACGCTAACGCTATATATTCGCTAAATATTCTAACGCTAGGGGAAGATATACTTGGATTTCAATTGATCAAATAATCGTTGGATAAAATCGATAGTTACATAAGTAAACGTAATGGTTAAACATTATGTGACTGTAAAATCATACGACTGTTGCACGATTTGTAAATTCCGCAAAAAAATGTGTTATTTTTTATGTCTACTTGCTGCAAACTATTGTTCGTAACTAATTCGATTTCGTATATGTTCGAAGCTGGAGGAAGTTTAAAATTATTTTATCCTAACATGTTACGTGTAACACGTATAACACACAGCTAGTGTAAAATAGCCGAGAAAATGAGACTATTATTCCCTTCGATCAATAAATTGTTTCTATGAAACAAATATTTTTAAAAGTTGCACACATTGTGTTGGAACAGAAAAAAACTATCAAATGTGTTGATATGTGATCTTACAGGTAACTTCAGCATCACACAGGGTATCCAGAAAATTGTAGCACAAGCCGCTAAAAGGTTATTTCTCGTTCAAAAATACGTCACAAAAAAAGGATGAGATTTGTTCATCCGAAGTCTTAGGTCCAAAAAAATCGAATTTTAATTTCTGTCAAGTATATGTGCGCTTTGAAGAGACCAAGCATTGATTGAATGTGTTCCGTCGTACGCGGCTACTTTGTTTGTATTTACAACTTGGCATGGCCTGAATTACTACAAGCTTCGTGATCACAGAAGTAAACAGGTTCCTTGGGACTTTATTTACAAGTTGCGGGTGAACAAAATAAAAATACGAAATTATCAAGAAAATAGGTCAGGAAATTCCGTCAGGTTAGCAAACCAACATGACGGAAGAAACGAAACATAACGTAGTTTGATCCTTAAAAATAACAGCAGAATCACTGGAATCGGGAGACAACAAGCAACGCGTGTCGATACCGATGCACCTGGATGGAGGACATCAATTTGTTTGGGGGAAAAGAGATGGAGATGTATATCTCGACTAGACAACATCCACACCAACTGCAGGCAGTGAAAAACAGGAGTTCGACTCGGGACGCGATGGAGAGCGGACGTGTTGACGGGTTGCTCCCGCTAGCCGGGTGTATGTACGAGAACGTAGGAGCGTTTGAGTTCGGTGTGATTCTAGTAGGGTGTAATGGGTCAATGAGGCGGGAAGTGTAATAATAATAATAATAATAGTAATAATTGTAAGTAAGTAGTGAAATGAAATTAGGGGTATGAGTGGACTGAGGTGACAGGAGAATGCATGGGAGTGAAATAGTGTTGGGTGATGCGGGGGAGAGTGAGTGTGTGGAAATAGAAATAGAGTTGGCATGTATGATGAGTGGCATTGAGTGGGTGAGCAACAAGACGATTGTGCGTAATTGCGGGATAATATGCTCACTGAATAAGAATATGTAAGTGGAGGATATAATAGGAAGTGTGCGAGAAACGAAAGTGCGGTTAGTAATCGTTAATTTGAATTTATCGGTATTAGCGACCTTCGGATAAAGTCAAATAAACATCTAGACAAGACCCCATCGACTATAGATCCACGCGTCACGGTAATTAGTCGCTTATATACATACGCGATATTATATAACGGCAAATAATAAGCAATAAACAATAATGTGAGCATGTACAGTCGGCTCGATGTAAGTTCCTATTTTGAGGAATAAAGTCGGGCCGGCTAGCGGTTTTTATACTTATAATATTTATTTGGCCACTTATCTATTGTGACACGAGCCGAACTGAACTGAGTTAATTGGAATAAATAAATAAGTAATGGGGTGCCGCGTAATGAGGGGGCTGCAGGAGTTACGTGGTGATTAGTAGGTTGGAGTATGTAGCGGTTGGATGTATGCACCGCTATAACATTTTAATATTTTATAATTTATTTGTTTATTTAGTTTGTTTTTATTTATTTATTTATAACTTTGTATTGAGTAACTAGTATTGTTTTCGTCTTATTTATTTATTTACTACTTATTATTTAAATTATTTATTTATTTATTTAGTCATTTATTTTATTATTTATTATTTATTTATTATTTATTTTATTGATTTATGGTATGTATTACTTATTGTTCATTATTTAATATATATCGTTGTTATTTATCTATATTGTGGCGTTCTGGGCGCGCATCATCGGGTCTTTAGCAGTATGCAGGCGTTTGACAGGGGAAATTTAGATAGCGCAATTACTGTAAATATTATCATTGCTTGGCTTTTTTGTTGACGACCTGGCGAGTTTATGAACAATGATTGGATACTTTTGGACGGTATATGGGCAGGATGTTGACGACTTGGCGATGTTTATGGACTTGTTATTATATACAATATGAACAGGCGAACTAAGGTAAATAAACGTAGGGAGCAGGGGGTTTCGGAGCCCCCAGGCCCCGTCGGGAACACGAGTGGCTTACCAGGCTCGACCCGACGGTCATCGTGCTACTGGAAGAACGGCGGGGGGGAGCTGGAACCCCAGGCACCCCCTTGTGCGGTAATAGCTACTGGGGAAAAGGAATAGGAGAGGGGTAAGCTAAAGAAGGCGACGGCGGGAGGAGAGAAGCCGGGGACGGTGACTGACGTGAAACCGAAGGAGAATGTAATAATCTCGGTTATTCCGAGGAGAGATGGGGGGGAGGAAAGTGAGGATTTCTGCCCCATTAAACCGAGCAAGAGGCTTCAGAGAAGTCCTATGATTAGTGAAAGGACGCAGGTTGGAGTGGTTGAGGAATCGGAGGGTTCCTTTGGGACTAGAGGGAGTGACCATAGTACGCCGGTATCACGGAAAGGACTGCTCTACGCTAAAAGGCTGGCCAGGAGGGTGGTTGAGAGGAACGTCAGCGTGAATTCCGTGAGATCGGCTATGGCTAGCGAAGCCGAGGATAGTGCGAGAGACGATACGCAGATTAGCGATGTGGACGACGAAGACTTTGTGATCTCCAGGGCTGAGTTGAAAGGGCTCACACAAGCCATGGCAGGGGTGGTTAAGATGTTCAACAACAAGAAGATATCGCCGGCTGAAAATATGAGAGTTGAGCAGTACAAGAAGCCCCGAAGAGGAGAGGGCACATACGCTGAGGCGTGTGGGAGGGAGAATAGAGTGACAAGGGCGGACTACAGCGAGGACTCCGAAGGATGGATGAGGGTAGAAAAAAGGAGGAGGGAGAGGAGAGCTCCCTTAGAGCAAGCTACCACGATGGTGCGCCCGGGAAGAAACCGGCGGAGTGGTACCGAAGAGAGGGGCGTACCAAGAAACAGGAGGAGGAAGGAAGCCATACTAATTAAGGTGGAGGAAGGAAGCCATACTAATTAAGGTGGAGGAAGGTGGTGAATGGCTTCATGTGTATAAGAGGATGGCGGTGAGGAGTTTATTGGAGGGAGCGAGGCGGCGGCTAAGTTGAGGGCCGCCTTGAGTGATAGTATGGAGGTGGCTGCTCTAGTGAACAGGGCGACTCTACAAATAAGGAACATCGACCCCCTCACCAGCAGGGAAGAGCTGGTGGAAGAAATCAGATCGCAGTAGGGAATCGAGGAGAGTGGGGAGGTAGAAGTTAAATCTATTAAGGCGGCACCATGCGGCGCGCAAGAGGCGTTGGTGGTCCTCCCGGTGAGTGGAGTGCCTAGTGAAGAGAGACAATGGAGATTGAGAACTGGGCTAACGATAGCCTCCGTTAGGCAGTTAGCTAATGTTCGGCGCTGTTATAGGTGTCACATGTTGGGGCATGTGGCGGCAAGGTGTACTATGGCATGTCCTGGCAGAGAGCTGTGTAGGAGGTGCGGCAGCATATTATGAGAGCATATTATGAAAGATTGTGATAGAGAGCCGAGATGTAGGCCCTATGACTGCCGCAAAGAAAGGATACGCACACATCTTGGTAGTAGTGGATGCGTTCACGAAGTTTACGTGGCTTTATCCCACTAGGTCTACTGATACCGCAGATGTTATCGATCGACTGAAGGAGCAAGCGGCTGTATTTTGGGAACCCACGACGAATCATCTCCGATCGGGGAACAGCGTTCATATCCAACGCTTTCCGGGAGTATTACGAAGTAGAAAATATAAAACATTCATTAATCACGACGGGGGCGCCGAGCGGGAATGGGCAGGTTGAGAGGGTAAACTGGATGCTCATACCATTGCTAACTAAACTGACTGTCCCCAAACCCGATGATTGGTATAAACATGTCGACCAGGTGCAGAAGTATTTGAATTCCACAGTAAACAGAAGCACGGGAAAAACTTCTTTCCAGCTACTTGTCGGGGTCGAAATGCAAATCAAGGAAGATGCACAAGTTAGAGAGCTAATCGACGAAGAGTGGGCCGCGAGGTTCGAAGAACAACGCCGCGAGCTACGCGAGGATGCCAAAAGGAAGATCGCCGCAACCCAAGAGGAAAATCGGACACATTACAATAAAAGAAGAAAGAGTGCGAAGCAGTACCGAAGGGGGGATTTAGTGGCCGTCAAGAGAACCCAGTTCGGCGCAGGGCTAAAACTCGGAGGAAGATTTTTGGGTCCGTACCGGGTATTGCGAGCCATGCGAAATGACCGCTACACTGTGGAGAAAGTAGGGGAGCATGAGGGACTCGCGCACACATCGGCGACTGCCGATTTTATGAAGCCTTGGGTCCTGAACGCCGAAGATGACGCATCCGATGATAGCGAGGATGAAAACAACATCTGAGGGCAGATGTTACTGCAGGATGGCATCAAGGCATCAGGATTTACATCAAGGCATGGTTGCGGTGGAAGCAGTACGGAGTGAAGAGGCGGATCAACGAGAGCCCTGAAGAAACGGCACATGTTGGGCAGGAAGAAATGAAGGACTTGGAGACGGAGGCAGAGGACAGGTGGAGATTGGAGTGGGCGCTGCAATTGGACTAGGAGACTGGTAGAAGATCCGCTGATCTTCTACAAAAGAAGGAGGAGGATCAACTACCATACGATGCAGATCCTTGCGGGATACGGTATCTTTAACTGTTACCGTCATAGGATCGGCAAGAAGTCGCACACCAGCTGTTGGGATTGTGGTGCTCTTTTGGTGTCCTAGATGGACGGAGGAGAGAACGGAGTTGGAGGTCGAGATCGGTGAAGATTTTAAATTGGAGAACCGGGTCGTTGAGAAGATGGCCGCGGAGGAGCGGTTGTGGAACAGGTTTCACGATTTTTATACAAAGGCAATGAAATGCCGGCTTTCTAAAGAAAGGGAGATGAAGGTCAAGAGAAGAAGGGAAGGAAGAAGGAGAAGAAGGACCAGAGTCGAGGAGAGAAGATAAAGGATTGGGTACGTGGTGTAGAGGCCAACCTGAACTAATGTCGAACGACTCTACCGGGTTGGTGCCTCGAGTACCGTAGCAGAGAGAGAATGAGGAGGGGTTTTTAGCGGGATGGCGATGTCATCTGCCGAGTCCTACATAACCCGGAGACGCGGGCCTTTGGGTATGCGTAATAGCATTTTCCCCTCTTTGCTATAAAAAAGAAAAAAAAGGCAGTGAAAAACAAAAATGAACGTTCGACATTTTCAAAATGTTTTTTCAAAAGATTAATTACGGAAGACGTAATTGAAATATATGTGAAGACCTAAAAGTTATATCTTTGTTCATGGTTCTTCGAAGTGGGTATACGAAATATTCTTGCTATGTGCAACATCAACACTTGGCTATTAAGACAAAGTTTTGAGCTGAACGAAATAAGATATAGAATCCTACTTTGACAGATAGCAACAGTACATATCCGCCTTTGCTACATATTAAATTGAAAGTCACGAAAAACTTCGTAAAAATCGTATTAAAGAGGTGGATCAGCAAGAGTAGTACAACATCCGTTCAAGAGCTGGGGCCGCCTCGGTCTATCAAGAGAGGATTATGGCAGTGGAGGAGCGTATCATGGAGAAATAGAAGGAGTGACGGTTTGACAGAGAAGACAATTGGAAGAACCGATTAGTAGCGGATGCATATTTATATAGAAAGTATAGGAGGAATATTGATCACTTCACCATGCAGATCCTGACAGGATATGGAATTTGCAATGTATATCGAAAAATGATTAATAAGGAGGACCACTCCAGATGTTGGGACTGCAATGCTGAAGGCGATGACGCAGAACATGCGCTTTTCCACTGCCCAAGGTGGATACGTGAGAGGATTGAACTAGAAAATTACGTTGGCACACCACTATCAACGGAGAATTTAATTGAGCTAGTGGCGAAAAAGGAGGACGACTGAGCAAGGTTTCAGGCCTTGTGCAGGAAAATTATGTTAGCAAGAATGACGCAAGAGAAATTCGTAGAGAGGAGGAGAATTAGAAAAACAAGAAGAAGGTGTGGGATTAAAGAATGAGAGAGCGGTGCGTAGTTAAGCCCAATACCGTAAGGCGGTTCCGGAGTTGATACATAGAAATTGAAAATAAAATGATATCCATAGATGAAATAGACGTGGGTCTAAATATGCAATTTTCTTGCATCATATCGATCATTATATTAAGTTTAAATCATAGAAGAATTGGTACAAGTGTGTAAACAACCGGTATGTAAAATGTTAGAAATGCATTTCTTCGATAGCTGTTACTATAAGAACTCAAAACATCTTCAAACTTAAAAATTTGCAATCTTTTTTCAAATTGATCTTTTGCAGATTGTTTTTTAGCCGATAAAAGATTACAAGTTGAAAGCAAAATCGAAAAAATGTTAGAATTTATTGAACAATGTAATCGACATTCCAAAGTCAGAATATGGAACAACAAACGGTGATAACAGTGGCAAAAATCTTTTTCAATCTCTAAGTTAGCATCGAACATAACCAATATAGATGACGATGTCATTAGAAGCTTTAATATCGTTCTACCAGCCATTAATAGTAAATATGAAATAAAGGTGAAATTGTAGAAAAGTCCTCTCCGATATCAATGACTTTTCTATGTTGTAAAGCTCAACGCCTTGAACGACTTTATTATCATATTATTATTCTTCTAAAATAACAGCTGCTATATGCAACCAATAAGTGGTGTTACGTTTTAACGAATGTCGCGTCATCACGAGTTCAATCGTAAAGCAGAGACAACACAGTTTTTCATTCAGCGAATTTTAAAACTTTTCTAAAACTGTGCTTCAGTCTACTTCGGAAGATATAGTGGAAAAAGCTTCATCTGCTTCAGAAGATTCAATCAGAAAAAAAATCAATGAAAGATCAGAAAAAAATTCAATGATTACAGGGCAGTTTCATCGGAAACCCAAGAAAAAGTATTAGTAAATTACATACTAATCTCGGAAGAAACATTATTTGAAGTTACTTTAACGGATCTACAACAATTAACTTCTGAAATAGCAAATTGCATAAAAAAATTTAATCGTAATTCGACCGTGCCAGTTTATACTTTCAGGAAGAAAATAACCTTATTGACCGGACAGTTCTATGCAAGTGTTTATAAATCGCACATTAAGAGAACTTGTTTACGAGTTAAAATCCGAAAGTCTCTGCTGTAAGGATCATAAGAAAAGATAAAAGAGACGTACCTTCAGAATTTCAATCTCATAAACGTCGTGAGGTAAACTATTCTCTTTTGGGGTTCACTCAAGACAGAATATTGGTATCTTATGATCCCAAGAATTATGATGTTATTGAAACAAGCGTGTATAAAACAAAACAAAAATGAAACGTATTCTTTTCATTTGTAATTTTAAATAACGAGTAGAAAAAATAAGGCATAAATGGAATTTATCACCATCTTTAAATGGTCAGTTCAGCCCGAGCAGCCGAGCTAAACGGACGTGTAAAACAGTGCTTCAGAGAAAGTGCGGCAAGTGGGAAAGAGAAAGTGACATTTGAGAAGAGAAACATTTCAAAACCAAGCCAACCAATAAATGAAACACAAAAATGCTCAAATACAAACGAAGTTGAAATGGAAATTTGGCGGTGTTGTGGCCCTGCCGTGTGAACAGGAAATGAGCGTTTCGTCCTGGGACTACCGGTGGACTCGTCAGTAAGGCTATGCCCGGTAGTCCCTGCCTTAGTCTCACTAGGTGCGGTATTTGTATCGTGCGCCCGTATATTCGACCGCTAGCGAGACAGAAAGACTCGTTGTCGTCGTAGTAGCCCTCTGGTGTTGGCGGTTGGTACCCGCGGATCGCCCTGGAGGTGTTACAACCGCGTTGATGCCTCGACCTGTCGGCGTCCTGTTGGTACCGATCCGCCGCAGAAACAATACCAAAAAATGAAGAGAACAATAACGAATTAACCCAACAGGATGAAAGCTGGAAGGTGGCAAGTTATAACAAGAAACGAAAAATAACAGGAAATCCAGATACAGGAAAGCAGCGATAGCTGCAAGAATTACCATTAAGAAATTCCTTCAGCTCACTAACGGAAGAAATAGACGAGCATCACCTACATAGTCAAACAAATCAAGAACATTTACAAGCAAGCACTGTCACAATACAAACCAATGACAATTACTTCCAAATATCAGCAGTATATGTACATCCGAGACACAAAATGACACTTAAAAAATGGGAAGAGTACTTCCAATCCTTAGGCGACAAATATATAGCAGTAGGAGACTTTAATGCAAAGCACACATTATGGGGTTCGAGAATTAACACGCCGAGAGGTAGAACATTAGAAAAATACGCTAGAAGCAGCAACCTCAACGTACTATCTACAGGAAAACCAACGTTTTCGGCTCGAGACGCGGAGGTGTGCGGACGTGTTTTGGAGCGCTCCCGCTAATAGCGTATTTATAGCGTATATATTGCGTATATTTTGTATATTATTAGTGTTTGAGGAGGCGTGTGTGATCGCATAATAGAAATAAGTGTAAAGAGAGATTCCAGTAATGATATAATGGTGTGTGTTCACATACATTAGACGAGTATATAATAACAGAAAATCGTTACGACGAAGGAGATAAATATATTGTCAAATGTTTAAAGCAGTGAACTTAGTGGGCAATAAGGTGTCGTAGTTGCATAGAGCTGTATCATAATAACTAAATAGGACGTTTTTAACCGCATATGATCGCTGATATTGTTAAAAGTTTATGGAAATGTAACGCTTGGTTGAGGTTATTGGCAGTTATATTGGCGATGTTTTTACGGTTATATTTTGGCAAATACGAAGTGAGCAAGAATTTTTCAGTGGCTACGATGAATAGACAGGAAAGAGTAACACGAGTACATAGAATTATGCGTAGGAGGTGTGCCCTCGGCTAAATCGTAACGGATTTTTGAGGCAATACAATACCATATCGTAGTATCGTCGACGGTACGACGGTACAGATCTCAATAAAACACCTGACCTGTTGGATTTTGCAGTAATAAAAGGATTAAACGTAAGCAAATTAAAAATAACAACCAGCCTTGAGCTTAACTCCGACCATACACCAATTATATTAGAATATACAAGCAAACCACTACTTTATAACAAGTCAGAGTCGCTTTGCAATAAAACCACCAATTGGCAAACTTTTAAAGAGCTAATCGAAAACAAAATCAACTGCAATATTCCATTGAAAACACCTGAACACATTGAGCAGGGAGTAGCAACTATGACAGAAATAATACAGGAAGCAGCGTGGGCAACCACCACCCATGAATCTAATAGCAGGCAATCAAAAATTATTCCACAGGACATCCTAGATAAAATCAGGGAAAAAAGAAAAGCGAAAGCAAAATGGCAAAAACAGAGAACACGAGAAAACAAGAAAAGCCTAAATAAACTTACAAAGGAAATAAAGAATAAAATAAGGGAACATCATAATAACGAGTTCTCAAAATTCATCGAATCACTATCCGCGCATGAGAATACCAACTACCTCCTATGGAAAGTCACTAACAAAGTTAAAAAAACAATAAAATCAATCCCAGCAATCAGAAAAATGGACAACACGTGGACCAGAAGCAACGAAGAGCAGGCAGAAGAATTTTCGAAGCACCTGCAAAATATATTTTCACCGTACGAAATTAATGACAGCATCCCCAGATGGCAAACAAACGAAGAAGTGGAAAATACCAGCAACACAACTGATAAACGCTGCATCATTACTCAGCGCAACAGCGCAAAAGTTACAAACTTAATCAAGGCAACAAAGACAAGTAAAGCACCAGGATTTGACTTGATCAATGGAAAAATCTTAAAAAACCTTCCCCCAAAGGCAATAAGACTAACAACGATCATATTCAACACAATTCTAAAAATACAGTATTTTCCTGCACTATCAGTTCTGCCCGAGCAGTCGACGTGATATGCGGACGTGAGAACCAGTGCCTCCGTAAGTGCGACAAGTGGGAAAAACAAAGCGACTCAAGACCGAGCCAGCCGCCTAAAGATGGAAAATAAGCAGCAAGTACCGCCAATAAAAATATTAAATAAAGGCGAAACCTATTTTATAAACAGAGCTGTAGTTACAACAAACCAAAAAAAAATCAACAAATGAAGACATATAAAGGAAGCAGAAACGGAAACTACACAAAAGAACGATGAGGAGAACAACAGCATCAACGATCCACCAAACCAGAATGAA
Organism: Bombus pratorum; assembly: GCA_930367275.1. NCBI lineage: Eukaryota > Metazoa > Arthropoda > Insecta > Hymenoptera > Apidae > Bombus > Bombus pratorum. The sequence goes on along the minus strand of OV883995.1, from coordinate 4,060,942 downwards.
AGCTGGAAGGTTGTAACTCCCAGCAAAAAACGAAAAATAACAACAAATACAAATACTAGGAGGGCTGGAGAAACGGGAAGGCAACAATGGCTACAAGAAATTCCTCTCCAAAATTCATTCAGCGCACTACCACAAGAAATGGAAATAGACCCGGCGGAAAAATCGATAATCCACATTGCCAGACCACCGCCAATTTACATAGAAGCCCAAATAATAGACCCCCTCATAGAACTACTTAACAACACGGCAGGAAAAGGACTACGGAACTACAGTATAAAACAATTAAAATTAGACCAGGCAAAGGTACAGACGAACACCCCCGAAATTTTCAGGAAAATGACAAAAGCACTAAAGAAAAAACGCTGGGTATCACACTTACCAGCTCAAAACTGATAAAAGTTATAAAGCAGTAATCAGAGGATTACACCCAAAAGCAAACCCAAACAACATATGCGAGGAATTAGGTAAAATCGGGCATAAAGTAAGAGCAATAAACAACATAACCAGGTATGATACCAAACAACCTTTACCGTTATTTCTAATAGAACAAGAACCTAAAAACAACATGTTGAAGTGGTCACCACTTATAAGAAAACTCTACATCTGGTCTTTTTAGTTTTCTCAAGCACTGAAGCCATCGACAGCGCGTAGACAAAAGACTGTGACGAAGTCAGACCATAAACAGTAGACAGGCGACGTTGGCTTCGGGGTTTTCAGTTATTGGGTAACACTGCTAGCGTGCGGATCTGGACCAGCTCAAATTGTATTCTTACTTATAATTACACTTCTATTTAAATATATTTTCTGCCTTACAATTTATCCACGTGTTTTCTCTGTTTACACATCGAATAACCTCAACAGGTTATGAGCCCAGGACTGTAAATTGTAAGGTAGCAACGTGAAGTGAATAGTTAATAGTAAGGTAGAAACGTTGAAGTGAAAGTGAATTGTTAAAGTAAGGGATAGTGCTAAAATGGAATCAGCAAGTACGAAGATCGAGATGTTACGTGGCGAAGAAAATTGGCTCCAGTGGCGTTTTGTTATGCGTACACTTTTGGAGGAAGATGACGACCTGATCAACGTGTGTGAAGGGAATCTGTGTCATCCAAGTAACAGCGCGGAGAAAGAAATCGCTCGTGAAAGATTTTTGAAGGCAGATCGGTTAGCGAGAAAATTAATTGTGACCTCAGTAGGAAGGAAACCGTTGGATCTTCTTTTATGTTGCACAACAGCACATGAAATGTGGAAAAAGTTGAATACAGTATATGACATGAAATCGGATGAGAAGCTAAATATGGTCCAGAAGCAGTTCTTCGATTTTAAATGGGAAGAATCTGAAAATGTTTCTTACAACCTATCAAAGTTGGAACTGATAGCGGCGAAGATGAAAACCCTTGGGAGTGAAATTGGCGAGAAAATGCTCATAACACGCATTTTATCGGTGTTACCAAACAAATTTGACCATTTTCACAGTGCGTGGAATTCCGTGGAAGAAGGAAAGAAGACCTTAGACAGGCTTAGTACAATGCTGATGACGGAAGAAGTCGTATGGAAGAAAGACGACCAGGAAACATCGGTGGCATTGGTAACAAAGGGTAATAATTATAAAAGGGAACAGCAGAAGCAGTCAAACAAATGTGAATACGAGAAACAAGGACCAAGCTGCTTGAACTGTGGAAAAGTTGGCCATCTAAAGAAGGATTGCTTTAGATGCTTTATATGCAAAAGGAAAGGCCATACCAGTAAAAATTGTTTTAAAAATAATAGAAGAAGCAACAGTAGAGACAACCAGGAACCTAGAAATCAAAATCGAGATCACAGCGGAATTGGTCTATTAGGAAGTACCTCAGAGATACAAGCGGCAAACCCTGATGTTTGGATAATCGACTCAGGAGCTACGGATCACATGACAGGGCGACGGGAATGGTTCAGCGTCTTCGAAGAATTCGATAACACGGTGAAGATAGAGATCGGCGATGGTACGTTCATGGATGCGTGCGGCAAAAGAAAAATCAAAGTAGAGACTTTTGTGGATGGCAAGTGGGTAACATGTACAATGAACGATGTTCTGTACGTACCAGGTATGAAAAGAAATCTATTTTCCATTAGATCTGTCGCAAGAAGGGGCATAGATTTCTGTGTTTTAAAGGAAGGAACCAATTGTATATTTTTACAAAACCAGAAAATAATAGCAAGAGGTTCTGTTATCGGAAATTTGCATAAAGTAGATATGCGAGTTATCATACCGTCAGTTTGTAATTTTAGCAATAGAGTAGAGTCAAACGTGGACACATTGCAGTTATGGCACGAACGGCTATGTCATCAAAACATCAGACACGTTAAAGAGTTTTTAAAGAATTCGAATATGAAGGTTGTGGAGAATAGTAACTTTTTCTGTGAAGGTTGCGCGTACGGGAAACATCATAGATCGAGTTTTCACGAGAAAATCGATCGTGCGACTAAACCTTGCGAAATTATTTATTCGGATGTATGTGGACCTATAGAAGTCGAGTCATTATGCCAGAAACTGTATTTTCTTACGTTTAAACATGATTTTTCCAAATTCACTAAGACTCATCACACTAAGATTTTTGAAGACCAAAATCAATCTAAGAAGGGGGGTATGTAACGTCAATCCACATCAGAGACCAGGCCGCTGTCACGACCGGCTCACTTTAAAATCGGAAATAAAGATGTGGCGACAATGCATATCGCCGAAGTGCCTAATGAGCCAGCAATATCCCAACGGTCCTTCCGCCGAATATTCGAGGAGAAGGCGGCGATCGCGGATGCCTAACAAACTCAAGGATAGTGGAGATATTGAAGGGTGACAAAAGACAAATAACCGAATCCGATCGGAAGTCGAGTTGTAAGAGCCAGTCTTAAAAGGTCAGGCCTAGAGCTCGGAAGTAGATTGTAAAACCAAGTGTTAGAAGAAAAATAAAGTTTCTTTTTTTTATTTTTTTTTTTTTTGTTGTTCTTTTGTGTAACTTTACGTGACATTTTGGCGATCCAGCCAGGATCCATCAACTTCAAGAAAACGAAATTACGCATTTCGGGCTACGGTCAACTTTGAAGATTGAGGATCAACGGACCACTGCAACAGAGCATACACTTTTGACGTTTCGACAAGGGAACACCGCAACGGAACCTTTCCTACGGGCTAAACGATCAAGGTGAGCAAGCTTTGGATTCTTTTACCAAATACAGAACGAGAAGAGACAGTATAATAATAATGGCAACGCGACAAAAGGATAAAATCGAGACTGTTAACACCGTTTCAACTAGTAGTGGGATGGACCCAACAGTTAAGGCTATATTAGAGACTTTCACACAACAAATTAGCATACTCACACGACGTATTGACGAAACTGAACACGCAGCAATCGAAAGAGAAAAAAAACTCGCAGCAGAGATCGCATTAATGGGGGATAATTTGGCAAGAACACCTACGGGAAATGTATCAGAAGCCAGTTTCTTAACAACCATAGATGAAATACCTCAGACACCACCTCGACCTTCCGAGGACAGAACTGTCCCTGAACGTTTTACACAACCAGAGCTTAAAGCTAAAGACGCATTAAAATGTATCCCACAACTTAACGGTGAAAACGATATAGGAGTAGAAGAATTTATTAAAGAAGTCAAAAAGATGAGGGTAATGTGTAGTGAACAACATTTACTATTAAAAATGATTAAGATTGAGAAAATTTCGGGAAAAGCAGCTATGGCAATACGTAATGTGCATATCTCAGAATACGCACATTTATATCAAGCATTACGACAGAACGTAGCTTCTCAAGCTTCGGTTCGTGAAAACCAAGACCAATTACGAGATATTAGACAAGGATTTAACGAAAGCGTACAAAGCTACATTATTCGCTTTAGAAAATTATACAACGAATTACAATACAGTACAATACAATACGAATTACAACGAATACCCAGACGAAATAACCAGACGTGCCATGAACGACAGAATTCTGAAAGATTCAGTAACAGATTTCATTCGAGGATTAAAAACAGAGATAGGACAAGTTCTACTTGCCAATCCACCGCACAATGTTATTGAAGCCGAGAAACGCGCCGCCGAAATCGAAAGATATTTTCGTGAAGACAGAACGCGCAAGCAACAGACCGTTCGCCTCAATGAACGACTACAGTATAGATCACGACTATTAACAAACTCCACGTTCACACCACCCAAGCCGATTCAACATACTTTCGCTCAGCAACCAAGAACTGCGCTTCAACAATCCGCACATGCACCATTAGCAGAACGAGCCCAACTACGATGTTTCAAGTGCAAACTCCTTGGACACAGGTCAAACCAATGTCCAAATTTTCGAACACCAGGCCTACAACAACGAGCACCCCCAATCAACTTCATCAAGATGGAAACAGAAGAATCAGGATCAATGCAACTACAGGAGAACTCCCCACAGTGCTCCTTGGACCAGTCGGACAACCGAAACGAAGATTTCTTGTCGACTCAGGGGCAGGAATCAACCTGCTTAAGCGAAAATGGATATCAAGAACAGAACCGGTACCTATGAAGAAATTCACAATGGGGCACTCTGAATTCGAAACTTCAGAACGCGTCGTTATAAATCTGTTTAACAAAAAGATAGACTTCTATGTAATAGATAATGATTTTCCGCTGATAGAAGATGGAATATTAGGTTTCCCCGCATTACGACAGTTTAAATTCGAGCTTTCCAACGACGAATTAAAACTAGACAATAATATTATTTTGCTACAACCGGATACGACCATATCACCTGGACAAACCATATTAAAGACAGTGTACCTAGAAGGAAGACCGACTCCAGTATGCTTTATCAATGGTGGTGAGTCCAACTTAAAAATCACTAATTCTATCGAAAATTCTAACACCTACGATCAAATTTCTACATTCAGAGATCTAGTTAGACTTTCACATATAGAAAAAGCTCTCAGAGAACCAATTGAAAAGATATTACTTTATTATTTGGACGTCTTTAATCTCGAAACAGAACTCTTACTATGCACTTCACTCGCTAAACATACAATTACGCTAAAAGAAAACAAAATCATAAACACTAAATCCTACCGACCCCCTGAATGATCAGAACAGAAATTAGGCGACAAATGGACGAAATGCTTAGGAAAAACATTATAGAACCTTCCGACTCTCCATATAATTCTCCAGTATGGGTTGTACCAAAGAAACAGGACGCCTCAGGAAAACAGAAATGGAGAATTGTAATTGATTTTAGAAAACTTAACGAACTTACAGACCAAGACGCATATCCACTACCCGACATAGATGACATAATATCACAGTTAGGAAACGCAAAATTCTTTTCCGCCTTAGACTTATCCTCAGGATTCCACCAAATTCCTATGGATCCCAAATCAAAGAAGTACACTGCATTTAGCACACCACAAGGACATTACCATTATAATCGAATGCCGTTTGGACTTAAAAACGCGCCAGCGACATTTCAAAGAATGATGGACACTGCACTTCGTGGACTTATTAACAAACATTGCTTTGTATATTTGGACGATATTATTATTTTTGGTCAATCGATAGAAGGACACAACCAAAACTTAGCTATCGTACTACAAAGACTTAGGGAATTAGGGCTGAAAATACAGCCAGATAAGTATGAATTCCTAAAACCCGAATTAGAATATTTGGGACACTTAGTGACAGCAGACGGGGTAAAACCTAACCCTAAGAAGATAGAAGCAGTGAAGAATTTCAAACTACCCAGAAATAATACAGATGTAAAATCATTCCTTGGGCTGGCTGGATATTATAGAAAATTTATTAGAAATTTCTCCAAAATTGCCAAACCACTAACAGAACTAACTAAGAAGGACATACAATTCCACTGGACTGACAACTTAGCTTCGATACATTACAAGAAAGACTATGCCAAGCGCCAGTACTAAAATATCCCGACTACACAAAATCATTTACGTTAACAAAATACAAACACCATTCAAATTCAAAAGTTTAAATCTTTGATTCGACTATCGCACCTAGAAAAACCTCTTAGAGAACCTATGGAAAAGATTATTCTCTACTACATGGACGTACTTAATTTAGACAGCGAAACATTACCATGTACATCTCTTGCCAAACATTCCATCAAGTTAAAAGAAGGTAAGATCATTAACGTAAAATCCTACCGTCCTCCTGAACACCATAAAATCGAAATAAATAAACAGACGACTGAAATGTTAAACAAAAAGATTATAGAACCCTCCGACTCTGCCTATAACTCTTCTGCCTGGGTCGTTCCAAAGAATATCGACGCATCAGGGAAACAAAAGTGACGAATAATAATTGACTTTAGGAAATTAAACGAACTAACAGACCAAGACGCATATCCACTACCTGACATTGACGATATACTATCACAACTATGAAACGCGAAATATTTCTCCGCTTTAGATTTATCCTCTGGATTTCATCAAATACCCATGGACGAGAATTGAAAGAAATACACTGCATTTCGCACACCACAAGGACACGTCCACTACAGTAGAATGTCATTCGGGCTCAAGAACGCACCTGCTACCTTTCAAAGAATGATGGATACCGCGTTAAAAGTTATGATTAACAATCATTGTTGCGTTTATCTCGATGATATCATTATATTCTGGCAATCGATAGAAGAACATAATAAAAACTTAGCCATTGTATTCCAAAGACTCAGGGAAGTAGGTCTAAAAATACAACCGGATAAATGGGAATTCTTCAAACCTGAATTAGAATATTTAGGACACTTAGTGACAGCAGATGGAGTAAAACCTAACCCTAAAAAGACAGAAGCAGTAAAGAATTTCAAACTACCCAAAAATCCTACAGATGTAAAATCATTCCTTGGGATAGCTAGGTACTATAGAAAATTTATTAGAAACTTTTCTAAAATTGCCAAACCATTAACAGAACTAACTAAGAAAGACATACAATTCCACTGGACTGACAACTTAGCTTCGATACATTACAAGAAAGACTATGCCAAGCGCCAGTACTAAAATATCCCGACTATACCAAAACATTTACATTAACAACGGATGCCAGTAACGAAGGTTTAGGAACCATCCTTTCACAGGACGGACACCCTTGTTGCTTCATTTCAAGGACATTAAACCCCCCTGAACGAAATTATACTACAACAGAAAAGGAATTATTAGCTATCGTTTGGACAGTTAAAAGACTTAGGCAATATTTATTAGGCCGCAAATTCAAAATTCAAACAGACCATCAAGCCCTTAAATGGCTACATCACTGCAAGGATCCCTCTAGTCGATTGATTCGGTGGAGATTAAGGTTAGAGGAGTACGAATATGACATAGAGTATGTGAAGGGAAAGGAAAACACAGCCGCTGACGCTCTGTCTAGAGTACACGCGATAACACAAACTGACGTTTTATTAAAACAATTCAAAGATTGGGAAAAATCAGAAGAAATACCAAAATTATTAAAACTAACATCTAACAAAGACTTTTTTCAATTAACAAAAACATATCTAGGCCCATATGACGAAACCGTGTGGTTACAGAAAATATCAAACATACTTAAAACAAATAGAAAGATAGGAATAGGAGACAACAGCTTAAACGCACAAGACAAAGCACACATAAAAAGACTTCCTTTATTTTTCAATGATCAACGCGACGGCATAGAGTTTGCTTACGAACCAATACAGAGCTTAAGTGAAGAAGAGATAGAACAAATACTAAAAGAAAATCATGACTTGATAGGACATCCCGGAATACAGAAGACGTACGACAGAATCAGAGACAAATATAATATCCCACATCTAATGGACAGAATAAAAACCAGAATAGAAACTTGTGAGACCTGTCAAACCGCAAAAATGACTAGGATTCGACCTAAACAAGAACCATGTATAACCGACACACCATTGGAACCAAATGACAAGATAGCAATGGACATATTAGGACCATTGAAGAAAACGAAACAAGGCAATTCCTTTATACTCTCCATTCACGATGAACTCACAAAATACCTCATCCTTGTTCCTATAAAAAACCAACAAACAGAAACTATTTGGAATTCCCTGTTAGACCATTACATATACATATTTTCAGCACCTAAGAAAATACTGACAGACAGAGGACAAAATTTTATTAGTAGTTTAATGCAAAAATGCGAAGAAGCTTTCAAAATAAAACACATTAAAACTACTAGCTTCCACCCCCAAGTAATGGATCATTAGAGCGAACTCACGCTGTAATAGCAGATATGTTAAAATGTGTTCAAAAAGACTCAGGGAAAGAATGGGACGAACATTTAAACTTCATATGCCTAGCCTACAATACGATGATACACGACTCGACCGGTTATACACCTTTTGAATTAACATTCGGACATAAAGCAAATTTACCCTCGACCATTTCACGAAATCCACAACGCACTTACGCAGACGAAGTAGCATTCAGAAAACGAGAATGGGATTCTAGACTTTCGAAAGCTCGCGATCAATTGATTAAAAGTAAGCAAAGACATCAAAGAGATCAGAGACGACGAATAATAAAACCACAGTCAATATTTAAAGAAGGGGATAGAGTTTTAATACATAATGACCATAAAGAGCATAAATTAGACATAGAATGGTTAGGACCTTACACCATTGAAAAAGTTAAAACACCGTATTATGAAACTTTAATAGAAGGTAATATCAAGAAAATTAATGGAAACCGCTTAAAACCTTATTTTCCAGGACGATCTTCATAACTATAATATATTTAGCCAACACGCAAATAGCAATTCTACCAGAAAAGCCAATTGACCTAGACATAATCTGCAGAAACACTAAGATTTTTGAGGACCAAAATCAATCTAAGAAGGGGGGTATGTAACGTCAATCCACATCAGAGACCAGGCCGCTGTCACGACCGGCTCACTTTAAAATCGGAAATAAAGATGTGGCGACAATGTATATCGCTGAAGTGCCTAATGAGCCAGCAATATCCCAACGGTCCTTCCGCCGAATATTCAAGGAGAAAGCGTGCGTGGCGGCAATAACACGCCTAACAAACTCAAGGATAGTGGGGATATTGAGGGGTGACAAAAGACAAATAACCGAATCCGATCGGAAGTCGAGTTGTAAGAGCCAATCTTAAAAGGTCACACCTAGAGCTCGGAAGTAGATTGTAAAACCAAGTGTTAGAAGAAAAATAAAGTTTCTTTTTTTATTTTTTTTTTTTTTTTTGTTGTTCTTTTGTGTAATTTTACGTGACAGGACCGACGAGACAAGATAAGAAAACACCGTATGAACTGTGGTACGGGAAACCGCCAGATTTAGAAAAGTTTAGGGTTTTCGGTACTGAGTGCTTTCCACACATATCGGCGGAGAAGAGAACAAAACTTGACAAAAAGGCGAACAAAGGATATTTGGTAGGCTATCTAGATGACGGACGAGGATATCGAGTGTACGTGCCGACCGTAAGAAATGTAATATTAAGCCGTGATGTAATATTTAAGCCCGAACTAGAAAATTCGTTAATTTAAGTTTACCGAAAATTGTCGACCGCGAAGATGTGAGTGCGCAGAGCGATAGATCATGTACGTATGAAAGTGCAGAGAGTGAACATAAAAAACAACCTTATGGAACTAGCGACAATGTAAGACAATTGAGAGATAGAGATAAGATCAAACGAACCGACTTTTATGGTAGCCCAGTACGTAGCGGAAAAATTACCGGTGGATTTTAACGAAGCGATGAGTTCCGAAAAGAAAGAGTTATGGAAAACGGCTATGAATGATGAAATGAAATCGCACCATGAAAATAAGACGTGAATTCTTGTAGAAAAACCTAAAGATCAGAAGGTACTTAGTAATAGGTGGCTTTTAACGGTAAATCTAAATCCGGACAACTCGGAACGATACAAAGCGCGACTTGTAATAAAAGGGTGTTCACAGAAAGAACACATAGATTATAAGGAAACCTATAGTCCCGTTGCTCGGTTTGACACAATTAGATTAATGCTCAGTATTGCAGCCAAAAATAATTTACACCTCGGACAGTTCGACATTAAAACCGCATTTTTATATGGAAGTCTGAAAGAAGATATTTATATAAAACAACCTAAAGGTTATGACGATGGTACAAATCGCGTTTGTAAATTGCTAAAAAGCCTATATGGCTTAAAGCAGTCTCCAAGATGTTGGACGGAACGTTTCACAAAATTTATTTCAAACATGAAATTTTATCAGAGTAACGCAGATCCTTGTTTTTATATTTATACAGAAGATGACAAATTAATGTTAATGACCATATACGTAGACGATGGACTGGTAGCAGCTTCAGACGAATCTTTAATTGATAAATTTTTCGATGATTTAAATAAAGAATTCAAAATTACGAGTTCGAAAGAAGTAAAGAGTTTCCTTGGACTTGAAATTAATAGATTAAAAGATGGTTCAATATTCATTCATCAGAGTAGATATATCGAAAACATATTAGAAAAATTTAATATGAATGAGGCAAACAGTGTTCCTACATCTATCGAGACTAATTGGAGCGAAAGTAACATAGGCGATAATGATTGTAAAGCACCATACAGAGAAGCCGTAGGAAACTTAATGTTTTTACAAACCGTAACTAGGCCAAATATTAGTTTTACAATAAATATAGCGGCGAGACATTTAGAGAGTCCAAACAAGCATCAGTGGAAATTAGTCAAACGAATTTTGCGCTACATAAAAGGGACCGCAGATATGGGACTCTTATATACAAAAGCAGGCAGTCTCGAAACCTTTAGCGATGCTGACTATGCAGGCGACAAAGAAACAAGAAAGTCAACATCAGGCGTTGTATGTAAGTATGCGAATGCGGCCATCACATGGCAATGTAAGCGACAACAATGTATAGCTCTATCTACGACCGAAGCTGAGTATGTCAGTGCAGTCTCAGGAGCGAAAGAAATTATGTGGCTAAAGAAAATATTTTGTTACGTCGCCTAAAACATCTGCAATCCAGCCCTCGCGTTCAGACAGCCAACGGCCGGCTTAACGGTATTCCGACCCTCAATAAACCTAAGGACTCACCATAAACCGTCACTTTCATTATCTTGTATCAATATGTGCCTTCGTTCAGGTCGTATGTCCTGAAGAATTTTAAGTTTAAAAACATTTTTGACGCACGTCTAGTCGTTAAAGAGGTCCTTGGGTTTATTAGGCGCACTTAAAAATACGAAGAAAGCGGGCACGTACCCATTAGAAAAAACCAAATAGCTAGACAACAAAACATGCTGGTTTTTCCCATGACCAAGGTCATTCAAAAACTACGATGGTAGGAGGCTTCCTACTCATCCCCTCAAGCATTAGCAGAGGTCAGTCCAACATCGAATGACTAACGTAAAGTGTCATACCGTGCTGCGTCCATATTAAATTTAATTATAAGAGCCTTGCTCTAGAGTCTATATTTGTATTAACTTCGTACGACAAATTGTTATCTGCGAATTATATCTGCTCGACAGTGTATTTTAAGCATTGAAAATATATATAATTTTATAATTTTGTGAACCACAGTGTTATACAAACTCAATCACCCCCAATTATCTCACCAGAAATTAGGGGATCGATCAATTCGTGGCGTCGATCATTATCGTAACGGGAATTTACGACTCCCGTTGACGTCTCTCCTCGCGATTGCGTCTCCCCGCGATTGGTCGAAAATACATATTTCTTGAATGTAAAATAGAGATACTTAAGTATATGTTATGTGTAGACAATACTAGTGCCGTGAAAGTAATTAAGAATCCAGAATTCCATCAAAGAAGTAAGCATATTGACGTAAGATATCATTTCTTGCGAAATTTATACAATAGAGGCGAAATTGATGTAACGTATGCAACAAGCGAAGAGCAACTGGCAGATATATGTACAAAGGCGTTGCCAAAACCGAGGTTTGAATATTTAAAACAAAAGTTAGGTTTGAAAAGTAAAAAGGATGTTAAGAGGTAATTGTTTGTAGACATGTAGAGTTTTTAGGGAGGGTGTCGAAGTGGTTTTCACTTATAAGAAAACTCTACATCTGGTCTTTTTAGTTTTCTCAAGCACTGAAGCCATCGACAGCGCGTAGACAAAAGACTGCGACGAAGTCAGACCATAAACAGTAAACAGGCAACGTTGGCTTCGGGGTTTTCAGTTATTGAGTAACACAGCTAGCGTGCGAATCTGGACCAGCTCAAATTGTATTCTTACTTATAATTACACTTCTATTTAAATATATGTTCTGCCTTACAATTTATCCACGTGTTTTCTTTGTTTACACATCGAATAACGTCAACACAACAACAAGGAAATTTTCGATGTTAAAAAAGTACTAAACACAATAATTACAGTCGAGCCATCCAGACACAAAAAAGACATACCGCAATGTATGCGGTGTCAACAATACGGACATACAAAGAATTACTGCAACAGAATGCAGTAATGAACAATAACCACAGTAACACCAACACCGTTGGTAGCCGAAGCTACGCGCAAGTAGTCAACCAGTCGCCACCCTTAGACAATCAAAATCAGAACAATCACAGCAATGACACTACAGAAATCAAAGAACTACTAAAACAATCCATCAAAAACACCGAAATACTTACAAAAATGATAAACGAACAAAACGCAGTTCTCAGAGAGCAAACACAACAAATCACAGACATGCTACAACTACTTACTAACATGCTGAGCAAAAAATAAAAATGGACATGCTTAAAATAGCAGCCTGGAACTCTAACGGCCTACAACAAAGGGCCCTAGAAACTAAAACATTCCTGTACAACAATATCGACATACTACTCGTACTACTCGGTAATAATAAGAAACGACATTAAACACCACTTACACAGCCAAGTAAGAAGGGAATATACCCAAGCAACCACCGTTACTGTACAAACTAGCAGCAACCATTTACAGTTGTCAGCAGTATATGTACCACCGCGACAAAAAATTACATCACTAAAGTGGGAAGAGTACTTCCAACACTTAGGTGACAAGTATATCGCAGCGGGAGATTACAACTCAAAGCACACACTATAGGGATCAAGAATCACTACACCTCGAGGTAGAACCTTGGAAAACTACATTAGAAACAATAACCTAGAACATAATAACCTAACATAGAAACAATATATTATCCACAGGAAGACCGACATACTGGCCGACAGACCTGAGCAAAATACCCGACCTACTTGGCAATACATGGGCAAGAAGCAACGAAGAGGAAGCTGAAGAATTTTCCAACCACCTATGCAACACAAGTACATTACATAATATCAACAACAGCAACCCTAAATGCCATACGGACGAGGATGTGCAAACCACTAACACCTCAACTGACAAACATTACACCATACCTAAAACTACAGCACAAGAAATTAGAAACATAATCGAGAAAACAAAAAATAATAAAGCACCAGGAATCGACCTAGTAAATGGTAAAATCTTGAAAAACCTTCCGCCGAAAGCGATAAGACTAATGACAATAATATTCTATGCAATACTAAGAATCCAATACTTTCCTAAACTATGGAAACTAGCACAGATCATAATGTTACCTAAACCAGGCAAAGATCCACACCAAACAGCATCTTACAGACCAATATCATTACTTCCCGTGTTTTCCAAAATACTAAAAAAATTAATTTACGCCCGCTTAAAACCAATAATAGAGAAGGAAAAATTAATACCAGATCACCAATTTGGATTCAGAAACAAACACTCCACAATAGAACAAATGCACAGACTCGTCAATGAAATCTTACAGGCGCTGGAAACAAAATAATATTGCACGGCACTCTTTATGGACATCGAAAAAGCATTTGACAAAGTTAACCATGAAAAACTTCTTCAAACATTCAAAAAGCAATTTCCAGAACAAATCTACAAGCTACTCAAATCTTACTTAAACAATAGAACCTTTGTAGTAAAATTAAATGATGCATATTCTGAAATTAAGGATATCAAGGAAGGAGTACCGCAAGGAAGCGTCTTAGGACCAATACTATACATACTATATACGGCAGACATACCAACAACTGTCAAGAGCAAAATACTAACATTCGCGGACGATACGGCCATACTAGTGAGGCACGCAAATCCAGAAACGGCTGCCGCACTACTACAAGAACACATTACAAAAATAGAAAAGTGGCTGCAAAACAAACAAATAAAAGCGAACACCAGTAAGTGCAATCACATAACATTTACACTTAGAAAAGGAAAAACACCAGATATCCAACTGAACGGCGCTCGCATAGCACAAACAAAGCAAGTCAAATATCTAGGAATACATTTAGACACACACCTTACATGGAAGCATCGCATCAAATCAATAATAAACAGAATACGTGAAAAAAGGAAGCAGATGTATTGGTTAACCAATAGAAAATCTAAATTAAGCATAATGAATAAACTAAATATAGGATGGTTGGTAACTGGTGGTACAAGTGGAAAGGGGGTGATTCTACGCGAAAAAGAAGTCGAAAATATAGAATAAAAATTTTTCGTTTGAGGCTTTGTTTTTGAGAAAATCGACTTTGAATTTTCTTTATCACGTCTCGTTATAACGGATCTCACTGTAGATCGTTGTCTCGATTGACGTTATGTTGATAAACACTTCCAATGTGACCGAAGTGTTTTCCTACCTATTAACTTACTATCCGACTTTTATCGCTATTCACTATCAGCACCTATTGGTCTACCATCATGTCTACATACAGCAATCGGGAATATACGGACATGATACTTTCGGACATGATACGGACCAGGTGCGTGTACGCAGGTGGTAACGCATCAGCCGCAGCTGATCATTAGAGACGTCGGTATCCCAATCGTCGACATCCTGACAGACGTGTTATTCAAAGAGCAGAACGAACCCTCGGCGAATATGGACCTTTTGAAAAACTTAGACGACATGGTGGTAGTCGATGACGCGTTAGTGTAAATGTTGAAGAGCAAATACTAAAGGACGTTTTGGAACATCCTGACATAAGTGCAAGAAACCTTTCTTTCCGGTATAGTCTTAGTTGCTTCACGATTTTTCGAATTCTACACGAAAACAACTTACATGCTTATTATATCACCAGAGTACAAGGACTCATGCCTCATGATAAGATTTCGCGAAAGGCATTTTGTCATTGGTTACTTCAACAGCATGCCAACGATGCAGAATTTCTGTTAAAAATTTTATGGACCGATGAGGCGAAATTTACAAGGGACAGTATGTTCAATGTCCATAACATGCATAATTGGCAAAATGAGAATCCTCACTCTATTCTTGAAACACATTTTCAAGTAAGATGGAACGTAAACGTCTAGGCTGGCATAATTGGACATCTAATTATTGGGCCATATTTTTTCGAAGGAAATGTAATGTCAGCAGCATATTTCGATTTCTTACAAAACAAACTACCGGAATTATTAGAAGATGTACCGCTGAGAACTAGAGGAAGTTTAATTTTTCAACAAGACGGTGCACCGCCACATTTTAGTCGTCATGTGTGAGATTTTTTAAACCAACATTACCAAAGCTGGATTGGTCGTGCTGGAACAATAGCTTGACCACCACGCTCTCCTGACTTAACTCCGCTTGACTTTTATTTATGGAGCCATATTAATCAATTGTCTATTCTGAAGAAATCGCAAGTTGCAAGCAATTGAAAGAAAAGATTATTGTAGCCTTTCATACTTTAAAACAATCGAATACGTTAGAAAGTGTTCATAGAAATTTTTATTAAAAGAACAGAATTATGATTACTTCATATTATTTCATTATGTATTCCTAATTTTCCGTTACGGCAAAAACAAACTTAAACTGCGATAATATCCATCGAGACAACTGTTCGAAATTTTAGGTGGGCGTCCGTTAATGGCAAGGACAGGCCCATTTCCCTCATTAGGAAATTCCGAATTACCGGTCCTCCCAGGGCTGTAATTCAGAATTTGAGTGACCGTCCGTTTATGACACGGACAGGCCCATTTCTCTCGTTAGGAAATTCCGAATTACATGTCCTCTCAGGGCGGTATACGTAATGACTCGAGGCCAGGAAAAAACCCAGGAAAGGACCAGCCGGAACGACACGGTGGGGAGAAGAAACCCACCGGCGAAGAGTACAGACTCAGGACGACAGAGTCCTCACTCAGTTCATCTCCAACCATCGAAGAGTACAGACGCAGGACGACAGTAGTCCTCACTTAGTTCGGTTGTGCTACTACTAATACAAATAAAGTGCCGTCTAAATCTAACACTCGAGTTATTTCATCTCCTCCACCTTGAACGTTAAGCCATTCAAGGTACGCGATATCGACCAATCGGTTTGACCTGACCGGTTGCTCTTTAGTCGATAATACGCAACAACAACGATCTACAGTGAGATCCGTTATAACGAGACGTGATAAAGTGCACGCGTACCGAGTGAAAATTCACAGTCGATTTTCTCGAAAACAAAACCTCAAACGAAAAATTTTTTCACGTAGAATCGCCCCCTTTCCGCTTGTACCACCAGTTACCAACCACCCTGTATAATAACCTGTTAATAGCGGCGTTATATTCAATCAACCATCCTTATTATCCCACAAGAAATAAGGGATCGAACGATTCGTGGCGTCGGTTAGTCAAATCGTAACGGGAACTTACGGCTCCCCTTTGGCGCGCTTCTTCGAGATCGCGTCTCCCGGCGAACGTCCGAAAGTTCAAGTACATTCCATAATTAAAATCGAATAAAGAAACGAACTTACCAGAGCACCATAGGAAAGAATTTATGAAGTTTTATCTTACTCAGGAGTCAGTTTGCCTGAATATCACAAAATCCATTCACCTTAAATTTCTGACCACGAGAACTCTTGAAATAATTTCCTAAAAAGTGAATTTTAACAGACTTTTTTTTTCAATTTTTTAAACGTTAGCAATTTTAATATTTTAACAGATAATTTAACATTGTAACAGGGAAATAACAAGGGAAAGATAGAGCGTGCAAAAATGCGTGAAAGGGCATTTAGAAAAATCGAAATAATTGGAAATATAATTAAAAAGCGAAGAGAAAATATCGTGGCTTTCAAGCCAGGAGCATAAATGTCAAAATTTTCAGTTTTTGTGACAAATTCTACTTCCTTTCCTTTTTTTGTTTAAATTGAGGTGTGTATTGAATTTCATGACAAAATAATATATATAGATATATAAATATCAAAAATAATAATAATTTTCCTTGGTTTATTTATCAAAATGTCATTTCCTTATATTATTATATTACAAAGAATTATAAATATGATGTATAATGCAAGATAAGGATATAAAAATTAAAATTTATTTCACAATTCCACTTGAATATCGTATGAAAAGTAAGGTTTGAAAGAAAATTTCAGATACATTGATTTCCGGAGTTATTTAATTGCTTTTCATGTTGAGTTGTAAATTTCCACAGTTGGTCAAATTGCAAAATTTATGCCACTGGCATTAAGAAAACAATATAGAGTGTAATAAAAAAAAACAAGAAAATACAAATTGTAAAAAATCAAGAAAAAGTAAGCAGACGTTAGAAAACTATAGCAAAATAAAAGAAGTTCAAGAGAGCAACGGTAACAATAATAATAAGAAAAAAATACAAGAGAAATACACGAAAATAAATTACAAAGTGTAAAGTGGCAGTAGAAGACAAAAAATAAACAATAACAAGTACGAGCAAAGAAAATAGAGTTATATAATAAAGGAAATGAAGGAATAATCTTAAATCAAACCTTAAATCCTATAGAAGGTACATATAATGTTGAAGGGAATGGGGAATATGAAAGACAAATTAAAGAAGGTAAGAAAAATTTAAGATTAATTAAGAGAGATTTTATATTATAATAGAGAGATATCAGAATATAGAAAAAGATAAGAGAAAAGAAAGGAAAATGAGTACAAGAAGAAAGCAAAATGGGCAGAAGAAAGAAGCAAATTCACAAAAAGGAGTGAGGTACTAGAAGAGTCAGACAAAATTAAAAGAAGAATAGAGAAGGAAAACTATTATTATAAAAAGATTGTAAATAAGAGATGAAGTAGAAGAACCCCAAATGATCTTGAACATGAATAGGTTAAACTTTGTTTCAGGGCATCGCTCTTTTCTGGTTATTGTTTGTATCTTCTAACGTTATTTCATGAATATGAAGATGAATATGAAAATGAAAAATAACAGTTTTGAGTTTAGCGATTCATTGTTTCACAAGTAATGATCAATATATAAATAGATTTGGCAAAGGCAATTTTTGGTATTTTGAACAGGAAGAAAAATATATATATGGCCCAACCAATACTATAGCGAAAACATCCATAAATATGCTACAAATAATTTTTTGTAGAAATACACATAAATAATATTAAATAAATAGAATTTTTTTATTGAAATGTGACAGTCTCTAAATAAAAGACGAAGAAAAAAAGAAAAAGTAACTTTAACAAAGAAGAAATTCATAAAAATTTATTCCTAAAAGATTTTGGCCGAGCAGATAAGTGAAATAAAAGTACAAAAAGCAACTAATATTACATGAAACATGTAATATATTCTCTCAACATACATTTGCGAAGTTTATTGCGGTTTATTTTATATTTCATTTCCGAGCTTCTTCGTTTCCACCCAGTCATGGCAGTTCAGAACTATTTTATGAAAATTAAGAATTTTCTACATCAAATCATTTCATTTGCCAAACCTCATATATTTCTAGATTATTCGCACAAAATTAGTACAGCGCGCAAATTAGTACATTAAAAGGAAATAAGCGATACAGTAGCCCAAACAAACAAGAACACAGGTTAAAATAAGACATCAAAAATAGCAGTTACTATTCAAATTTGTATGAAATGTCCTTGAGAAAGTAAATTCTTCTTTAAATGAAAGACGGTTATGTATATGAAAATCAAAAATGTAATGAAAATACAAAAAACATAAAAGAAGAAAACTCTATTTGATATTACGACTTACTTTTACATGTAGAATAATTTCCTTTCCAATTACTGTACTACCCCATCCATCCTAGAACAAATTTTTAGGTAAAAATTATTTATACAAAACTAATATGTATACGAATCTTTTAATTTTATAAAATTTTATGTTTAAAATATTTACCTTCGCTAAATCTCTTTTTACAGAAACCGTGCAGATCAAGTTTCTAATTAAATTTAATTCTCCACTTAGTACTCATTACCAAGTATTGCTTGGTAAATTCAAAAATTATAACGTTCAATGAATTTTTATGCGATGTACACTCTACCTTGACTCGAATACGAAAGACGATTCAACAGTACTGAACTCTAGACGATGTGCTAGCGTGATATAATGACGACGATGAGGTAGCGTCGCTTGCTGATTGGTTATGCTTCAGGACTACAAGTGACACCTGTGTACGATCGTTGGGCAAACCGGTCACCTTGCGATATGTTTATGAAATCTAAACGCGATTCTTTTGTTAACATTTTAATAATTGTACTTCGATTTTAGGATTAATTAAACAAATATTTAATAATGATTTTAATACCGAAAATAACGATTATTATAGTGCGAAGTTTTATGTGTATATTGTAATATCGGAATATATTAAAGGTGTAATTTTGTCCGATTAATTATAATTTATTAATAATGGATTGAAAATACAGATATTAGTTAGACAGAAAAACGATGTTTGATTAACAGGAAAACTAAATGCAACGCTCGTATTTACATCAAATAACTTTACAACTATTTGGTAACTCTCTCTCTCTCTCTCTCTCTCTCTCTCTCTCTCTCTCTCTCTCTCTCTCTCTCTCTCTCTCTCTCTCTCTCTCTCTCTCTCACTAGCAACTCTAACACTCGACAACACTCACAACTGTATCAATTCTAACGACTCTATGCTTCGACGTCTCGATCAACTCTGACTCTCGCAAATGCACTCCTGCTCGATCCTGCTCGCTCTTGCTCTCGTCCTCTCTCTCTCTCTCTCACACACACACACACACTCTCACACGCTTTTCGGCTCACATACTCTGGCCTCTCGGTTGCCACTCCTTGAAAAATGAAACCGTACTTCTGTTTTGACGCTGCTTATCTTTTCTCGCATCACTGTTACTAGGCGATTTTAGTCACGTAGGCGCTCTTAGATGTAAACAAACCACAAAAAGACGACGTACATGTGACATCAACCTCATATCAACCATAAGATATCGACCCCGAGCTTCGGACTCCTTTTGACAGATCACCATCTTATCATAGCCTACACAAAAGCTATGACACATCTTAGTCCACATCATAGATAAAGGCTTCGACTCCTGACCTTCGACGCATCTCCGGCTACACAGAAGCTATGACACACCTCAGTCCACATCATAGATAAAGGCTTCGACCCCCGACCTTCGGACTCCTTTGGACACATCACCACCTTATCATCATAGCCTACACCTAGCCCCTCAACATCCTAAACCCAAAGCGTATATAAACCGAGACTTCACCTAGCTCGGGCAGTACTTGTTCTCCTTCTAGTTGTTGTACAACCCCTTTTCTCCGGTTCAGTGTTTCTCTTGTAAGTGGTAAATCTTATAATAAAGTTTTATAAAGAAAAATTAGTAGTTGGGTTACAACTCAGCCTTCTTATTATTATCCAAGTACCAACTTTACGTGACATACACGGTGTTTTCTAATTTCAGCCGATTTCCAATCAAAGCTATTCTACGATGTTAAAATATGTAAAATAAAATATATAAATGTGTGCATATGCAAAATATATTACATGTATGTGTACCTACATTCAAAATACGTAACAGTTATACAATATTTTAGATTACGAATTTGATTTTAATCGTTCATTATGTTCTTTTATTACAATTTAGTTGCCAATTGCAAATCGATTCGTAAGATTCATAAGGGAAGCATCTTTTTACTGTAAATAGGCTAATGGAAGGTTTTTCTCTAAAATAAATTGCAAATAACAATTTTGAACCAAAATGGAAGAATAAATGTCTTTCCTAAACGAAGAAAAGTGAGTAAAGTATGAAAATCTAATAGCTAATAAAATTTTATTCGTTATTCCTTATTGACTGTCGATATTAGACCTTGATATTTCGTGTTAGGTATCCCTATCTCTGACATTCAATAACAAAGAAGAACATTTGTTTAGAACTTTACATCCCCGAGAATGTTTCTAGTCCCATAATAAACCGATTTGGTAAACAAAATTTTATTTTTAAAATCACAACCGCCACTACAGACTGCGGAGCGCGGAACAAGTCTCTCTCTGACAAAATAATATTATTACACATATGTATAGTATTACAAATTAGAAACGGAAAAGACGTGTACCTCTGTAGCTCATAACTTTCTTTGATGAAAATATATTCCTATTATAATTACAAAATTGTTAATAATAACAATAACAAAATAATGACTTGATGATTGAGTACATATTAACAAAAATACCTGTATCTGATATGTATATTATTTTAAAACTTAGTGAAGTAGAATTATTTCATAAAGTTTATTATTCTTGCTTATTATTATATTATTCTTGCTTTGTTTCGTGCAAAATCAATAATTATATCTTTGTAATTTCAATTTTCACATAATATGTTCAAATTAAATAGTCGATTAGATAGTCTTTCCTGAGACATAGTAGTATGTATATAATCTTTAATTAATTTTAATCTAGAAAAAGTATACCCTGCAGAAGCGATTGAAATAATTAAAGTAACATAAAATTGGAAAATAAATCCTTAATTTCATTTATCATATTGCATTGGTGTTATATACGACAAATTTTTACTGTATATGTCACAAAATATTTTTATTTCATTAAGCAAGTCGCTTCCATCTATATTACGATGATTTTCATTTTCTAAAATAATGTCCAAATTCATACTGTGTTTAATCGGTTCCTCCGCCTTTATACTTTTTGGTGTTGTTATGTTATATAAAAATCTGAATGGTACAGAATCATGCTCAATGCTCAATTTGTCTGAATCATTCTCTGACTGAAAATATTCCTTGATCAAAAATAACTAAAAAGTGCTTCCTGAAAAAGATAACTTCGATGTTATGCGAACGTGTATCTCCGCTTCGTAGGCATAACAAATTTTCGTTTTCTTAATACTACGTCTTAAAAATTTAATGAAATGTCATTATTAGAGCAGGTGAACCTGTCGAAGATCTACTTGCTCACCGATTTCGATGCCTTGAAATATGTTGTAAGATCATGATTCTGAACAACTCTTTCTTATAGATACGAATGCTCGAACTTTGTTTTTGTTATATTCATGCAAAAGTATGTTTGGTATCATAAACATATGAATCTTCTTTTTATATGTTATACAAAATTAAGAGAATAATCTTTGACATCTTACTTGTAAATAAAATAGCAGACGGTATTATTCCTTCTTCTAGTGTCAACCAGCAATTTTCTCTTAATGTCCCTTTAAGATGTCTTAGAACCAATAATTTATTCTGCACCAGTCAACACATATGGCTTTAATTGTGAGCTAAATCATGCTAACTCCTCTTATTCGAAGATAGATCAACTTTGGCAAATCACAGTCTCCTTAAAACACTTGCTGGAACGTTTATCTTAATTTATTTGTATGCTTGTATCTATATCTAATATATATATGTCGGATTAGCATTAGTATTAGGGTTAGGGGCGTGAAACGAATCTTCATTTGGATTACACATTGTCGTTATGCAATAGAGAAGACATTGACTAGTGCAAATACGATTATTATAGAATTGGACAAGTAACCGTGGTAATTAGATACTCCAGAAACTAATGACAATGATCCTAGGTTCAATAACGAATCCGCGGATGATAGATGTACGTGCTCACAAAATCTAAGTCGGACTCTTTGTTAATAAAACGCGTAATATTCACTGGTCGTAAGGGGTTACTCTTTTCGTCGATGAGATCGCAAGAAAGAATGAATTTCCGTCCCGATAATTCCACAGTGGAAAA
Organism: Bombus pratorum; assembly: GCA_930367275.1. Lineage (NCBI taxonomy): Eukaryota > Metazoa > Arthropoda > Insecta > Hymenoptera > Apidae > Bombus > Bombus pratorum. The sequence continues at coordinate 4,037,970 of OV883995.1, read as the reverse complement.
CTATGATGGGGTGTGTCTAAGGACACGAGATCATCAGATTCGTCGAGGATAGCCTTTGTTCAGAAAGTGAGGGAAATTGACGTTGCTGTTAATTGGTCAATTTCCACGTTGGTGGTTAGAAAAAGATGCTAGCCGCCCTCGAGGGAAAGTTGCTAGTGGGAGACGCCGCTCGTTGAAAAATAGGTCTCCCCTATCTTCCAATAGTTGGGACAAGGATTGTTTGTCTGTCTGAAGGACTTTAGTCAGCTAAGTCTTAAGATTTATAACGGGTCCTCAGGCTAGCTGAACATGTATTACGGAGACGCATCGACATCTGGTAATCATCTTGCCCGAAGAACAGGGTTTGTGTGTGGCGAGCCACGGGACAGCAACCGTTGGAATGTTTACTGTCGCGTGCCGCTACACAACATAGCCATCCACATGTTAATTAGCAATAAAGTTAGAGAAATTTGCCGAATATCCAGCTGGACAAATTGTAAAGTGCAAATTAAATAAATAAATAAAAAGATATTGGTTTGTTTGTCCTTTTGTTTCTTTGGATATTAGTAGCATCAACTGCGTTTGCCCTTTTTTCTTTTCTTTGAAGCGTTATTCACTATCATGTATACAATATTTGCAATTTGGAACGCTACTTGATGCTAATTCTCTACTAAATAGCGATCGGTCAGGTTCAACCGATCAGTTGACATCGCGAACCTTGAATGAGTTAACGATCAAGGTGGAGGTAATTTAAATATATCGAGTGCTAGTATGGTTTGATACTTTATTTGACACTTTTAGTATACACGAAGAATTTGACATTCTGATCACGATGGTTGTACGATCTTGTTGAGACTAAATACAATGTAGTATCACACGAACGGTACGGCGCTCTGATGAAGATTGCCGTAGGATGTTCTTACTCCCCCCACCAACTTTGTCTCCTTCGTACATCCTAACTTTTCGTCACTGGATATTCTCTGGTTTACCTGTACTCTCGGGGATGCATATCCTTTGATATTGCCAATTGTTTACCTTTGTCCTGACCTATCGAGCTCCTAGGATGTTTTTTAGCCTCTTAATGAGGTCCGCATCGTAAGCTCTACAACTCGGGGAGACAGGCACTTCATTTTATTCTGGAGTGGATGAGATTCATCAGAGGTAAACTACACGTGCCAGTTCTTAATTGTATTGTGGCGGAGGTGAAAAGAGAGTTTTGCGTTTCGTCCCGGGACTACCGGTGGACTCGTCAGTAAGGCTATGCCCGGTAGTCCCTGCCTTAGACGTAGAGGGAGTCCTCGCTAGGTGCGGTATTTATATGAAGTGCCCGCATATTCGACCGCTAGCGAGATAGACAGACTCGTTGTCTGTCGTAGCCCTCTGGTGTTGGCGGTTGGTACCAGCGGATCGCCCGGGAGGTGTTGCGCCGCGTTGATGCCTCGACCTGTCGGCGTCCTATTGATACCGATCCGCCACAGTATTAATTTTTTAATCACTGTTTTCTTTTGTTTTTTATGCTTGTATTAGAAGATTATAACTGCTACGAAAGGTTGTTGCATTCTCCTTTAGTTTTATATGTCGGGTTTACATTAGAATTAGGGTTAGGGGCGTGAAACGAATCTTCGTTTGGATTACACGTGTCGTTATGTAATAGAGAAGACATTGACTAGTGCAAATACGATTATCATAGAACTGGACAATTAACCGTGGTAATTAGATAAGGTCGTAAGGCGTTACTCTCTTCGTCGATGAGATCGCAAGAAGGAAAGAATTTCCGTGTCGATGATGCTGTAGCGTAAAAATTAAGTTAAAACAAGAAACTTGTCAATTTCCGAATAGGAGATCGATTTCTTTTATTTTTCACTCAGTTTGTACAGTATGATTTTTGGTTCGCGATGATACACTTTTGATACTTGGGCTAGTTGAGAATTGTTTCAGACTGACTGGATGATGATGAAGGGTGCATTTATATTGTTTTATTCGTCGGAGTGGGAGAAGGCTTTGCTTGTACTTATCATATATTTCGGAGAACGGCTAGAGTGACCGAATGCCACCCAGGCGGCTGAGAACGGATGGTGACCGGACGGTCACACGTGATAAGGCGCTCGGAATTTTGGTTTATCATAAGGCTGCTCGAATTTCACCTGTGACAATGCCACGGAAGAAAACTATATGAGGTGTGTCTGGAGGCGCGAGATCCTCGGATTCGTCGAGAAAAGCATTCGTTCAGAAAGTAAGGGAAATTGACGTTGCTGCTAATTGGTCAATCTCCATATCGGTGGTTAGAAAAAGATGCTAGCCGCCCTCGAGGGAAAGTTGCCAGTGGGAGACGTCGCTCGTTTAAAAAATAGGTCTCACCTATCTTCTCGTAGTTGGGACAAGGATTGTTTGTCTGTCTGAAGGACGTATTAAATACGCAGGTATACATAGTGATATAGCAACCTACAACGAGGCTACGCAATAATGAAACCGTTCTTTTTAATAAAAACTCTCCAATTCTTCCAATTCTTCTACCAGTGCTCATAAACTAATAACACACAGATTGATGTAGTTACATATTACGATTGCGCGCGTTGTGCGTGTACAAGAAGAAATAGACCGTGGTATTTTTAACGTTTCTTTCCTTGCATTGCATTAATTACTGGGTTCACTTCATTGGAATTAAATCGTAAGCGGCAATAGTTCTCAGGTATCGAATTTTCATTTTTGCGTTTTGAAGGTAAAAAAGAAATCCGACGTGCGAGGAAAAATGTCCGAACTTGTGATTGATTTTTTGGGAGTGATTTTGGACTCATGTTTGAAAGATTATCTCATTAGGTTGTTTATATCACATAACTTGTACTGTTTGGTTAGTTGATTGGTAGACCAGTAATATCAGTTTTATGCATATAATTAATTTATGGTGTTACTAGTTTATTTAATCAGCTATGTTATATTCGTTGATATCTATGATTTCCGTTGCGTTATCATAGAAAGAAACTGGATTTGATTAGAAAAAGGAAACCAAGTTATTTATGTCTTTTCCATCCAAAAAATTTTACAACAACTAAAACGTACAATAATTAGTATAGTTTTACCTTCTTTGTCTTTTTAATGTGAAAGTAAATATTCATTTAAACCACGAATAGCATAATGGATTAGATGTATGTAATGAACATTCGGTATCAAGTTCGTTATATGTTAACAAATTTATTATGTCATCATCCGTGGAATAAAAATTGGAATAAATATATATTTTTGCAAACGGCTACTATAAAGTGTCAAAAGTTAAAACTGCTGCGGGAATCAGTGCAATAGATGCATAGATAATTGGCGCGTTAAATCTGTTGTGTAGTTCATGAATTATAGCGCACAGTACTGGTGTATAATGTACACGAAATTACACTTACGTGCTAGACAACAATTTATAAGTAGTACGTGATTCAGCAATAGTCTATTGACTTTCAAACGAGCGTACTTAGATGTATAACCAAAAGCGTGGAGAAAGCTACGAATAACCACGACATTGACATACGCGGTAACACTAAAAGTATATTTTTAACATGACATACACGATCATAAATTATTAAGAAAGATAGGAAGAACTGGAAAAAGTTAAAAAAAGCCAACATCACACGAAGTTCCCAAGCGGTCAACCATCTAAGTATTATCCGTACCCTACATTGCTCAACTTTCGTGATCGGACGAGAACGAGTGTTTTTTCATTTTTTTTTTTTTAAATAACGTTTATTACACGAAGATACATTTTAATACATTTGGGTATTCACAATAAACTATGAATTTTGATAAGATGTGTTAGACAAAAGTACCGATACGCGACGGTACGACGTAGCCATACTATATTATGTGTCGGCGTTTTACATTTTTTGTGTTTTAATATAATCTTTGGATTTAAGCCACTGGGGAGCGGAGCTTTTATGTGATTTTGTTTTTAGTTGTTTTTTCTGTCCTGAACACTTGGTCGCAAAACAGGACGCTTCGGTAGTCTACTTTTTGGGTGCTGTGTGCTTTTGGGGTGTGGTGGGATGAGAGGGAGGGGTAAGGGGAGGGGGATGTTAAATAGGTTTAAAAAAAAATTTAGAATAATTACAATGGTTGCACCTGTGTTATACGGTGACAGAATTGAGTTCTGTCGGTTTAATGGTTTTCTCTCTTATTTTATTATGGATTCGGTATCCACCAATATTTTTTTGTTTTTTCTGTGCTTGTCTTTAGTGTCTTTCAGAGGGAGGGCCATGTTGTATCTCCACCTAGTGTCTGCGGTCTGTCCATTTAAGTTTTCTTCGTAGAGTATAGTTTTGATCCCTATTTTTCTTTTCATGCGATAGATTATTGGGATATTAGTTTGGTTTTGGAGGTAGTGAGGAGAACGAGTGCACTCAACGTGGTATGAGAGTTGGCTGAAATAAGTAGCTTTGTTAATGTAAAAAAAAAAGATATTAAAAACAACAAATATATGTAAAAATGAGAATGATATACTGCATGGTAATAGTCGCATAATACTAAAACATTTCTTTCTTTTGAATGCTCAGATTATAGATTATTAAAAATAGATTATTAAGGAAAGCAAAAAAAAATTGGAAAAATAAAAAAGCCAATACCACACGGAGTTCCTAAGCGGTCAACCATCTAAGTACTATCCGTGCCCAGCGTTGCTTAACTTTTGTAATTAGACGAAAACAAGTGCTTTTTTAATTTTAATTGTAACGTTTATTGCCCAAAGAAATACATATTTTGTATATAAGGCCTAAAATTCATACTGTATCGAATGCTTTTTCAAGGCAGGCGGCTACTCGTTACCTTGCATTGAGAGTCCACTTATTGTCCGACGTTAGGTTATTTATTGCGTGCAGTGTGAAATGTTTTTGTTGGAAGCCGATTTGATTTTCTGGGATTACGTTGTTTTTTGTACGAAAGGAGACTAGGGGGTTGTTTATGACCATTCCGAATACTTTGCTTATGTTAGGTAGGAGGCTTATAGGTTGCAGGTTTGATTTTGTCTTTGTTTACTGCGTCATCTTTTTTGATTTTGCACTCACCTGGTCAGTGCGGCTCAATGCATTTTACGCATCGATAATTAAGGTTACAGTTTTTTGAGGTATGACATAACAGTTGGCATTTGTGGCATTGCGTTATGTAATTTTTTCGGATTTTTTCCCATTTTAACCTAAAGTAATTCAGACAGCTAATTTTCAGTAATTTATTAATATTGTTTTGAGGAGATACTTGGACTATGTAGATTGGGAGCAATACATTATTATTTATTGATTTTTTGTTGAGATACTCGTAACTTTTTTTAATTCGACGTCGAACATCTTTTTTCTTTTTACGTGGAGAAATCCTCATGGGCACCCGCCGATAGCGGCGGGTAGTGTCGGACTCTTACCGACTAAAAACCCCACGGTGGCCTCCTGACGTTCTTGGGGTGTCCCGAGTTCTCTTACGAATTATATCGATCGACACCCCCGTCTAGTTCTTCGTAGAAACCTCCTATCACCCGGTCGCCAGGGGGACCACTCCCCTGGTGCCACTCTTCTAGTTCGTTTCATCCCGGGGTAACCTTCCTCCCCGCAGTCTTCTCTCCTCTCTGTCTATTCTCGCTGGGTGGCCAGTCCTCACCCTTTCTCTCTCCGCCCGCTCCTTTGCCAGCATTACCTGCTCGCAGAAGTTACGGACGGCGGCTCAGCCCAGGCCACCCTCGAGTATTGCCTCCACTAATTTCTTCCTCTTCGATTTCAATGGGTTTTGAATATATTGTAAAGTTCAACATATTGAATAACTTTTTCCTACGTGTATAACCGGCGGTCGGCCTTAGTATCCGAGATATTCGCAAATAACTGTCGATAGTAGTATAGTGTAGTCAGCCTATAGTTGTGTGGCTTAGGCAGTGTATGGGTCAGTATTGGTTGTCCAAATCCACCACAAATCTATCCCTTATCTTCTGTTTATAGTATATATAAACGAGAATTGGGCTAACTTAATGTCCCGTGCACAACTGCATAGGCTGTAAGAAATGTCTATTGTAAACCAGTTAAATGTAAATGTCATCAATGTATTGCGTTTGGGTTAGTCTTTTTAATTGCTTGCTTGAAATAAAAACAAGTTAATTATACAAATACTGAACGAATTGATAATTGATATTATTTTACGAAATAGAACAATTATTATTTTATGCCGATCATTTCGCGTGTAACCTACGAGTGCACTCAAAGTTCTCACTCTTACCTCTCTTCTAACCTCATCTTTTGTAACTATTGCGGTATTTATCATACATGCGTTTGGTATCCGCCGGATAAACACTTCTCAAGCTTGTCGAAGGCGCGGCCTCTTTCCCCCACAGTAGTTACATGACAATAATTTTATTTGCCCTAAAATGAAGTTTGCGCGCATTAAAGCTCAGATTTTGGAGAAGTCGATATATAGCAGCAGATACTGTTCGTCGATTCGCGGATAAACATATCGAAGACTAAAGTGAGAACGTGATAATCACGAGACTATCAACTTATATTATTTTAAATATAATTATCCTGTACGTCTTTCGAATTTATTAGTGAAATTAGAAGTATTTTAAAAAATAAGAACAAAATAAAAGATTCAGTTACATCGAGCCGCATAATTGAGCTTAATTACTAAATAAGCTCAGATTATCCTTTTTATTTCTTGCTCCAGATTTCCCTCGGTCCTGTCGTTTTCGACGAACTGGTCGATCGTGATAATGGCATTAACAAATCAATATCTTATTCGACAATGATAACGGTTTAATTTTCATAAGAAAATCGAATGGCTGTGTTTACAATTAGAGCATCAGCGTTTTCTTTGGCCTGTTTGGTTACAAATCCAGCAATGTGAAATTCATCATGAAGCATGAAGATAAATTTGCGTTTGATTTCATCGTTTGAAAAAACATTGTCTTTTGAACGAGGCATTTTCATTGATTTGTCAAATACAATTTCGTGGCCGATATGTCGAGGAACCTTACATAAACGCTTTGTTGCTTTTGTACAAGAAGAACTGTTTTTATCGGAATGATTATCCAAAAGAATAATTTGAAAGTTCTATGGTCATAACTGACCAGAACTGAAGATTATTGCTTTTCTATCCTTCGAATGAATTTCTGGTTTTCACGAACGTCCATAGTGAACTTCAATTCGAGTAGTATGACTTTCAGTTGCCATACCGCAAAGTCGAATATCATGAGTTCAAATAGGCTTTACAATTGTTTTATATAGTGATAATTTATTTTCTGGTAATAGTTTACGGGTAGAATGTCTACAGTGAGTCAGTACATTTCTTTCCTGTTGAGTCTGATTTGCTCAATTTCTTTATTTATGTGTTGTTTCCAAGCAAATTTGTTTGAATGTAGGATCGTCCGGGAAAAAACCTGACTATCTAACTGTTTTGATTTGCTGTATGATATGGTGGTTGAGTATGATAAGAGGTGTAGTACCTTTCCTTAATGTGAATATAGTGAGGTTGCATTTACCCGTATTGTTAGTTATTTTTTATTTATTTAACCGCGCCTCGAGTATTTCCATGTGAGTTTGTAATAATTGAAACGCTATTGTAGGATCATCGTAGGTAGTTAATATAGCTGTGTCATCATCGTGTATCTGTAGCGTAAAGAGTGGGCACTAAGACACTGTCCTGAGGAACGCCACCATTGATGCGAGAATTGGTTCAAGATTTCGAAGTATGTATATTGTTGGATTATTTTGAGAAGAATGCGTACGCGTGATGTGTGACTGCAAAAATTAATCAACATATTGCAAATATTCCTTACATGAATTGTAATATGAATGGAAGAGTGACACGGCAACCATTTATTTAGTACGAGTGGGCGCCGATTTTATTTTCTTTTGTCTGATTAGTGACGGTCAATTTTTAAGACTTTAATCCGAAATATAATGTACCTTCCTCAGATAGAAATGAATTAAATTAATTAGTTATTACATCAAGAATTATTACATCTTTTAATTTATTGCCTATAATCAACAGAAATCACAGATAATTGCCAAACAAGGTCTCTCAATAATTGCGTCGTCATCATTCCTACCAATGGTGGGAGGTTCTTCTCGACGCACCACGAAGCTTGACGGCCCGCCACGGTCGATTAGTGCAATATGGTCCAATGCCAGATATCACTCAAACAATGTATGTAGGTATTAATTCTAAAGTGGAATTTTTTTATTTTCGTCGTCTTTTTTACCTTAATGTCCAAATTTTTTACTTTACTTGTGGAACGTTTGAACTACGACACGAGGAGATCACCGGTGATCTGTTAATGTCGTGATTTCCAGTGTCTTTTACGTGACACTGCCACAGATGCACAACTATAGGCAAAATTCACTGCAGTAGTACCGACAGTTTGTTACGAATACTTTTTTTTTCTCGGAAACTGAAACCGAGCGATGGTTACATGCAAAAGTATATGTTGTTCAAAATGTTGATTTCTACAGCATATTAAAAGATTATTGAAGTCGGCGAGAATGGTATGATTCCGAACAATTACGCAAATTTTTAGCTGATGACATATTTAAGCTCAATAAATTACCATGTGCTCTTAGCCTCTTAGGTACGGTTAAATTTTGTACGGGGCTGTTTCTCTGTACGGCAGAGTTTGAAGCGAATTACGAGTAAAGGGTAGAGCACTGCAATGTGTGACTGATAATGCTGTTCTCATGATATGACGCATATACTTTAACCTTAATAATTTAGTTTAATAATTAATAATACAATGGAGTGTGATATACCTTAAAGCACGGTACGACGCATGAACCCAAGTCTCAATTTTCACACTCATAGCGCGATAGTGTTTTCTAAATTGATCTTCGCTTTCTATTTTGAAGTGATATTTTGAGGTTGAATATACTAAAAAATTATAAGGATATGAGTCAGCATGTTAAGAAGAGCATCTAATAATGATATCTGACACTGGCGTATCAAAAACAAAGACTATATATTCTGTCTGTATATTGTTAACACTGTTATAAAACATTGCGGAGACAAAAAAATGTGCGAAGCAAGAAAAAGGTCATTTAGTTCAAACTGTGAGCGAATGAGTCAGTAAAGTGAACCACTATAGTGCCGCGTCGTAATATAAGATAACATTCGCGAAAGCCATTATAGTGGCGCATCGTACCTAAGAGATTAAATGAGAATTCCCGTATATTCTAGGTTGTGCTTTATGGACAGATAATCTCATAATACATAGACTTTTATGTGTAACTCTCATCTTCCGTTTACATGCAATATATAAACGAATACTGGACGAACTTAGGCATTCCACGGATCCTTCGCATTATAGCCGCTTGCAGAACTTCGTAGTAAAAATTATTGTCATTAATGGTATGAGTTAAGTTTAGAATAATCTAAGTCTTTTAAATCCGACTCTCGCGAGGAGGCTGGCCAGGTTTGTGTAATAAATAATAACATAATTACAGTTTATATTAAGCTTTATATTTTATTGTTATTATTTCAAGTTGAATACATTTCAGCCAATATCAGCAATGATTCTTACAGTCTCGAGTACGCAGTTGTAAATAATTAATTACTATTAGATGCGGAAAGTATAGTTCAAAGACAAAATATCAATGTCTATTGGACGTAAATAAACAAATCGCCAAGCAACACGCCGAACAAAGCGGTGAACGTGTCAGCTATGCTTGCGACTGTGTTAAGGATATACATGTAGTGTTACCGACAGACAGTCGGAAACCGAAGCGGCGGTAAGCTGTCAAGAATGAAGTTGTTGAAAATGTTGATTTCTACAGCATATCATGGAAATTCAAGCTGCCGGCAACTTCTTAACCCCTTCCCATGCCATTTAGTTCGACGAAACTCGGGCCAAAGCGGTAGACATCGACGCGCGCTAAGCAGACCAGACTGATGCTCGTAAACAGGAACTAACATTCAGTCGCGATCGTAACGGACAAAAAAGCAGTCCGCGAGCTCGACTTGTTATGTTTACGTTTGGCCCAAGTACCTGGTCGCGAGTCAGACTCGCGATATTCATGTTTGGGCCACAATCTTTATCGCGAGTCTGACTCGATAAAGCACTGGAAGGGGTTAAATAATTTATTATCTAAAATTTTATTCTCATTCTTATTTATTATTCATTAATGTTTTCTTCAGAAAGAACTTTTATTTGTCCGTTTTTTTTAATAACTATGTTCAATACATTATAGAGAAACTTCTTATTCGTCTTTATAGAGCCCTCCATCTGGTAATCTTTACGTACGCTTATGTAGAGGACAACCCTGAAGTAATGCCGCATGATAGTCCCAGGGTTGAAATTACCTCAATTACCGCTTCTGTAACAGGTGAAGAGGAGGGGTTTTTAGTAGATATGGCGCTACCATCTTGCCGAGTCCAACATAACCCAGAGGCGCGGGCCTCTATATCTAATGCATTTTCTCCTGTTCGCGCGCGCGCAAAAAAGGACAGCATATACATATATCCATAGAATCGAACTATCTTTGTTGGTCATGGAATTTTCAAGATTTTCAAATTATTCATAGCAGCATAAGAATAACTTTGTTTAAAAGACTATTACATTGGATGTGTGGCGGCACTCGACAACAAATACCGCCACTCGACACTAACTTCTGCCGGACGACGGTAGCGCAGTGGTTAGCGCCTTAGGTTACGAACGGGTTCGAATCCCGGTGCCCGTAATCCTATTTTTCTTCCACGCATCTAAATTAGAACAAAAATAGCAGTGCCCCAGAAGCGACATCTTCAGCCAGCAGCTACAATCATCAGGGACAACACTTACACCTCAAATTGGTGACCCCGACGTGATCGACAGCGAAAAGAGGTGTGCGACCGTGATATCGCTATCCGAGACTTCGATCATCGCGAATCTAAGATCATGGCAATCTGGATCTATCGCCACGACGCACACGAAATGGCCCTTTAACAAAACTCGACGCCTCACCACCGACCGACGCAAGCCGGTGACTGGATACGAGACGATGACCAAGCCAGGAGTGATGTAGCCATTGCAAAGTTTATGGGCATCACCACCAGCACGTCATACTAAAAAGAGGAACAGAGGCCTACGACTGATTGAGATTTTTATTTACATTGAATTTGACAGTCAGTAAACAAACTATAATAGAAGATCATGATGAACAATTAAGATCGTATTCACAATGTAAAATATTGTAAAATTGTTACATAGTTTGAATATATTTTGCACTTACATATTTTATGCACTTTGATATATAATATCTATATCAAAATCAGCAGCGTAATAGTGACAATTTTCAAAATGTAAATTCGTTATTGTATTGTAGTAAAATTGAAATATAATCGGCGCAGAGACATTTGCACAGCGTACAGGATTCGCTTATAGTCCAGAAGCGTAGCCAATGAACAAGCAGTACGAATTTGTCTTTATTAGGGACTATATTGTTCGACAGTCTTCCATATTCGGGACGCGGTAGTGCGGTTATGCTACGGAATAATTACCTATTTAAACGTTACAATTTTTGTGTTTGATAAGTGTTTGAGCAATTGGTAAGAAGTGTTAGTTGCTATATAAAATATAAAACTTGGTTATTCGAAAGTTGACTTACAATTTTCTATAAAAAGGATTTATTCAGGATAAATACTTTATACTTGTAAATTTTATGAATTAAAAACTTTCTGTGAATTATTTTAATCCAATAACTTTGTTCTGTCACTAGGGTGGGTCATACGGCAACCAGATAGATTATTCCACATGTGGAAGTAAGTCGTAGAAACCAATACAGTTTTCTTATTTATTTTTCTTTCTTGTTATTTTTATTATATTTTTCGTCTCTCATGTACTATTTGCATTTGTACATTCATATTAACGTAAGAGTGTTGTTATACATATTTATATTTTAGTTTTAATTAAACATATTGATTATAATTTTTTATATAAATGTTAGATCGTTCTTCCTATTTTATTTTCTCTCGCTATAAAATGTTTTCGTCAAAGATAATGCTTATTCAGAACCAAAAATAAAATCGGTCATCGATAATGGTTACTAATAACGGAACTTAACGTATAAATATTTCTATAATTGAATATTATGTTCATATAAAATAATTATGTTTTTGTTAATATTAATTATCCTTCGAATCTCGTATTGTATTTATCTGACAGATAGTCATTTTTTACGAAATTTGTTTAAGAATCCTCCTCTGATGCACTTCGTGATACATAAAGGAGCTTATTCCAGTAACACAATTCTTCATAAATTCCTTTCCATGCTGTTATGGTAAGTTTTTTCCCTACTTCTTTTTGCTTATCTACTGTTGTTGTATTATTTGCTATAATGTCTGCATTTTGATCGCAAAATGCATTGTTTCATTTAAGAAAAATGATTCAGTATATTCATTCGTTATCTTTCATATTTATCCACCAAAAAATATGAATGTAAAAAAACAAACCCCAGTTCTCAGATTCTGTTGCAAGTCATTACAATTAGATATGGATATGATTTGAATAGTGTACCGGGTCTGATATCTACAAAATCGTCTAAAATTTTCAATTCTTATATGTATTTTATATGTAGATATTTTATTATACACAGAAATTTATTATACATAGAAACCTAACCTCAATATTTAACCAATGGCGAAACAATAAGCGGTAGAATATCTCACGTGAGATTGATGTTATCAGAATAAGTTTTAACAAAAATTGTTTAGTTCGAAAGAGGACATCACATACGGTGCAAATTACCTTTTTGTAGATCCAGTAGTAGGGTTCCATTCCAACTTCATTTTTGCAAATGGAACCATATTTTTTTTAATACATTCATCGATATATCTTTGTATTTGTTATGAAAAATTTAAAAAGATCTGTTAGTTCACCAGATATCTTAACTTGAATTCGTCGTATGAAAGCCAGATAAGGACGCGAAACGGTACTCTTGTGTTTATGTTGTTCTTGTCTTTCGTTTGTTCCAGCGTAAACACAATGCCGCTTCGTGTTTTATGCTTATCTTTCATACGACAAATTAAACGCAAGATATAATTTAAATTAACAGTTTTTCGACATAAATAGGTTAATACTTTTTTATATGATATAAAACGTTACGATATCGGTTACATCACTGTTGTTTACAAAGCACGATGTTACACACAAGTTTCGACTGATTGGTAGATAAAAAAGTATAGTAATAGAAACAAAGGCGCTAACCATTGCGCTGTGACATCAATCACTTCTCAACCCCATCAGAGATAAGACTGTCGGACCCCCGATGATAAGACCCCCGATGATAAGACCCCCGACTGTCGGACGCCAAGGCTGCGACGCATCTTAGTCCCCATTCGAGATAGGATCTCGACCCCGACCTTCGGACTCCTTTGGAACCCACACCGAACCCCTCAACATCCTCAAGCCAGAGTGTATATAAGCCGAGACTTCACCCAACTCGGGCAGTTCTTGTTCTAGTTGCTGTTCTTGTACAACACCCCTTTTTTCGGTTCAGCGCTATTCTATTATTGTAAGTGCCAAAGTTATAATAAAGTTCGATAAAAGAAAATTAATAGTTGGGTTACGACTCAGCTTTCTTTTCTCTCAAAACCCAAGTATCAATTTTACGTGACAGCGCTGCCGTCGTCCGACGTTAGTTAGTATCGAGTGGTGGTATTTGTGCTGTCGAGTGCCGCTACAGTACTATCTGAAACACGAGGTGCGACTAACTCACTTTTCTTCCCCCACGTCATTTCAAAACTTATTGCCATATATAGCTCACAGCTCACAGGTTTGATAACTTCACTCGATGACTCTATGTCAGATTTCTTTCTGTTCAACACGTTCCTGATTTCGTTCCTGCGTATCTTCGTCGGGGTATGAAATTAGGCGGGAAACCATTTTCTCAGCGTAAGAGTTCAAGAAGTGACAGAACAGGATAGTCAGTTTTGAATATGAAAATAGAAGCAATGTGCACCAAAACTAATCATCATCAAATCTAAATTTTCTAATTATATTCTTTAGTTGAAATACAATCTCAAATGTTAGGAAATAACGTAATATACTACTGGCAAGAAAATAAAGCGCTACAGAAACTTCTCGAAACGAATTTCTTTGTGTTTGCTGTTACTTTTCTAGCGATATATCTATTTCAAATTCCGATTGCCGCTCATAGGTTGGAGCACTTAATAACAGGAGTACAAGTCCAACTTGATATCATTCAATTTCTACATGAAACTTTTTTCCCTATTTTTTATATGTATAGAAATAATAGCGCGTATACACTTAAAATGGACATACTATATACGTTATGACTTATGACTGTTTAGTGTAATAGTAACGGTATCTACATGTAGACTTTATCTCAGAAAAATGACATTTCAAAAAGGATATTAAATTGAAGTTAAGTTTCGATTGGGAGGAACCAAGAATCTAATCCTTCTGGCCATATGAATCACCGAGGGTCAAATGGTAATGTGAAATAATGTTTAATAGCAATTCGATGTACCGCATAGTTACTGAAGTCGGTGATGCGCGGAATTTCGATACCCAACCATGCAGAGATTCCTCGTAGTGAATCTGTTGACTAACTGAACCTGTCTAATCTTTCTTACTACACTTTTCACACTTGGAAGTTGGGGAAAAATTAGTATTGCTGAATAGGAGGAAATCGTGGCGTTCGTGAGACTTTCGTTTACAGGAGTTCGGCTTCGCTTTGATCCTAAGTTTTCCATAATTTAAATCGATCGTACGATCTCTAAATAAATATGAATGAAAATATGTTGCGCGAACATAACGCCTCCTCTTTTAGATGGAATATCGCTGGCATAACGCTACTGTTTGTGTTCAGGTAATAGCCTGTTAGTTGCTTACAGCAGTCGGCAGAGATTTTGAATTTCGCTCGGTCACGTTTGGATAGAATCTGCCGCGAAGCGAAATGAACTTATTAATTCGCGATATTCGGAAGTGGAGAGAAGCCGTTTTTTTCGGTATCCGGCAAGAGACGTGGTGTGTAGCTGCAGAAAGTTGGAGATTTAGAAGAAGGTTACTTATGGGGTTGCATTCTTGGCGTACCGGGGCTTAATCCACTTGAAGTGGAAAAAGTCTCATATTCGAGTCGCATGTTGGAAAAGAGAATCCGCTGCCTGTACGATGAAAATAGAAAACAGACTTGATGAAAATAGACAATAAATGATAAATTGATTAATTTATTATCGCGTAATTTGGATCTCCAACATTCCTCATCGTTGAGTGATTCAAGTGAATGCTACATGGTATTTTGAATTGCGAATTATTTATGTACAATTGAGTATACGAACTTGAAGCTTTGAGAAAATATAACTTTTCTCAATTTTTTAAAGTGTGCAAAATTTAATCCCTAAATATTTACCAGCTGAAAACGCTCTTTAGCGAATAAAACAGTGTTTTATTTGATCTTGATTTTTACTATTTTTGCACCTTGCACAGCAACAAAGAGCAACTCAGTTCTGTTCTTTCTATTTGTTCTCTACTCAAGAGTAGCATTATTATGTGCAAGTCCAATAGATTTTCCAACTTCATACTATTCAGAAATGACTCCACAGGGTTATAATAAAGAAGGAAGTGCGTCAATTTTGTTCCCTTTGAAATCTCATGTGGATCACTGTAAAGTTAGCGTTTTTCTACGAATTTTATGCTCGTGTGTCTTTATCTTTTTCTATTCTCTTCGGTAAGCTGTTCTTCTTTACGGTCGCTTAATGCGACCAATGCGCCCAATGCACTCTTCCACCGACATCCCCTTCCCACTCTGGTTTTCACTTCCTCCTTGCCAGACGCAGAATCTACGATCCTCTGGGGCTACTCGCGCCAGTGATCGTTAGAGTAAAAATCTTGCTTCAACGAGTCTGGGCATTGAAAGTCGATTGGGAAGAGTCTCTCCCCTCAGATTTACACTCAGAATGGAACAGGTATTATTCCCAATTGTCACTTTTAAACAATATCACGTTCCCACGCAAGGTAATAATTGAATCCGCAATAGAGATCGAAATGCATGGCTTCTGTGACGCCAGCGAATAGGCCTACGGCGCCTGTGTCTATCTCCGAACCGTTAACCCTGACGGCCGCGTACGGACACAGCTGCTAACCGCAAAATCAGAGGTAGCCCCGCTCAAATCCCAAACCATCCCTCGGCTCGAGCTGAGCGGAGCCCTCCTACTTACGTCCCTGATGTCGACAATATAGCAGGCTTTATTACACAACATAACTCGCACTGTCCATTGGACCGACTCCACTATCGACCTCCACTGGATAAACACGTCACTCCACACACTCAAAACATTTGTCGCTAATAAAGTCTCCGAAATCCAAAGAAAAATCAGCATCCGCAATTGGCGCCATGTTCCTACAAACAACATTCCCGCGGATCTAATATCGCGAGGCCTGTGGCAGATCGATACCAACAGGACGCCGACAGGTCGAGGCATCAACGCGGTCGTAACACCTCCCGGGCGATCCGCGGGAACCAACCGCCAACACCAGAGGGCTACTACGACGACAACGAGTGTGTCTGTCTCGCTAGCGGTCGAATATACAGGCGCACGATACAAATACCGCACCTAGCGAGACTCCCTCTATGTCTAAGGCAGGGACTACCGGGTATAGCCTTACTCACGAGTCCACCGGTAGTCCCAGAACGAAACGCGCATTCTCTTTTTATCTGGTAGCAACTCCGATCACCCCCAAAGGCCAAACACCTAAAGAGTTTCTACGCCCGACCATTTGGCAGCACGGTCCTGAATGGCTCCAACAGTCGAAAGCTGCTGGCCGACATGGACACTAACACCACAAATGGAATTATTAGGACAGAAAACGGCGATTTGTCTGTCCGCGGCTCCCGCCGATTACAGCCTATTGCAAAAGTATTAAACATAAGAAGGACAAAGAATTAAACATAAAGTACGACAAGCTAATAAGACTATTGCAAAGCATCCACTTCTCCGAGGAAGCCCGTACACTCCGAAGGGGTCGAAACACAGCGTTAAAGGGGATGCTCACGCGACTCAACCCTTTCATAGATAAGGAAGGAATATTGCGAGTAGGGGGTCGACTCAGTCAGTCGTCAATGACTTTCACTCAGAAACATCCTGTAATTACCCAAGCCATCCGTTGAAGCACGCATTATCTAGCATGCACACAAGGTCCACCTGCACTCCGGAACAGAGGCTACGTTACATGCAGTAAGACAACGATACTGGCCCGTCGACGGCCGAAGTCAAGTTTGGCGTACGATCAAAAGCTGCGTCCATATAGGAAACAGTGAAGAAGTCATTCAAACGCCACCTTAAACGTGTCATCGGTAACGAGTTACTCATTTTTAAACAATTCAACACTCTTATTATTGAAATAGAATCCATCTTAAATTTGTAGCGGCACTCGATAGCAAACGCTCCAACGGTTTCTGTCCACGCTACACAAAGCTGTGGCTCACTACACAAAGACCCTATCCTTCGGACAAGATGCTTGCCAGATGTCGATACATTCTTACAGAATATTTTCAGCTAGCCTAAGGACCCGCTATAAATCTTAGGATTTATTTTAGCTAAGGTCCTCCAAAGAAACAAATAGTCTTTGTCTCAACAGTCCCTATACCTACCACCCACTACGAGAAGATGCTGGAAGTCTGCTTTCCTCACGTGCGACACTTCCTGCTAGCAACTTTCTCTCAAGGGTGGTTAGCATTCTTTCCTAACCAACGACTCAAAATTTAGTCAATTAACAGCAACGTCCATTTCCCTCACTTTATGAACCAACGCTTTCCTCAACGAATCCGATGATCTCGTATCCTTAGACACACCCCATCATAGTTTTCCTCTGCAGCATCATCGTTGATGCTGTTGGTAGTTGGTAGCAAGACTGAATCCGAGTCCCTCGATATCTCAGGCAATCATCGTCCAAACTCGTAGCGCATATCGAATCGTATCCACCCGAGCTTGAACTTGTAGCCGCGAACCGCGAACCGAATTTAATAACCGCGATTTTACGCCAAGTGTACTCATTAGATATTATCGTTAATAAACATTTATTGTTAAACGAATTCGAGTGTTCCTTCAATCACTATCACGCCCTATCACCTCAAATTCAAGGCCGCTAACCCCAATATCTACCGATCCAAACGATCTCCTGGTCCTCACTCCAGGTCACTTCCTCATTGGCGAGTTTCCTCATTAATGAGTTTGCGGGAGCGAGATTTCAGGGACACTCCATCCAGCCGCCTCTCTAGATGACATCTTCAACAACTCAAACAGCATTTTTGGAACCGCTGGCAGAGGAATATCTGAACGAGTTGATTCAACCATAGTAAATGGAACAAGGGTGGACACAGCATCCAGGAAGGCACAATCGTCATCCTCCGAGAGGATAACGTGCCCTCAGTGCAGTGGCATCTGGGCCGAGTCATCAAGGCCCATCCATGGATTTTGAGAAATCCGAACAACCAGCAATCGAGACGACATAGGATGGGGAATTCACACAACACCACACCTCTCCAATTTTGATCGGTACCTTCTCAACGGGGGGAGGATGTTACGTCTGGCGATACTCTACCTAGACCAGGCCACACACCGTGGGTAGGATGGCAGCCAGATGTCTTCGCATCCTTACTGCGTACCCTCAATAGTCTCAAGTACTCTTCATAAATCTCAGACATTTTCTAGTTAAGGTCCTTCAGACCGAACATTCTTTCACTGAATTGTTTTCTACAGTTTATTGTCTACCACGGGTTAACACGGGAAAGTTGGGTTTCCTCACGTATGAGGTATCATACTAGCATCTTCATCTCGAGGGAGGTTAGCATCCTTCCTCACCCACCAACATAGCAAATACCCAATTAACAACGAAGCCTATTTCCCTCACTCTCCTAACGAAAACTTGCCCTTAACGAATCAGCTCATCTCATGCCCTTAGACCCATCCATTCCAAGTTTTCCTTCGCTGCATCATCTTGATAGACAGTCAGTCGTTCCGACGTTTTCGATCTTTCATCGTCTGACTTTACGTTATACACTCTACTCGAATAAAATATCGCAATCATTTTCTCTTCACTCAACTTATTTTGTATACAAGCTGTTATAATAAATTACAAACTGTGATTTGTTAAATCAGTGTAATATTCAATTAACCACCTCCATTATCCTAATCGAAATAAGGGATCGATCATTTCGTGGCGTCGATTGAACAATCGTAACGGGAATTTACGACTCCCGTTGATGCGTTTCTCCGCGATCGCATCTCTCCGCGAGTGATTGAACAAATAACTATATGTAAATAATTGGTTATCTTGCTCCTTCTATTAATATTTATAGAAGATTTTCCACGTGTCTTTCCATTTCTATAAATACTTTCAAAATTTTTCGTTCAGGCCGCGTTAGTCACTGTTGACTGACGGTATACAATTAAAAAATTATATCCTTCTATCAATAAATTTTAAATAATTTGGAGATCATGAAAGAGTGTACCTAAATATTACTAACATTACTAAACAAAAAAATTATTACTGAGTTTTATTAAAACGCGGTATACACAAAAGTGTTATCCTGTGCAGGTTTCACAGAATGTTATGACTTGTATTATCAATTTTCTGCCAATATCTCGTCCAAATCATACTACATTATCTTCGTGGGATTTCTTTCAATATCTTCGAACTTCAGACGCTCTTCCAATTTTTTTGTTGCAGCTTGTAATATACGAGATATTCAAGGTATATTTACAATACTGCTACTTGGAATTTCTTCATTCCGATAATTTGTTATATGGACAGCTAATTTCTTTCGAAATTCTGTGATTCTTTCGTATTTTGCTTGTTAATATTTTTAAATAAAATATAAGCATTGAAAACAGTAGCATTAGTCGGAGCTTATAGGCTAGCTACTCATACTATGTCATGTATTTTCGCAACGAATTATTATAGACACTCATTTGATTAGATGTACCAACTGTTGCTTTTCATGCATTATGATTCACTACAAATTTTAATAAAAAAGTAAGAAGTTCCACTTATTTTTCCATTTTGCAATGATTATTTCTCTTTTGTGCCCTTTTGCTATAATTTTCCCCGTTTTAATTTCTTTGACATTACTTCATGAGTATTTTCCCCGTCGACTTGAACATAACGTTCCTCCTAAATGAGTATTATTATCGAGTAATTTATATGCCAAATGTAAACTCACGTACCAGCTGTCTGTGTATAATGTGTGTCCTTTATTGGAGACATCTCTACAAATAAACATTATAACATTAGTTGGTGTCGTATCTTCATTTTCTAGACTTTTCCCGGCATATACACGTAAAGCATACGTGTAGCCAGATCCGTAGCATAACTTAAATAACTTAATACCATATTTGTAGCGTTTTTATTCTAAATATTGCCTAAATATTATACGGCCACCAAATGCTATCAAAGATTCATCGATACTCAGTTTCAAATGGATCATAATATTTTTCGAAATTTATTTTCATGTTATTTATTAGTTGTTGTATTTTGCATAAACGTTTCGAAACATCTGTTTTCCTATTTCTTGTACTTCTTGACATTATCTCTTTCGGGAAAGTTTGCGTATATACAGGATCATGGGATCAATATAAACGCAAAGATGGTAGTCTAACCAGCCCCATCCATAGAATAGTTCGCATCCGTCTTGCCCAAAGATTGTATGCTCTGCGCGGCTATTCCAGGTAAGGAGTTGTGGAGATAATGCAACTTTTGGATGGGTGTCAGTTTTTCATTTCGGTCAATCGTAGACATAAAGGTATCGTTAAAGGATTCCCAATCCTCGATAATGTCGTCGAACGTAGGCAAATGAATCTCCGGTAACTTTATTGATATCGGCCTCGAATCAGTGCCCGATTCGCATTTCATCGGTTTCGACGGCGATGCTAGTCGTACGCTACTTAGATGACTGTTTACCCGCATTCCTAAATCGAAATACTGGTCCGTCATCTCGAGCCAGCGCGCATGTTCCTTCCCGTCTAATTCTTGTAGCTCGCGTTGGATGGTTTTGAATCACGTCCAAGCTTCGTCCAGACGATTCTCAATGAATATTAAATCAAATTTTCCCTAGTGACTATATTGTTCGTATTCGTCCAGTCGTTTCGATAAGAGCGTGAATCGACCGATATAACACACTCGGCTTCGACGCAAAGCGGTGAGTTTGTCTTCGCTTGCCATTGTTGCCACGCATTCTGGATTGGCGGTTGCCTCGCGACGTTTCTTCTCCGAAGGTAGCTCGTTTTGTAGTGATATCGTAATTGTTGGAATTGTTAGGTTGGATTCACGTGGCACTGTATGGTAATGGGTTGCCGCAGGGAAGACTTGCTTATGTGAGTCTATGGGGACTGGCAAACCCACGTTCCCGAAGCCAGGGAGGACCGTCAGGACAAGCGTCCCGCTTACGTGAGTTCTCTATGTACACCGCAAGGAAGGTTGCCGTGAGGGTAAGGCGTTTAAGTACGGTTGCACTCTCTCTACGTGGCCTTGGGTAGTAGCGCACCCACGATTCTGAAGCCAAGGGTAGGACCGTCGAGAGAAGTCCCGGGTACTTTGTACTTTCAGGCCCTCGCTTACGTGAGTCACACTTGGAACTGCCGAGCACGGTTAGCAGGTCGCCGGCTGGCAGTGACGTGGCCGTACATTCACACGATAGTTCCACCAATGACTAAGATTGGTACCACGGAGGTCGAGTAAAAGCTCGGAGGGAGTAGCGACCCTTCAGCTCGGCCAACTATGGGTTTGGACTCGTGGTGGCAGTGGTTGATGACCAAGAGGGCCGATTTAAGGAGTACTTGGCTCCCCTGAATGGCCTTCGGCGGATGAGCAGCGTCCCATCTGCTCCGGAACCGTCCTGGAGAGATGGTAGAGCTTAGAAAGCGCCCCGCTCGACATGAGACGAGCGACAGCCCCTGTCAGGCTTAGCTATTCCAGTACCCGGCTGGTACTGGGTGCCTTGTGCGCTGGTTGGGCGTAACCCCAACCCCTATGGCCCTAGGGGTACCCGGGTACTGTATGGCGATAAATTTACGCTAAGGAAAGCACCCGTTACCAAAGATGAGAATACCTCGTTCAGCTGACCCGCGCCTACTTCGACGACAGGTGGGTATGCTACGCCAGCAGGGAAGGGAAGGAAAGGCGGCCCGTCGAGCGCGGCGATCCGCAGGGTTCAGTGTTGGGAACGATCCTGTGGATAATCGCGTACGACGAGGTACTGCGTTGTGGAGAGGATTTGTATAGCGGATATTTGATCGTGAGATTTATTAAATGTTATTACTTGTTGTTGAAACCGTCGAATATATTTAAAAATAGTAAGTTAGTAAACAGGCTATATTCGTCAAGTCGCTCGTACAGTTTATAAATCACAAAATAAGATTCTTAATTAATATTCGATAGATGCTCGATAGATACGCGTCGATAACTCGGTAGATAACTCTTGATAACTCGTCGATACTGACTAGCACGCGATCGCGTCTGTTTATTTATATTGGTCGGGGGAGAGTCGGAAAATTCAAACTCGTCTTCATTCGACGATTGCATGTAGTGCCGATATTGTTTTGCCCGCAGTTTATTTATCATTGCGTTTCATGCGTCAAGGCTGTGTCAATGTCCCGAGACAAAACAACAACATGATTCGAATTGTCCGCTGACTCATGTGCCGCTACAGCGTTGCCCGCTGTGTTCGGGTGCGGCCATGGTGTGCTACGCGGATGTCGCAGGTGAAATTCGAGCAGCCATATGATAAACCAAAATGCCGAGCGCCTTATCACGTGTGACCGTCCGGTCACCATCCGTTCTCAGCCGCCTGGGTGGCATTCGGTCACTCTAGCCGTTCTCCGAAATATATGATAAGTACAAGCAAAGCCTTCTCCCACTCCGACGAATAAAACAATATAAATGCACCCTTCATCATCATCCAGTCAGTCTGAAACAATTCTCAACTAGCCCAAGTATCAAAAGTGTATCATCGCGAACCAAAAATCATACTGTACAAATTGAGTGAAAAATAAAAGAAATCGATCTCCTATTCGGAAATTGACAAGTTTCTTGTTTTAACTTAATTTTTATGCTACACGGACGACACTCTGGTCTTGGTCGGAGATCGCGCGTGGCACGAGACGTTGCGCATCGACGAAATAGCAATGCGGTTCGTGCTGTGCGCGGACTAGGCCTGAGAAGGACTTGGCGCTCAAGAGAAAATACACCCTGGAAAATACAAACACCATTCAAATTCAAAAGTTCAAATCTTTGATTCGACTATCGCACCTAGAAAAACCTCTTAGAGAACCTATGGAAAAGATTATTCTCTACTACATGGACGTACTTAATTTAGACAGCGAAACATTACCATGTACATCTCTTGCCAAACATTCCATCAAGTTAAAAGAAGGTAAGATCATTAACTTAAAATCCTACCGTCCTCCTGAACACCATAAAATCGAAATAAATACACAGACGACTGAAATGTTAAACAAAAAGATTATAGAACCCTCCGACTCTCCCTATAACTCTTCTGCCTGGGTCGTTCCAAAGAATATCGACGCATCAGGGAAACAAAAGTGACGAATAATAATTGACTTTAGGAAATTAAACGAACTAACAGACCAAGACGCATATCCACTACCTGACATTGACGATATACTATCACAACTATGAAACGCGAAATATTTCTCCGCTTTAGATTTATCCTCTGGATTTCATCAAATACCCATGGACGAGAATTGAAAGAAATACACTGCATTTCGCACACCACAAGGACACTTCCACTACAGTAGAATGTCATTCGGGCTCAAGAACGCACCTGCTACCTTTCAAAGAATGATAGATACCGCGTTAAAAGGTTTGATTAACAATCATTGTTGCGTTTATCTCGATGATATCATTATATTCTGGCAATCGATAGAAGAACATAATAAAAACTCAGCCATTGTATTCCAAAGACTCAGGGAAGTAGGTCTAAAAATACAACCGGATAAATGGGAATTCTTCAAACCTGAATTAGAATATTTAGGACACTTAGTGACAGCAGATGGAGTAAAACCTAACCCTAAAAAGATAGAAGCAGTAAAGAATTTCAAACTACCCAAAAATCCTACAGATGTAAAATCATTCCTTGGGATAGCTAGATACTATAGAAAATTTATTAGAAACTTTTCTAAAATTGCCAAACCATTAACAGAACTAACTAAGAAAGACATACAATTCCACTGGACTGACAACTTAGCTTCGATACATTACAAGAAAGACTATGCCAAGCGCCAGTACTAAAATATCCTGACTATACCAAAACATTTACGTCAACAACGGATGCCAGTAACGAAGGTTTAGGAACCATCCTTTCACAGGACGGACACCCTTGTTGCTTCATTTCAAGGACATTAAACCCCCCTGAACGAAATTATACTACAACAGAAAAGGAATTATTAGCTATCGTTTGGACAGTTAAAAGACTTAGGCAATATTTATTAGGCCGCAAATTCAAAATTCAAACAGACCATCAAGCCCTTAAATGGCTACATCACTGCAAGGATCCCTCTAGTCGATTGATTCGGTGGAGATTAAGGTTAGAGGAGTACGAATATGACATAGAGTATGTGAAGGGAAAGGAAAACACAGCCGCTGACGCTCTGTCTAGAGTACACGCGATAACACAAACTGACGTTTTATTAAAACAATTCAAAGATTGGGAAAAATCAGAGGAAATACCAAAATGATTAAAACTAACATCTAACAAAGACAACTTTTTCCAATTAACAACAATATATCTAGGCCCATATGACGAAACCGTGTGGTTACAGAAAATATCAAACATACTTAAAACAAATAGAAAGATAGGAATAGGAGACAACAGCTTAAACGCTCAAGAGAAAGCACACATAAAAAGACTTCTTTTATTTTTCAATGATCAACGCGACGACATAGAATTTGCCTACGAACCAATACAGAGTTTAAGTGAAGAAGAGATAGAACAAGTACTAAAAGAAAATCATGACTTGATAGGACATCCCGGAATACAAGAGACGTACGACAGAATCAGAGATAAATATAATATCCCACACCTAATGGACAGAATAAAAACTAGAATAGGAACTTGCGCGACATGTCAAACATCAAAGACTACTCGGATAGGAGAAAAGGAAGAACCACAAATAACTGACACCCCATTAGAACCTAACGATAAAATCGCTATGGATTTAATAGGTCCGTTGAAAAAGACCGAGATAGGAAACCAATACATTCTAAATATTTGATACTTGTATCCTTAAAAATACAACAGACCCAATCAATCTGGAATGCTTTACTGAATCACTACATTTATATATTCTCCGCACCCAAACGTATATTAACTGACCGAGGACAAAGTTTTATTAGCGAACTAATGCAACGCTACGAGGAAGCATTTAGAATCAAACATATAAAAACCACCTCATTCCACCCGCAATCCAACGGCAGCCTAGAACGAACACATGCGGTAATATCCGACATGCTAAAAGCTATACAAAACGACAATGAAACAGAATGGGATCAAAACCTAAATTTTGTGTGTCTAGCATATAACACTATGGTTTATGACGCCACTGGATATACCCCTTTCGAACTAACATTTGGACATGAGGCCAATCTCCCCTCTACCATATGCCAAAATCCCCAAAGAACTTACGCTGATGAGGTTGGCTTCTGGAAACGAGAATAGGATGCCAAACTACTTAAAGCCAGAGAAACTCTAATGAAGAGTAAACAAAGATATCAAAGAGATCAAAGAAAAAAAATTATTTAACCTGAATCCATTTTTAGAGAAGGAGATTTAATATTAGTTCATAACGATCATAAAGAACTCAAGTTAGATACTGAATGCCTAGGACCGTACATCATTAAAAAGTAAAAACCCCTTACTACGAACTAATGGTAAATGACTCGATTAGGAAAATACATGGTAATCGTATTAAACCTTACTTTCCAGGACGGTCTTCACCTTCTTCATAAGTAACTGTGTTATGTATTTTCTAGTTGTACATACCAAAGAGAACGGAATTTGTATGTGTATGTATGCGTGTATGTACGCGATGAATTTTTTCAAGAACCCGATAAAAAGTTTTTTCCTCTCATAAAGGATCAAGACAGAGAAGAAAAGTACCCTTTTAACGAATTAGCGTCCATAAAACAATCTTGAAGAAAAAACTAAGATTTTGGAGGACCAAAATCAATCTAAGGAAGGGGGTATGTAACGTCAATTCACATCAGAGACCAGGCCAGACACCGCGGACAGGATGGCACCCAGATGTCTGCACATCCTTGGCGCGTACCGTCAATAGTCTTAAGTACCCACCAGGGGTCTTGGAATTTTCATAGTTAAGGTCCTTCGGACCAAGCGAGTATCTCTTGTCTTAGATTGCCTTTTAAGTTTATTGTTTACCACGTGTTAACATGGAAAGTTGGTTTTCCTCGCATCTGGTATGTTCCGTTAGCATCTTTCTCACGAGGGCGGCTAAAACTCTTTCTGGACCACAAACCGTCTTATTATCCAATCGGAGACGGTGTCTACTGCCCTCACTTCCTTAACCAAAATTGTCATCAACAAATCCGATAGTCCCGTGTCCTTAGACACACCCACCCACCCAGTCTTCCTCCGACACAGTATCATCAGTAAGACTTACTTATTCTGTATCCTTAGAATAGTCAACATATCTTTACCGGTCTCTACCCTTATAACAGTCGCGTACTTAACGTATTATTGTAAATAAGTTTTACATGACGTGGTTGGAGTGAATTGTGAGTTATGTTAATTCAGTGTGTATTCCGTTGTGATTGCTGAATTCGTTATAAAGTTTAACTAAAACAAAATTAATAGGTGCGTTACGACTCAGCTATTCTAGTTCATTATCCAACCCTCAAGTTTACGTGACACCATCGTCGCCTGTTTACTGTTTCTGGTCTGCCTTCGTCCCAGTCTTTTGTTTATGCGCTGTCGATGGCATCAGTGCTTGAGAAAACTAAAAAGACCAGATGTAGAGTTTTCGTAGAAGTGGTCACCACTTCAACAACTATTATAATATTATTCGCAATCGCAACTCTCGCGGTGTGATAGGAACTACGATGAACGGACTTTCATTCTTTTTGTTTATTGCCGTTGCTAACGAGTACGCATGTGCCATTTCATACGCTGATGAAAGTATCTCAAACGCGAGGCAGGTCGAAAAAATTGATAAACGCATACATGCATCCTCAGTTGACATAGATAGCTTTCGCATATATGTGTCCATAGTACTCAAAGTGTTAATATCTATCAATGGCAGATGAAGTAGATGTTATTCTCAGCATCAATTGTTCGTCTCGTGGAAATACTTTTCTCGGCCGACTTAGCCTCTTTTTTTCTCCATGATTATGTAACGTCAGTTCATATTAGAGGCCGGATGTGTGCAGGTCTTCACCGCGTACCCTCAATTAGCCCAGGAACCCACTTCTTTTCTCCGGTTCAGTGTTTCTCTTGCAAGTGGTAAATCTTATAATAAAGTTTTATAAAGAAAAATTAGTAGTTGGGTTACGACTCAGCCTTCTTATTATCATCCAAGTACCAACTTTACGTGACACGCACGTCACCTTATCTATCCCTCGCCCTGTTAACACAGTCGAATAGGGCGACGAGAACAAATGCACTCAACTCGATATGAGCATTGATAATCAATTGAATTCACTTGCACCAAAAATGTTGAAATGGTTATAGATCAAATAAGACAAGTAAAAAAATGAAAAAGATAGATACAGTTCGTGTATCATTATTATGGTCTTTACGTTATATAGCTAACCATAGGCTCGATACAATTTATTAAGAAGTTTTTTATTCTTATCTTTCGTCTAATATGGTCACTACACCTTATAATAATATAAAAACGAACATTATCTCGTTATTATATCGTCAAAAACGATGGAAAGCAATGGGAAAATAGGTTTTCCTAATCCTTGAGAATCTAATAAAATTATTTCTCTTTCTTCCGATTTCGTTCATGCAACGAAAGGTACACGTACGAAATAACTCGTTATATATAACAAATTTAGATAAAATATTCATCTTCATCGACTACTATATAGACGAACTAATAGCTAGAAATTAGATTTAATGATTTTCTATGGTTTACGTGCAGATTACGTACGATTTCGTACGATAATGTGCGAATCTCGAAAAAGATTCAATTGCCAGGAAAGCTTATAAATTGAACAATAAATCATATCCTAATAATTTTGACAATACTATACAATAAATTGACAGTACAATAGTGTATCATAGAATAATTTAAGTTAGAGGTCGGTTGAAATTAGAAAAAACCGTGTACGTCGTCTTTCTGTGGTTTGTTTACATTTAAGAGTGCCTACGTGACTAAAATCGCCTAGTAACAGTGATGTGAAAAAACTATAAACAACGTCAAAACAAAGGTACGGTTTCGTGTTTCAAGGAGGGGACGATCGAGAGGTCAGAGTATGCGAGCCGAAAAGTGTGTGTGTGTGTGTGTGTGTGTGAGAGAGAGAGGGCAAGAGCCAGGGCGAGCACGACCGAGCAGGAGTGTGTTGCGAGAGTAGAGTTGAGAGTTGATCGAGACATCGAAGAGCAGAGTTGAGAGTTTTTTTTTTTTTTATTTATTTATTTAGATTTTACAATTTGTCCTATAGGACATTTGGTAAAATTTTATAGCGGTGTGATAATATATCATGTGGGTGGTTACCCCCAGTGGGGTACCATCATCGTGTCAGTTGAGAGAGTTGATCGAGACATCGAAGAGTAGAGTAGAGAGATTTGATCGAGACGTTGAGGAATAAAGTTGAGAGTTGATCGAGTTGTAGAGTTGTTAGAGTTGCTGGTGAGAGAGAGATTTAGAGAGAGTGTGTGTTAGATTTGTTGTAACGAGAGTTATCAAATAACTGTAAAGTTATTTGATATAGATACGTGTATCGCATTTAGTTTCGTTAATCAAACATTGTTTTCTGTCTAACTATATCTGTATTTTCAATCAATTATTAATAAATTGTAATTAATCGGAGAAAAATTTATATTCCAATTTCCACGATATTACAATAGTAGCAATTGGAATATTTCAATTATTTTTATATAGCTCATTTTCTAGAAATATTTCGCATTACGGATATTGCAAGCAGTGTAAAAGACAATAGAGAAAGAAACGAAGTTTGTACACCGATTTTTAATTACTTTAGGTATGAGTTTTTAAAGAAATTTGTGATGTGAGAAAATTAAATTCTTGTTAAAATTTAGAGACAAATGGTCATTTAAAATTAAATACTCTTAAAGCTCTCCATCAAAGTATTACAGTTTTTTTACCACTTTGCTTTCAAAATTTTTACGTATCTTATTTCCTAGTAAGGTAATTCACGACTGCAAAATTACAGATATGACTTGGAAATTACAGGTTTTTTATCTGATCGTAATTATCATACGTCGTATGACGAAGTAATTCATGTTGAAAACACATATTTACAAAATTGCCAAACTTATTTCGTTTTAAAAGAAATTTCCTTTGAAATCAAAAATAAACTTCAAATCTTCCATTACTTATTCAACTGTGTTGTTGATGATTCCATTAAAGTTTACTTATATACTTATGTATGTCATTCTGTTGCAGAAGAAGTGATTACCTCATTCATTCATTCGTATTTGATAATGGAAACCAGAATAAATGATGCTAATTAGGAATCTGAATGTTTGCAATCTGAAAATCAGAAACACATCTTATGCAAATTAAAATACATTAGTATTTAATTAAATATACATTATTTAGTATTTTCACATTATTTTAACATTATTTACACGCATTTATGGCTGAGATTACCACGGTATTCTGTTTAAATTATTATCAATTTTATTTAGATAGTCTATTAAATGATTATGCAAAAACTATAAATATCGGTCAGTTAGAGATGCACGCAGATATAACTTCTAGTTAAATATACGAATTAAGAACTTTTAATAGAAACTAAATTTTCAATGAGTTCTCTTAATTCGACCTTTCTTAAAACATTAATTTTTATATGAATTTAACTTACCTCTTTCAATATGTTAAAGAGTTTTATTAATTTATTACTCTCAGTTTATTTATTTATTTTCATTTTTGTACTTTTACTCCTTATATTTTTATTATTAATTCTATTTCACGAATGAAGATTTTAATAATAATTTTACAGAGGTGGCCAAAGCATGTTTCGTTGTTTTATTATTAATATTATTAAAGATTACTTATTATTGTTCGAAAATTTAACATTTTTGTTTAATATTTTGATATTGGCTTTTTGGGATAAGCAGTCGTGTTTGAGCTTTGTACTAATATCTGTAATGCCTTATTGTGCTAAATTTGCCAAAATTATGTTCCTGCTGTTTGATTAATTATTATGCATAACAATACGAATGTTACCCTGTACCGGACAGGTTGAATTCGATTCCAGTTTTCGGTTGCACGTAGTGGCGATATTGTTTTGTCCGGAGTTTCTTTACTTTTACATCTCGTACATCGAAACGTTGTCAATGCCCTGAGGCAAAAAAACATGAATCACTGTTGATTCGAATCGTCCTATGACTCATGTGCCGCTACAGAACAAAGAAGAAACAGATAGGTATTCCGGGAGTTCAAGAGTTTCCAGTTTTCAGAATCTGAAGATTTAACAGTGCTTCGGATTGCAATTCGGGCAATTTAAAAATGTCTATCTGTATATAAGTCTATTTGTATATAAAATTTAAGAAGTAAAAGGCTGTAGCGGCGCAGGAGTCAAAAGATGACGCGAGTCGAGAGCGACTCATGTTGTTGTTTTGCCTCAGGACAGTACATATCGAGTATCTAGAGTACCGAACAGTATCGTAGAGTATCGTACAGTATCTACAGAGTATCTCCGAGCATCACGAGTGTCTAACAGTACCTACAATATCTTCGAGTGTCTATCGAGTTACGCGACGAGCATTTACGAGTATTTATTCCGCTATCATATTTTGCGACTTATATTTCGTACTAACGACTCACGTATACGGCTGTATATTGATTTATTGTTTTAAATATATTCGACGGTTACAACAACGAGCAATCTCGTCCTTTAAACCTCACGTACTAACTATCCTCCAAAAGGCTGAAGCGTGGAGGAAGTGTAATGTATTGTAATACCTTTACATGCCCTTAAACTGTAATAGGAGATGCAAGGTGTAATAAATAATAAAGTGCTGTGGATAATTATAAACTCACACATTTTCTGTATTTTTTCTGAATATTCTCAAGAAACCACTAGTCATGCCTCGACATATTAAATGAAATTGTTTTAAATTAAAGGGTAAATTCAAGATTATAGGATATCAGGAGATGTTACAAAATGGATTTATCATAAATTTCTCTCGTATTCCTAGAGTAGGTTCAATACTTTGTTTCGCGTTTCGAAACGATTAATATGTAAAATGGCGTATTGTAGTTATTATTATTAATTATTGATTGTTAGAATTATCCGATTGTATCTCGTATTTGATCCTGAATTTCCGTTCTTTATAAAATGAAATGTAACAATGTATTAAATCTAGTCGGAAAATAAATCGCAGTCAAAAATATCGACGAACGACGAATTACTTTGTTTGCTCTTATGCGTAGATTGGAGGTTACTTAGGGCGAATACTGGCATTGTCGTGTTGTTGCCCCTTGATGCGACCATCGTGCTTTCCTTGGAATTTGTTGCGCCATGCTGATACCATTTTTCCTAATCATTATTTGGTTGAGATATTCTTTATCCCACCTGTTCCACCTGTGCTGTCTCAGTGGTCATATTTTTTGCCATGCGGACAGAACTTGCCTCAATTGCTATCAGGTTAGTGGATAATTCTTCCTATACGAATGATGTGTTTTCTAGCATCAAAATCCTGAACAATGCTTATTTGAGTACTTGCGAGGTAAGTTAGTAGGAAAGTTATTTGGAAAGATATTTCACAGAATAGAATTATTGAGATATGTGTAATTTTGTGTGCTACACTGGATTAGCCGCGGAATATGTGCGTGCGCAGTGTCTCGTAGAACAGTAGAATGGTGAAAAAGATGGTGAGACAGAAAGAGTGGTGAGACATGTGCAATGTGTATTTACGAATATCTTGTAAATCACATATTAAATAAATATGAAACTATTTTAATATCATTTTTACGTGTAATGTGAGTGTCGCTATACGTCTATTTCGGCGGCTAAGATCCACAATTCTCAACAATAATAAGACTATTAAACTGTTATAAAAGTAATATAGAAACATGGTTTATTAAAAAAATTATTTACATTGTAATGCTTTGCCTATCTTAAAGTATTTACTTCTAGAAAAGCTCTACATCTTTTTCTTTTGTATACTCATGACCTGGACACCGCTGTTACGATGAAAATAGAACTTAGTGAAGCAAAAAAGTTAACGAAAAGGAGAGGTCCATATTATTGTGTCCTTGAATATGAATGTTGTTTTTGGGTCACAAGGTCTAGAAACAAAAGAGCTATAAGTAGACATTTATTGCTGTTTCTTGTAACTTTCAGCTAGAGTTACACACCAAGGTTAATTTTTTGGTAATGTCCTTTGCTGTCAATGTATCAACCTGCTCCCTATTATATTCTATTGTAATGTAACACTGCTAGAGTGAGAATCTGGATCAGCATATACTATACTTATACTTATACTTACTTCAATATATATTTCTATTATAAATTTATCCACGCGTTCCTCTATCAGATAACTTCAACAGTCCAGACGCACTTTTTCGGACGACAATATTATGATATCTACGTTAAACAGGAGATTTCATTACATAATCAGTCAGCCTTAATAATTTTATAACTAATAATTCTCTAAATTTTCTGATATTTGTATTCTTCTTTGCTGTAATCTTGTAAACTATTAAAGCGTTTTTCTGTAATTCCCCAGAATTCTATAATTCAGAAGAAGCTGAACGCCAAGTTTCCTGTACCGTTTGAGTCCTTTTCTAATTATAGTGCATATGAAACCATTTGATCCGAATAATCTATACTATACTTTATTGTATGCAAGAATAGCTAGTGGTTTCAATTTTCCAGATGACTGTTGGCTTGTAGAAGCAGCATGAATATTACGAATATTTCTTGTACTTGGTACCATAATGAAGTGTGCTTTGTTGATAAATCTCGCGAATCTTTCCATTTGAATACGACAATATCATTCTTTAAAACATATATTAACTTATAAATTAATATATATACCAAATTCTAAAAAGAAGCAATAACTTCTTTGGATAATATATCTCCTGTTCTTTAAATAAATAAGTGGATACTGTACCTCACAGCTTGATAAAAGTAATAGAAAATAAAGGAAAATCCACTAAATATTAAATGAAAGGATAACAAAAGTAACATTGAATTTATATTGTTGCACAGCCAAAAACACAATTTTAAGAGAAAATTTAATTTTTTCCAGAGTTCGAAAGAAGACAGTTTTAGTTTGTTCTGTTTTCAAATTTGTTTTATATTATAATATGAAATTATACAAACGATTCTTTCAATTTTTGTTTTAGTATCATGAAAAATTTAAAAATAGAGTTGAGTTTATAATACAAATGTAAAAAGATGTATAAAGGCGAGAAAAATATAACTAGCAGAAGAGTTTGAAAACGTGTCAACAAGTATCTAAGAATCAAAGTTATTTTGTTACGAAACATATGGGCACACGATAACTCACTTATTATTATCTTTACTTATGTTTTGAAATAGTAATTTATACTTTAGTATTAAAAAATATGCAAAAATATCTAGACGCATGCAAAAATATGTAGCAATATGCGAAACTTGATCTACATTACGTACGTTTTGAATATATTTTACATATGTTTTACATTCTTAAATACATAAAAAAATTTACTCAATCGCGTCATGTGGAATCGCTGAATTAATTTTTATGTACAGTCCAATGCAGATTCATCCAATATTATTTTTGTGATAGACGAAAATTATACTATCATTTCTCATAGAATATGCACTAGAATAATATATAAATATTCAATTTTGCTAATTTTACTATGCATACAAAATTGTACACTGTAAAAGTCAAATCTATGATATTTTAAAACTGTATTGCAACTCTCGACAGAATTCATATTTAAAATACTAAAATCTTATCGTTGTTTCATTTGTAACGGCACATGAGTCAGAAGACAATTCAAATCATGTTGTTGTTTTGCCTCGGAGTATCAAGATCGTTAGGAAACACGTAATGTAAGAATAAATAAACTCCGGGCAAAACAATGTCGCCGCTTCGCGCAACCGTCAAACGTAGACGAATTCGAATTTTCCGGTTCTCCCCCGATCAGTATAAATAAACGTACGCGATCGCGAGCGAATCAGTTATACGAATTATACGAGTTATCTACGAGCGATTATACACTGTCTTTGCGAATACGTTTGTACGAGCGACTTTGGACATTGTCTATATTTGTTTATAATTTATTTAATTTATTTCAGATATACTTAACGGATTGCAACAGCAAGTTCTCGTTATCTATTTATCAACCCTCTACAATTCCACTACACATTTACATTTCGTCCAAAAGAACAAATACTGTTTTACAAGCTGTTTTACAAGCTTAAAGGAAAAACGGTTTGCAAATTCGAGTATAGCTCGCAAAAGTCTACAAGAATCGCTTATTGAAAGTTGCAAAATTAGTTACGAACAGTGTTATCAACTGAGCACGAAAAAATTCGTTTTTCTTAAAAATGAAGCATTATACGGAAAGATTTTATTCCACATTTTTCTCTTATTTTTGCACGTAGAATAACTTCCGTCTGCTTAGTCGGCAACTAACCAAATTTACATGTTTCAAACAGATTTCCAAGATCAATTTTCTCGAAAACAAAGCCTGTTATTCTTTATATCTTTCTTGTTTTTCTTCGTAAAAAATTGTCTTTCGTTTGTTGATGTTATTTGACCGGACCTTATGTTTCACATATTCTAACATACTGTATTAGTATAAAAATTCGCAGTATAATAATCGTTATTTTCGATATTAAAATCATTATTAAATATTCGTTTAATTAATCTTAAAATTGTGATACAATTATAACAACCGAACAAAAGAATCATGTCTAGATTTTACAAGCATGCCACGAAATATGTATATATATACGTAATGTTGTATTTTTTGGAAATCAGACGATTGATTCGTGAACTCAAGAATCGATTCGCTAAGTCTTCTTCCGTATCTCCTCAAAACTCTCCGCTTCTAATCCCTCTTCTCTTTCTCCTTCTAGCCCTTAACTTGCTTTTTTCCTTTGTTCAATCTTCTCTTCTCGAAGTCCTGTTTTATTCTCTATCTTAACTCCCCGTCCTTCTCTATTTATATCGTTCGACCGACTCCCAGTAAACACAGGGAAAGTCAAACCGTCGGTTGGTGTTCTAAATTCTATGGAATTTACATATATACAGGGTGGTTGGTAACTGGTGGTACAAGCGGAAAGGGGGTGATTCTACGCGAAAAAAGAAGTCGAAAATGTAGAATAAAAATTTCTTTTTTTAATTTTTTTTTTAACTTTTCCACCGAGACAACGATCTACAGTGAGATGCGTTATAACGAGACGTGATAAAGTGCACGCGTACCGAGCGAACATTCAAAGTCGATTTTCTCGAAAACAAAGCCTCAAACGAAAAATTTTTATTGTATATTTTCTACTTCTTTTTTCACGTAGAATCACCTCCTTTTCGCTTGTACCACCAGTTACCAACCACCCTATATAATGTTTATTGCCAAGAAAAATATAAATTGCATATGTGTATTCACAATAAACAATGAATTTCTGTTTGAAAGTGGTTTTGGCAAAAGTACCGTTACGGGATGGTACGACGTAGCCATACCATATTTTGTGTTGGGTTTACATTTTTAATATTACAGTTTGTAATTTAATTTAAGCCGCTCAAAAGCGGTACTTTTATACGATATTGTCTTTCCTTTCTTTTTCTGTCATGAAAACTTGATCGCAAAACAGGACAGATTGGCAGCCTACTTTTAGTTCCTGTGGGGCTGAGTGATCAGCTGGTGAAGGAGGATGGGGGGAAGGGAGCATGCCACGAAATGATTTTTACGCAGTGATCGCGTACAGGTATCGCCTATAGGCTCGAAGCGTAGCCAATCACTCAGCAATACTAATCCGTCGTCATCACTATATAAGCGGTCGCCGTAGAGTTCGATAACGTTCACTCGTCATTCGTATGCGGGACGCAGTAGAGTGCGCGTTGTATAGGAATTTAGTGATAGCTTTAATTATTCTATCTAGAAAATTATTTTATTAAGTTTCTATAAAAAGAGATGGATTAAATATTTTATACATAAACGTTTATAAAATGAAAAGATATTCGTACGCATATTAGCTTTGTGTAAATAATTGTAACCTAAAAATTTGTTCAATGATAGATGAGGTAATGCAGTAATCGGACAGGAAATTATTCTACATATAAAGGTAAGTCA
The DNA here is from genome assembly GCA_930367275.1 of Bombus pratorum. Taxonomy (NCBI): domain Eukaryota; kingdom Metazoa; phylum Arthropoda; class Insecta; order Hymenoptera; family Apidae; genus Bombus; species Bombus pratorum. The sequence continues at coordinate 4,001,535 of OV883995.1, read as the reverse complement.
TGAAAACAAATATATTTAATCTTCTTATTTTAGGTCGCTTTCTATTTTTATTGCATTTTTGGTTTCTATATACATAACATGTAGGAAACCTGTAGAAATCTTGTCGTATTGAACTACATAACTTTTGTATTTTCTCCGGTATCAATTTCGTCCTAATGTCCATAACTGTATTCCGAGTTATGGAAAATAAGCGGTCGCTAATTGTTTGTGCTAGTCGTTCGATTTTTGTCAAGTCGACTCGAAGTTAGACTGTTCATTCATGCTAATACAGTGCCAAACAGGAGCACTGGTACAGCCCGGATCTTCGTACAAAATTTTTTGTAAATCTGTAAGGGAAATGATTCTCTATTTAATCTTTTTCTAAAATATAACTGTCAACTTTAAAGTTTAAGTATACCATGACTCATGAAGTTCAAAAATGGTTATAATAAAGAAAAAACATAAAATACACATAACGCTCCTGTACAAGTTTTGCTCCTGTACGCTCCTGTAGAGTTTTGAAAAACATTGATTGATGAACCGTTGATCTCATAAAGTGGAAAATCATTCAGCAGAATTTTCTTGTAACAATTTTTTTTTAACTTTCGTCTCGTTCACCATTATCGCAATCAGATAAATTTTGCGCATTAGATAAATATTCACATTCACTAGCAGAAAAAAGGCAATTTCCTGAAATATACGTATTTTCACCTTTTTTGCTTAATGTTTCAGTTAAGCAGCGTACAATTATTTTTTACATAACAAACGATAATGCTTGGACTTGTCACGACTTCGAAATGATTCTCATTGTTTATGCTTATGCTCGGAATAATTGTACTTAGTAATTTCGTGGTCAATACCGTAATCAATTATATATGTATGAAAATAGCGACTTAATTAATTTATCAATTTTTAACAATAAATTATTTTTGGAGCTACGTAACTCCTTTTCAGGGAAGTTGGGCTTACACTAATTGGTTTCTGAATCTACCATAGATATATATAATATAAATAAATAAAATTTATTACTAAATAAATAATATACAATTTTCAGGCGATATTTTCTTCTCGCGTTTTAATTATATTTTCAATTATTTTGATTCTTCTAAGTGCACCCCTTCCTTGTATATAGAATCCTTCCCTTATTCCCATTTCTCTTAATATTGGTTGTTTTTCGAAGCCTTTATTTCATTCCAGAATTCAAGAATTTTCGTTGCCAGAAATTTAAGGTAAATGCATTTTATGATATTCAAGGAAACGTATTCTTGAATAAGACAAAACTTCGTAAATTCTTTACTATGGTGCTATAGTAAGTCCGTTATATTATTATCATTATTATTATTAACAAATTCCATTATCTTTCCTAGTCATTATTTACTGTTACGATCCGGTCTTGACCTTCGGTATTCGTAACCGTTATTTATTATTGTCGATTTCGATTCTTCGCTTTCTCAAATTGACGCTTGAATCAAAACGGTAGTTGCTGCCACCAGAAATAGTCGTTAAACTATTTCAATTAGTTTGACTCTCGTTGGAATAGATTCAAAACTTGTCGCATCTTTATAAAGCGCAATACTATTTTGAATTTTCAAACTGTCGTATTCTTGATATTCTAATTCGTTAATATGACCGTAGGAGTAGCGTTAACTAGCGTATTAATGCGACTGGTAAATAAACTCCACGTTTCAGCTTAGATGCTGTGGGCAAGAGAGTACTAGCGCGAGAAGGATTAAAGTTTTCTAGGAATAAATAAATAAATAATTTCAATGTCTCATAACTAGTAATTTACTCGATTTTATTTAGTTATATGTTTATTAACAAAAATCTGATCTTAACTCTCTATGTAGTTTATAAAACGAAGATAATTATTGTTATCTTAAACTATTGGCGATGCAGCTGTCACGTCGGAGACATAAGAAATCACGAAACCGATAGATCGCCGGTGATCTTGTCACGTAAAGTTGAGGGTTGGATGATAAAATAAAATAGTTGGGTCGTGACACAACTATCAATTTTGCCTCAATTAAACTTTATTTTGAATTCAGCAATCAGAATGGAATATACACTGAATTAACACACATAAATCACAATACACTCCAACAACTTTATGTAGAACCTAGTTACACTGATACGCTAAGTACGCGATCGGTCTAAGGGTAGAAATTGGGTAAAAGGTGTTGACTATTCTAAAGATAGAGACTGAGCAGTCTTTTGTGACGATCTTGTGGCGGAGGAAAGCTAGGGGTGGGTGTGTCTAAGGCCACGAGATGAGTTGATTCGTTAAGCACAATTTTAGTTAGAAAAGTGAGGGCGATAGACATTGCTGTTGATTGGAGCACAAGAACCCTGGTGGACTAGGGAGGTTCTTAGCCGCCCTTGAGAGAAAGTTTTCTCACGTTCGGTATTTTCAGTTAGCAACTAACTTTCCGTATCTTTCGTAGTAAACAAAATGTAAAGAACACTGGAAATAGAAGATGCTGTTTTTGGTTTGAAGGACCTTAACTATGAAAATGCCAAGATTCATTTTGGTCCTCCAAAATCTTAATGTTCTTTCAGTACTGAGCGGCGAAATTGGACTCTGGCTGGCTCGATCTCTATTTCTCCTTTGTCGTGGTATTTTATGCTACTGGGTCTTATTGATGCTTGTGGTGTCTGCGATATTTCTATATAATTATTTAGGGGTGTCGCAATGTTTTGAATGTTGTTTCTGGTTTTACAGCAGAGTAGGCGGATACATAATTTCGTTGGTAAACATTTCTTCAATAGATCGAATACTCCTATTTTATTTATTAAGAAGATAGATCCCTGTCAATCCTAAGGCAACGTATCCTGATATTTGCAGAAATGAAAGTCCCCATGATTTAACTGAGTTTGTTCGATGAGAATACGTTAATTGATTGATTTGATCATACACTTGATTCAAATTACTTCGATATTTTGGAATATGACTAAAGTTTCTAGGCGTTCTCTCAATCTGGTTTAACAAGTAGTCTATTCTAGTGTTGTTTTCAAAAGGCACCGTTTTAAGTTTATATTCAAACGTTATGTTAACTTTAGATGTAACTTAGTCGGTATGGGGTATATTCGTATTATATCACATGCCGAGTCTGTTAGCAAAGGTATGGTTATTTTAAAGAAAATTTTACTCTTGACAGTGAATACCGTTAATCTTGATACATCTAGAATGAGTTGATAATTTTTTCATTTCGGTTCTAATGCTGTGTTACAAACGCGATGTCCTAATGCTTCTTTTATAACTCTCGATAAACAACACATGATCAATGATTTGAGGGCTAAGGATAACGTTGAATATTTCATCGAATTGAAAGTGAAGATCATAAATTGCGTTTCCGGCTTGGATTATCAAGTTTGTTATTAGTCGTTCTCTCGTGGTATTGACCCTATATTCGTCAAATTTTATTCTTATTTCATCGATTAGTTCAATGTTGTTGGATTTTCTAACTTTGCGTATGAGCGCGGTTTGATTTGCAACTATAGCTTTTAACTCATTTCCGTCCTGAAATAATTTGTTAATGTTAGTGCTTATTAGGTCCAAGTCATCGGTATCAAGGGTTCCGAATAGACTTTTCGATATAGATCCAACAATATTCAACAATCCTCTCTTAGTTAGTGCATAATTGTGTGTTAGAAGTCGCAATTGGTATGCTAAGGTTTCTAATTTTTCTATACATCGGTTCAAAGATATTATTTCGTTATAAGATTCGCATTTGTTTTTACACACTTTTTCGATAAACATAACATTCGTTTTCATATGATTAAGTTTTTCCTATACATCGTTTATATCTGTTCCTATATACATATTAATTACGTCGGAATATAAATATGCTTGCTTAACCCTTTCATGAAATATCCCACTGCCCTCTAATGGTAAAACATTAATTCCTACGCCAAGCTTAGCGTAAATTAGTGTTGTAGTTACGATGAACGTCCTGAAAAATAAGTTTTTAACCTATTACCGTGAATTTTTTTAATGACTTTGTCAATTAATATTTCATAATAAGGTGTTTTGACTCGGTGGATTCGATATGGTCCTAACCATTCGGTATCCATTTTGTCTTACTTATGATCGTTGTGGATTAGTACAGTCTCCTTTTTTGAAAATTGTTTGAGTTCGCACGATCTTTCTTTTGTGATCTCGAGCGTATCGTTTCTTACTACTTATTAGCGTTTGTCTTGCTAACTCCAAATATTTGTTCAACTGTTTTTGCCATAGAGAGAACATATCATTATACGTTAGGTTAGTGGTTTTTGCATTAGCGGAAGGTAAATTAGCTTTTCTTCCGAACGTTAATTCGAAAGGGGTAAATCCTGTTCCTTCGTGAACTATTGTATTATACCCTAAACATATAAAATTGAGTATCTCATCCCATTCTTTATCGTCGTTATCCCGTAGGCTAGTACGAATTGGATCTTTAACTACTACGTGAGTACGTTCTAATGATCCGTTGGATTGAGGATGAAAGCTAGTCGTCTTGATATGTATAATCTTAAAAGCTTCGTCAAATTTCATTATGAGCTCGCTAATAAAATTCTGCCCTTGGTCGGTAAGAATTGTCTTGGATGCAGAAAATATTTAAATATAATGATTTAATAGCGCGTTAATAATGGATACGCTTTGTTGCGTCTTTAGTGGAACTAGTATCAAGTATTTCGTCAACTCGTCGTGAATCGAAAGGACAAATTGATTTCTTCGCTTAATCTTTGTCATTGGTCCTATAATGTCCATGGCTATTTTGTCGTTGGGATTTAAAGGTGTGTCTGAAATTATTGGTTCTTCCTTAGGTAGTATTCTAACTAGTTTTTCTTTTTGGCACACGTCACAATTTTTAATAAGATCTTCGATTCTACTCATTAAATTTGGGATCTTATATAGTTCTTTGATTCTTTGGAATGTCTTTCGAATTCCTAAATGTGCTATCCTACCGTTATGATTTTTCTGAATTATCTTCTCTACCTTTTCCTCGGTTAATTCTTGGATTGGGTCCCATGCAAAAGTGACAGGGTATCGGGTATCGTTGAAATATAAATGCAATAAGTTTGATCTGGTTCTTTTCTAATTCTGCAAACGTGTTATCTCCTATGCCTACTTTCTTGTTATTTCGTAATATGTCATTAATTTTCCGTAACCATATTGCCTCGTCAAACTCTCCTAATTCTGTTTTAGTCAATTGATAGAAACATTGATCGTTAAGTTTCATTTCTAATCGTTTTGGGATTTCTGATTTCTTTTTCCATTTCGTAAAATGTGAGAAATCTAAGACTATTGTTCCTTCAGGGGCTTCCACTTTTTGAATCGCGTGAATTCTAGATAAGCTATCTGCGACTGGATTGTCTTTGCCTTTAACGTATTCGATTGTATACTCGTACTCTTCTAACTTTAGTCTCCATCGCATTAATCTAGACGATGGGGCTTTGCAATTATTCAACCATTTTAAAGCTTGATGATCCGTTCTAATAATAAATTTTCGTCCTAGCAAGTACTGTCGTAATAGTTTCAATGGCCAAACTATTGCTAATAGTTCTTTCTCAGTCGTTGTATAATTCTTTTCGGGTGGATTCAGTGTTCTAGAAATAAAACAGCATGGGTGTCCGTCTTGTGAAAGAACTACTCCTAGTACTTCGTTACTTGCGTCGGTCATTAGCGTAAAAGTCTTAATAAAGTCAGGGTATGTTAAAACTGGTGCTTCTCTGTTTTAATGTCTCCAAGCTGTTTTGTTGTTTATCTGTCCGATGGAAGTTAACGTCCTTTTTTATTAAGTCTGTCAGAGGTTTAGCTATTTTAGAAAAGTTCTTTATGTACTTACGGTAGTATCCTACTAGTCCTAAAAATGATTTGACTTCTGTTGGGTTTTTCGGTATCCTAAAGTATGTTCCCTCGGTGTGTGGCCTGGTCTCTGATGTGGACTGAGATTTGGTTTGATGTTACAATCTCCTCACGTCGCAGTTCGAATGTTTCACGAATAAGGTGAAGAAATTGAACTTCATATAAGATGATGGAGATTTTATTATATAAATCCAACAGAGTGACGGTTCAAAGTGTTGCAACAGAATAATATCCTGAGCGCTAATTTAGGAGAGTTTTATATTGAGGTTTTAGTCCCTTTGGAGGGGTTATCGTCGGATGTGACTCAGAGGCGGCTATTCCGTTGCCGTCCGGCTACTATTTCGATAGCTGTGGCATGCAGGACGTTTCATCTACCTGGTTACTGTTTCCGAGCGAGTGGCCTTCTTGAGCGTGTGACATTCCCCCCTTGATAGATTCGCTTTGCTCCGTTGAAGCGTATGGAATGTCTATTTCTTCGAAACTGTATGGCCTGTTCTTAATTTTTGATTTCGTAAGAAATATTTTTGGGTGATCCTCCTATTTCCTTAATGTTACTGTCGAATGTGATTATGCATCTAGTTTTGCTGGTAATTAAATTTGGTTGCCTGATTTCTAGGACTGTATGTATTTTACATAATACGATTTCTCCAGAGGTTAAACAACTGTTCTTTAATTAGGCTGGAGGCGGTTGACATGTAGTGGACTTGAAACGTGTTGTTTTATATAATAACGAGGCCATTTGATATTTGATATTGTCAAATGTATTTAATATATTCGCTATAAGAATGCTCGATACTCTCGCTATAAGAATGCTTGATATTCGTATACTAGGTAATGCTTACACGTTCGCTCGATACTAACTTTCTGGAGAGTATGATCGTCCGTTTATAATAGTCGGGGGAGTAGCGGAAAGTTTGAATTTGAAAGGTTGCACGTAGCGGCGATATTGTTTTGCCCGGAGTTCATTTATTATTATATTTCGTACATCGTAACGGTGTTAATACTGCGAGGCAAAACAACAACATGAGTCACCCTCGATTCGAATCGTCCTATAACTCATGTAGCGCTGCAGGTATATTTTTCTATTTATTTATTTAATTTGTACTTTACAATTTGTCCATTCAATATTTTATGAGTAAACAATGAGAAATATTTCTTGCATCATACAGGACGATTTTAAGTGCGACTCTCTGTATAAATCATTCTGTATGGTTATGTAATTATTTCATTCTAACGGGTTGTAATTAATTCTAAATGATTCTCATATGTAAAAGCACGATCACTGAAAGAACAGAGTATGTATGGGGGCTGTGTTATTTTTACAAGAGATATCCTACCTTTTTCCATCGTTCACTTGCATTTCTCATTCTTTTTTTTTTTTTGACACATTTTTATTGGTTATGTTATAAACTGACGCTACATTTGATACAGAATTCAAGGAGAAATGAGAACATACTTAATATTTATATAAATCTTACAAGTTTATATTTTCTAAATTTTGTATCCTATAAGTTATGCATGTCACGCAAAGCATATGGAAAATCACTGTAATAAATTATGAAAGTTATAGAAGAAAATCTAAAGTTATAGAAGGAATCTTATTACATCTTTAATTAGTTATTGTTGAGGTATTTTGAAAGCAAACTAATAGAGTACAGGTCTACCCAAAATTTCATTCTTTTATTGCTCACTAAATTTTGGAAGTAAGTTAGTCTCTCTTCAAGGGAAAATTTTGAATAATAATGAAATTGACAGAATTCTGCTATTACAGTAAACAATTAATTATGCCGTCATAGAAGTTACAAAATTTGTTAGTAGAGATGGAAGATAGCAACATAATTGCTTAGAAGTGCTACAAAATATAAAACAAGAAAGAGCAGAGAGTAGTCGCATTGACAAAGAAGGATTTGTTAAAATAGTCTTGTGATAAACCGTACAATGTATTTTGCAACGATATAAACATTTGCAACATGCAACATTGCAACGTTAGATATCATTCACATCTTAACGTAAAAAAACGTATAGAATTCATAAAGATACGTGTACAGTATACAATGTAGAAAACATTAAAGAAAAGTTGTATTTAGCGATGAAAAAAGAATCTGACGGCAATGAAATCCGTCCAGATGAACGGAATTGTAGAATATCCAGGAAGTTCCTAGCCAACAATGTATTATCTACTATATTGTAATCTGCCGTATATCAACATATGTTGGAGATATTCATAACAAGTCTAAAGATATAGATATTGGTCATCATATCGTCGAAAACTCGGTGAAGATTGGACAATGACGCAGCAACGTTTCGAACTTATGATATATATTTATGCGACGGGGAATTTGAATAATTCAACAGACTCGTAAATAATTATTAGTAAAAAATTATTAATAAAAAAAAGAAAACAATTTGCGTTTTAAAGTTTGACACAGTAACGGAACAAAGATGAAGAACGTGATTCGCTTAAAACGTGCAAAATTATATACAGATACATATATAAAAAGAAGGAAACTATAACGATTCCAATCTTTGGTTTGTGCACTCAAATCACATGATCGCGTGAATAGTACGCAGTTTCGTAACAACTTTACTCGAGGAAATGGTCCCAATTATTTTTGTCAGATATGCAATTTTCTAATCATGAAGATGAGATTTTCATTATTTCACAAACGAATACATTTGTATACTTCGAATGTAGAATCATGCTTTATCTGTAAGGAAACTATATCCAGAATTTTAACATGTTTCTCTTAATACAAGGATTGTGCAATGAAATATAGCAACAATAATATAAAATAATATCAAGTTTCAATTTGGATAAACGAACAAATGAAACGTTTGCTTATGTAGGGAAAAGGTTGTAAGATGCAAAAGCTTCTTGAAGAAAATTAATCAACACCTCAAAGGTATTTGAAAATCGAAAATCTTACGAACAACCTACTTTTCGATAAATATGCGGCATTTACTACAGACGTATTTGCATTTTCTTGTACAGAAAAATGCATAATTGCATAATTCGCGTAATTTGACCTCCAGTTGCTAAACAGAAGCACAAAGTTTCACTGCTTTGGCTGCAGGCAACGCACTCCGTAATTTCCTCTTTTATGTCATTGCAGTTATCCTTGTACAAGTTAAAATGCTCCTCGTACCATTGGAAACTGGCCATAGTCACGGTGTGGGTGACAATACAATCAATACAATGTATCAGTGCAGTAGTACACTCCAACCGAACAGATGTATTGTCAACAATTATGTTTCTCATCAAAGCACAGGTGTCGAGCCCACCCAAAATTTTCAAACCAACGTCACTGCACTCAAAACTGTCAATAGATAATATGCGAAGAAAAACCTGGAAACACCTGAAGTCAAAATCACGCTCCGAAAACAAACCTGCCCCCAGGTCACCATCAACAATACAACAATTCCTAGCAAGGACAGATACCTGGGCATGACCCTGGATAGGAGATTAACATGGAAAAATTACATCACAGACAAAATAAAGCAACTCAAGGAAAAACTAAAAAAATTCTATTGGTTCACTGTGTCTGCGGATTCTAAGGAATGAGTCCCCAAGTAGGTGGTAAAAGAAGAGGAAACAGATAGAACACAAAGAGCTGATTCATATAAAGGAGGAAAACTAAAACTTCAAATAAGGAACAGAAAGGAACAAGCTGCTTATGATGCTATCGTTCCTGGTCTTCTATGTTCGGTCACAATTGCCAGTATCGCTCTTGCAGTATATTGTAGTATATTTGAGCATATTGTATTATATTTTAATGCATACTACTTCTTCAATTGCTTGTTTCCACCATTAAGACAAAAGAATAAACTGAAGATGCTTATTGTGATCTCAACTTAAGAAAAGAGACACTTCTTTTGATGTATATGCGAAACGGGAACACGTATCAACCTGGATGATGACCTTCATTGTTAGATTGAAATTTGGATTTAAAAATTGTAATTCAAAATGTGGTAAGCAGAGGATAAAACAAAGTGCAATTTTCAGAAGAACATGTTAATTTTATCAGCGAATAGAATTGTTAGTATTACTGAAAATTACTTTTATTTCTACTGAAATTGATACTAAGATCAGTGAAATTATTATTTTTCTAAAAATATTCAAGCGTTGAACTTTTTTTTCGTGGGAAATCCTCATGGACAATGTCGGGGTAGTGTCGGACTTACCGACTAAAACCCCACGATGCCTGACAGGGGTGCACCGGGACCTCTTTCGAAATTCAAGCCTTGAACTGCTCCGCATATTCATCGGATCTGAGTATTGGATACAGAAAATATCCGGATAAATTTAGTCAAAAATGTTTCTGCAGAAGGAAGTCAATTTTAAACAGTAAGTTAACTTGAGAGAATTAAATTATAAAGTTCTGGGAGAATAACATAATTTTGCATAAAAATAATACAAAAATGAGTACGTCGAGATATTTTACAAAAGAAATAAAACATGAAATGTTATAAAAAGTGAATGGTTTATTCGTTTTACAACATATTTTACTTAACGTGCTCTATCAGTTTATTACCTCAAATTTGTCTTTTATTTAAATTTTCTTACATAATTTTCATAATATATTCATGAAGTAATGTTGAATATATAGTACAATGCTATAGGCCTACTGCAAGAAACACATCTAGAAAACAGCAACACTAGTAGAGAAGAAGTATTCTTCAAGCCTAAATCCAAATATGATACAGTGCTGAAAAACTAAAATTAATATATCTTAACAAGTAAAATGTATCTGTTACGTCGGGCGACACCCTACCTAGACCAGGCCCCACACCGCGAGCCATTTCTTTTATATGTATTGTCGATCGCATTTCGGAAATAATGTACTGTATTTCCGACCAATCGCGAGGAGACGCAATCGCGAGGGGAGACGTCAACGGGAGTCGTAAATTCCCGTTACGATTATGATAATCGACACCACGAGATGATCGATCCCCTGATTTCCGCTAAGATAATAGGGGTGATTCAGTTTATATAACACTGTGATTCACAGAATTATAAATTATATATTTCCAACACTTAAATTACACTGTCGAGTAGTTACAAATAGATAACAACTTGTCGTACGAAGATAAGATAGATATGCACACTAGAACAGGGCTCTTCTAATTGGATTTCGTATGTTAGTGGACGCAGCACGATATGATACTTAATAGAGTATGTGAATGTTCGACAATACCGAGAACCGACTTTGAATGCTGCGCTTAGACGTAAAGGTTAGGCGTTCGATGTTTTACTACAACTGACTTGACCCTCCTGATATCGCAGGAGCAGTAGTTGACTTTCCCGAGGTCTTAGGAGGAGAGAGGTACAGTGACGATTTTGTACTATAACTGATTTTGTCGCTCTAATGTTAATACGGAAGAAAGCTCGGTGTGGGTGTGCCCCTTTGCCTGAGGAACGCGGATTCGTTGTTCAAACTTTTCGTTAGAAAAGTGAGGGTAACGATCTGCGATGTCGATTGGTTATAACCTACGCTGATGTTTTAAGGGATGAGTAGGAAACCTCCTACCATCGTGGTTCGTGGGTGACCTTGTACATGGGAAAAACCAGCTTGTTTGTTAGCTAGCTATTCGGTTTTTCCTAATAGGTGCGTACCCGCTTTCTCCGTATTTTTTAAGTGCGTCTAATAAACCCAAGGACCTCTCTAACAGCCAGATGTGCGTCGAAAATATTTTTAGACTTGAGAAATTCTTCAGGACAAACGAATTGACTGAAGACACACGTCGATACAAGACAATGAACGTGAGAGTTTATGGTGGGTCCTTAGGTTTATTGAGGGTCGAAGTGACGTTACGCAGGCCGTTGGCCGTCCGGTCGCGAGAGCTGGAATGCAGATGTTTTGGGCGACGTAACATGTACTATGTGATATACCAATTAAACTGTCCCAATATAACTACTTGATGGTTAATAACTATTGTCGATACGTTCTTTATGATATGTCGAAACATAACGATTTCACTAAAAATATAGATACCTCATAATGCTCTTTGAGGAGTTATTTCGAAAGGAACTTTTGGTATTTTCAGAGCGGTGCGAAAAAATTCTAAATTCCAACATCCCGATCATGTAGGTCCGGCGGATGAAATTAAAAAAAAAGAAATAAAAAGAAATCGTTACGTTTGACTAGATTGCGTCGAAACATAACGATTTCACAAAAAATTCCGATACCTCATAACGCTTTTTGAGGAGTTATTTCGAAGAGAGTCTTCGAACCGATGAGCATATTTCAAAGTCCCTACGGTCAAACGTCGGTACGCGATACACTCTTGAGCGTCGCTCCGCTCGCTCGAAAGAAAATAGCCTAACCCAAAACTAATCCCTTTTGCGTTCGTTCTTCGATTCTATTAAAATCTTTGTTAGAACGTGCGGGATCGGTTTTGGGTTAGACTAGATTCGTCCGAGCGAACGCAGCAAGCGAGCAACGATCGCAATTTCTACGCTGTACGTGTACTTGATATTTTCTTACGTATATTTTCCTTATTTTCGTTTCTCTCGTGGATCGAAAGTGAGTTTTCGACGAAACGAAGAAACGAAAAAAAAAAAAACGAGAAAAAACGTTTCGCTGAGTACGCGAGTGGTGCGCGCGCGTCTCTTCTCATTCTTCCTCATTAGATTGTCATCGTGCCTCTTAATTCTTATTCCTTTTGTGTATTGGCACAAACCCAGGATGACTCAGTATTTCTGGTTGAGCATGACATCTTCTGCAACTTACATCCATTTTCTTGTCTGCCAATACAGTCCGTGTACCAAATGCATTTGTTCTTAAGTTAATGGCTAGAGAAGTCATCAACTCCTTGTCCCTAACTTCTCAATGCGGACCATAGCTTGATGTGTTCTTTTTTAAGCCTCTTTTTAGCTTTTTCCACGTCCTCAGAAGTAGCCGGCCAATTAATCCTTAGGGAGTTAGCCATTTTCTTTAGCTTGTTATCTCGATTAGGCTCGCCGCTGCTGGATCGACCGAATTTTTAATGTTTATTGCACTTTTGAGGGTACCGAGTTTGACGATATGTCCAAACCAGTGGCAGTCGAATGCACAAGATGGAGTATGGCCTTAATTTCTTGTCTGACCTCGCTGTCTAACAATTTCAAAACCGGTTGACTAATTAACAGGTGGTAAATATATCGAGGAAAGATGTCTTTAATTAACAATTCAATCTGCTGGCATGGTTTCAGAGAGAGCTTTCTAACTCTTCTGACCACGCTCAGTATTTCTGGCACTATTATACCACAGTGGATGATACCCTTCCAAGGCCCCATTTTGGCACCTAAATATCTGAAGGCCTTATCTGGGCCGATGGTTGAAATAGAAGTATTTTCGAGCCTTATTTACGGTTCCTTAACGAACCAGGTGTCCTTTTTAGCGACAATCTGAAACGTTTGGCTCTTTTCCCCAGATATGGTCATACCTAGGCCCTTCAGATATTCATGGAGAATATCCACTTGGCGTTGTGCTTCCCTCTCATCTTCACCAAGCAGAAAAATGTCGTCAACGAAGGGCAGGATGGGCACTTGTCTATTGTTACTAACGTTAATGCCACTGGTTTCTTCCTCAATTATCTTCAGCTGCGGTTCAATACGTAAGTTAAATAGCAGCAGCGATAATGGGTCGTCCTCCTTTACTCCTCTAAGGATCTTAATTTCGATCCTCACATTGTCTTTGGTTTTCATAACTGTTTTGCACTCTTTGTATAAATTATTGACTAAGTCAATAATAGGGGTTGGCACACCCTTCCACGCCAGGCAAGGTTTTAACGCCGAGTGGGGTATTGTGTCGAACGCTTTCGAGATATCCACTATTGTGAATACCCCTCCGTTATCCGTTCTGCTATGATTTAGGGTTATGATTAGCGTTCAATAGTTTCACATTGATTTTACATCCGTTCTCGGATGTAAAACCCTTTTGCCTTAGGTTCGGCACAATACCCCTTCTTATCCTCCCGTCAAGGATGGAAGAGAAAATTCTCTTTCTGAAAATTCTGAAAATTCTTGATTCGACAGTTATCCCTTTTTGGCTTCGGTATTAAAGTTGTCCTGTTTTCCTTCCAAACGGTCGGAAAACAGGAGCTATAGCACAAGATATTAAATATTTTCGCAAGTATTTCGGGCAGGCCACGGACCAAAAGATGCTCCTTTTGAAGCCCGTCTGGTCCTGCCGCGGATTTATTTCCAATTTTCGTGATTCTTTCTCCGACATCCTCAGCGGTTATTGGCGGGAAAATTTCATTGATCGAAAGTTCAGAGATTCTATTTCCTGGGATTGGGGGGCTAGATGGACCAGCACGACCCCATAAATTCTCATAGAACCTCCTCACTTCAATCGCTTCAGGCGGTTGCCTGGACGGTTCCAGGTATGCACGATCGTTATTAATCACAATGTCGGCTAACTTTCTGGGGCATTCCTTTAACAGCTTTCTCCGACTTCTATTGTTGTATTTCTTTTTATCCTTATTATCCTCGTGTGTAACTAAAATATTGCGTTTTTCCCACATTAGACTCGATGTAACTGATTATTTACCGTTTAACTAAATGTTCTAAATAAGTCGAGGGTCCCGTGCAATAACAAAATTTCGTTTGGAGGCTTGACAACAGGAAAATAAAAGGGAACAAGAATTTGTAGCGTTATAATTTGTATTCAAAGTACTAGTTGCATTTTGTGAGTTACCAGTCAGACCGTAATGACGCGACAGATCAGTTTCGATTTCGTACACTGATGAATCTCAGTTTGTTGGATCATATTACTACGTTGGGTGTATGACAGAAGCGTAAGACGTTACAGTGGGTATGTTACGGATGCGCACGATACCATTTTGGTCACAGTGAGTATATTACGGATGCGCACGATATCGCAGAAGATATTTTACGGATGTGCACGATACCATATTGGTCAACGTGTGTATATTACGGATGCGCACGATATCGCAGAAGATATTTTACGGATGCGCACGATACTACACTGGACATATTACTACGACCGCAACGTGGTTTAATGATCCTCTGAGGGCAGTGTACTTACATCGTTATTATCACCGTCATTGTCATCACTGCAGACGTCGAACTCGGCAGGGACGCAACTTTCTGGCATTTTTCTCAGTCTGTTATGTCTGTCCTTATATGATCGTTTGCCGTCTAAGGTTTTTAAAGTATATCTATCTTCTTCCAAAATCTCTGCTATATTGAATGGACTCCTGAATTTCGGATCTAACCTCGTTTTGGTTTCCTTCCTCGTTTTTGCGTAATACAAAATCACCGAGATTAAATCTAACTACTTTAGCTTTAGTTTTGTCAAGTCCGTCTTTATCGTACCTAACACTAATTTCTATATTCTCTATTGCCTGCCTCTGCCTCTAAGTATTAAGGGATTTTCCCAAAATTCCAAACGGAAGGCTTCGGTGTCCTTTCATCTCCGACAAATATAAATATAAATATAAATACTATCGAGAGACGCTCGTGAAACTCGTATAATAACTGATTCGCTCGCGAACGCGTCCGCTTATTTATACTGGTCGGGGGAGAGTCGGAAAATATGAATTAGTCTTTGATCGATGGTTGCACATAGCAGCGACATTGTTTTGCCCGCAATTTATTTATAGTCACGTTTCGTGTCTGTGAGTCTCGATTCGCATCGTCCTCTGACACATGTGCCGCTACAAACCTGTTACTGAATTTGGATATTTCTTCTTTAACTGTGGGTATCTTAAGGTCGCGATGTATTGTTTTGTCGGTAACATACCAAGATGCATCTATTAAGGATCTTAGAGCTTTTGATTGGAATCGTTGGAGAATTCCTATGTTGGAATTACTCACTGTTCCCCATAGATGGATCTCATAGGTCCAAACAGGTTTTAATATTGCTTTATATAGCATTATTTTACTTTGCTCGCTTAAGTTGGAACGTCTGCCAATGAGCCAGTAGAATTTCTATAATTTTGATTTAAGTTGTTTGTATTTATCTACGATGTGTCGTTTCCATGTCATTCTTCGGTCCAGAATCTTGCCCAGATATCTGACTGAATCTTTGTTTAGAATTGGAATATTATTTATGGTCACCTATGGGCAGGATTGTTTTCACAGGGTGAAAGTTATATGACTGGATTTATTTTCATTTATTTTGAAGCGCCATTTGTGAAACCACTTTTCTATAGAGTCGAGACCTCGCTAGAGTGTTGAGGAGGCAATTATCGGATCTGAGCGGGATGCTAATAAAACTGTTACATCAGCAAATGTCGCTGTAGTTATCTCTGTTAAAGTTGGTAAATTGGCAGTGTAGATGATGAACAGCAGAGGTCCGAGGACACTACTTTGGGGTATGCCAGCTTCCACTGGAAATGTTGCGGTTATAGCGTCTAAGTATTTGTGGAGAATAGGACTATTCCGGTGTTCGTAATGATATGTACGATTTGATATTTTTGTAAAATTGATATATTAATTTTATATGTCAGCACAGAGTACACCTCAGGTACAATCTAGGTCGAAAAAATAGTGTCGATAAATCGATAAATAGTGTCTCTTCAAGGAACTCAATAGATACGCGATGCGTCTGATTGCTTAAGCACGGATCGATAAACTCTCTCCATCGTGATTGCGTCTGATTATTTATACTGGTCAGGGGACAACCGGAAAATTTGAACTTATCTACGTTTGACAGTTGAAAGTAGCGGTGACATTGTTTTGCTCGGAGATCGTTACTCATTACCATGCCTACGACCTAACGGTCTTACTACTCCGAAACAAAACAACAACAGGATTCGAATTGTCCTGCTCGCGTGCCGCTACATATTTAATCATGAACAGCCTATTGGTTAGATATGATTTTAAGATAGAGTAGTAGGTGTGTGGTAGGATTTTCCTAGTTTGAACAAAAGTCCTTCATGCCACACTTTGTCGAACGCCTGCTGAATGTCCAGGAATACCGCAGAGCAATATTTTTTCTTTTCTAAATCTTGGCTGATTTTATGAGTTAAACGATGAATTTGTGGGGGATGGGTCGAGGACAGATAGTGCGAAATAACGAGAGCGAAATATTTCTGTCGCAGTCCGTCAAATATATTTTAAATAAATAAATAAATAAATAATTTACAGCCGTATGCGTGAGTCGTTGGTACAAAATACAAGTCGCGGAATAAATACTCGTTAATGTTCGACGCGTAACTCAATAAATACTCGGAGATACTCTGTAGATAATATTCGATATTATCTATATTATATTATCGATATTATGTATATTCTCTATATGTTCTATTCGATACTGTTCCATACTGTTCGATACTCTTCGATACTCAATCGCTCGCGATCGCGTCCGTTTATTTATACTGATCGGGGGAGAACCGGAAAATTCAAATTCGTCTACGTTTGACGGTTGCGCGAAGCGGCGACATTGTTTTGCCCTGAGTTTATTTGTTCTTACATTACTTGTAACCTAACGGTCTTGATACTTCGAGGCAAAACAACAACATGATTTGAATTGTGTTCTGACCTCATGTGCCGCTACAATGTTGCTTCTGAAAACCGAATTGATGATCTGACATTGTTTTCAAATCCTCTAAGAGTGGAAGGAGTCGTTTTGTTAGCATCTTCTTAAATAGTTTGGACAAAGTAGGTGGAAGACTAATTGGGCGATAAGAGCCAGTTTCGTGTATTGGTTTTCCAGGTTTAGGATAAGAGTAATCAATGATATTTTCCAAGACTTAGGATAGTATTCAAGACGAAAAATTGCATCAAAAATAGAAGCAATGAGTACAATCCCTTTTATGAGAAGTTCCTTAATAGCTTTGTTACTTATCAGATCATGCCCCGATGCTTTCCTGGAATTAAGACGACGGATTAATTCTATAACTTCCAGAGATGAGAAAAGCTCAATAGGAGGAGACATCTGGAAGGGAGAGTGCAAGTATTCAGTTATTTCTGCTGCAATAGTGGGAGTCCGAACATTATACTTTTTCGTCCAAAAACAGGCGGACGCGTTAAGTCCGGAAATTCGGCGAGGAGTTGGTGATACGTCAATTCGCCCATGATCGTTTTTATCGTCGCTGTATCGGTCGTGGCCGAGTATCCCCTTGTGGACAGGTTAGTGGTCGAGACGATTAGGTGTTTGTTTCGCGGATCCATTTGCAACCCGTAGTAGCTCAAAAAGTCCAGGCAGATGGTAGGCGTGTCAAAGTCTGCTACTACAAAACGCCATTTGAATTCTCGTCGAAGAAACAGATTCAGGGACATCAAGATCGTACCGGTAGAGAATGGTTGGCCGTGTGGTCTAAATGGCGAGATAATTCGATATTGAAACCGTCAAATGTATTTACAAGTAATTAATACATACAGAGAATGTTCGCTAAGACGCTCGGTACTAACGGATTCGCTAAAGACTGTATATAGATCGCTAATAAGATCGCTCGAGTCTGAGACTGATAAACTGATCGCCCTAGGATCGTGTTCGTTCATTTATACTGGTCAGGGGAGTACCGGAAGATTTAAATTCGACTTTGTTTGACGGTTGCACGTAGCCGCGACATTATTTTGTCGGGAATGTATTTATTGTTACATTATTTATGTCCTAACGATGTTCGTAATCTGAGACAAAACAACAACATGATTCGAATTGTCCTCTAGCTCATGTGCCGCAACATCACCCCCTTACCAGTAATAACGTTTTTTTTGTCATATTTATAGTAGGTTTACACAGTTTTTCTTTGTTCGTTGCTATTTTTTAAAAATTACATGGATGTCCGACAATTTTCGACGCTTAACCGAAACCTGCTTGAAGCCGATCAGGAAATCGGACCCTTCTGCCCGAACGCGTGACGTATTTATTTGTCGTATTTCTATTATTTTCGTTTTCTTGTCTTTCGCTTTGCCACCATTTTGTCCAGCATTTTTCAAGTGCCATTGATATTGGAAGAAAGAATCCGACGGATCTCTGTTGCCAGGATTCGCAGGATTTCTCATTTGGTAAGGTGGTACCAGATTATTCACGCTGAGAGATTTGTAGCCTCCCTTCACTCTCTTGAATAAGGGCTGTTGCACCGCTCCAATATCGGTCCAAGATTGACAAATTCATTTCTAGCTGCCATGTATTGCGATCGGTGGCATGTATTTCCGCGGGTTGCCTCATCCGCACGAGAAACGTGCTCATGAATACTTCGGCACTGCTGCCGGCGCATAGGAGCGCGATCCCCGCGAGTAGCATCGAGTGCAGTGCTCGCGAATGTGAGATTTATCACGTTCACTGCCAAGACACCCGTATTCGCGCGTTAGAAAAGTTTCCGGTAGGGCCGCGTAACCCGTATTCGGGTGGCGCTTGTTTGACTACTTACGAAGGATCGTCATAGGTACTTGAAAAGATATTCCAGAGGAAATAATAAAACTATTGAATTGTTATAAAAGTTATGCAAAAATGGTTTATTAACAAAATTATTTAGAATGTAAAACTTTAAAGCATTTTATACATAGCTAAGGTTGGTCGGGACAATTTGGACAATAAGTTGTTGTTTAAATTAAACCTGAAATTCCTTAAATTCTTTGTTCGGTCTTTGTTCTTGTCTTTGTTCGGTCCATTCGACGTCTTCTATTTGCATAACATAATTTGTATGTTTCTTCATGCAAATGTTTCTTCCGGAATCATTTTTCCGAACGGCTGATTCCGGGATCTGATGCCGGGATCGAGGCATCTGAAGGCCTCGCCGGGATCGATAGTTGGGATGATGTTCTCCCCAAGTTTGATCTCTGGTTCCTCAACAAACCAGGTGTCTCTCTTAGAGACTATTTCAAATACTTGACTCTTATCCCGCGAGATGGTCATACCGAGGCCATCCAAGTACTTTCGGAGCAAATCCACCTGGCATTGTGCTTCCCCCTTGTCCGCTCCAAGCAGTGCTACGTCATCAGCGAAAGCCAGAACAGGAATCTTTCGTGTATTATTGACATTTATGCCACTGGTCTTTTCTTGTAATAGTTCCAGCAGCGGCTCCAAGCATAGGTTGAAGAGCAACGGCGACAGGGGGTCACCCTGCTTGACTCCCCTGAGAATATTGATCTTAACCCCCATGTTATCTCTCGTTTTAATAGTAGTATTATTACCTCTATACATATTTCTGATTAGCGTAACTATGGGGGCCGGCACTCCCTTCCTCACCAGGCAAGGTTCAATAGCCGAGTGGGGCACCGTGTCAAAGGCTTTAGAGATATCCACAATAGTGAATATCCCGCCTTTTTCTTTTTTACTGTGATCCAAGGCAGCGCTCAACAAATCGATATTTATTTTACAGCCACTTTCGGCTGTAAATCCTTTCTGCCTTGGATTCAACACTATGCCCCTTCTTATCCTCCCGTCTATAATGGCGGAGAAGATGCGGCCAAGAATGGGACCTATAGTTATAGGCCTCCAATTCTCGACCAGGCTGCAAGGCTTGTTAGCTTTTGGAATCAGTGTAGTCCTATTAACCTTCCATGCGGAAGGAAAATAGGAAATATAACATAACATATTAAACAATTTGGCTAATATAATAGGCATGCCAGGGATCAGAAGGTGTTCCTTCTGAAACCCATCTGGCCCTGCCGCAGCCTTCTTTCTAATTTTCTTTATTTTCTCCGCCACATCCTCAACAGCAATAGGCGGGAAGATCTCACATAAGGACAGCTCGGGGGCTCTACTTCCTGGGACTGGGGCATTAACAGGTCCAGCCTGGCCCCACAAGTCCTCATAGAGCCTCCTTACTTCCGCGGCTGCAGGTGGATCTTTTGCTGGCTGGAGGAAGGCCTGATCATTATTTTCGATAGCATCGGCCAACCTCTTAGGATTTTCCAGGAACAATTCCTGGCAACGGGCATATGAGTACCGTTTTTTAGCGTTTCGTCTTTTCCTTTTATTCAGGTGACCAATCCTTCTAATTTTCCTCGTTTCATCATTTACTCCTTTGTTATAATTTTCAATAGCTCCATAGAGCGTTTGTAGGAAATCATCAATGCCTCTCTCAAGGGCTTCCCTACTTCCCTTGAGAGCAACCCAGACATCAGTCAACCGGGTATACACCCACCTTAAAACAGGTGGTACCTCGGTATGTGTCGTAATCGCTTGTTCCAATTGGAGCTTCCACTCCTCAAAGTCACCGCTGATTCCAGGCTCTTTGAGATACGCATTGCCAGGATCAACGGGATCGCACCCTCCCTTTGTCGCCTGAGTGGTCTCCTGAGAGGCCGTGTCCTCATCTCTTAATTTCTTTCTTTGATACTTTATTTGATCAATCGTTTTATTAGTGAGGACTTCACTTATCATTTTGTTAGGATATCTATGATCCTTATACTTTTCACAAAGCTCTCTCAGGAGGGCCAACTCCTGAAACGTCCATTTACTCTCAGGGGGGTCCGCTCCCCTTCTTTTGACGTTTCTAATGGCAGGGTGCGCATGCCGCTCGTGGGTAGACAGTCCTCTTTGCGTTTCAAAGCTCATGGGGCAGGCCTCACATTTATAAGGGCCTTGAGGTCTTTCGCTTGTATAGCCACAGCAATGAGGCTGATGGCATCTGGCCCCATGGAGCTTCGAGAAGCCCTTACCACAATCATGGCATCTCCATTGAATTCGGGCTGTCGTATGATGTTGCTCCAGGTGCTTCCCCAGATCCGTCAGTGATAGAAAGAAGAGGTCAATTCCCCCCTCTTGACAGACTGGGCAAGCAACCTGGGTACCCACGAATGGTACAAATATGTCAAAAATCTTGTCCATGGACACAGCCGGGTCGTCAACAGAAGTCCCCTGTAAAGCGGAAGAATCCGCCACGGCGCCCCCGGGACTGAGAGACGCCGCGTCCGAGGCTCTATTGCTGTCCAACATTGCACTCTTTTGTTTTGTTATCTTTACGTAAGTTTTGATTTTTATCCAATCATAACCTTTTCGGGCCGAGTCGTTACCGTTTGGACTACCAAAGGAACGAATCCCTTATTGGGAACTTGTTCCCACTTTCACGGTGGCAAGCCACCGTTAGATCGGCAAGCCGATTGATGTTATTCGTCTTTCGCTCCTTCATCGCCGCACTCCATTTAGCCATACTCATCTCATCCGGGGGGATTTACACCCCACGCTGATGTGAGCGGAGTATGTTACCGGCGGTACCACGGGGAGGTAGGAGTGCGACTTGAGCAGGCGGAACCGAAGTCCCCCTGCCCCCGAGCAACTACAACGCATCTCAGGGATCCACAGCACAACCGTTTACGAGTCATAGTTACTCCCGCCGTTTACCCGCGCTTTTTTGAATTTCTTCACGTTGACATTCAGAGCACTGGGCAGAAATCACATTGCGTCAACACCCTTGGGGGCCATCGCAATGCTTTGTGTCAATTAGACAGTCGGATTCCCCTAGTCCGTGCCAGTTCTGAGCTGAGCGTTGAATGGCGGCCGAAGAGAACGACCGCGACGGTAAAACCGCCACGGAAGCCTCGTAGCAAGGAAGATCCGCGGGAGGCCAAGGCACGGGACCGAGCTCGGATCCCGGGGTAAGCGCGACGATATCGCCCCCGAGAGAGTGATAAGCCGCGCGCCCCGTTCAGCTCGCCCAGGCCCGGCACGTCAGCCAAACCCGCTTCCCGACCAAGCCCGTCACGCCCCGCTCCTCAGAGTCAATCCTTATTCCGAAGTTACGGATCCAATTTGCCGACTTCCCTTACCTACATTAATCTATCGACTAGAGGCTCTTTACCTTGGAGACCTGCTGCGGATATGGGTACGAACCGGCGCGACACCTCCACGTGACCCTCTCCTGGATTTTCGAGGTCCGAGGGGAAGATCCGGACACCGCCTCCAAGATTTCTATCTGAGAAAAAGGCAACACGGATGAAGACAGAATCCCCATACACCAGCAGCAGTATCTCATAGCGACCTATACGCCAACAACAGTACCTCATAGCAACTTATACACCAGCAGTACCTATCACGACCGTCCACCTCGTATCCTTCCTTATTGCAATTTTATAAACTGTCAAAGCGTTTACAACAGAATTTCCCAGAAGGAGTTGAATGCCAAGTTTTCTGTACCATTAGATTCCTTTTCTAATCGTAGTAGCATAAGAAACCATTTGGTCGGAATAGTCTATACCACTCTTTCCTTCATTATATTCAACAACAGCTAGTGGTTTTAATGTTGCGAACAAACGAAGCGAGAGATGATTCTTGAGACCACCACTTGAGCGACTCGCAGTACTAATATATCGATGGGAGTACCTAGCAGAGAACGCCTGGTACTGCGGCAGGCGTGGCCTGAAGGAGATTTCATTGAAAACACGCGTTGTAGTCAATGTGTTACCAACGTTATCAACGTACGCCCCATGCCTGTCACAATGCTACTCGCGATGATCACGCTCCTACAAGCCGGCAGCAGTACCGAAGTGTTCACAAACACGTCTGCGTGCCACGATCGCGTGGCAGTCAGGAATGGATTCGTCAATCTTGGACCGATATTGAGCAATCAGACGGAATGTCACTTCGTGCATAAAGCCCTACCTCACGCAAGGAACATAAGATCCGTGAGTCACATGAGAAGGTTCAAAGTTGATCAGTTGGTATATAGACCGGTGCAACAACCCGGGTTCAAGAGGATGAAGAGAGGCTACAAACCTCTCAGCGTGGATAATCTGGTGCCACATTACCAAACGAGAAGTCCAGGCAATCCTGGCAGCAGAGATCCGTTTGATCCTTTCTTCCAATATCAATGGTACTTGAAAAACACTGGACAAAATGGTGGCAAAGCGAAAGACAAGAAAACGAAAATAATAGAAATACGACAAATAAATACGTCACGCGTTCGGGTAGAAGGGTAAGATTTCTTGATCGGTTTCAAGCAGGTTTCGGTTAAGCGTTTTGAAAATTGTCGGATACAGGAAATACCCACGTAATTTTTAGAAAATAGCGACAAACAAAGAAAAACTGTGTAAACGTATTATAAATATGACAAAAAAAAAACGTTATTACTGGTAGGTGGTTGATCTAGCGGCACATAAGCTAGAGGACAATTCGAATTATGTTGTTGTTTTGCCTCGGAGTATCACCTTCGTTAGGACATAAGTAATGTAATCATAAATAAATTCCGGGCAAAGCAATGTCGCGGCTACGTGCAACCGCCAAACAAAGTCGAATTTAAATCTTCCGGTACTCCCCCGACCAGTATAAATGAACGAACACGATTCTAAGGCGATCAGTTTATCAGTCTCAGACTCGAGCCATCTTATTAGCAATCTATACACAGTCTTTAGCGAATCCGTTAGTACCGAGCGTTTTAGCGAATATTCTCTTATTTATTAATGCACCTGTGCACCTGTCCCATCTTGATGCTCTTACCCTTAATCTTGATGATCGGTAGTCTTTCGGTGTCCAGCTTGCCTTTGACGAGTAACATCTCAGTTTTCTCCGCGGACACAGAAAGTTTCTTCCTGGCGCACCAAGTAGAAACGCGTGTGACTACATCCTGTCCGCTCTTCTGTAGCTCCGTCTTTGCATTTCCGGCGACTAGGATAACTAAGTCGTCGGCGTACGCGATGGGTTCGCATTCCATCTCGCTTGTCGTTAGTTCTGCCAGCAGGTCGTCGAATACTAGGTTCGAAAAACTCGGGCCTAGTACTGATCCCTGCGGGCATCCTTTCGTGACGGGCTTGCTGACTGTTTCGTTCTTGCCGATGATTTGCACGGCTCTGTCCGAGAAGTAGCTCCTTGTCAGCCGATACAGGTTGTTGGGGCAGCCTCTTCTCTTCAGATCGTGCATTACGTTCGCCCACCATACGTTGTCAAAGGCTCCTGTTATGTCGAGTGCTATGGCGAGGACATAATTCCTGTCGCTCATTTGCTCGACTTTTTCCCTAAACTTCATCATCGCGTCCACCGTCGATCTTCCGGGGCGAAAGCCGTATTGGCGATCCGAGGACATCTCATGATTGTTAAAAATGGTCGCCATTCTAGTAGCCATCATCCTTTCGAGCAATTTGCCCACCATAGATAGTAGGCAGATCGGTCTGTAGGACTTCGGACTACTTCTGTCTCGATCTGGTCCATTCGGGATGGTGATGACGTTTCCCAGTTTCCAAATTCTTGGGAAGACCCCCCAAGCGAGGCAGCCGTTCATGAGCCTGAGGAGCTCTTGGTGAATTCCCCCCTAGGCACGTTGTATTATTTCCGCTTCGATCAAGTCGGGGCTGGGGCATTTGCCCCTCCTCAGTCGCATCACTGCGCATCCGAGTTCGTGAAACTGGAACTCTGTTATGTCTTCTTCGCTTGGTGGGATTGCCATCCTCCTCCTGATCTCTGCTTGCTCCTGGCTGTCCGTTTCTTCCTGGTCGTCGGGTAGGAGGGCGGATAGCATCGCCGCCGCGGTCGTTCGCCAGTTGTAGGTGTCTCCTTGTGGCGTCCGCAGGGTCGACACTGCCGCTTCTCCTCTAAGTTTGCCCGTGACCGTTCTGTAAGCGAGTCCCCAGGGTTCTTTGTTGCCTTCTTTTGAGACGAACTCCTGCCAGCTCTGGATCTTGGCTTTCGTGATCTTCCTTGTGTATTCCCTTCTCGTTTCCCTGTACCGCAGCTTCTCTTCTTCCCTCGTTGCGGGGTCCTTTGCCCCCTGGTATCTTCTCCTTGCTCGGTAGGCGTCCCTCTTTGCTCTTGTGAGCTCGGGCGTCCACCATGGTACCGACCTGTAGTGCCATTTCTTCTTGGGGATGGCCGCGTCGCAGGCTCTTATAAAGACAGCCTGCATTTGCTCGGCCATTCGTTCCACGTCTTCGGCTTGTTGGAGGGTGGTCTCTCGGAGTGTCCGTCCCCTCTCTGTTATGACTCTCTGGAACGTCTCCCAGTCGGCTTTCCGCGTGTTGTATCTTCTCTTCTGAAGCTGCGGCTCGGTAATTCTTGACCCGAGATCCAGGCGTGTCTCTAGCACCCTGTGATCGCTGGTGGTTCCGTCTTCTTGTACTCTCCATTCCTGTACAAGCGGTATTGCCTCTGGGCTCACCAATGTTATATCGATGTTAGAGCGTCCTCGAGTTGTCTCAAAGGTGTATGCCTGTCCTGGTTGGTTAAGTACGTGGAAGCCGAATTGCGCTATGACAGCTTCTAGGGCTTCTCCTCTGTCGTCAGTACTCCTGCTGTTCCATAGCGGTGACTTCGCATTGGAGTCTAGGCCGATGATGGTTCTCCTGCCTCTGAGACTCCTCAGTACCTTCTCCAGTTGTTCTATGCCGACTTCGATGTCTTCGGTTGGCGGCAGGTACTGGCTTACCACGTAAAGTTCGAATTCTCCGTCACTTATCTGCACGCATACACAGTGTGTTGTGCAGAGTCCGGCGACTTCGAGTGGCGTTAGGTGCTTCGATTTAACACCCACTGCTGCCATTGGCGGGTCGTCCTTCGATCCTCGACATGTGATCGCTACCCCTGTACCGAGCCCGGGTATCTTGCCATTAATGCTGTACGGCTCTTGCATCAGCAAGATTTCGTCGGCATCAGCTTTCATTTGCTTTCTTATCTCGTAGGGAACGGTTTTGGATCGCTGCATGTTGTGTTGCAGGATCCGTATTCCCCTTTTCCTGCCATGTCCTAGCCTGTTTCCGTTTATGCCTTTATTCATATTCCGTTCTGGCAATTAAGGCTTCCAGGGCTTTTTTGTACATGGGGCAGTCTGCGTTGGAGGCCGCGTGATCACCCTTCTTTCCCGCTTTCTTGCAATTCACGCAGCTAGCGTCCTTCTCCCTGCTGGTGCACTCTTTCGTGGTGTGTCCGCTTCCTGCGCAGTGCGCGCAGATTTCGTAGCCGATGCGACAGTATTTCGCAATGTGACCGTAGCCTTGGCATTTGTAGCAACGGCTTACGGCAATAAAGTCGCGGACCTTACATGCATTCCACGACACATATAGTTTTCCCCTTAGTAATTTTTCCCTTACCTGGGGGGGTGCTTCTATCACCCAGTTGACCTCCTCGGCTTCCTTGCGGCCCGTCCTGAAGCAGAATTTCATGGCCGCGACATCCTCCTCCTCGAGCCTGTCTTCGTTTTGTTTCCTTATACACGCCCTCAGTTCCTTTTCCGGAATGTCCCTTGGGACATCGAATATTATCATCCGGGGCTGTCTCCTCTGCGGCGTACTGGCTTTTAGGCCAGCCTCCTTCAGCTTCGCATTCTCTGTGAATGCCTTTAGGCTTTCTGGGTTCGTTGTTTCCACCGCCAGGCCGTTTCCTCCAATCTTTCTTACAGCAGTGACTTGTAGTCCTTTCTTCCGAGGGTTTACGAGTGTAAACACCGCGTCCCGAGCTTCTTCGCTCGTCTTGATCTCTCCGTCTGCTTGCTCAGGGCGGATAATTACCACGTTCTTCGGTGGTTTGACTGATATCCGCCCGACTTTGTTGCAGCTCATCTTTACCTTCTCCGCGTACGAAGGCTGTTTGGGCTCGACACTCGCGGTTTTCTTGACCGCCGTTTCAAGCCGCTTGCTGACTTGCAGCGACTTGTTTACCACAGATAGTATTTCTGTGTTCTTGCTTTGCGCTTTCCCAGTACTTTGCTCCAGCTTCCCAGTCAGGTAGCTATTATGGAGCAGGAGCTCTTCTACAATTCCTCTCATTTCCTTAAAATGCTTCATTATTGTCGCGGCCTGATCTTTATTAATCTTTTTGCTCGGATCGAGACAAAAAGACAGGATTGTGCTCTCCACTTCGCTGGCCTTCTCCTTAATGTCCGATATCGGCCTTGGCGTTTCGGGAGCTGGTCGAGGTTCCTTCCTCGCTTCTCTGCCCTCCTCCTCGATCCTTTTACTTTTTTTAACTTCGGGGCTCTGCTTTTCTGGTGCTGAACCCTCCGATTTCTGTAGTTTTAGTGGTTGCAGGACCACTCGTGCCTTCGTGGCTGGTGGTGTCTGCCCTCGTGATGCCATTTTCCTTGTTTGACTTCGAGCTCTTATTTTCCTCTGATGCGGGAGCGAGGTCCCAGCGGCGTGTCGTTTCGCGGTCGCAGGGACTAAGTCCTAGCAGCGTGTCGCTTTACGCCTGCGGGCGTTAAGTCCCAGCGGCGTATCGCTTTACGCGTGCAGATTCTAAGTCCCAGCGGCGTATTGTTTTTATCGCGCAGACACTAAGTCCCAGCGGCGTATTGTTTCTTTCGCTCGGACACTAAGTCCCAGCGGCGTATTGTTTTACGCGCGCGGACACTAAGTCCGACGGCGTAACGGCGGCACTAGTCCAGCACTTGAACTTGCACTGCACTATTATTTTTCCACACGCGGGCACTAAGTCCAGCGGCGTATTGCTTTTTACTCGCACGCGACAAAGTCCAGCGGCGTATTGCTTTTTTCGCCCGAACACTAAGTTCGAAGGCGTATAGGTGGCACTAGTTCAGCACTTGAACTCGCACTGCACTATTATTTTTTCCATACGCGGGCACTAAGTCCAGCGGCGTATTGCTTTTTCTCGCACGCGACAAAGTCCAGCGGCGTATTGCTTTTTTATTCGCACGCGACTAAGTTCCAGCGGCGTATTGCTTTTTTCCCTCGGACACTAAGTCCGAGGGCGTAAAGGCGACACTAGTCCAGCACTTGAACTCGCACTGCACTATTATTTTTTCTTCACACGCGGGCACTAAGTCCAGCGGCGTATTGCTTTTTTTTTCACGCACGCGACTAAGTCCAGCGGCGTATTGCTTTTTTATTTGCACGCAACTAAGTTCTAGCGGCGTATTGCTTTTTTCGCTCAGACACACTAAGTCCGAAGGCGTAAAGGCGGCACAATTCAAGCACTTCACCTCGCACTTCTCTGTGTCTTCTAAAAATGGCTGCTTTTTGCTGCGTCTTGATGTGTCACTTTACGAACGTGGCACTAAGACCGCAGCGTGTTGCTTTGCGGACGCGGAAACACTAAGTGCCACTGCGAGCTGCTTTACGAACACCCGCACTGAGTCCCCCGGCGTGTCGCTTTACGAACGCGGGCGCTAGTCCCGCGGCGTGTTGCTTTACGAACGTTGGCGCCCAGTTACTAAGTAGCCCATGCGGCGGCGCTGCAGTCGCGCGTCCCAAGATGGCTTCCCCTCTGCCCTAACCGCAACCACGTTTTTCTGTGTCCACTCACGCTTCTATTAAAGCGATCTCCACTGTTTCTTATTATCACTTTTCCTTCCGAGCACTTTCACTCCACTTTCTCGCTATTTTCTCGCCCGATTTCTTTACTTTTCCGCAAGAACTCGTACATTGAGAACGGAGCGACGTGAACGCCTGCTCTCAGTATGCCGCCATCTTGTGTGTCCGCGAATCTTACCACGCGGATAAACACAAGTGTCAGCACCGGCGTGCATTAAATACGAGATTTTCGTTCGTATATCTTTAACGAAAATGCGGCGTGTCTTTAAGCCGTCGGCGTTCGCTGCGTTTACGGATGGCTGGTCGCGTTTCCCTGTTTCCACTTACACGGGGATCGACACTTTCTCGCGTGTTCGCGGAATACTTCATGATAATAATAAACAAAGGCCGGAATCATGCGTCCTTTCTCACGACCTGGAACGGCTCCGACTTCTTGATCGCCAGTGTCGACGCGGACGATGGTTCATGTTCATCGCACTCACATCGACCTCTATTTGATTCATCTGGTCGTTAAATGTATTAAAAAAAGCGCGAGCCAGGGAGCTTCAGACGGTTCCGCGTGCGCCGGGTGGTCCGTTATCGTTGCTACCTGCGAAGTATGTCCCGCATCTTTTTTAAACTCCTCCGTGATGAAGTTTGCTCATCGCATCAATTTGTCTGGGTCGGAATCGTCGACGTCGGCGAGTATGCGCCTGATGCGGACGGGCAGCCGACTTCTCCACAGCGATCGGACAAACTCATCTAGTGTGGAGGGGCTGGCGAGCTTCCTCAGATGGTGATAAAATTGGGACGGTTTCCTATCGCCCATTTCTTCACTCTCCACAAACTTTATTACGCGATCGCTGTCCGAGTCCGTAAGGATGCGAATAAGTTCGTTTTTCAATTTCGTCTCAATTTCTGGTAGTCAGTTCGCTGTTGAGTGCCGAAGCGTGCACACGTGTGTCAAGTGTTCTGTGAAGTTCGTAAAACAACACGTGTCGCCCATCTGTCGAAAGTGATTCGAAACAAACTTAACCAAAGTGTTCCTTAACCAACCAGTGGAAAATCCAACGCTCCTAATCTCTGATCCGAATCATAGCCTCTCGACTAGTTACTTCAAATTGAATTAACTAGATCGATGATGGCCCAAGTATCCCGACCAGGCTCTCTTGAGCAAAACCACAATTGCTCCGCTCTTCCTCCCCCGTGGCAAAAGGACAATATGTCCCTCCTAACACTCGGGACAGAAAACAATAAAAAGCGTAAGCTAGAAGTAGTTAAAACTAACGCAATCACTAGCCAAAACCAACAGACAACAAGCGGTGTAACCACCTATAATAGATACTCAATATTAGAATCCACTAATGACTCCATAGACACAGACGAAACACCAACAAACCAAAATACGCGCAAAAATCCCCCTCCCCCACCTATCTTCATTGACGACGTCATCGACATTCAAACAATGGTAAAGTCCATTGAAAAAGAAATTAACAAAGAAGACTGCAAACTTAAAATAAACAATAACCAGGACAAAATTCTGCCGACCAACCCAGAATCATACAGGAAGCTAACCAAGCTGCTAAAAACCCTTAACGCCAACTTCCACACATATCAACTAAAGCAAGAGAGACATTTTCGAGTGGTACTACGCAACATCCACCACTCAACTAACTTGGACGAACTGAAGTCCGAACTCCTAAATCACGGCCACGAAGTAACAAATATAAGCAACATAAGACACAGAATCTCCAAAAACCCGCTATCCTTATTTTTCATAGACTTAAAACAAAATCCAAATAACAAACAAATATATAACATCAATCGACTGATGAACTCAATAGTAAAATTCGAACCTTCTCTTATAAAAAAAAAGAGATACTGCAATGTAAAAGATGCCAAAGGTACGGTCACACGCAGAAATGCTGCAACCATAATTTCCGCTGCGTTAAATGTGAAGGAATACACCCCACTGACCAGTGCACGAAATCTCCAGAAACCCCTGCGAAGTGCATCTACTGCCAAGGGGACCATCCTGCTAACTACAAAGGCTGCTCAGCCTACAAAACCCTGTACACAAACAAGTTCCCTAAACTCAGAGCAAAAGAGTTAACCAATCAAATACCCAGTCCTCCTAAATTCACAACTACTCCAACTACCCTCACTAATCAAATACCCAGTCCTCCTAAATTCGCCACTACTTTAACCTCCTAAGCCCAAGCAGTACAGGGAATCCAAAAGAATCTGAATAGCCACAACGACCATTCTAAATATAGTGTCCCCAATTCACCAAACACAGACAGCGTCTCTAGACTTGAAAAGCTAATAGAAAAACAATCAGAGCAAATAAATAATTTGCTATCACTATTAACACTTATCATGGATAAATTAATACTCCCCGACGCAAAATAAAACCAAGACGCTTAGCTCTTTGGAATACCAACGGTCTAGCTCAACACAAATTTGAACTAGAACTCTTCCTTAAACAGCAGCAAATCGACGTAATGCTCGTATCGGAAACCCACTTCACCGACAAAAACTACCTGAAAATAAACGGTTATAAATTCTACCATACCCAAAATCCCAGCGGAAAGGCCCACGGCGGTACCAGAATCATAATCAAATCCAGCATCAAGCACTACGAACTTCCATCATTCCAGAAAGACTACCTCCAAGCAACAAACGTAGCAATAGAAGACTTTTTTTATAGCGAGGAGGGGAAAATGCTATTACGCATACCCAAAGACCCGCGTCTCCGGGTTATGTAGGACTCAGCAGATGACATCGCCATACCCACTAAAAACCCCTCCTCATTCTCTCTCTGCTACGGTACTCGAGGCACCAACCCGGTACAGTCATTCGACATTAATTCAGGTTGGCCTCTACACCACGTACCCAATCCTTTATCTTCCCTCCTCGACTCTAGTCCTTCTTCTTCTCCTTCCTTCCCTTCTTCTCCTGACCTCCATCTCCCTTGCTTTATAAAGCCGGCATTTCATTGCCTTTGTACAAAAATCGTGAAACCTGTTCCACAACCGCTCCTCCGCAGCCATCTTCTTAACGACCCGGTTCTCCAATTTAAAATCTTCACCGATCTCGAAGTCCATCTCCATTCTCTCCTCCGTCCATCTAGGGCACCAAAAGAGCACATGCTCGGCGTCATCCATCCCCGCACCAAAATCCCAACAGCTGGTGTGCGACTCCTTGCCGATCCTATGACGGTAACAGTTAAAGATACCGTGTCCCGTAAGGATCTGCATCAAATGGTAGTTGATCCTCCTCCTTCTTTTGTAGAAGATCAGCGGATCCTCTACCAGTCTCCTAGTCCAATTGCAGGGGTTGTGGAGCGTCCACTCCAATCTCCACCTGCCCTCTGCCTCCGTCTCCAACTCCTTCATTTCTTCCTGCCCAACATCTGCCGTCTCTTCAGGACTCTCGTTGTTGACTCTCAATTTAGCCGCCGCCTCGCTGACCACCACCGTCCTGTCGAATTCGATCAGTATATGGTCCGCTCTCGTCCTACGAACCCCCGTGGCTCCCTCCAATGAACTCCTCAACGCCATTATCCTCTTATACACATGAAGCCATTCACCACCTTCCTCCACCTTAATTAGTATGGCTTCCTTCCTCCTCCTGTTTCTTGGTACGCCCCTCTCTTCGGTATCACTCCGCCGGTTTCTTCCCGGACGCACCATCGTGGTAGCTTGCTCTAAGGGAGCTCTCCTCTTCCTCCTTCTTTTTTCTACCCTCATCCATCCTTCGGAGTCCTCGCTGTAGTCCCCCCTTGTCACTCTATTCTCCCTCCCACACGCCTCAGCGTATGTGCTCTCTCCTCTTCGGGGCCTCTTGTACTGCTCAACTCTCATACTTTCAACCGGCGATACCTCCTTTCTTTTGGAATGTCCGTCTTTGGCTATCTTCACTTCCCTCTCCATCTCTGCCCTGTCTGCCCTTTTTTCAACCTTGACAGGCTCTCTCCTTCTTCTTCATCTTCTTTCCTTGTGTTCCCCACACTGCTCCAGGGAAGACAGTATACCCTTCATCATGTTACCCATCTCGCTTATCCCTGCATCCTTTTCTTTGTCCAACTTTAGCCTCTTCAACACCATGTTGAACATCTTAACCACCCCTGCCATGGCTTGTGTGAGCCCTTTCAACTCAGCCCTGGAGATCACAAAGTCTTCGTCGTCCACATCGCTAATCTGCGTATCGTCTCTCGCACTATCCTCGGCTTCGCTAGCCATAGCCGATCTCACGGAATTCACGCTGACGTTCCTCTCAACCATCCTCCTGGCCAGCCTTTTAGCGTAGAGCAGTCCTTTCCGTGATACTGGCGTACTATGGTCACTCCCTCTAGTCCCAAAGGAACCCTCCGATTCCTCAACCACTCCAACCTGCGTCCTTTCACTAATCATAGGACTTCTCTGAAGCCTCTTGCTCGGTTTAATGGGGCAGAAATCCTCACTTTCCTCCCCCCCCCCATCTCTCCTCGGAATAACCGAGATTATCACATTTTCCTTCGGTTTCACGTCAGTCACCGTCCCCGGCTTCTCTCCTCCCGCCGTCGCCTTCTTTAGCTTACCCCTCTCCTATTCCTTTTCCCCAGTAGCTATTACCGCACAAGGGGGTGCCAGGGTTTCCACCTCCCCCCGCCGTTCTTCCAGTAGCACGATGACCGTCGGGTCGAGCCTTGTAAGCCACTCGTGTTTCCGACGGGGCCTGGGGGCTCCGAAACCCCCTGCGCCCTACGTTTATTTACCTTAGTTAGCTTGTTCATATTGTATATAATAACAAGTCCATAAACATCGCCAAGTCGTCAACATCCTGCCCATATACCGTCCAAAAGTATCCAATCATTGTTCATAAACTCGCCAGGTCGTCAACAAAAAAGCCAAGCAATGATAATATTTACAGTAATTGCGCTATCTAAATTTCCCCTGTCAAACGCCTGCATACTGCTAAGGACCCGATGATGCGCACCCAGAACGCCACAATATAGATAAATAACAACAATATATAATAAATAATGAACAATAAGTAATAAATACCATAAATCAATAAAATAAATAATAAATAAATAATAAATAATAAAATAAATGACAAAATAATTAAATAAATAATTTAAATAATAAGTAGTAAATAAATAAATAAGACGAAAACAATACTAGTTACTTAATCCAATGTTATAAATAAATAAATAAAAATAAACTAAATAAATAAATAAATTATAAAATATTAAAATATGATAGCGGTGCATACATTCAACCGCTACATACTCCAACCTACTAATCACCACGTAACTCCTGCAGCCCCCTCATTACGCGGCACCCCATTACTTATTTATTTATTCCAATTAACTCAGTTCAGTTCGGCTCGTGTCACAATAGATAAGTGGCCAAATAAATATTATAAGTATAAAAACCGCTAGCCGGCCCGACTTTATTCCTTAAAATAGGAACTTACATCGAGCCGACTGTACATGTTCACATTATTGTTTATTGTTTATTGTTTGCCGTTATCTAATATCGCGTATGTATATAAGCGACTAATTACCGTGACGCGTGGATCTGTCATTATAGTCGATGGGGTCTTGTCTAGATGTTTATTTGACTTTATCCGAAGGTCGCTAATACCGATAAATTCAAATTAACGATTACTAACCGCACTTTCGTTTCTGTCACACTTCCTATTATATCCTCCACTTACTTATTCTTGTTCAGTGAGCATATTATCCCGCAATTACTCACAAACGTCTTGTTGCTCACCCACTCAATCATCATATATGCCAATTCTATTTCCATTTCCACACACTGACTCTCCCCCGCATCACATAACTCTATTTCACTCCCATGCATTCTCCTGTCACCTCAGTCCACTCATACCCCTAATTTCATTTCACTACTGCCTTACAATTATTATTATTATTATTATTACACTTCCCGCCTCATTGACCCATTACACCCTACTAGAATCCCACCGAACTCAGACGCTCCTACGTTCTCGTACATACACCCGGGTAGCGGGAGTAACCCGTCAACACGTCCGCTCTCCATCGCGTCCCGAGCCGAAATCCTAGCAATAGAAGTGTATTTTCGACCAATCGCGGGGAGACGCAATCGCGAGGAAAGACGTCAACGGTAGTCGTAAATTCCCGTTACGATTATGATAATCGACACCACGAGTTGATCGATCCCCTGATTTCCGCTAAGATAATAGGGGTGATTCAGTTTATATAACACTGTGATTCACAGAATTATAAATTATATATTTCCAACAGTTAAATTACACTTTTGAGTAGTTACAAATAGATAACAACTTGTCGCACGAAGATAAGATAGATATGCACGCTAGAGCAAGGCTCTTATAATTGAATTTCGTATGTTAGTGGACGCAGCACGATAGGATACTTAATAGAGTATGTGAATGTTCGACAATACCAAGAACGACTTTGAATGCTGTGCTTAGACGTAAACGTTAGGCGTTCGATTTTGTACTATAACGGGCTTGACCCTCCTGATGTCGCAGGAGCAGTAGTTGACTTTCCCGAGGCCTTAGGAGAAGTGAGGTACAGTGACGATGCCGCTTTCTCCGTATTTTTAAGTGCGCCTAATAAACCCAAAGACCTCTCTAAAACCAGATGTGCGTCGAAAATATTTTTAGGCTTAAGAAATTCTTCAGGACAAACGAATTGGCATGTCGATGTAAGACAATGAAAGAGAAAGTCTATGGTGGGTCCTTAGGTTTATTGAGGGTCGAAATGACGTTACGCAGGCCGTTGGCTGTCCGGTCGCGAGGGCTGGAATGCAGATGTTTTGGGCGACGTAACAAGAAGACTGCCATGGTACAATCACCACTCCAGCAGTATACTGCCCTCCCAGACACTCCATCGCCAAAGAAGACTTTGGCAACTTCCTTGACACCCTGGGCAGTAGATTCATAGCTGGAGGAGACTATAACGCCAAACATACCCAATGGGGCAGCAGACTGGTTACAGTAAGAGGCAAAAATCTCTTAAACAGCATAATAACCAACAATCTCAATTACCTCACCACATACGAACCCACATACTGGCCCACTGATACTAAGAAAATACCTGACCTTCTAGACTTCTTCATAACTAGCAATATCTCGCCAAGATACGTCCAAATCAACTCCTCGGCTGATCTCTCTTCTGATCATTCCCCCGTGATAGCAACAGTCAGTTCAACAATTATCGAGAATACTCCCAACGGCTCTATACATAACCAACTCACCAACTGGCAGCTCTTTAGAGAAATCTTTAATCACTCAACTTCAGCCTTAACTTCACTAAAAACTAACGAAGAAATCGAAGCAGCCACGGAATACTTAAACATGAGCATAATAAACGCTATCCGCTCCTCCACACCGACTGAGACGTCTACCTGCAAACACGAACATCCCAACTACATATTAAAAAAAATAGCAGAAAAACGTAGACTAAGAAGAGTTTGGCAGACCCATAGAACACCGGACGACAAACGCAAATTTAACAACGCAACTAGAAAGCTAACCAAAATCATCAAAAACTACAAAAATGACTGTTTTCATAAATATCTCGCCAATTTGTCCCCCACAGCTGACTCACTATGGAAGGCATCCAGAAAACTCACGCGCCCCCCGCAAATAATCCTTCCGCTCCGCCGCCCACAAGGTGCATGGGCGCGTAGCCATATAGAAAAAGCCAACCTATTTGCTAAACATTTGTCAAAAGTATTTAAACCCCATCCCTCCAAAGCTGCCGCGGACATCACTGAATACCTGCACTCTCCCTTCCAAATGTCTCCTCCAATTGAACCCTTCACTTCTGCAGATATCATAGAATCAATCAATCGCCTAAACCCTAAGAAAGCAGCAGGGCATGATCTAATAGGCAACAAAGCAATCAAGGTACTCCCCACAAAAGGGATAGCACTTATCACATCGATTTTCAACGCTATTCTTCCCCTTGAATACTTTCCCAAGGCCTGGAAAATCTCACCGATTACCCTCATCCCTAAACCCGGAAAACCGATATATGTAACAAGCTCCTATCGCCCAATCAGTCTCCTACTTACCCTGTCTAAACTGTTCGAGAAGATACTAACGAATCGACTCCTTCCAAACCCTTGAAAGGAAAAAATATTACTCAGCGGTATTCCTAGACATTCAGCAGGCATTCGACAAAGTATGGCATGAAGGACTACTATACAAACTCAAAAAAATACTACCACACCCCTACTACTCCTACCTAACCAACAGGCAATTCATAGTTAAATGCTTAGACGCCACTTCCGCAACATTCCCAATAGAATCTGGCATACCCCAAGGTAGTGTCCTCGGACCCCTGCTGTTCTCCATCTACACTGCCGACTTACCTATATCAACTGAGATAACAATAGCAACATTTGATGACGACACAGTGCTATTAGCTTCCCACGCAGACCCGATAATTGCCTCATCCACTCTCCAGCGAGGTCTCGACTCTATGGAAAAGTGGTTTCATAAGTGGGGCTTCAAAATTAATGAAAAAAAATACTCACATGTAACCTTCACGTTCCGTAAACAAACCTGCCCCCAGGTCACCATCAACAATACAACAATTCCTAGCAAGGACTCAATCAAATACCTAGGTATGACCCTGGACAGGAGACTAACATGGAAAAACCACATTTCAGACAAAACGAAGCAACTAAAGGAAAAACTAAAAAAATTCTATTGGCTCACAGGCCGAAGCTCCAAACTAAACCTACGGAATAAAATTACCCTCCACAAGATCGTAATAAAACCTGTCTGGACCTACGGAATACAACTGTGGGGAACAGCAAGTAACTCCAATATCGAAATACTTCAACGCTTCCAATCGAAAACGCTAAGATCCTTAATAGATGCACCGTGGTATGTTACCAACGAAACAATTCATCACGACCTCAAGATACCCACAGTCAAAGAGGAAATAGCAAAATATAGCGACAGATATAGCAAAAGAGTCAACAAACACCGAAATCCCCTAATTACTGGACTACTTGATACGTCGGACCAGATCCGCAGGCTGAAGAGACACTACCCGCTAGACCTAAACGCTAGATTCAATTAATGATCTAAACGAATTATTGTTTACCTATTTATAATGCCTACTTATAAATTATACATATCTATAATAAGCATTAACTTATTATAAATATTTAGCCATGTCACTACGCCACGCCAGAAAAAATTACTGAAAATTCTCAATGCGAGAATTGATTGTAAATTTTAATAAACAAAATAAAAAAAAAATTTCTGGTAGCTGAGCGGGTCCGTCATAACGCTCTCTACCTGCTGGAGGAGCTGCCCGTCGAGGCTCTTTGCAAGGGTCGCGAACCTCACCTTATCGGACGTAACGCCCGCCGCATCTAATTGCGTTTCCAACAATGCAAACCAAACAGTAATGCTGGAGGGTTGCAGCGGAGGCATTGGATTAACATCGTCTTTCGTAGTCGGCATGTTAGTGTTTTCTATCACGTCGGGGTCACCAATGTGGAGGGTTAGTCGTGGATAGGTATCGCGAAATAATGAGGGCGAAATATTGCTGTCGCAGTCCGTCAACTATATTTAAAATAGATAAATGTGAGTACAGTGAGTCGTAGATACCATATAAAACTCGGGATAAATACTCGTTATTGTTCGTCGCGTTGGTACTCGATATGAACTGTTCTATACTGTGTCGCACGCGATCGCGTCTGTTTATTTATGTGGGATGGTGTGACGTTAGGAAAGGATGTGGCGTGAAGGATGATTGTTTATAAACGTTGTCAAGATATGTTAATGTTGTCAAGGAGTGTTGTGTGCGTTTCTAAGGTTTGTTTAGGGAAAAATGAGTGTGGAGAGTGCTGTCAGAGTTGAATCTATCGTGGTCGAGAGAAGTTCATCGTGTTGTTGTGACGTAGAGTTAGCGGAAAACAAATACGCGAAACGCAATATTATATTTGATTTTGTGAGAGTGCAACGTTATTGTGTTTATCATACTGTTCTTTCTGTTAATTTATAATATTGTAATATCGTGGAAATTGAGAATATAAATTTTTCCCGATTAATTACAATTTATTAATAATTGATTGAATATACAGATGTAAATTGGACAGAAAACAATGTTTGATTAACGAAATTAAGTGCGATACACGTATCTATATCAAATGACTTTACAGTTATTTGAAAACTCCCGTTACAACGAATCTAACACACACTCTCTCTCTCTCTCTCTAGTAACTCTAACAACTCTGCAACACTGACAACTCAGACGACTCGATTAGCTCAACTCTGCTCTTCGATGTCTCGATTAACTCTCAACTTCACTTCTCAACGTCTCGATCAACTCTGACTCTCGCAACACACCTGCTCGGTCGTGCTCGCTCTGCTCTTGCCCTCACACACACACACACACACACACACACACACTTTTCGGCTCGCATACATGACCTCTCGGTCGTCCCCTTTTTGAAACACGAAACCGTTGCTCTGTTCTAACGTTGTTTATTGTTTTTCTCATATCTCTGTAAGAACTAGGTGACTTAGTGTAAGAACTAGATGAGTCATATAGGCGCTCTTAAACGTAAACGAACCACAGAAGGACGATTTACACGGTTTTTTCTAATCTCAACCGATCTTTAATTTAAATTACTTTATGATATTACACTCGGCCTTTCCTGACAATCACATCTGCCCTCAGATGTGCTCATCATCGCTGCTCGCACTTGCATCACTATCGCCAGCATTCCACCACTTCATGTGATCGGCTGCCGTGGAAGTTGTACGTGGCCCTTCGTGCTCCCCCTCTCGCTCCACTATGTATCGGTCATTTCGCAGGACTTTTACCACCCGATACGGCCCAA
Organism: Bombus pratorum; assembly: GCA_930367275.1. Lineage (NCBI taxonomy): Eukaryota > Metazoa > Arthropoda > Insecta > Hymenoptera > Apidae > Bombus > Bombus pratorum. Next base: position 3,961,772 of record OV883995.1, on the reverse strand, counting down.
GAAACTTCGGATGCAGCTTTAACCCAGGACCGCCCTGCGTTCTCTCGATCGCCACTAGATCTCCCGTCCTATATGATGTCGCCTTCTTGCGTCTTTTGTTATACGCCCGCTTGTTTCGAATTTGTATCTCCTCGATCCGTCTCTTTGCGTCTGCACGCAGCTGATCCCGTTCCTCTTGGAACAACGCGACCTGTTCGTCCTCGATTAGCTGGCTGATCTGTGGATCGTCTCGCAGCCTCATTCGTGTCCCAAACAGCAACTGGAACGGGGCAGCGTTCGTACTTACATTGGGAGCTGCATTCAAGTACCTCTGTGCTGTTTCCAGGTGTTTGAACCACTTGCCCGGCGTTGGCGCAGACAGCTTCGTCAGCAGTGGAATAAGCGTTCGGTTCACCCTTTCTACTTGTCCATTCGCCCGCGGGATCCCAGTTGTAGTCCGAACGTGCTGGATGCCTTCCTCTCTGCAGTAGTCTTCGAAAACGCCGGCCGTGAATGCTGTTCCGCGATCGGAGATGATTCTCCTCGGGTTCCCGAAAATCACAGATTGCTTCCTCAAACGACTAACAACCTCGGCAGAACCCGTCGATTTGGTGGGATACAGCCATACGAACTTTGTGAAAGCGTCCACTACCACAAAGATATGGCGATAACTCTTTTTCGTAGAGGGTAACGGTCCAAGGTGGTCGACGTGGTAGGTGTCGAGCGGCAATTCTCCCTTGTCGATGGTATTTAGTAACCCTTCCTGTTTTCCCTGTTTTCTCTCAGCAAGGATACAGTCGATGCAACTCTGCACTACCTTTTCCACCTTTTCGCGCATTCCTCTGAACCAGTAATCCCTCCTTAACAACGCTTCTGTCTTGGTGATACCAAAATGACCGCGTTCGTGAGCTCGTCGAACCACCTGAGTTTGCATTGACTTTGGCACGACTAGTAACGGTGCGTCCCTTACTTCTCGATATAAAACACCGTTCTTTAGGACGTACCCATCGGCCTCATGTCGTTCTATGTTGTCTCGGAACTGTCGCAGGTCGTCTTCTTGCTGCTGTGCGTTCCTTATCCGCGCAACGATCCCTCGCTCGTCCTCGTCTATCAGCATGACCTCGGGTAGCGGATTCCGACTCAACGCATCAACATGCATCATACTGCTCCCGGTTCTGTGCTCCACCTTGTAATCGAATTCCTCCAAAAGGATCGCCCACCTCGCAACACGTACGCACAAGTCCCTCTTCTGCATTGTTAATACAAACGCCTGGCAATCTGTGACGATTTTGAATGGGATACCGAGCAGGTAGACGCGGAACTTCTTTAGCGCTTTTACGATGGCCAGAACTTCAAGCTCGTAGCTGGTGTATTTCTCCTCAGCCGGCGAAGTCTTTCCGCTCGAATAATATACAGGGTGAAAAGCGTTGTCCTCAGTGTCGCGTTGCAACAAAATTGCACCGTATCCCATACTACATGCATCTGTATGCAGCTGAGTTTCCGCCCCCACGCAGTATAGCTTCAACACCGGTTTCTCGCTCAGCGCTGCTTTCAGTCTTACAAACGCTTCTCGCTCGCGCAACTCGAACCTAGATTATCGCACTTCGATGCGATGTGTCCATACCCCCTACATTTGAAGCACTTAGGTCCTCTCGACTTGTTTGGACACTCCGCACACACGTGGTCCGCATTACCGCAACTGTAGCATCGCGCCTTTCTCGTATCTCCAGATCGACCGGGTTCCTTGTTCTTCTCGGTTTCGGCCAGCTTCGCCATCGGCTTTATTCTGCTACTTTTCGGCTCCCTAAGCTTCGTCCTCACCTCCATATCATTCTTCATCTCTTCGTACTGCTTGAGGCGTTCTTTCAGCTGTTTCATGTCCCGAGCTTCGTACAGCACGGCCTTATTCGCGACTTCGTCGGGAATACCCCGAATAATATACTTGATTTGCGACCGTACATCAACTCTTCCTCGCTCCGCAATATCACGCATCCTATTTACGTATTGTTGCAGGCTCTCGTCCGGTCTCTTCGTTCTATTTGCTAACTCCTGATGTACCTGTAGGTCGCATACTTCCTCTTCGTACTCTTCTTTTAGCGCCTGTCTCATCTGCGCCCAGGACTTCGTGCATTGTTCTCGCCGTACGAAGGATTTGGCGGAGCCTGTGAGCAATTTCTTAGCAACCCCTACCATCCGCAGGTCTGACCAACCGTACTCTTCCGCCATGTCTTCGAAGCTCTCGATCCACTGATTTATACCTGGCAGATCGTCCCCGCTAAATTTCTCCATCGTGTCCTCTATGTCTCTAAAATTCGGCATCGAACCAGCGCATGCCTTATGGTGACATTCATCGTGGTCCTGACACGCCGCTCGCATGCCTCTCTTGTATTCTCGCACGCCTTTTTTATCGTCCTTGTCTTCACTTTCGTCGTCGCTTTCTTCTTCCGACGATACATCGTTTCCTTCTAGGGCCGCCTGTAGCCGTGCGCGTAGTTCGGATTTCTTTCCCGTTACTTTTAACCCCAAGCTAAAGAGACGCGCCCTCAGCTCTTTCGTCCTCAGCTTCTCAAGGTCTTCCTCTCCTTCCTGACTACGCTCGGCTCTCTGCTTGCTTGGTTCTTCGGCACACTTCGAATCCTTAGGAGTAGATCGGCCAGGTTTGCACGCTCTGTTCAATCTGGCAATCAGCACTGATCTCGCACCGGATATAGGCAGATTCATCCGTGCGAGCTTACTCCTCAGCTCCTCCAGCGTCAAATCCTCTTCACCCGACAATCGTTCGTCTTCAACGTTTGCCATTTTATTCTATTCTTTTCTACTCCCGCACAAATAACTCCGTTAAATCGTGTCGTTCTCTGTCTTATTCAATCCCGGACGAGCCCCCACTTGTAATATCGTGGAAATTGAGAATATAAATTTTTCCCGATTAATTACAATTTATTAATAACTGATTGAATATACAGATGTAAATTGGACAGAAAACAATGTTTGATTAACGAAATTAAGTGCGATACACGTATCTATATCAAATGACTTTACAGTTATTTGAAAACTCCCGTTACAACGAATCTAACACACACTCTCTCTCTCTCTCTCTAGCAACTCTAACAACTCTGCAACACTGACAACTCAGACGACTCGATTAGCTCAACTCTGCTCTTCGATGTCTCGATTAACTCTCAACTTCACTTCTCAACGTCTCGATCAACTCTGACTCTCGCAACACACCTGCTCGGTCGTGCTCGCTCTGCTCTTGCCCTCACACACACACACACACACACACACACACTTTTCGGCTCGCATACATGACCTCTCGGTCGTCCCCTTTTTGAAACACGAAACCGTTGCTCTGTTCTAACGTTGTTTATTGTTTTTCTCATATCTCTGTAAGAACTAGGTGACTTAGTGTAAGAACTAGATGAGTCATATAGGCGCTCTTAAACGTAAACGAACCACAGAAGGACGATTTACACGGTTTTTTCTAATCTCAACCGATCTTTAATTTAAATTACTTTATGATATTACAATATAATATAATATAACATTCCTACATTTATACTGGTCGGAGGAGAGTCGGAAAACTCAAATTCGTCTTCATTCGACGGTTGCATGTAGCGGCGACATTTTCTTGCCCGGAGTTTATTTGTTCTTACATTACTTGTAATCTAACGGTCTTGATACTCCGAGGCAAAACAACATGATTTGAAATGTCCTCTGATCCATGTCCCGCTACAACGATCTCGGACGACCTCGTTCTGACACTTTGGAACAACCGCTTCCCAGTGAATACACAACGGGTTCTGGCCGCCATAAGGGAAACTAGTGTGGATGCCCTGACCATAGTAGGAGACCAGAAACCGAACAGATAGCAGCGCTCAGCGGGCATTCGAACCACCCTGCGCACCCACGGTGTACGACTGGGTAAGCCGACTAATAGCGCAAATTGGCGCGCTGCTCTTCGACAGTGGTCACCACCACGATTGCAATCCTCGAATTCCCGAGACATGATGCAGCAAAATGGCCCCTGCTACTACCACGAGACCTTCCAAGACTGTGCAAGAAAGTATCGTTCGCTGCATTTTCGTGGAAGGCAGGAGTTCGAGTATTTCTTTCTTCGTGGACACGCGTGCCTACCTATGTATGTACACGCGCAATAAACTACGCGAGTCCGCAACAAAGACGACTATGAACTGTTTGCGACCAACGGAACGCGCATCGCGACTTACGATACGATTCTGGTGTCACTGAACCTCTTTTCGACGAGACTTCAAATGAATTCAAATGGATCCGCGAAGCAAACGCCTAATCGACATGACCACCAACCTGTCCGCAAGAGGATACTCGGCCACGACACAGTGTCGATAAAAATGATCATCGGTGAATCGACGTATCACCAACTCCTCGCCGAATTTCCGGGCATAACGCGTCCGCCTGTTTTCGGACGAAAAAAAATTCGACACGGAGTGGAACACCACATGAAGACCATACTTCCAAATTTTCCCTATCGCCACGTATAGACAATAAGAAGCTGCTTCCATATATCTGTTGGAGATGAAAGGACATCGGAGCCTTCCCTTTGGAACTTCGGGAAAATCCCTTAACACCGTAATCTAGATTCTATCTTAGGCGTAATTAAACAATTGTCGTCTTTCGATCCGATTGTATATGCTCGAGATTTGTGATAATGAGCTTGGGCTCGAGGCGACAGCCAGTCGCCGACCGTAGCCGCGGTCACGGGATGAACGTTTTTACCTAATAGAGGTATAGAGTAATTCTATAGCTCTCCTTAAAAGAAATATTCGTGGCGGCACGCGACAGTAAACATTCCAACGGTTTCCGTCCCGTGGCTCGCCACACGCAGACCCTATTCTTCGAGTAAGATGATTGCCAGATATCGATGCGTCTCCGCAGTACATGTTCCGCTAGCCTGAGGGCCCGTTATAAATCTGAAAATTTAGCTAACTAAAGTCCTTCAAACAAACAGTCTTTGTCCCAACTACGAGAAGATAGAGGAGACTTATTTCTTCAACGAACGACGTCTCCCACTAGCGACTTTCCCTCGAGGGCGGCTAGCATCTTTTTCTAACCACCGATATGGAGATTGACCAATTAGCAGCAACGCCAATTTCCCTTACTTTCTGAACGAAGGCTATCCTCGAGGAATCCGATGATCTCATCATCATAGTTTTTCTCTGTGGCATCATCGGGACGGAAAGTCATTCCTTCTTGCGACCCCATCGACGAATAGAGTAACACCTTACGATCAGTGATTATTACGCGTCCGACTTAGATTTAGTGAGCACGTTCATCTATCATCCCGTCGACCGCGGATTCGTTATTGAACCTAGGATCATTGTCATTAGTTTCTCGAGTATCTAATTACCACGGTTACTTGTCCAGTTCTATGATAATCGTATTCGCACTAGTCAATGTCTTCTCTATTGCATTACGACAACGTGTAATCCAAACGAAGATTCGTTTCACGCCCCTAACCCTAATTCTAATGTAAACCCGATATATCTATTACTAAAATACGTCTTATCCTCGACAATTTTTCCCATCAATCAAAAATTCACGGAACACCGCTCTTGCCTGCCTTACAAATGTAATATCATAAAGAAACTTCCGAGCAGCCGACTATATCAAACGGACTGTATCGAAGTTTTACTGTAATATTTCCATACTTTCAGATTTTTCCCCAACACGCGACTTGACGAGTAGATAGCTGCAACTATATAAAACTAACTAAAATAATTTTAAACCACGAGAAAATTTCCGAAATAACAAAAATCTCCAATGTAACGGCTCAACCACGGTGGAACTTCGACCAGACTCTATCTCTGCCAGCAAACAAGAGGTCCATAAGGTGGCGACCTCTTCCCAAAGTTGCGAGTGGACATCGAACACTGCGTCTGACACATACCGAACCGTACAACAACATGGCGTATCGAGAACCAAACCGCCATTTTGTTGGGAACTTTCATTTAGAAAATTACTCCCATTCCGACTTATTCCATGTTATTAACCAATGTGATTAAAATAACTCCACTTTCCCAATCTTATACTATATTTACATGCATTAAACATGGTCAACACATTTCAACTATCCTTGAATATAGTGATAACTCAAACAGTATTCGAAGGTCACTGACAATAATATGATGATATCAACAAATTAAACATACACAACTTTATACACTTAAATAACTAAATTAAATAACTAAAAAAGCGGTAGGCAAATAACATGAAAAATAAATAAAATTAATTACACTCAATAATGCAACTTATCTCTCGACTCTATCTCAGCCGGGCGCAATGTGATTATAGAGGGAGCCATCATCCCAATATGGCGCCAACTGTTTAATATCTTACACGGTACTCTCGTCCGACGCAGGCGCAGCGATCTCGAGATCGAGCTCTGAAGAGCAGGTCGCTATCACAACATGGCGGCGAATGCCAGTTTCCGTAAGCGTCGCCTATACTCGCGCCGATCAAGTGTATTACAAGCAGTATTACAAAATGGTTAGAAAAATCGCAATCTTCGACCTCATCAAGGCTCTAGCAACAACAAAGCATCTGTCATGCCATGGATTCTTACTACCGTTAACAATCTAACACGCTCGTCAACAGCTCAAATGTCAACATTGGCCATTCAACTTATTACCTGCACTCTAACTGCTAAGTACCATAGGCCATGTGCAACCGTTAATTAAATTCATTCAATATTGTTCAATTTAATTAATTAATTTCAATTTAAGGAACGGCACTGCAGCCCTGTCAATAAATAACTACCAAGCATATCACCCTGGTAAGGTGAGCCAATTTTTATATATAACTATCTTACTTTTCATTATAAATTCTCAAATCATACTACTATATCTTAGATTAACTGCTTCCACTTTAATCAAAATGATACTGTTACAACTTTGATTTAATGTTACTACGTTCTTCTACAAATTTAATCAAACATTAAATTTATTTAATTTTTAGGGACTGCATGCCTGGCCGTGTCAGTGATAAAGAAATTTATCCTCTTTCCCCTTGAGAAGGTAAGACTGATTATATAAATAACTATTTCTTTTATTCACAATTCTCAAATCCCTCAAATGTGTTTCCGACTTTAACCATTAACGTTCTTTTATATTTAAGCTCCAATGACTACCACTTTATTTTGATATTTATTATGTTTTCTAACTTACTTTAATCATTATATTATACAAAAAAAATGATTTTTTTTTATGGCGCAAGGCCCATCAATACCAATGATTCATCCACTTTCCCTTTGGCAGAGTAATACTGCTAAACAAAATCACTATTTCGTTTTAATTTCCAATTTCTAATCCTACATATGCGTTTCTTATTAACGCTTATTAGTACATAACCCAACCACGACAACAGCTATTTTCATAATAAATATTATAAATTTAACTTTTATAAAATCCATATCTATTATATTTTATTATTATATCTTCCTGCTTGACATTGGATGTCTATAAGCCATTCTTGATCTAATCATAAATATTCCTATTGTTTTTAATACTAGATACACCAATTTTGACCGATAAGCCATTTTATTTTAATTCGGTTCATCCTGTTTTTTATTTATTGGTTTACCTCCTTTGTTTTCAACTTTACCTCCCTCGTTCTATTGTAATATCGTGGAAATTAAAATATAAATTTTTCCCCGATTACTTACAATTTATTAATAATGAATTGAATATACAGGTATTAATTGGACAAAAAACGATGTTTGACTGAAACTAAATGCGATACTCGTATCTATCTCAAATAACTTTACTCTCTCTCTCTCTCTCTCTCTCTCTCTCTCTCTCTCTCTCTCTCTCTCACTCTCTCTCTCTCTCTCTCACTAGCAACTCTAACACTCACAACTCGATCAATTCTCCCAACTCTACTCTTCGACGTCTTGATCAACTCTGACTCTCGCAACACACTCACTTTTCGACTCGCATACTCTGACTTCTCGGTCATCGCTCCTTGAACCAGAAACCGTCCTTCTGCTCTAGCGTTGTTTATTGTTTTTCTCGTTTTTCTCGTATCTCTGCACGCTCATGTTTTGCAAGAACTAGGTGACTTTAGTCACATAGGCGCTCTTCAATGTAAACTAACCGCAGAAGGACGATGACACGGTTTTTTCTATTTTCAACCGATCTCTAATCAATCTCTTTTCTTTTACGATACTACACTATGCTAAATTTATTTCGAATAACCTTAACCATAATTTAGTTATAATTAACTTCCTGTGTACTTCTATTATGTAGCGATATATACATATACCACGATTAATTTAATTTATTTTATTACCTAATTGGGACGAATTAGTCGATGATTATCTACACCTAACTTTCTGGTTCTTCATATTATAGGCAAGCTAATCTATTAGAATAAGTACCAAATTTATTGATTAATTTCTACATAGCGATCAATTTATTATGATCTCATTAACCTTACTATACCTTACTATACTTTAACTACAGCTTCTTACTACTACTCAATCCAACCCAATGCTAACAAAATCGCATTTTACATGGCCATTGCCCAAATTGACCTTTATTTAACAATGAACTACGATTATTTAAACTCTAAACATCGGCACTTAATGCAAGAATATTCAAACTGTATACATAATTAATATTCGATATTAAATTAGATATTTATTTTAATTACACGTTGACTTTATTATCTACCCTATCTTTCTGTCTATGACCTACGTCCACCTTAATATGTGACTCGTAGTTATTCATTCGTTGTAGTTCCCGAACCGTAATTATACTTTATTTCAATTCCTATTCTAGTCAAATTCTAATTTCTATTTCCTTTAATTTAGCCAATAGATTAACTTAATATTAATTTAGCTCACTTTAACTTTAATTAAAATCCACTAAACGGCTACTCACTCAATAACATTAATCGTTATATCGATTTTAGCCCCGCTACGTCTTCCAATTTATCCTGCGACTTCTCGCATCCGTTAAACCTTCTCATCTTATGCAAGTCAACAATAAACTAAAATCACTGTACGTACCCATGACACCCCCATTCGTCTCAAATGGGAATTATCCACCACTATTTAGCTCCTTAAAAATTGGTATTTCTCATGTTTCCTTTAGACTAATTCCACCCACGTTATGACACATCTACCCCTAACCAACTACTATTACAACTAGCCTTATGCTCACAAGCGGGAGCTCGCGGCAAACATGTCCGCAAGCAACGGCGTCTCGAGTCGAACTCCAGTTTTGCTGCTAATTAAACTCGGTTGTCTGATTTCTAAGATTTTATGTGTTTTACATAATACGTCGATCTGCACATTTTTCGTAAAGATAATGTAGTATCGTGGACGCGGGGCCTAGGGGGTGTCGTGCGAATTGTAAACGAGCGATTGCTGAGCGTGTGCATGATGGGGCTTAAACAAAATATATCAGACAAAAGACAACGGGTTGCTAAGAGACATAAACGAATTAACGGCAGTATAAGTTGAAAAGCCAGAGAGTGCGGATTGCGTTGTCGAGATAGTGTTGTTAACGTTGTTGAGAGAGAGTTAAATCTGTGTTGACAAGAGTTGTTAATTAATTATAATACGCTGTCACGATTAGTTCATGTTAAATAACCATTGTTTTCTGTTTAATCCATTTCTTATTAATAAACTAACTAATTATTATATTTACGATACTACAATAATGATATAATGATTTTCAGTCTGTAAAGGTACAAAGGTCAACTCTTCCAGCTTGAATACAGCTGTAGCGGCACTCGACAGCAAACTTTCCAACGGTTTCTGTCCCGTGGTTCGCTACACAAAGACCCTATCCTTCGGACAAGATGATTGCCAGATGTCGATACATTCTTACAGAATATTTTCAGCTAGCCTAAGGACCCGCTATAAATCTTAGGATTTATTTTAGCTAAGGTCCTCCAAAGAGACAAAAAGTCTTTGTCTGAACATTCCCTATACCTACCACCCACTACGGGAAGATACTGGAAATCTACTTTCCTCACGTATGACGCTTCCCGCTAGCAACTTTCTCTCCAGGGTGGTTTTTTTTTTATTTTATTTATTGAAATTACAATCAATTCTCGCATTGAGAATTTTCAGTAATTTTTCTAGCGTGGCGCAGTGACATGGCTAATTATTTATAACAAGTTAATACTTATTACAGATAAGTATAATTTATAAGTAAGTATTTTAAATAAGTAAATATTCCTTAATTTAGATAACTAATTGAATCTAGCGTCAAGGGTGGTTAGCATCCTTTTCCAAACACCAACTCAAAATTAGCGAATTAACAGCGACGTCCATTTCCCTCACTTTCCGAACAAACGCTTTCCTAAACGAATCCGATGATCTTGTAGCGTAAAAATTAAGTTAAAACAAGAAACTTGTCAATTTCCGAATAGGAGATCGATTTCTTTTATTTTCCACTCAATTTGTACAGTATGACTTTTGGTTCGCGATAATACACTTTTGATACTTGGGCTAGTTGAGAATTGTTACAGACTGACTGGATGATGATGAAGGGTGTATTTATATTGTTTTATTCGTCGGAGTGGGAGAAGGCTTTGCTCGTACTTGTCATATATTTCGGAGAACGGCTAGAGTGACCGAATGCCACCCAGGCGGCTGAGAACGGATGGTGACCGGACGGTCACACGTGATAAGGCGCTCGGAATTTTGGTTTATCATAAGGCTGCTCGAATTTCACCGGTGACATTCCCCCCTTCTTAGATCGAACTTGGTCCCTCAAGTTTCCTTCAGAAGACTTTTGTGGAATCGGACTTGACGTGGCTTGAAAATTACGGCTGGTTCCTCCTCATTCTCTAGGTCGTATGTGTTGGTTGGAATATAGATGTTGGGTGTCGTGGCCAGGGTGCTTGATACCGGTGGGGTTGTCGCATTGTGGCTATTGATTATGGTTTCATTTCGGCAGCAAAATAAATTGATACATAATTTGTTCGGTATACATTTCCTGATGCATTTGAATACCCCTATTTTGTTTAATCCATATATACCTAGTATGCCTAATGCTATGTATCCTAATATCTGGAGCGTGGTTAGTCCCCAGTACTGTATATTTTTGATTCTATGTTCGAAATTAAGAGTTTCTATCTCGTCGCCTATTTTATCGATCGTGGTTTTATAGCCTTGTAAATTATCTATTATCTTTGGTGCTCGCTCGAGTTTATCTAACAGATGAGTGAAACTATCGTTTGTTTTGAGCGCTAGGGTTTTTGTTTTGATTTCGTATTCGACTTCGTTTTTTGTTTCGCCTATACGCATGTGTTCATCTTTGTACAATATATCGCAAGAAGTGTTGGCTCTTATAATGGAAGGCTTGCCGAGTTTTTGCAAGGTATGTTTCGTTTGGCAAATTGTGTCTATTTCTATCGGATTTGCCGGTATCGCAATGTAGCAGTTGCTAGTTTTGAGCAGTATAAAGCTAATGTCTTCAATCTTAAGTACAGTTATTTGGCAATGTTCAATGCGAGGTTTGAAGTTTATTATTTCGCTGCGACAATCGGTTCTCGAGTTTCTGTCATAGATTGGTAGTGTTTGTTTACATATAGTGGTTCCGGCTCGATTTTTACAAAATTTGTTGAAGTACTCGATATCAGCGTTTATAAATGAAAGACCTGAGGTTAAATACATCTGATGTTCGACTGCTGGAGCCAAAAATACTCCATTTCTCTTACTCGGGATAGGATATACTTGTAACATGTTCCATTCTGTGTTAGAGACTAAGGGTACTATGATTTTGAAAAATATTTTGTTATCTATTGTGAAGAGTTTAAGATCACTGATGTCGAGTATGAATTGAAAATGTTCGGTTTTGGCAGAGATCGCGGTGTTGGACATCTGGCTACCTATTGCCTTGGCGTAATTTTTTATAAATTCATCGGAGTCGAGTATTTGTGGACTAATTATTCCCTGTTTGCCTAATATTATGACGTTAAGTATTTCATCTAATTGGAAGTGTAAAGTTTGCATCGCGGTGTCGAGTTTCATGATCATCTTAAGCATAAATCTATCGATATTTGCCTGCCGTTGTTGTTTTAATATATCGTTATGCGATTTCTCTAAGTGGTTTAGGTTTTCTGAGTTTAGAATTTTTCTAATAAGTGCTGTTTGATTAGCTATTATGGTCTTGATTTTATTATTGTCATCGAATAGTTTGTCCATATTCTCGTTTATGACCGTAAGATCGTCATCGTCGAGAGTTCCGAACAGACTTTTCGATACGGAACCTACGATGTTGAGTAAACCTCGTGTGTTTCGGGTATGTGTTAACGCTTTCAAGTGTTTTGCGAGTTGTTTTAGGTTATTGATACGATTTTGTAATCCGTCTAACCCTTCAGCGTATTCTTTGCTGATTGCATGCGAGTCTATTGTAAACGTATATGATTCTATTGTGTTTATCTGCTCGTATATGTCGCTAGTGTCTAATCCTACTATAATATTGGCAGTATCGCTGTACAAATATCCTTTTCCTATGTTTTCTACGAATACAGAGTTTCTTTCTAATGGTGTAATATTTATTTGCGCGGATACTATTCCGGCAAAGAGGAGCGTCGACTTTATCAATCGTGTATGGTCCTAACCATTCCACATCAAGTTTATGCCTTTTATGATCGTTATGTATTAAAACGGAGTCTCCTTCTTTGAAAACTGATTGAGGTTTTATAATTATACGTTTTTGATCACGCTGATATCGCTGTTTACTTTTAATCAATGTTTCGCGGGCGTGTCGGAGTCTAGAGTCCCATTCTTTTTTGCGGAACGTGACTTCGTCTGCGTATGTGCGTTGAGGATTCTTGGATATTGTGGAGGGAAGATTGGCTTGGTGTCCGAATGTAAGTTCGAATGGCGTGTAACCAGTGGAGTCGTGTATCATTGTGTTATATGCAAGGCATACAAAGTTAAGTTGATCGTCCCATTCTTCATCCGAATTTCGCTGTATCGATTTTAACATGTCCGTTACTACTGCGTGTGTTCGTTCTAAAGATCCGTTACTTTGTGGGTGGAAGGATGTCGTTTTGATATGTTTGATTTTGAACGCGTCTTCGTACTGTTGCATCAAACCAGATATAAAATTCTGTCCGCGGGCAGTTAATATCTTTTTTGGAGCAGAAAAGACGTAAATGTAATGATTCAAGAGTGCGTTCCAAATTGTTTCCGTTTGCTGAGTTTTTAGTGGCACGAGTATTAAGTATTTTGTCAGTTCGTCATGTATGGATAGAATGTACTGATTGCCTTTCTTCGTCTTTTTCAGTGGGCCTAATAAGTCCATAGCAATTTTATCGTTTGGTTCGAGGGGTGTGTCGGTGATACAAGGTTCTTCGCGCGGTCTGATACGTGTAGTTTTGGTTATTTGACAGGTGTCGCATGATTCTATATGTTGTTGTATGCGTTTCATCAAATCTGGTATTCTGTGCCGTTTATGAATGCGGTCGTATGTCTTTTGTATACCGGGGTGTCCTACTAAATCGTGATTTTCTTTTAATAATTCGTCTATTTCTTCGTCGCTATATGTTTGGATTGGTTCCCATGCAAAATTTAATTCTTTTACGGTGTCGTTCAGGAATAATAAAATTCGTTTGATCGCGTTCTTCTCGGTTTCTGTGAAACTGTCGTCGCCTGTGCCTATCTTCTCGTTTGTATGAATAATTTCGTTTAATTTAGTTAACCATTCGATTCTGTCGTAATTTCCTAGCTCTGTTTTGGATAATTGATAGAAAGATTTATGGTTCGGAGTCATTTTGAGAACTTTGGGTAACGCGTCGGTAGATTTTTCCCAATCGTGATACTTTTTATCGAGTTCTATGTTCAAATTTTCGCGTTGTCTGGTCAGAACATGTATTCTAGATAGTGCGTCGGCTGCAGTATTATCTTTTCCTTTCGTATATTCTATGTCGTATTCATATTCTTCTAGTTTTAATCGCCATCTCATCAAGCGTGATGAGGGGTCTTTGCAGTTCTGTAGCCATTTTAGCGCTTGGTGATCGGTTCGGATGAGGAATTTCCGCCCTAACAGATATTGTCGGAGGCGTTTTACGGCCCATACTATTGCTAAAAGTTCTTTTTCTGTAGTGGAATAATTTCGTTCCGGTGGGTTTAGAGTTCGCGAGATATAACAACATGGATGTCCGTCCTGTGATAAGATCGCACCTATACCTTCGTTACTGGCGTCAGTCGTTAATGTGAATTGTTTTGCAAAGTCTGGGAATTTTAGTACGGGTGATGAACAGAGTTTGTCTTTTAATGTCTGGAATGCTTCCTGGGTTTTATCTGTCCAATGAAATGGTGTCTCCTTTTTTGTAAGTTCGGTCAATGGTTTCGCGATTTTGGAAAAGTTTCTGATGAACTTACGGTAATAACCTGCTAGTCCTAAGAAAGATTTGATGTCTGTGGGATTACGTGGCTGTTTGAAATTGCTAACGGCTTCTAATTTTTTGGGATTTGGTTTTACGCCTTCGGCGGTTACTATATGTCCGAGATATTCCAATTCTGGTTTGAGAAATTCGCATTTGTCCGGCTGTATTTTGAGTCCGAGTTCGCGTAAGCGTTGCAATACTATCGCGAGGTTGCTATTGTGCTCTTCAATCGACTGTCCGAATATTATAATGTCGTCTAAATATACGAAGCAATGTTTATTTATGAGTCCTCTTAGCGCGGTATCCATCATGCGTTGAAATGTTGCGGGTGCATTCTTTAAACCGAATGGCATTCTATTGTAATGATAGTGTCCTTGTGGTGTGGAGAATGCTGTGTATTTCTTAGAGTCTGTGTCCATTGGGATTTGGTGGAATCCGGAAGATAAATCGAGGGCTGAGAAGAATTTTGCGTTGCCTAGTTGGGATAGTATGTCGTCTATGTCAGGTAATGGATATGCGTCTTGGTCAGTTAGCTCGTTTATTTTTCTGAAGTCTATTACAATTCGCCATTTCTGTTTCCCTGAGGCGTCTGCCTTTTTTGGTACTACCCAGACTGGTGAATTGTAAGGAGAATCAGATGGTTCTATGATGTTCTTTTGTAGCATTTCGTCCATTTGTCGTTTGATTTCTTCTTTGTGGCATTCAGGCGGTCGGTAAGATTTTGTGTTAATGATTTTATTTTCTTTTAACGTTATTGTGTGTTTAGCAAGGTTAGTACATGGTAACAAGTCGGTCTCTAGATTGAATACGTCAAGGTAAAACAGCAATATTTTTTCGATTGGTTCGCGGAGAGTTTTTTCTATATGCGAAAGTCTGACTAAATCTTTAAATGTGGAGACTTGATCGTACGTGTTTGAATTTTCGATAAAATTGGTCATTTTGGCTGGGCACTCACCACCATTGATAAAGCATATCGTTGTCGGTTTTCCTTCCAGGTAGACTGTTTTTGACACTGCTTGTTTTGGAGGTACGTCGTTTTCCTGTTGCAATAAAAGAATATTATTGTCAAGTTTTAATTGTTGATTTGAAAGTTCAAATTTGAATTTAAATAGAGCTGGTAAACCGAGTATGCCGTCTTCTATAATTGGAAAGTTGTCTTCTACTATAAAGAATTCTAGAGTTTTGCCAAATAGTTTTACCAAGGCGTGTTCGTTAGTTTTAAATTTAGAGTGTCCCATCGAGAATTTTCGTTCTTTTGTTATTTTAGGTCGTAATACGCATCTTCGTTTAAGTATGTTAATTCCTGCTCCGCTGTCAACGAGGAATTTATGTCGCCGTCCGTCGGATCGTAAAAGTACTGTGGGGAGACTTCCTGTTGTGGCGTTAATTCGTAAGTCTGGTCTATTGGTTCCTCTGTTTCTTCCTTGTGTGTCTCGAGATTGTGGATCGCTGGTGGTCTCGGAAATTGGCTGGGTGTTTGAAAATTTCTGCATTGACTAGAGACATGTCCGATCTGATTGCATTTGAAGCATTTGAATTGAGTCCTTAGGGCAAGTGGCATTTGTTCAATTTGCCGGAAGCTTCTTGGCATTGGATTAGGTGTTGGAGTTGGTTTTTTAATGATTAGGTTGGGATTATTAGTCGTTAGTCGTCGCTGTTCAGGGAGTCGTAATCGTTCCATCGGTTTTGGTCGTCGATTTCGATCTTCCCTGAAGAATCGCTCTATGTCGGTGGTTCTTTTCTCGGCTTCAAGGATATTGTATGGTGGATTGGCGAGTAGTAATAGTCATATTTCGGGTTTCAGGCCTTGAATAGAATCGGTTAAGAAGTCTCTTAAAATCCTGTCGTTCATAGCTCGTCTAGTAATTTCGTCACAGCATTCGTTCGTTATACTGTATTCTAGCTTATTGAGCGCTCTGCGGAATCTGATGATATAACTTTGCACACTTTCGTCGTGACACTGTCTCGTTTTGCGTAGCTGGTCTTGTTGTTCTCTAACGGAGTCTTGGGTGGCTACGTTTCGTCGTAGGGCATCGTACAGGTGTCCGTATTCGTTGATCGGTATATTGCGGATGGCCATTGCGGCTTTACCCGTGATTTTCCCGATTTTGATCATTTTTAGTAATAGCGTGGGCTCGCTACACATGGCTCGCATTTCACGTACTTCGCGGATGAACTCTTCTACTCCGATATCGTCTTCGCCGTTGAATTGTGGAATGCATGTTATCGCGTCTTTGGCCCGTAAGCTCGGAATTGCGGTAGACGGTCTTCGTAAGAGGGATGGTTGTCTGCTTCTGTTCGAATCGGAACGCATGGTTGGGAAGTTCTATCTGTCGCCGCAACAGATTCGTCCATGGTAATAAGGGAGCCTAGTTTTGTAGTAGCGTCGTGTCCTATTTTTATTTTGAAGATATTTTTGCCTAATAGTTCTATCTCCGCTGTACGCTTCTTATTTTCACTGTCGGCTGTCCGTTGTGTCTCTTCTATACATCGCGTAAGAAGTTCGATTTGTTTTTGTATCATGTCGAGTCTGGCAAGAATCGAATTATCCGTAGCTCCGTTTGTAGAAACGGTTTCAATAGTTTCGACTTTGTCCTTTCGTGATGTAGACATGATTCTAATCGGGCTTATTGTACTATCGTAGCTATTTGAACTCGAAACGCTTGAGAAACTTGGTTTTCTCACACGGTAATGAAAAAATGAATCCAGATTTCTAGCTTACCGTGGTAGTTATGACCGTTGAGGAGTCTCTGGGATGTTTCCTCTCTGGTTGGTTTTTTTTTTGGATTCCGAATCTTATTCGTAGG
The DNA here is from genome assembly GCA_930367275.1 of Bombus pratorum. Lineage (NCBI taxonomy): Eukaryota > Metazoa > Arthropoda > Insecta > Hymenoptera > Apidae > Bombus > Bombus pratorum. The sequence goes on along the minus strand of OV883995.1, from coordinate 3,944,598 downwards.
CTTGCTCTGCGCTGACCGTAGTCCTCTCGTCTAGTTTCACCGTAGTGGAACGTTGAAAGTTGCTGCAGGGCTTCGTAGTAGCAAAGATTCGCGGTGGTTCGCTGATCCTTCGATCTTCAATGATGCGCGTACGCCGAAATCGTGGTTTCGTTTACACTGAAGCGAATGGATCCTGGCAGGATCGCCAAAAATGTAGCGTAAAAATTAAGTTAAAACAAGATACTTGTCAATTTCCGAATAGGAGATCGATTTCTTTTATTTTCCACTCAATTTGTACAGTATGATTTTTGGTTCGCGATAATACACTTTTGATACTTGGGCTAGTTGAGAATTGTTACAGACTGACTGGATGATGATGAAGGGTGTATTTATATTGTTTTATTCGTCGGAGTGGGAGAAGGCTTTGCTCGTACTTGTCATATATTTCGGAGAACGGCTAGAGTGACCGAATGCCACCCAGGCGGCTGAGAACGGATGGTGACCGGACGGTCACACGTGATAAGGCGCTCGGAATTTTGGTTTATCATAAGGCTGCTCGAATTTCACCGGTGACAATCTCGTATCCTTAGCCACACCCCATCATAGTTCTCCTCTGCAACATCATCGTGACGGAAAGTCAGTCGTTAGACGCCTGTCCGAATTGATAGTTGGTAGTTGGCAGCAATCACTGATTCGAGTTGTTCGACATCTCAGGCAATCATCGTCCGAACTCGTGTCGCATATCGAAACGCATCGACCCGAGTTCGAACTTGTAATCGCGAACCGCGAACCGATATTAGTAACCGCGAGTTTTACGCCACGTATACGTACAGAATATATTGTTAAATAAATATTTGTTGTTAAATATATTCGAGTGTTTCTTCAGTACCTATCACGCATATCACCTCACAGCAGTTGGGTAAGTTTTGACTGTCTGTTGGTTACTAATTAATTCGATTCTGCATTCAGGTAAACTAATTCTATTGTGACTTGAGTTCCCTTACAAATGTGGATGATCGCCGTTCGTTTATATGTGTTTGAGTAGTGGCTATTGACAAAGGTGTATTGTTCTAAGTTGGTTAATATCAGTTTCTACTACAGGTGCGATAAATACAGAGTTTTGCTTGAAAGGTATCGGATAAATTTTTGTTATTTTCTATTCGTTGTCTTCTAAAGGTGGTACAGTTAGTGGTACAGAAAGAAGTAGTTTTTATGTGTCGGATTTTGAAAGCTTGTTTAAATGTATCCATTAGTTTACACAAGAAATTTCATCCCATATCCGTGAGGATACTTTTACGTGCGGAAAATATGTACACATAGTGATCCAAAAGTTCGTTGATGATCGAGTTGGCTGTTTGGTCTCTTAAAGGGATGAGAACGAGGTATTTGGTCAATTAGTCTTGAATAGACAGCATAAATTGATTACTTCGTTTGGTTTTTGTGAGAGGTCTGAATATATGCATTGCGATTTTGTCATTAGGGTTAACGAGTGTGTCAGTTATTACGGGGTTGCTGTTTTGCTCTGATACGGTTCAATTTCTCTCGTTGGCAAGTTTCACAGTTTTGTATAAATTCTGTGATGTCTTGTTCTAGATTTGCCCAGTGATGGTGCTCTTGTATTCGTTTCACGGTGCGGTGTATACCTAAGTGTCCTACGATTTCGTTATTGTTTTGTTTGTTTATTGTATTTTTTGTTTTTGTTTATTATCGTAGTCTACTGGCGGATCTTTTCCAAATATTAGTTTAATTTGAAGGAATCTCGTTGTCAAGAATCTTAACATAAGTTGAATGTTTACTTTTTCTAACGTGCTGAAGCTATTGTCGTTTATTCCTATTTGTAAGCATTCGTGTTTGGCATTTAGTAAAGCGTTTAGTTAATTGATATAACTAGTGTTGTTCGTTAAAGTCTCCTAGTTCGGTTTGTAATTTGTTTAAAGCGTGGTCTGTTAGGTTTTTGAGTTATTAGAGCTGGGCTTGTATTAGTTTCCAGTCGATACGGTCATCATAATAGTCTGGGTTTTCTAGATCGAATGATACGGATTGAATTTCTTCATTGGAGATAGGATACAATCGGGGTAGAGCGTCTGCAGCTATATTTTTCTTTCCTTTTTTATATTCAATTTCATAATCGTACTCTTCGCGTCTCAAGTGCCATCGCATGAGTTTTGAAGGAAGATTCTTAACATTTTTTAAGCATTTTAAAGCTTGATGATCATTTTGAATCTTAAATTTTCTATCAAGTATGTATTGCCTTAGTCTTTTGATTGCCCATGCTATTGCTAGTAACTCTTTCTCGGATGTGGAATAGTTTTTCTTAGGAGGGTTCAAGGTTCAGGATATATAACAGCATGAATGTCCATGTCTCTTGGAAGAGTATTGCTCCTAATCCTTCATTGTTTGCATCTGTTATTAATGTAAATGTTTTTTCAAAGTCTGGTTATTGTAGTACAGGAGCTTTACAGAGTTTTTGTTTTAGTGCGTCAAATGCAAACTGTTGTTTATCAGTCCAGTGGAATGGAGTGTCTTTCTTTGTGAGATCTGTCAGTGGTTTCGCGATTTTAGAAAAGTTGCGTATCAATTTTCAGTAGTACCCAACGAGGACTAAGAATAATTTTATGTGAGTCGCGGTTTTTGGTATTTTAAAATCTTTCACGGCTTGAATCTTTTTGGGATTGGGATTTACTCATTCCTTTGTTACTATGTGTCCTAGATATTCTATTCTGTCTGGTTGTATTTTTAATCCTAAATTTTGTAATCTGTCTAATACAATAGCTAGATTTCGGTTATGTTCTTGGATGGTGCTTTCGAATTTTATGATGTCGTGTAGGTATACGAAACAGTTATTTCCTACTAATCCCCGTAGCGTGGTATCCATCATGCGTTGGAACGTTGCCGGAACGTTATTGAGTCCGAAGGGAATGCGATTATATTCTTTTTTATTATTATTATTTAATTTGTACTTTGTACAATTTGTCCAGCTGGATATTTGGTTAATTTTTCTAACTGAATTGCTAAATAACACGTGGATGGCTACCCCCCGCGGGATACCATCTTCGAGTTTGACTATTTTATTTCTTTAGTGAGGTCAGTGGAGTGCTTTCTTTTTAGTCTTCTTTCTATGAGAGTTTTGCTCGCTTCAACAGCCAACTGGTTTGGATGTGTTGCCGTTCTTTCCTTGTATTTTTCTGCGAACCTCCCGATTTCTTCCTTGACCATTGGCATTTTTAAGTCTTTACGTAAATTCTCGGTTCAGACGTTCCATGGGGTGTTGACTATTGTTCTGAGTATCTTGGATTGCAGCGACTCTAGTTTATACATGTGGCTCATTGCTGCTGTCCCCCATTGTGGTATTTCGTACGTCCAAATTGGTTTTGTTATCGTTTCGTAGATTTTTAGTTTATTTTCTATGCCGTGTTTAGAGTTCCGACTAGTTAGCCAGTACATCTCCCTTCTTTTTATCTGTATTTTGTCTATAATTGATTTAATATGTTGTTTTCATGTAAGTTAATGTGTTTAAGTCCTAGGTGTTTAACTTACATTGTTTGTGTTATGTGCGTGCCTTTCAATTGGATATTGGGTGGTTTCCGTTTTCTTAGTGTAAATGTAATACGGTTGCATTTACTGGGGTTTGCTTTTATTTGCACTTAAATGCACTGCTTGTCACACTTTCACTAAAGCACAGTTTCTCACGTCTGTCTAGCTCGGCTGCTCATTTAGAACTGATGCGATTATAATGGAAGTGTCCTTGTGGCGTTGAAAATGCAGTATATTTTTTAGATTTTTGTTCCATAAGTATTTGGTGAAATCCTGACGAGAGGTCTGGGGCTGAGAAAAATTTAGTTTTGCCTAAGTGATCGAGTATTTCGTCCGAATATGGTAGAGGATACTTGATCTGTTTGCTCGCTTAATTTTCTGAAATCCATAACGATTTTCCATTTTTGTTTGCCTGATGCGTCTAACTTCTTTGGAACTACCCAAATTACCGTGTTATATGGCCTATCCGATGGTTCTATGATTTGTTTGTTTAACATGTCGTTCATTTGAGTTGCAATTTCTTTTTTATGACATTCGGGAAATCTGTAAGATTTGATGTTTATAGGTTTTTCTGTTTTTAGTGTGATTGCATGTTCGGTTAGGTCGGTGCATGGTAGTGAGTCTGTTTCCATGTTAAAAAGGTCTAGGTAATTGATAAGGAATGGGAGTTCGATTATTCCATCTTCGATTAGGGGAAAGTTGTCAGGAACTGTGTGGGATTGGTAATTCTTCTTAAGCATGGTTAGATTGCAAATTTTGTCGGTGGTGTGTTTGCCATTTCCCAATAGGAAACTCTTTGAATTAGAGGTTTGGACGTTTAGTGAAGCCTTTTCTTTTATAAGGTTTATTCCTGCTCCGGTATCAATGAGAAATCTGGCTCTTCCTCCGTTTCTTCGTTGCAATACGATTGATAATAATCTTCCGGTAGTGGTGCAGTTGACTCGGTACGTTTCTTCTGGATTCTCCGCCGTTTGTTTTACTCGAGGTGTGATCTTTCCTTGGTCGGCAAATGGAAAACTTCGAGTGTAGTAGATCTAGGTTCCGTGTCCGATTCGTGAACATTTGGAACAATTTAGTTTCATGCGGTCACCTGATGGTTGGCTAAAAGCTCGTGGTTGTGGATCGGTAGCATTTCGTTTAAATACGGGCGTAGTGTTATTAGATTGATTCTTTGGGCGGTTGGCAACACGATTTGCTTCTCGTAACCATTGTTCTCAATCTGCTACTAGTTGCTGGGCGAGATTCAGGTTTTTCGGATCGCTAGCTACTACTATCTGTCCTATTTCGTATCGTAAATTGAACAAATATGTCGTTAGTGCTTCGCGTTCTTCGATATCCATAGCTACGCGTTGTTCAGTCGGCGTGCGGGTTTCGTTTTGAACTGCGTAATTTAATTCGTTGAGTTGTTGTCGGAATCTAGAGTCGAAGGATTGTACGCTTTCTGTTATTCCTTGTTTTAAATTTTTCAATTTATCTCTGCAATTGCTAATAGTGGTTAGTGTCTTACAGCACATACGTCTACAGCACATACGTCGTCTCGACTCCGTAGTGTCTTAACAGTATGTATGACCTTTCCTGGTTGGAGGCCTTGTTCTTCGCCGAAGTCGTTTCTTGATCTAATTGTGACGTGACTAGTTCGTGGTCTTTGTGGATAGTACTTGGATGGGTGGTCGCCTGGGAACTCCGTGTAGCGTTGGCGAAGAGCGCTGGGCCCACCGCGCCTCCCGGTGGGGTTCGGGCTTGAGCGCTGGCAGCTCAGTGCCTCGGGCCGCCAAGTAGTCCGGTAAGGGAACCGGGCTGCCTGGCACGGCGGCTCCGGCGACGAGGCGTGGTGTAACAATGGCCACACACCTCTCCATCAGCGGTGGTATTAGGCGCGCGGGGGAGGCTCCGTTGCGACGCTCACACCGGTTCCCGGGCCTCTCTCGATCGCAGCCGGGACGGTCATCGTGGAGGTTTTAGTCGGTTGGAGTCCGACACTACCACGAAGCTTTTCCCAGAAGAAGCGGCCTGGCGTCCGTGCGGATTTCCTCCACGTAAATATATATGTCGGAGATGGAAGGACACCGGAGCCTTCCCTTTGGAACTTCGGGAAAATCCCTAAACACCGTAATCTAGATTCTATCATAGGCGTAATTAAACAATTGTCGTTATTCGATCCGATTGTATTTACTCGAGATTTGTGATAATGAGCTTGGGCTCGAGGCGACAGCCAGTCGCCGAACGTAGCCACGGTCACGGGATGAACGCTTTGTCTAGCAAAGGCATGGAGTAATTCTATAGCTCTCCTTAAAGGAAATATTTGTGGCGGCACGTGACAGTAAACATTCCAACAGTTTCTGCCCCGTGGCTCGCCACACGCAGACCCTATTCTTCGAGTAAGATGATTGCCAGATGTCGATGCGTCTCCGCGGTACATGTCCAGCTAGCCTTAGGGCCCGTTATAAATCTTAAGATTTAGTTGACTAAAGTTCTTCAAACAAACAGTCTTTGTCCCAACTACGGGAAGATAAGGGAGACCTATTTTTCAACGAACGGCGTCTCCCACTAGCAACTTTCCTTCGAGGGCGGTGAGCATCTTTTTCTAACCACCAATATGGAGATTGACCAATTAGCAGCAACGCCAATTTCCCTTACTTTCTGAACGAAGGCTACCCTCGACGAATCCGATGATTTCGTGTCCTTAGACACGCCCCATTATAGTTTTCCTCTGTGGCATCATCGGGACGGAAATTCATTCTTTCTTGCGATCTCACCGAGGAAAAGAGTAACACCTTACGACCAGTGAATATTACGCGTCCGTCATAGACTTTGTGAGCACGTTCATCCATCATCCCGTCGACCGCGGATTCGTTATTGAACCTAGGATCATTGTCATTAGTTTCTCGAGTATCTAATTACCACGGTTACTTATCCAGTTCTATGATAATCGTATTCGCACTAGTCAATGTCTTCTCTATTACATAACGACACGTGTAATCCAAACGAAGATTCGTTTCACGCCCCTAACCCTAACTCTAATGCAAACCCGACATATATATATAAAAAAAGAGATACTTGTTTGCGAATATCAGTGTGTGGAAGTATGTGCGTGTGCGCAGCGTCTCGAAAACAAAGGAATGTAAACTGTACAGTCGGTGAAGAGTCGGGTATGGAAGAAAGTGCTGAGACGCGTGCAAGTGTGTATCGATGAATATATAAGGAATCGTCCATGAAATAAATTTATTATTATTTTAATATTAATCCTCAGTATAAATTTAGTGTTCCTGTAACATTATTTCGGCTTCAAAGATCCACAATTTTCAACATGGTAGCAGAGCGTGGTTGCCGAGATTCAAGGTTAAGGAACCACGTGTAACCGGGAGTGAATGTATAAAAGTCGATTTAGAAAAAATAAAAAATTGGAAATAAGTTCTAAGAGATAAAAGGGCTATTGGCAGAAGAAATAAAAGGAATCTGGATAATAAAGAGAACTATTTTTGAAAAAGAAAAAAAGAGGGTGAAAATAAAAAACGAATCAAAATGCCAAGGGACGATGAAATTAAGGTTCAAATATTCGATGGACGTGATTACAGAATGTGGAAGAAAAGAATATTAATGTATTTAAGGTGTAAAAAATGTTATGAACAACAGAACAACAGAAACGAATCTGATCAAAGATTCATTCCAGTTTGAACTAGTTTGCGAAGGGTCGAGTTTTAACAGCGAAGCAAGCAAAGTTGAAAAGCGAGAAAGTCAGTGGTAATCGAGAATTGTACGAAAGAAGCTGAAGGCGAGGAATGTTGATTGTTAATTGTTGATTGTTACATAAATTATATTGTTGAACACCGCCAAGTATTTCTTGGGTACCTTACATCAAATACCACCTCACGATAATGTACGAAAGCTTACCGAGATTCTTTGTAGATCTTTCTTTTGATCAAGGAGGTGACAGACGCGTAAAAATGACAGGAAAATAATAATAAAAATTATGTTGGGTTCTTGAACCAGAGTTCGAGATACATTCTATGATAAGAGTACAAGTTTACGATTAGACCGTTACCGAAAGACTGAAGCCGCGATCAAGACCCAGCCATTCTAGATGTTCGCTTATCTTATGCCTACGTGTCGAATACATATTCCTTTGTTTTGGGAGTTGGTGTCGTGTGCAAAGCGGTTCAGGTTTCCTGACTCGGCTGTAAATATTTGTTTTTTTTTTTTTTTATTTAATTAGATTTTACAATTTGTCCTGTAGGACATTTGGTAAAATGTTATAACGGTATGATAATATAACATGTGGGTGGTTACCCCCAGTGGGGTACCATCATCGTGTTTGTTAGGTTGTGTCCTTTATGAGGTCTGTTGGATGCTTCCTTTTTAGCCTCCTTTCTATACCTGTGTTGACCGTTTCCGCTGCCAGCCGGTTCGGGTGTGTTGCTATTCTTCTTCTGTATCTTATTGCATGTCTGTTGATTTCCTCCTTGACCGTTGGTATTCCCAGGTCTTTCCTAATGTCTTCGTTTCTTACGTACCATGGCGCGTTTACTATTGTTCTGAGAATTTTGGCTTGCATTGCCTCTATTTTGCTTATATGGCTCATTGCCGTTGTTCCGCATAGCGGTATTCCGTACGTCCAGATTGGTTTTATTATCGTTTTGTATATTAATAGTTTATTTTCTGAACTTAATTTGGATTTTCGACTTGTTAGCCAATGCATTTGTCTCTTTGCTATCTTTATTTTTTCTATTATTGTTTTAATGTGTTGTTTCCAAGTTAGTCTTGTATCTAAGTGGAGTCCTAGGTATTTGACTTGCCTTGTTTGGGTTATGTGTGTGCCATTTAGTGTAATGTTTGGTGGTATCTGTTTTCGCAGCGTGAATGTGATGTGCTTGCATTTGTCAGGGTTTGCTTTAATCTGTTTAGTTTCTAGCCATTTTTCGATTTTTGCAATATTTTCTTGTAATAATGCAACTGCTGTTGCAGGGTTAGTGTGCCTGACTAGTACAGCTGTGTCGTCCGCAAATGTTAGAATTTTGCTATTGTTGGTTGTTGGAATATTGGCCGTGTATAGCGTGTATAATATTGGTCCTAAGACGCTTCCTTGCGGTACCCCTGCTTTGATGTCTTTAACTTCCGAGTATGCGTCTTTGATCTTTACTACGAATGTTCTATTGCTTAGGTATGATTTGATTAGATTGTATATCTGTTCCGGGAATTGTTTCCTGATTGTTTGAATTAGTTTTTCATGGGTTATTTTGTCGAATGCTTTTTCTATGTCCATGAAGAGGGCTGTACAGTATTTTTTGTTTTCTAGTGCTTGTATTATTTCGTTGACCAGTCTGTGCATTTGCTCTATAGTGGAGTGTTTGTTTCTGAATCCGAATTGGTGGTCCGGTATTAATTTTTCCTTCTCGATTATTGGTTTTATGCGGTCGTATATTACCTTCTCTAGTATTTTGGAGAGTATGGGAAGTAATGATATTGGTCTATAAGAAGTAGTTTGGTGTGGGTCTTTGCCTGGTTTCGGTAACATTATGATTTGTGCCAGTTTCCAAGTTTTTGGAAAGTATTGTATTCTTAATATTGCGTTAACTATTATTGTGATTTGTCTTATCGCTTTTGGCGGTAAGTTTTTCAAGATTTTGCCGTTGATTAGGTCGATTCCTGGGGCTTTATTATTTTTTATTTTCTCGATTATGTTTTTAATTTCCTGAGCTGTTGCTTTGGGTATAATGTAGTGTTTGCCAATTGATGTTCTAGTGGTTGTCGAATCCTCGTCCGTATGACTATTGTGGTTGCTGTTGTTAACGTTATGTGGAGTAAATGTGTTGCATAGATGGTTGGAAAATTCTTCGGCCTGCTCTTCGTTACTTCTTGCCCATGTGTTATCTGGTCTTCTGATTGCTGGAATCATTTTTATTGACTTCCTTATTTTTTTTGTGGCTTTCCAAAGGGAGTAGTTGTGATTCTCGTGTGCAGATAGAGACTCGATGTACCTTGTAAACTCGTTGTTGTTGTGCTCTCTAATTTTGTTTTTTACTTCCTTTGCAAGTTTGTTTAGGTGTGTTTTGTTTTCTTTGGTTCTATGTTTTTGCCATTTTGTCTTCGCCTTTCTTTTTTCTCTAATTTTTTCGAGGATATCTACTGGAATTATTTTTGTTTGTCTGTTGGTTGATTCAGGTTTAGTGGTTGCTCTGGCTGTTTCTTGAATAGTTTCTGTAAGCGTTGTTACTGCTTGTTCGATGTGTTCTGGTGTTTTCAGTGGGATGTTGCAGTTAATTTTGCTCTCGATTATTTCCTTAAATATTTGCCATTTGGTGGTTTTGTTGCATAGCGTCTTTGGATTATTGTAAAGTTTTGGTTTGTTACTGTATGTGATTATTATGGGTGTATGGTCGGAGGTGAGCTCGAGGCTGGGTGCTATTTTTAGTTTATTTGCGTTTAGTCCTTTTGTAACTGCAAAATCGAGTAGGTCGGGTGTGTTGCTCAGGTCTGTTGGCCAGTATGTCGGCCTCCCCGTGGATAGTATATTGAGGTTGTTTTCTCTAATGTGCTTTTCCAATGTTCTACCTCGTGGTGTAGTAATTCTTGATCCCCATAGTATGTGTTTTGAGTTGTAGTCTCCAGCTGCGATATACTTATCACCTAACTGTTTGAAGTACTCCTCCCACATTTGCGGCGAAATTTTATGTCGCGGCGGTACATATACTGCTGACAACTGTAGGTGGTTGCTGCTAGTTTGTACAGTAACGGTGGTTGCTTGTATATGTTCCTTACTAACCTGGCTGTGAAGGTGGTGTTTAATGTCGTTTTTTATTATTACTGCGGTCCCTCCGTGTGCTTTTCCTGATGGATGCTTGGTGTCATATATGGTGTAGTACGGAATTTTTAGGTAGCTTTTTATAGTGAAGTGTGTTTCTGAAACGAGTAGTATGTCGATGTTGTTGTTGTATAGGAATGTTTTAGTTTCTAGGGCCCTTTGTTGTAGGCCATTAGAGTTCCAAGCTGCTATTTTAAGCGTGTCCGTTTTATTTTTTGCTTAGCGTGTTTGTGAGTAGTTGTAGCATGAGTGTGATTTGCTGCGTTTGCTGTTTAAGTACTGCGTTTTGTTCGCATATCATTTTTGTTAACATTTCCGTGTTTTTTATTGATTGCTTTAGCAGTTCTTTTATTTCTGTAGCGTCGTTGTTGTTAGTGTTCTGATTTTGATGTTCTAGAGGTGTTGCTTGTTTGGCTGCTTGCGCGTAGCTTCGGCTGCCTAAGGTGATGGTATTGTTATGGTTGATGTTCTTTGAATTTTGTTCGGTTGTTGGTGTCTCAGTTGCTGTGCTATCCTGTTGTGTGTGAAAGTTAATGTTTGTCCTGTTACGAATCGGCGGATATAATTTGCTTTGGAGCTGCTTTCTGGCTATACAGCCTTTGTAGCTAGCCGGGTGGTTTCCACCGCAATTGTAGCATTTTACATCGTTTATTTTTCCCTTATGAGGACAGTTAATTGTTAAGTGCTTTCCTGCGCACTTGACACACGCCGGGTTCCTATTGCAGTAGTTTTTCGTGTGTCCATATTGTTGACACCTCATGCATTGCGGTATGTCTTTTTTGTACCTCGGTGGCTCGACAGTAATTATTATGTTTAGAAGTTTTTTGATTTCAAAGATTTCCTTATTATTATTTTTCGGTTCCAGTTCAATTATGAATAACGGGAGTGGTTCTTTAGTGTCATATCTTGTGATGTTATTAATCGATCTTACCTGGTGTCCGATTTTTGCTAATTCTTCGCATATTTTGATAGTATTTGTCATTGGGTGTAATCCTCTGATTACTGCCTTGTAGCTTTTATCGGTTTTGAGTTGGTACGTGTGGTACCCGGCATTTTTTTCTTTTAATGCTTTAGTGACTTTTCTGTATATTTCCGGGGTTTTTGTTTGGAGTTTTACCTGGTCTATTTTTTGTTGTTTTATGGTGTAATTTTCTTTGCCTGCCGTGCTGTTTAGCAGTTCGATGAGTGGGTCTATTACTTTAGCATCTACATATATTGGGGGTGGTTTAGCGATGTGAGTTTTTGGTGTTTCATCTGTTTCTGTGTCCATCTCTTCTGGCAGTGATCTGAAGAAGTTTTGTAGAGGAATTTCCTGTAGCCATTGTTGTCTTTCTGTTTCGTTAGTCCTCCTTGCGTTTGTGTTTATATGTATCTTACGTTTTTTGCTGGGAGTTACAGTCTTCCAGCTTTCGTTTTGTTGTGGTGGATCGTTTTTGGTATTAATCGTTTCTTCTTTGTTTTGTGTAATTTGCGTTTGCATTTCAACTTCTTTTATAGTTGAGCAATCCTGTTCTTCGTTTGTTGTTTTGTTTGTGATCGTTTCTTTTAGGGTTCTATTTATGGAATATATATCACCTTTGTTTACTATTTTTATTGTTGGGATTTTTTGTTTATTTTCCATTATTTAGCTTTTGTGTATCCTTTGAATTCACACTTGTCACACTTTTGCACACTTCCGTATGTTACGACTACTCGGGCAGAGCAATTGACTCTGGGCGTTACACGTTCGTCTAGCTCGGCTGCTCGGGCAGAACTCCTTATATCAATATGCTTGCTGTTGGTATGCTACTGAGATAAAAACTACATCTACTTTACATTCGCAAGCATACTGACATATCAATTCCTGGGCCAGTCTACACCTATTTAAATTGATCCGTAAAATCTTTACCTTTTTATTTTACAAGAAGAGAGAATGAAGACTGGTGACGTTCTACGGTTCTCTTTTTTTATGATTTTTACCCACCAATACCTTTGTAGTGACACATGAGCTAGAGGACAATTTAAATCATGTTGTTGTTTTGCCTCGGAGTATCGATATCGTTAGGATACACATAATAAATAAACTCCGGGCAAAACAATATCGCCGCTACATACAACCGCCAAACGTAGACGAATTCAAATTTTCCGGTTCCCCCCCTGACCGGTATAAATAAACGGACTCGATTGCGAGCGAGAGAGTTATCGAACAGTGTCGAAAAGCATCAACGTGTGTAAACGAGTACCGAAGCGATCTACAGAGTTTCTCCGAGTATTTATCCATTGAAAAGTTTTACCAAGTGAAACAAGATATATTCTGAGAATATTTTACGAAATTCTGAATATTATAGCTATAAATTCATTTATAATGTATCAATAAATTACACTATAAAGATAATACAATTTTTTATTTTAACATTGTGTTATTCGTTTTTATCAAAATTTTCTTATTTAAAAGCATTTGATGAAATTCAAACAAATAATGACAAAATATTGTAACATTTTAACTTCATTGTGTACATTAAATATATAATTTAATACGATACTCTTATTAAATAATCATGTTTAAATTTTAATTTTTGCATTTATCTAACTTCCTTTAATTTCTTAAGGTGCTCAAAGTCTTTGGATCTCCAGAAACTTGTGCATGGATTTCGTGTTATTCATCTAAACCTATTCTTGTATAAGGTAAATCATTATAAATCTTCTCTAACGTTGAGCCTTTTTTTATTATCTTTATTACGAAATACATGTAATCGTGCGTTCTCCTTTTTACTATAACGGATTTAAGTGGTGTACTGCGTGCCTTTACCAATGAATGTTTACAAATATAATTAAAAATATAATTAAAAACATCGGACCAGTGAAGTGAGATCTCTATAACGTACCGCCTGCGTATAGAAAAGAGTAAAAATCACCATGGCCTTGTTGCGATTAGCAGTTAAACTCCAGTTCGAAATTGTTTGTTGCAGCCCAACTGTTAACGCCAACCGTCGTAACTCTGCTTTCCGAGGTTGATCACGCCATTTCGTTTAGCGAATGTTCCTTTTTCTTTTCGGGTAACTAATTAGTTACCCAATTTTACTTATTTATTACTTATTTCTGCGAGCGAGTTATGCTCGCGAAGGAGCGAGCAGAATGGGAGAGAAAGAAAAACTCTCACCCTTGTAGGATAAGACGATGGAGGAGGATGGCAGTCAGGCGACCTAGAGCCGCTTCATCGCCGTCCCAACGGACCTCGACTAGAATGGGCGATAGCGCTAGGGCAATGCCCCCCCCTAACGCCAAATTAAACAGACGGACAGTTTTAGGACTGGCTCGAACAAGAGGACGCGGGAAAGGGATGCTACAGAAGATAATTCTTAAGAGGTTCCTGGAGCACTCCTGTCATACGCGTAGGATGGTCATCGTGGAGTTTTAGTCGGTAAGAGTCCCACACTACTCTACTGTTACGCGATTATTGCAACAGCAGAGTGTCCATGAGGATTTCTCCACGTACAAAAAAAGCCTCACTCTAACACGGGGGAAATGTAACGTCAACAAATATTTTTAGTTCTGCCCGAGCAGCCGAGCTAGACGGACGTGTAACGCCCAGAGTCAATTGCTCTGCCCGAGTAGTCGTAACATACGGAAGTGTGCAAAAGTGTGACAAGTGTGAATTCAAAGGATACACAAAAGCTAAATAATGGAAAATAAACAAAAAATCCCAACAATAAAAATAGTAAACAAAGGTGATATATATTCCATAAATAGAACCCTAGAAGAAACGATCACAAACAAAACAACAAACGAAGAACAGGATTGCTCAACTATAAAAGAAGTTGAAATGCAAACGCAAATTACACAAAACAAAGAAGAAACGATTAATACCAAAAACGATCCACCACAACAAAACGAAAGCTGGAAGACTGTAACTCCCAGCAAAAAACGTAAGATACATATAAACACAAATGCAAGGAGGACTAACGAAACAGAAAGACAACAATGGCTACAGGAAATTCCTCTACAAAACTTCTTCAGATCACTGCCAGAAGAGATGGACACAGAAACAGATGAAACACCAAAAACTCACATCGCTAAACCACCCCCAATATATGTAGATGCTAAAGTAATAGACCCACTCATCGAACTGCTAAACAGCACGGCAGGCAAAGAAAATTACACCATAAAACAACAAAAAATAGACCAGGTAAAACTCCAAACAAAAATCCCGGAAATATACAGAAAAGTCACTAAAGCATTAAAAGAAAAAAATGCCGGGTACCACACGTACCAACTCAAAACCGATAAAAGCTACAAGGCAGTAATCAGAGGATTACACCCAATGACAAATACTATCAAAATATGCGAAGAATTAGCAAAAATCGGACACCAGGTAAGATCGATTAATAACATCACAAGATATGACACTAAAGAACCACTCCCGTTATTCATAATTGAACTGGAACCGAAAAATAATAATAAGGAAATCTTTGAAATCAAAAAACTTCTAAACATAATAATTACTGTCGAGCCACCGAGGTACAAAAAAGACATACCGCAATGCATGAGGTGTCAACAATATGGACACACGAAAAACTACTGCAATAGGAACCCGGCGTGTGTCAAGTGCGCAGGAAAGCACTTAACAATTAACTGTCCTCATAAGGGAAAAATAAACGATGTAAAATGCTACAATTGCGGTGGAAACCACCCGGCTAGCTACAAAGGCTGTATAGCCAGAAAGCAGCTCCAAAGCAAATTATATCCGCCGATTCGTAACAGGACAAACATTAACTTTCACACACAACAGGATAGCACAGCAACCGAGACACCAACAACCGAACAAAATTCAAAGAACATCAACCATAACAATACCATCACCTTAGGCAGCCGAAGCTACGCGCAAGCAGCCAAACAAGCAACACCTCTAGAACATCAAAATCAGAACACTAACAACAACGACGCTACAGAAATAAAAGAACTGCTAAAGCAATCAATAAAAAACACGGAAATGTTAACAAAAATGATATGCGAACAAAACGCAGTACTTAAACAGCAAACGCAGCAAATCACACTCATGCTACAACTACTCACAAACACGCTAAGCAAAAAATAAAACGGACACGCTTAAAATAGCAGCTTGGAACTCTAATGGCCTACAACAAAGGGCCCTAGAAACTAAAACATTCCTATACAACAACAACATCGACATACTACTCGTTTCAGAAACACACTTCACTATAAAAAGCTACCTAAAAATTCCGTACTACACCATATATGACACCAAGCATCCATCAGGAAAAGCACACGGAGGGACCGCAGTAATAATAAAAAACGACATTAAACACCACCTTCACAGCCAGGTTAGTAAGGAACATATACAAGCAACCACCGTTACTGCACAAACTAGCAGCAACCACCTACAGTTGTCAGCAGTATATGTACCGCCGCGACATAAAATTTCGCCGCAAATGTGGGAGGAGTACTTCAAACAGTTTGGTGATAAGTATATCGCAGCTGGAGACTACAACTCAAAACACACACTATGGGGATCAAGAATTACTACACCACGAGGTAGAACATTGGAAAAGCACATTAGAGAAAACAACCTCAATATACTATCCACGGGGAGGCCGACATACTGGCCAACAGACCTGAGCAACACACCCGACCTACTCGATTTTGCAGTTACAAAAGGACTAAACGCAAATAAACTAAAAATAGCACCCAGCCTCGAGCTCACCTCCGACCATACACCCATAATAATCACATACAGTAACAAACCAAAACTTTACAATAATCCAAAGACGCTATGCAACAAAACCACCAAATGGCAAATATTTAAGGAAATAATCGAGAGCAAAATTAACTGCAACATCCCACTGAAAACACCAGAACACATCGAACAAGCAGTAACAACGCTTACAGAAACTATTCAAGAAACAGCCAGAGCAACCACTAAACCTGAATCAACCAACAGACAAACAAAAATAATTCCAGTAGATATCCTCGAAAAAATTAGAGAAAAAAGAAAGGCGAAGGCAAAATGGCAAAAACATAGAACCAAAGAAAACAAAACACACCTAAACAAACTTGCAAAGGAAGTAAAAAACAAAATTAGAGAGCACAACAACAACGAGTTTACAAGGTACATCGAGTCTCTATCTGCACACGAGAATCACAACTACTCCCTTTGGAAAGCCACAAAAAAAATAAGGAAGTCAATAAAAATGATCCCAGCAATCAGAAGACCAGATAACACATGGGCAAGAAGTAACGAAGAGCAGGCCGAAGAATTTTCCAACCATCTATGCAACACATTTACTCCACATAACGTTAACAACAGCAACCACAATAGTCATACGGACGAGGATTCGACAACCACTAGAACATCAATTGGCAAACACTACATTATACCCAAAGCAACAGCTCAGGAAATTAAAAACATAATCGAGAAAATAAAAAATAATAAAGCCCCAGGAATCGACCTAATCAACGGCAAAATCTTGAAAAACTTACCGCCAAAAGCGATAAGACAAATCACAATAATAGTTAACGCAATACTAAGAATACAATACTTTCCAAAAACTTGGAAACTGGCACAAATCATAATGTTACCGAAACCAGGCAAAGACCCACACCAAACTACTTCTTATAGACCAATATCATTACTTCCCATACTCTCCAAAATACTAGAGAAGGTAATATACGACCGCATAAAACCAATAATCGAGAAGGAAAAATTAATACCGGACCACCAATTCGGATTCAGAAACAAACACTCCACTATAGAGCAAATGCACAGACTGGTCAACGAAATAATACAAGCACTAGAAAACAAAAAATACTGTACAGCCCTCTTCATGGACATAGAAAAAGCATTCGACAAAATAAACCATGAAAAACTAATTCAAATAATCAGGAAACAATTCCCGGAACAGATATACAATCTAATCAAATCATACCTAAGCAATAGAACATTCGTAGTAAAGATCAAAGACGCATACTCGGAAGTTAAAGACATCAAAGCAGGGGTACCGCAAGGAAGCGTCTTAGGACCAATATTATACACGCTATACACGGCCAATATTCCAACAACCAACAATAGCAAAATTCTAACATTTGCGGACGACACAGCTGTACTAGTCAGGCACACTAACCCTGCAACAGCAGTTGCATTATTACAAGAAAATATTGCAAAAATCGAAAAATGGCTAGAAACTAAACAGATTAAAGCAAACCCTGACAAATGCAAGCACATCACATTCACGCTGCGAAAACAGATACCACCAAACATTACACTAAATGGCACACACATAACCCAAACAAGGCAAGTCAAATACCTAGGACTCCACTTAGATACAAGACTAACTTGGAAACAACACATTAAAACAATAATAGAAAAAATAAAGATAGCAAAGAGACAAATGCATTGGCTAACAAGTCGAAAATCCAAATTAAGTTCAGAAAATAAACTATTAATATACAAAACGATAATAAAACCAATCTGGACGTACGGAATACCGCTATGGGGAATAACGGCAATGAGCCATATAAGCAAAATAGAGGCAATGCAAGCCAAAATTCTCAGAACAATAGTAAACGCGCCATGGTACGTAAGAAACGAAGACATTAGGAAAGACCTGGGAATACCAACGGTCAAGGAGGAAATCAACAGACATGCAATAAGATACAGAAAAAGAATAGCAACACACCCGAACCGGCTGGCAGCGGAAACGGTCAACACAGGAATAGAAAGGATGCTAAAAAGGAAGCATCCAACAGACCTCATAAAGGACACAACCTAACAAACACGATGATGGTACCCCACTGGGGGTAACCACCCACATGTTATATTATCATACCGCTATAACATTTTACCAAATGTCCTACAGGACAAATTGTAAAATCTAATTAAATAAATAAAAAAAAAAAAAAATATTGATATAAGGCATCAGTATGGGTTACACTATTTAAAGGAAAACACCGGGAGGAAAGTAGCCTGGTTAAAAGCAATGGGCTGATAAGAATTTGCGTCAATGGGACATTGTGTCAGCGGATATTATTCACCTAATGTGAACAATGAACAATTCAATATACTTGAATGAATACTTTGAATGTATACTTGAATGAATTGGACTCAATGCTTCAAATAACAAAGGGGAACCACTCCACGATGATTATCGCAGAAGACTTTAATGTTAAGACCATCGCATGCAGTGGTACTAAAATGGAACGTAGGGGAACACATCTGTTAGATGCGCTAATAAAAAATGGTATCCATCCATCAGGATACATAGAAAATACACATTTTATAAGAACAGGATAACCAGCTTCCCTGACATAATAAACACAGATAGGGAACTTGCTAATAAACATAACGTAAGCAAGATACCGAGTGTGTATGAATGATAATTTGAAATATTCGACGAAGGGAATAGACCTCGAAAATTTTATTTTAACCTTTGACGGAAACCTTAATAATTTACTTATACAAAGTTGGAATAACAAAGAGACACACGGAGAGCGTTTCCAAAAAAATATGGAAATAACATGTGCCTCTAAATTAAAAAAGTCGTATCCCCCTAGTGGAAGAAGGAGCGGCAATTATTGGTGGATTGAAGAGCTAAAGAAACGCAGAACAAAGGTCCTTAGACAAAGAAGTGTAGCCCAGAGGGTTAGAAATACAAGAAAAGAAAATACGAACTAATTGGCGGAGGAATATAAAAATGTAAGAAAGGAATTGAGGAGTCAAATCTCCAAAAACAAAGGAAGAGCATGGAGGGACTTCTGCGCCACTCTTGATCTGGATCCATAGAGGAGGCCTTATCGGGCCACTATATCCCGAAAATAAATAATAAAATAATAAAATAACCCGAAAAGTCTCAACAGACGGCTTCCATATCAAGGTAAAAATGATCCTGGACGAACTCTTCCAAAAGAGACCAAATACTCGGGTACACGTACATGTTAAGGTATAGAGAGGATTCGGAAATACAAATAGTTTACTTTATTCACACACAACAGCTATACATATATATTACATTCTGAAAACCTCGATAACTTTCTTGCACACACGCTTGTTGTCGACCGACTCCACCAGATTCTTCTAACGGCTTCCAAACGCCTTTTGTCTCATCTGAGACCTGGACGCCCTCTGACGATTACACACACATCCGCATGTACAGTATAACTGTATCATCTACCTAACAGTACAACAAGGCAGTTATATACAGGCTAACGAAATGATGTCTGTATTCCGAAATCCTGCATGAAGACCTGGTGATGACAATCAAGAAAATAAGTCGTAATAAAGCAGTTGGTATCGACGGAGTATCAGGGTTAATTGTGATTACCATGCTTAACGCAATTAATAAGTCGGGTAAGATCCCAACGATATGGAAGACGGCGAGTGTAGTTCTTCTACCGAAACCGGGAAAAAATCCTATATTCCCATCGTCATTTCGACTTATCAGAGTCTTATATGGTTGTGAGGTGTAGTAGTAGTTAGTAGTTGTAGGTGATAGTGCTACTGCTCGTGTAGAGGCCGAGCTAGGTTCTGATGCGGGTGTAGATGTCGCTATTGGGGTGCTGCTACATATTCTTCTCATTTAAGAATCGTGGAAAGAAAAATCGGACTACGGTCGCCGGGATTTGAACCCGGGTCCCGAACGTTTGTAACGTAAGGTGCTAACCACTGCGCTGCCGTCGTCCGACACTAGTTCGTGTCGAGTGCCACTACAGTTGACATGGAAGAGGTTGGGATCTATGCTCTTTTCAATTAAGATCTTAAATGTATGTTCCTTTACTGCTTATAGAACCGTCTCCCACGCAGCACTATGTGTGCTTATGGTAACAAAGCCGGTATAGTTGAAAGCCGTGCTGCGTGGGAAAATTTACGGGCTATTAAAGATAAGACGACAAGAACACTATAACACTCGCTCAATAATAATAGACGCAATAAATATGGATAATGAAAGACGCAGAAGAGTAAAGAACCAGGCAGAGGAAAAATGGAAAGAGGAGTGGCTCCACTACCGCGAGGACAATTGGACGAGGAGATTGATCGATAATCCTTGCATTTTGAAAGGTAAAAGATACAACATCGATTACTATACCATGCAAACCTCGAGTAGACATGGGATATTTAATTCATATCGAAAGGTAATTAACACAGAATTCCACTGAAGATGCTAGGACTGCAGTGCAAAGTACGATGATGCAGAGCATGTCCTCTTGAATTGGATATACGAAAGGACATCATTGGAAAAACACGTAAGCGAAGTATTGACAACCAATAATATCATTGAATTGGTTGTCAAGGAGGAAGAATATTGGGTAGACTTTTAGGAACTATGTCAAGAAAATAATGAAAGCTAGGCAAGCCCATGAAAAAGAAATCAAAATGGGGAGTGGAAATGAAAAAAGAAGAGAATAAAGAAAATATGCTGAGGTACAATTAGAGAGTTGGCTAACCCCGAAGTAATGTCGAATGGTGGTTTCAGGGTTGATCATCTAGTACTTGCGAAGTATTGGAAGACGAGAGTAAAGATCTTTGTGGGTGGAGAACTACAATACCTAATCGAACTCCATATAACCCATTTGTTACGCCACGAGGCTTACTATACGTCGTGTCTCTAACCGTCGCTAGTGGTACTACAACGTCTACTATGACCTCTACTACGTCTACTACTACATCGTCTTATATGACCAGTGAAATATATACAATCTAGCGACAAGCGCACAGTTCTCATCAAGCAGCGAGTTCTAGAAACGTCGATTCGCCTACGGTCCGTGTGGGGGTCGTCTCCGAGAGAAGACAAAGAAAAAGATCAAAGGGCAATCAGTATCATTTGAGGATTCAAACGTTATGCATCGAGAGGTTCTAACGAATGAAATTAAAGTCGCTTAGTCTACCGAATACATCGAGAAATACCATAAAATCGGGTCGAATTCCTGTATCAAACTCATTATATTTATCATTAAGTAATTTGTGACGTACTCATTAGAATATTAAATATTGTTAAATATACAAGTTTATATTAACCCTGTTAATTTAGTGTTAAACTCATTTGAACCACCTCTGTTATCTTAATCGAAACAGGGGAACGACTAACTCGCGGCGTCGATTATCCGAATCGTAGCGAGAATTTAGCGTCTTGCTGACGCGTTTTCCGCTTTCCGCGAACGGTCGTAGCACTATTAGTCTCGGCTGATGGGTATGCGTACCCAAAAGAAAGAACCACAACATATATCGTTAAACCACCACCGATCTACATTGATGTCTAAATAATATATCTCCTTATTCAACTATTAAACAATTAAATAATTAAAGCAATTAAAACTGAAACAAGTCAAAGTGCAAACAAATCAGGGTAATCGTTACCGCCGAGCATTGAGAAAGAGCGTGTCCCTTGCCTAAACAATTAGTACAGAGCAACGCCCTTTTGGCGGTTACAAGGCGTTCTTTGGGCGACTTCGCTTTGAAGACATCACAATCCCATAACTCGTGTTGTCCTTGGCAGTTCGGGCACACCAACATCTTGCATGTAGTGGCGAATGCATAACTTCGCGGCGCGTTCGGTCGCTGACGGTTGTGCTGATCGGACGCCCCTTTTGTCGCGGTAGATACTAAAGTAGTTCTGTCGCCGTTCGTTCGTGTTTGTAAGAAGTCTATCAAGTGCATATATGACGGCATTTTCTTGTCCGGTAATGTGCATTGCCATTTACGAATGATGGCTGGAGGTAGCTTCGATGTAATTAATTTGATAAGAACGACGTTTGATGTGATTGGTTCACCGAGGTTCTCTAAAGCTTTGAGATTTATCTTGACCGTCTCGAGAAAATCATCTATGGCTTCGGGTGTCTCTTTCGTTATTTTCGGGTAGTCGAACATCAAATCCCAGTGGCGCATGCAGATTTGACGGTGGCAGTCGAATTTTTCCTTAAGAACGTCAATGGCGATTGAATAGTTTGATTCTGTGATGGCTAACGATTGTATACTTCGCGCGGCCCATCCAGTCAAAGCTGATCGGAGATGATAGAACTTTTGGAATGTTGTTAGTTGATGATTTTGATCTATCGTTGACGAGAAGGAATCGTAAAATGACTGCCAATCCTCGAGGGTGCCATTAAATGTAGGTATCCGAATCTTCGGCAGTTTAAACGAAGCAGATTCGCGACCGGCGGCTGATTCGCCGTTCGTCGATTGTGACGGCGTAGTTCGTCGAATGTTGTTTAGTTGCCTAGTTATTCGGAGTTCTAATCTTTCACACTCGTCTGCTATTTCAAGGCCGCGCGCGTTCTCTTCCTCATCTATACTTAAAATCTGTCTTAAAATCTTTTGAATCGCGCGGAATTCCGTCTCATAGGTTTCCAGACGATTTCTGAAGAGGATTAACTCGTCCTCTTGTGGACAGCCGGATTGTTCGATTTCGTCCAGTTTTTTTGATAAGCGTGTAAAATGGCTTATGCAGTAGACCCGGCGTCGACGCAAGGCGGCAAGTTCGTTTCCGGTTGCCATTATTTGTTATATAATTGAGAATTAAATTGTCAGAACTTACTTCTGTTGACGATTGTCCAGGTGCGGCAGGAGACTGCGTGGTTGCGTTTCAACCACCGAATTATACCTTTTCAAAGGTGACGGCCCTTGACGTTACTGATTTCGCTGGAGTGGTAACGCTTCCGCTGCTGGTTATGTTGGATTCACGTGGCACTGTATGGTAGTGGGTGTCACTGGCGTGCACTTTTCACTTGACACGTGATACGGCTTTGAAGAACGAATGATTCGACCGATTACGTGTCCACACTTTTCAGTTGCTACTGAATCCGGCTCGAAGAACCAAAATGTTACGACCAGTCGCGGAGAGACGCGGTCGCTAGGAAAACGTGTCAGCGAGAGGCGTAAATTCTCGCTACGATTCTGTTAATAGACGCCGCGAAATAGTCGTTCCCCTGTTTCAATTATGATAACAGAGGTGGTTAAATGAATGTAACACTGTATTAACAGGTTAACACAAAGAATATATTTATGAATAAGATTCTGAATGTCTTACAGGAAGTTGACTCGATAGCTTTCAATGAATTCGTTAGCTTTCTCGATGTGTATCGTTTGACTCGTTAGAAAGGACTGATTGCCTTTAGATCATTCCTTTGTCTTCCTTGGTAGACGACCCCCACTATGCTCGGGTTTGAATTTTAGATAAAATTGGTCATTTTGGCTGGGCACTCACCACCATTGATAAAGCATATCGTTGTCGGTTTTCCTTCCAGGTAGACTGTTTTTGACACTGCTTGTTTTGGAGGTACGTCGTTTTCCTGTTGCAATAAAAGAATATTATTGTCAAGTTTTAATTGTTGATTTGAAAGTTCAAATTTGAATTTAGATAGAGCTGGTAAACCGAGTATGCCGTCTTCTATAATTGGAAAGTTGTCTTCTACTATAAAGAATTCTAGAGTTTTGCCAAATAGTTTTACCAAGGCGTGTTCGTTAGTTTTAAATTTAGAGTGTCCCATCGAGAATTTTCGTTCTTTTGTTATTTTAGGTCGCAATACGCATCTTCGTTTAAGTATGTTAATTCCTGCTCCGCTGTCAACGAGGAATTTATGTCGCCGTCCGTCGGATCGTAAAAGTACTGTGGGGAGACTTCCTGTTGTGGCGTTAATTCGTAAGTCTGGTCTATTGGTTCCTCTGTTTCTTCCTTGTGTGTCTCGAGATTGTGGATCGCTGGTGGTCTCGGAAATTGGCTGGGCGTTTGAAAATTTCTGCATTGACTAGAGACATGTCCGATCTGATTGCATTTGAAGCATTTGAATTGAGTCCTTAGGGCAAGTGGCATTTGTTCACTTTGCCGGAAGCTTCTTGGCATTGGATTAGGTGTTGGAGTTGGTTTTTTAATGATTAGGTTGGGATTATTAGTCGTTAGTCGTCGCTGTTCAGGGAGTCGTAATCGTTCCATCGGTTTTGGTCGTCGATTTCGATCTTCCCTGAAGAATCGCTCTATGTCGGTGGTTCTTTTCTCGGCTTCAAGGATATTGTATGGTGGATTGGCGAGTAGTAATAGTCATATTTCGGGTTTCAGGCCTTGAATAGAATCGGTTAAGAAGTCTCTTAAAATCCTGTCGTTCATAGCTCGTCTAGTAATTTCGTCACAGCATTCGTTCGTTATACTGTATTCTAGCTTATTGAGCGCTCTGCGGAATCTGATGATATAACTTTGCACACTTTCGTCGTGACGCTGTCTCGTTTCGCGTAGCTGGTCTTGTTGTTCTCTAACGGAGTCTTGGGTGGCTACGTTTCGTCGTAGGGCATCGTACAGGTGTCCGTATTCGTTGATTGGTATATTGCGAATGGCCATTGCGGCTCTACCCGCGATTTTCCCGATTTTTATCATTTTTAGTAATAGCGTGGGTTCGCTACACATGGCTCGTAATTCACGTACTTCGCGTATGAACTCTTCTACTCCGATATCGTCTTCGCCGTTTAATTGTGGAATGCATGCTATCGCGTCTTTGGCCCGTAAGCTCGGAGGGGTGAATTGCGGTAGACGATCTTCGTAAGAGGGATGGTTGTCTCCTTCTGTTTGAATCGGAACGCACGGTGAGGAAGTTCTATCTTTCGCGGCAACAGATTCGTCCATGGTGATAAGGGAGCCTAGTTCTGTAGTAGCGTCGCGTCCTATTTTTATTTTGGAGATATTTTTGGCTAATAGTTCTATCTCCGCTGTACGCTTCCTATTTTCACTGTCGGCTGTCCGTTGTGTCTCTTCCATACGTCGCGTAAGAAGTTCGATTTGTTTTTGTATCATGTCGAGTCTGGCAAGAATCGAATTATCCGTAGCTCCGTTTGTAGGAACGGTTTCAATAGTTTCGACTTTGTCCTTTCGTGATGTAGACATGATTCTAATCGGGCTTATTGAACTATCGTAGCTATTTGAACTCGAAACGCTTGAGAAACTTGGTTTTCTCACACGATAATGAAAAAATGAATCCAGATTTCTAGCTTACCGTGGTAGTTATGACCGTTGAGGAGTCTCTGGGATGTTTCCTCTCTGGTTGGTTTTTTTTTTGGATTCCGAATCTTATTCGTAGGCTTGCTCTGCGCTGACCGTAGTCCTCTCGTCTAGTTTCACCGTAGTGGAACGTTGAAAGTTGCTGCAGGGCTTCGTAGTAACAAAGATTCGCGGTGGTTCGCTGATCCTTCGATCTTCAATGATGCGCGTACGCCGAAATCGGGATTTCGTTTACACTGAAGCGAATTTATCCTGGCAGGATCGCCAAAATGTAACGTGAGAAATTCAACAAATGACTTAAAAAAATGTCGATCTCCAAACAGGAGATCGAGTTCTTTATTTCCACTCAATTTTTTATACAATAATTAAACAGCCCACCGGCTTTCGGACGGGATAAAACTTGGCACGGTGTGGTACATCACATCAAAACCACACCAGACCCGCCTGTCTACAGCAAACCCAGCTGACCGACTTAAACAGGTTAAGGCGAGTTCAATGTCATGATCGATCAAGGCGTGATGCAGCCATCGAGAAGCCCATGGGCATCACCCCTGCACATCGTTCCAAAAAAGGACGGAGGGATTCGACCGTGTGGCACACCGTCGCACATAGAGGATTTCGCACAGAACTTATGTGGTAGGCGCATTTTTTCTAAAATCGACCTCGTTCGCGCTTATCATCAAATTCCGATTGCGCCGGAAGACATCGAGAAAACAGCAATAACAAAACCGTTCGGTCTGTTCGAAGCGACCAACATGATGTTTGGGCTCCGGAACGCCGCGCAAATGTGTCAGAGATTCGTAGACAAAATCGTGCGAGGCCTTGATTTCGTCTACGTATATATAGACGATTTCCTCGTAGCTTCCGAGAATGATGAGCAGCACCGGGTTCTGTTTAAACGCCTCAACGACTACAGGGTCGTAATTAATATCGCGAAATGCGAATTCGGCGTCCGCGAAATTCAATTCATCGGCTATACTGTAACCGCTGGGGGGATAAAGCCGCTGGGGGGATAAAGCCGCTGGCTGAACGCGTTGACGCTATCGTCAAAGTACCGCTACCCGCGACCGTTAAAGATTTTCGAAGATACCTCGGTATGATTAACTTTTACAGACGTTTCATACCGAGGGACGCACACACCCTTCGACCGCTCAACGACTTATTGAAAGGTACAACGAAGCGCAACGTGTCTATTGAGTGGCCCGAGCATGCCGAAGAAAGCTTCCGCGAGTCGAAACGCGCCTTAGCTAACGCGACAATGTTAGCGCACACGATACCCAGCGCGCCCGTTAGCCTGACGGTTGACGCATCCGACTACGCTATTGGTGCGGTATTTCAGCAGCGCGTCAACGATTCTTGGCAACCACTAGGCTTTATGACGAAAATGCTATCACCCGCGCAACGAAAATACATCGCGTATGACCAAGATTGCTGGCGATGTACTACGCGGTTAAACGCTTCCTACACGCCGTTGAAGGTAGAGATACAGATCACAAACCTCTAATTTACGCGTTCAACCAGAACCTCGACGGATGTTCGCCAAGGCAGTTTCGACATCTGGACTACGTCGGACAGTTTACGACGGATATGCAACATGTAAAAGGGGTAGAGAACAGCGTAGCCGATACTCTATCTCGCATCGAAGCGATCGGGAATTCAGTAGACCACTATACGCTAGCTGCAGCGCAAGAGAAGGATACGAGCTGCGCGAAATTATCAACTGCGGCTCGAGTGCGCTGCATTTGAAAAAGGTACTATTTCCCGATCAAGGCGCCGAGTTATATTGCAAAATTATCGCCGAGACCGTGCGACCGTACGTACCGGAACCGTTACGGCGCAACGTATTTCAATCGCTACATGGACTTTCCCATCCGCGGATGCGTGCTACGCAAAAATAGGTGACGACGCGCATTATCTGGCCGTCCATAAATAAAGATTGCCGAACGTGGACGTCACAATGCATACCCTGTCAGCGCAATAAAGTTACCAGGCACGTATCTTCACCCGTCGGAACGTTCGGAGCGTTAGCAGGCCGGTTCGAGCATATACACTTAGACATTATCGCCATGCAATGTTCGTAGGGATACCGGTATTATCTAACGTGTATCGACCGTTTTTCGCGCTGGCCCGAAGCCATTCCTATCGCCGACATGGAAGCGCGAACCTTTGCTTCGGCTTTCCTTTCGACCTGGATATGTCGTTTTGGCGTACCCTTGAAAATTACGACCGATCCAGGCCGTCAATTCGAATCGCGCTTATTCGAGGAATTATGCCGGTTGCTCGGCGTCAAACATCTGCGCACGACGGCCTATCATCCCGCGTCCAATGGGATGATTGAGCGCCTACATCGACAACTCAAGGCGGCGATCAAGTGTCACGACACGAGCAACTGGGTCGAAATTTTGCCAATCGTTCTGTTAGGCATGCGAACCGCTATCAAGGAAGACTTCAACGCAACGGCGGCCGAAATGATTTACGGCACCGGCATACGATTGCCGGCAGAATTTTTCTTACCGACGTATTAACGGGCCAATTCGGAATCCGCGAACCGGCTAAAAGAACAGATGGGAAAAATCAGGTCACACCCGGTGACGCGACACGGCGAAAAGGAAATTTTTGTTTTTCGCAAGTTAGAATCTTCGCCGTACGTTTCCTTGCCTGACGACGCGATCGGAGGCCCTTTACAGCGGCCTTACGATGGGCCGTTTAAGGTGATCCAAAGAGAGTAAAAGAATTACAAGCTAAAAATAAATAATCGCGACGTGACGGTCTCTATAGACCGCTTAAAGCCCGCCTTCATCGTACCGGAGGGCCTCGAACAAAGAACCGCCGAGACCCGTAACGTATTGATTCCGCTGAGGCCTCGGTACGAACAAGACAACGATCAAACGAACATCCGCGATGAAAGCGGTTTAAGCAGCGACAACCGAACGAACGAAGAAATCAGCCAGTTCGATTCCCCGATTGGTTTCAGGCAGGTTTCGGCTAGGCGTTAAAAGTCACCGGATGCGGAATTACCCTCGACATTTGTAAAAAAATGATGACGATCGATTTCTTTTTAAACGTTGTCACTGGTAAGGGGGTACTGTGGCGGCACTCGACCACGGAAATTTCCAACGGCTTCGCGGCACAAAGCGCTATACCTTCAAAGCGTAAGGCCGACAGGCCTAATGTACCATCGATATCCCTACGGTTCCTTCGCCGAATATTCGGTAGAATGCATACGCGGCAACGGTCGCGGACGTCTAACAAACACGTACGTAGTGGGGATATCGAGGGGCAACAAAGGAAAGAATCTGTGCGGGTTGGAACCAAAAAGATTCATTCTGCCCCGAGCCGCGAAGTGTGAATGGTGAAGAGAAACGAATCGTCTACTCTTGAGAGTTCGGTTAATCGTTACTGTTATTAATCGTCGTTAAACGTCAACCGATGTTAATCATTAATTGTTGTTAATTGATAGAGTCTAATAAACGTTATTGGTTGCTGAACATATTCGAGTGTACCTTCAGTATCTATCACGACCTATCCACCTCAGATGAAACCACGAAATGCGTTAAAGAATTTATACAACTAACGAAGAATCAATTAAACAAGATACCTAAAGTAATAAGATCGGATTGAGGAAGGTAATACGTCAACAACAACCTGAGGAGTTATTTACGTAATGCAGGTATAAAGATTCAATATGCAGCAGGATACTCACCACAGCAAAATGGAGTCGCTGAAATTAAGAATCGTTCATTAATAGAAATGGCTAAATGTATGCTTATTGACGCCAACATGGACAAGAAGTATTGGGATGAAGCAATACACACAGCCAACTACCTGCAAAATATCTTACCTACAAAATACACAGGTAAGACGCCGTATGAATCATGGTACTCTAAACTACCTGACGTCAAAAATCTTCGTTCTTTTGGTTCTATGGGATATGTACATATACCTCAAGAGTGTCGAAGAAAATTAGACGAGAAAGCAGAAAAATTAAGGTTTGTCGGATATTCGAAAGAATCAAAAGCCTACAGATTACTTGACACAACTATAGATAAAGTAAAGATAAGCCGTAATATGATCTTTCTTGAAACTCATAAGGAACCCGGAACTGAAGAAATTATTCTTGAAGAGCAGGCTGTTCCTGAAGATACAGTAAATAAAGCTGAAGAAAACAGAGGAGATAGCAATAAGAAAATTATTGAAGAAAAAGGACCCGAAAATGAATCCGAAGACAATGACAAGGAAATTAAAGTAACAAGTAAAGTTATTCAAGATTCAGAGCCAAAGCGATCAAAAAGGTCAAATAAAGGAGTTCCTCCCGATAGGTACATGGGAGTATTAAACATCATAGCCTAGGAGAACCAAAGGATCGAAAGGATGCATTATCAAGGCCAGATGCTGAACTGTGGATAAAGGCGATGGACGAGGAAATGGATTCATTAAAAAATAACAAGACTTGGAACCTTGTGATTCCACCTAAAGAGCGAAAGGTTATTGGATGTAAATGGGTCTACAAGATAAAGAGAAACACCGAAGCCAAAATTGTAAAATATAAGGCAAGATTCGTCGCAAAAGGTTTTTCACAAAAATTTGGAAAGGATTACGACGAAGTGTTCGTGCCAGTAGTAAGGCATACTACATTCAGAATCCTGCTGACAATAGCAGGTAGGAAACACCTCATAGTTAAACACTACGATACAAAGACAGCATTTTTAAACGGTCATTTAAAGGAAACAGTTTACATGGGTCAACCTGAAGAATACGAGATCGAAGACCGCAGGTATGCATGTAAACTGAACAAAAGTATATCTGGCCTCAAACAAGCTGCTCGAGTGTGAAATGAGCAGCTACACGAGACATTAGTCGAGCTTGGTTTTAATCAAAGCGAGGTGGATCCGTGTCTTTACATTTTAGTTATAGGCGAAGACTCAATTTACCTCATTGTGTACGTCCACGATATCCTCATTGCGGCGAAAACAAATGAGAAAATAGGAGAAATAGCCAAGAGTCTCAAGAAACGTTTCGCCATAACAGATCTAGGAGGTTTACACCATTACTTAGAGGTCCAAGTAGATAGAAATGAAGGTATTTACTATATTGTTCGGTCAAGCTACATAGAAAAGGTTGCATTTAGTTAGGACTTCATGACGCAACCGGGCTGCCTGGCACGGCGGCTCCGGCGACGAGGCGCGGTGTGACAATGGTCACACACCGCCCCATCAGCAGTGGTATTAGGCACGCGGAGGAGGCCCCGTTGCGACGCTCACACCGGTTCCCGGGCCTCTCTCGATCGCAGCCGGGGCGGTTATCGTGGAGGTTTTAATCGGTTGGAGTCCGACACTACCACGCCGCTTTCCTCAGAAGCAGCGGCCTGGCGTCCGTGCGGATTTCCTCCACGTAAATATAACAAAAAAAAAGGACTTCATGGCGCACATTTTTCTAAAACACCATTGGATCCGGGTTATATGAAAACTAGATGTGGCGACAAACCAATGGAGAAGATGGAACAGTATGAGCAACATATCGTAGCTTTACTGTACATGGCAACTATCACATGACCCGATATATCGGCTAGTGTCATGATATTTAGTCAGTTCAACAAGAATCCGACACAATCTGACTGGACAGAAGCTAGGAGGATCGTGCGATACTTGATGGGTACTAAGGATCTCAAATTAAAGCTCGGTGGAGACTTCAAATCGAATCAATCGAAGTATACGCTGATGCTGATTGGGCTGGATACAGCGTTGAGAGAAAATCTCACAGTGGCTACGTTTACTTATTATTTAGAGGATGCATAAGCTGGGCGTGCCGCAAACAATCATGTGTTGCGTTATCATCAACTGAGGCAGAATACATCGCACTGTGTGAAGCCTGCCAAGAAGGAATGTGGATAAGTTATATCTTAAGGGACCTTCTGAACAAAGATTCATTAAAATTAATTCTCTATGAAGATAATCAAAGCTGTATCCAAATAGCCGCAAATAATAAGTTTAGCAACAGAACAAAACATATAGAAACTAAATATCATTTTGTAAGACAATTACGATAAAAGACAATTATTGAGTTAAAATATTGTCCTACTGATCAAATGATAGCTGATTTACTAACTAAACCTTTAAGTACAATTAAGTTGAATTTTCTGTTACAGAAGTGCAATTTACAGAATTAATGATTAGCGACTAATATCCTTGAGGAAGGGTGCTGGAATACAACGATATTAATCTTATACAGATGAGGTGATTGATCGAACGGATTCTTCTCTTCGTTACCCATCGATATCCCCACTAGCGTGCGTTAATTAGATGTACCGCGGTGGCTGGCGCGTGTATGCTCTTTCGAGAATTCGGCGGAAGAAGCGTAAGGATATCGATGGCACATTGGGCACGTCGGTGTTGCGCTTTGACGGCGTAACGCTTTATATCGCGAAGCCGTTGGAAGGTTCCGTGACACGTGCCGCCACACAGACACCTACAGGGCACTTACACAGGTCATACTCACTACTGTATAGAGAGTGGAGTTCAAAATCTTTTAAGGGACCATGGGTCACTACGTACAGTCAGTCTGAGAGTAACTGGCCAACTGTCAACAATCCATAACACTCGCTTATATTTTAAATACATTTAGTTCTGTAATTTTGTTTAATAGATATCACATAATATTATTTCAACATAAACATTGTGTCTTCCACAAATTATTAATCTTAACTTCAAGATTAAATTCTAACAAGAAATAATAGACTAACACCATCAACAGGGAACATCATGAAACGTAACGAAATGAAGATATTTGTCAAAGCAGAACAAACTCCACCCATTGAACGAATGCAATCCAAATGCTTCAAATGTGGAAAGATTGGACACAGGAATCAACCTATTGAAAAAAGACAAAGTAGACTCTCAAACCTTCAAAGCCGATGAACCTCGAATGTTCTCCATGGAACAAGACAAATATACCACTAACCAATTTATTAGATCTAAAATGTTTAGCAAAGAACATGAATTTTATATAGTATCCGAAAACTTTCCCCTAATAGAAAATGGAATGATAGAACTATCTTGTTTAGAGAAATACCAATATGAAACCTCCAACGATAGATTAAAACTTGATAATAACATTTAATACTTTCAGAAACCAGAAACGATACAACCAGGCGAAAAGAGAGTTCGAACCATCTACCTCGAAGGCAAACCAACGCGAGTATGTTTCTTCAATTCTGGTGAGAAAAATCATAAAATTTCTAACGACATTGATAACAGTAAAGAATTAGATCAAACTGCTAAACTTAAAACCATAGTGAGAACAAATTATATTGAACGCGAACTCCGCGAAGCCACAGAGAAAATATTAATACATTACATTGACGTATTCAATTTAGAAACAGACCTATTACCATGTACTAATCTAACAAAACATACAATCACATTAAAACAAGACAAAATCATAAACACCAAATCATACAGACCCCAGAGTGCCACAAAAACGAAATCGAGAAACAAATGACAGAAATGCTAAATAAAAACATTATAGAAGAATCAGACTCTCCTTTCAATTCGCCAGTATGGGTTGTTCCCGAGAAATTAGATGCATCAGGAAAGAAGAAGTGGAGAATAGCTATTGACTTCAAAAAACTAAACGAACTGACTGACCAAGACGCCTATCCATTACCCGACATAGAAGACATATTAAGCCAACTAGGAGACGCGAAATTCTTCTCAGCACTTGACCTATCATCCGGTTTTCATCAAATCCCTATGGACGAAAACTCAAAGAAATACACTGCTTTCTCAATACCTCAAGAACATTTCCAATTTACAGAATGCCTTTTGGACTCAAAAACGCACCAGCAACATTTCAAAGAATGATGGATACAGCATTACGCGGATTAATTAATAAACATTGCTTTGTATATTTAGGCGACATTATTATATTTGGAAGCACTATTCAAAAACACAATGAAAACTTAGCCATGGTATTACAAAGACTAAGAGAATTAGGACTAAAAATCCAACCAGACAAATGTGAATTTCTAAAACCAGAACTCGAATATTTAGGACACATAATAACATCAGAAGGAGTAAAACCTAATCCGAAAAAAATAGAAGCAGTCGAAAATTTTAGAATTCCTAAAAACCTTACCGAAGTCAAATCATTCTTAGGACTCGTGGGATACTACCGGAAATTTATACGTAACTTCTCTAAAATAGCCAAACCCCTGACGGACCTAAACAAAAAAGACACTAACTTCTACTGGCTGGACAAACAACAGAACAGTTTCGATACACTCAAACAGAAACGTTGTCAAGCACCTGTTCTGTCATACCCAGATTTCTCTAAAACATTCATATTAACGACAGATGCTAGTAACGAAAGACTAGGAGCCGTATTACCACAAAACGGACACCCGTGCTGTTACATCTCTCGAACGCTAAACGCTCCAGAGAAAAATTATACGATTACGACAATACTTGTTGAATCAGAAATCCCAAAACGATAAGAAATGAAACCTAACGATCAGTCTTTCTATCAATTGACTAAAACAGAATTAGGAGAGTTTGACGAGGCAATATGGTTACGGAAAATTAAAGACATATTACGAAATAACAAGAAAGTAGGCATAGGAGACAACACGTTTGCAGAATTAGAAAAGAACCAGATCAAACTTATGGCTTTTATATTTCAACGATACCCGATACCCTGTCACTTTTGCATGGGACCCAATCCAAGAATTAACCGAGGAAGAGATAGAGAAAATAATTCAGGAAAATCATAACGGTACGATAGGAAATTTAGGAATTCGAAAGACATACCAAAGAATCAAAGAACGATATAAGATCCCAAATTTAATGAGTAGAATCGAAGATCTTATTAAAAATTGCGACGTTTGCCAAAAAGAAAAACTAGTTAGAATACTACCTAAGCAAGAACCAGTAATTTCAGACACACCTTTAAACCCTAACGACAAAGTAGCCATGGACATTATAGGACCAATGACAAAGACTAAGCGAGGAAACCAATTTATCCTTTCGATTCACGACGAGTTGACGAAATACTTGATACTAGTTCCACTAAAGACGCAACAAAGCGTATCCATTACTAACGCGTTATTAAATCATTATATTTATATATTCTCTGCATTCAAGACTATTCTTATCGACCAAGGGCAGAACTTTATTAGCGAGTTCGTAATGAAATTTGACGAAGCTTTTAAGATTATACATATCAAGACGACTAGCTTTCATCCTCAATCCAACGGATAATTAGAACGTACTCACGCAGTAGTTAAAGATCCAATTCGTACTAGCCTACGGGATAACGACGATAAAGAATGGGATGAGATACTCAATTTTATATGTTTAGGGTATAATACAGCAGTTCACGAAGGAACAGGATTAACGTTCTTTTGAAGTAACGTTCAGAAGAATAACTAATTCACCTTCCGCGAATGAAAAACCACTAACCTAACGTATAATGATATGTTCTCTCTATCGCAAAAACAGTTGAACAAATATTTGGAGTTAGCAAGACAAACGCTAATAAGTAGTAAGAAACGATACGCTCGAGATCAAAGAAGAAAGATCGGTGGTTAGAAAAAGATGCTAGCCGCCCTCGAGGGAAAGTTGGTAGTGGGAGACGCCGTTCGTTGAAAAAATAGGTCTCCTCCATCTTCCCGTAGTAGGGACAAGGACTGTTTGTCTGTTTGAAGGACTTTAGTTAACTAAATCGTAAGATTTGTAACGGGTCCTCGGGCTAGCTGAACATGTACTGCTCTGTGTGTGGCGAGCCACGGGACACAAACCGTTGGAATGTTTACCATCGCGTGCCGCCACAAATATTTCTTTTAAGGAGATCTATAGAATTACTCCATACCTTTGTTAGACAAAGCGTCCATCCCGTGACCGCGGCTACGTTCGGCGACTGGCTGTCGCCTTGAGCCCAAGCTCATTATCACAAATCTCGAACAAATACAATCGGATCGAAAGACGACAATTGTTTAATTACGCCTATGATAGAATCTAGATTACGGTGTTAAGGGATTTTTCCAAAGTTCCAAAGGGAAAGCTCCGATGTCCTTTCATCTCCGACATATATATGTCGGAGATGAAAGGAAAGCCGAAGCCCTTCCTTGGAAATTTTGGGAACATCCTCTAGTATCCTAGCCTACATTTTATTATAGCTGTAATTGTTTAAGATTTGTGATAAGCGAGATTGGGTTCGAGGTGACAATTGGTCGCCGAACGTAGCCACGGTCACGGGATGGACGTTTTGTCTAACGGAAGTCTGGAGTGGTTGTATGTGTTTTCCGAGAAATGTGGTTGTGGCGGCATGCGGTCTCGAGAGCGGGCCTAGCCACGTGTGATGTTGCCTCGGAGGTGCCGATACAATGGGACATACATTGTATTAATAATCAAACTCCAGGCAGAAACTGCCTAGCAACGGCGTTTGGAACTTTCTCGATGCTTCCAAACGGGTATAGAAAACAAAATGCAATCGTACAGCGAGAAAAATCTCCACGAGGCTGGCATTCTTGCGGTTGCCTTGGAGAGTGACACATCGAGCATTTTCGACAATCGCATTTGCGCCTAATATTAGTTTCGCTGAGTAAGGAGTTATCCCGGTGACCGTGGATTCGTTTGAACCTAAAACATTGCTAATAATGTTATTTAATTTATTATTCGTAGATCGTATTATTCATTAGACTTATTATCTGTTAAACTTATTATTAGTTGTACTTATTATTTGTTAAGCTTAGTGATAGACTTGTATATACGTGTGAATAAAATCTCGGCTTTGTGGAACGATGGCTAATCCACATGAAGAGTTGTCACGCGCCCAAAATTCGAATCATGATCCGACATATATATAGGGATAGATATAAATGATGTGTACGAAAAACTGAATCATATGAAAGCGAATGTCGTGTTCATCGAGAAACTATATAAAAACAAATGCGAAGTTCATAACGAAATGATATCTCTAAACTGACGCATAGAAAAATTAGAATCTTTAGCATGCCAATTACGACTTTCAACACACAATCACACACTAACTAAGAGAGGATTGTTGAATATTGTTGGAACTATATCGAAAAGTATATTCGGAACTTTTGACACCTATGACTTAAACCTAATGAGTACCAACATTGACAAATTATTTCAAGAAGGAAACAAATTAAAAACTATAGTTGCAAACCAAACCGCGCTCATACGTAAAATCATAAAATCCGACAGTATAAAACAAATCGACGAAATGAGAGTTAAATTTGACGAATATATGGTTAATAATGCAAGGAAGGAACTAATAACAGATTCAGTAATTCAAGCAGAAAGTGCAATTTCCAATTTGACGAAATCTTTAATGCCATAAGCATAGGTAAAGCACTGTAGTGTTCATCGAAAATTATACGAAAGCATTAGGACATCACCTTTATAACACAGCATTAGAACCAAAATACGAAAATTATCAATTCATTCTAGATGTATCAGTTCTGCCCGAGCAGCCGAGCTACGCGGACGTGTGAATCAGTGCTTCCGTAAGTGTGTCAAGTGGGGAAAACAAAGTGACTTAAGACAGAGGCAATCGCTAAATGATGGAAAATATGCAACAATAATCAGCAATAAAAATAATAAACAAAGGCGAAACATATTTTGTAAACAGAGCTATAGATATAACAAACCCAAATCAATCAACAAACGAAGATCAGGATTGCTCAACAACGATCAACGATCTATCACACCAGAATGAAAGCTAGAAGGTTGTAACTCCCAGCAAAAAACGAAAAATAACATCAAACACAAACGTTAGGAGGGCTGTAGAAACAGAAAGGCAACAATGGCTACAAGAAATTACTCTCCATAACTCCTTCAGCGCATTGCTAGAAGAGAAGGAATCAGACCCAGCTGAAAAACCAATAACACACATCGCCAAACCACCACCAATCTATATAGATGCCCAAATAATAGACCCCCTCATTGAACTGCTAAACATTACGGCAGGAAGAGAAAATTACAGCATTAAACAACTAAAACTGGACCAGGTAAAAGTACAAACTAACACCCCAGAAACTTTTAGAAAAGTGACAAAAGCACTAAAAGAGAAAAATGCCGGGTATCATACTTACCAGCTCGAAACTGATAAAAGTTACAAAGCAGTAATCAGAGAATTACACCCAAAGACAAATACAAGTAACATATGCGAGGAACTAGCCAAAATCGGACACCAGGTAAGAACAATAAATAACATAACCAGATATGATACTAAACAACCATTACCGCTATTTCTAATAGAACTTGAACCTAAAAATAATAACAAGGAAATTTTCGAAATTAAAAAAGTTCTAAAGCACGCTGTCGTTCGTTCAAGACGGTTCCGTTCCGTAAGTTCATGGGACACCCAAACGTTCAACTTTGACACCATCCCCATTTTTTTTAAACACCTATGAATCGTTGTCTTAGGTATTTTCAGAACATTCGACATGTCTTGAACTGTCAAACTTTGTGATTTTTCAACAAGATCCCGAATTTTATTTTCGTCTGTCTGAGGAGGACGCCCGGAGCGTTCCTCGTCTTCTAAACAGAAATTCCCAGCTCTAAAACGTTGGAACCACTTCCTACAGGTGCGAGATGAAAGCGCATTTTCTCCGTAAACAGCACATATGTTTTTCGTGGCAATTGTTACAGAACTTCCTTTCCGAAATTCATATAACATGAGATGTCGAAAATGGATACGCATTTCACTCATGATTTTTTACTGTTAGAAGTCACTGTGTTCACTATATTACGATCTTATACCCACGAAAATCTGCTCTAGCCTGTTCTCGATCAGCTAAGCTCAAGTGCATTGGTCCCTTATCGCCGTATGTTTATAAATCGACATATGAAATGTACACAGAAAAGTCGGCACGAACTTATGGGATGACCTAATATAATTTATAGTGCCATCTCAAATAGACAATTAGAATATATTAGTGAAGAAAAAATAGCGTACGAAATAATGAGAAAGTTTGGCGAAATGTACTTAAGAGAATCGACGGCACTACAGATCGTGTGCAGAAGGAGATTGGAGAGGGTAAGTCTCGATAAATACAATGATTCAGTGTAACCCCAAAATCTTTTACCCTGACGTCACCTTAGGCGACCACCTCTGGATATCCTCCGGACAGTTGACACCCTGATAAAAAATTTCCAAGAATAATATCCCCTCCACCATTTCCATTGTTCTCGCTTAGTATTTAGACTCCGAATAATGACAGCCGAGCCAGTCTGAATTGCAAGCCGACACTAGAGCATTATAATATTGGTACTCAAAGGGTCTTGGACTCTTGAGAAATAAAGTTTTTTATATAAATCATCACGAGAGTTATTTTTTACGAGACAAGGACTCATTCTACGAAGGGGGAAGTGCAACGTCGCCCAGAAGCCAGGAATCCGCCGACCTCAGGATATGCATATAACACCTGGTCATGCGATAACGGTGAGAATAGACAGTAGCCGGACTCCCACCCGTGAGATATGTGAATCATAGTGAGGAGGTAAAGATCCCAGTCCTTTAGTCAGTAAGTCAGTCTGTATTTTGCTAT
This sequence comes from Bombus pratorum, assembly GCA_930367275.1. Classification (NCBI taxonomy): domain Eukaryota; kingdom Metazoa; phylum Arthropoda; class Insecta; order Hymenoptera; family Apidae; genus Bombus; species Bombus pratorum. Next base: position 3,905,744 of record OV883995.1, on the reverse strand, counting down.
TGAAGTGTAATTTCGCCCTGTGAATAAAGTATACGAACGGGTTATTGTTCACTCGCCTTTTATATGTCGGAGAGGAAAAGACACCGGAGACCGTCGCCCTGGAACATGGGGAAAACCCGAGAAAAACTGTAACGAAAGTAGATAATTGTAACTGAACGATTTGCCGTTATTGTATTTGTTATAACTGTAATTAAACGATTTACCTTCATTGTACTTGGTTGTAATTTGCGACAATAAACTTGGGCTCAGGGCGACCGTGGGCCGCCGAACGCGGCCGCGGGCAACGGGACGTGCGCGTCATATAGCAAAAGATGTAGAGTGGGAGTATGACACTCATAAAGAAAAAGAAAAGAAAAAGGAAAGACCCGTAGAGGTGCTGGGCAGTAAAACAAGTAAACGGGTCTTTCGGACGGGAGGAAGGCAGTTAGCCTGAGAACACGCGATAAAACTTAGGTTTTGTTAAGTAAGCGGACGGGCAGTCTTTTGTCCCAAAATAATCAACGGACAGCAGCGTCAATTTTCCTTTTTGTCGAAACGGGGGTTATACTCGACGAATCGGATGTACCTGTGTACTTAGAAGCGCCCCCTCATAGTTTCCCTGGGTGGCATGATTGGGACGAACGAGCATTCTTAGTTGCGATTCCATCGAGGAAGGAGGAACGTTTGATACTCCGTGCGACACGTTTGAGTTGGCTTGTGAGCAAGTAGTGATATCATCCCGTTGTCCGCGGACTCGTTATCGAGCCTAAGACCAACGCGACGAGTGCCGTGGTTGATTATCGAATTATTGTTAACATTACTCGTGCTAGTTGTCCGCGCCCTGGTGATACCGACAATGTCCAGCTCCCAGGAAGAATTACCCAACGCACACAACGCTAATTCTGACATTACTCCGACATATATATATATATATATATATATATATATATATATATATATATATATATATATATATATATCACCTCGTCATTTATTACGTGACACGAGCATGGCAACTCAAGAGCAGGCACATGGATTATGTAACGTCAACAAATATCTCCAACCGACTCAGGAAACCTGAACCGCCTTGCACACGACACCAACTCCCAAAACAAAGGAATATGAATTCGGCACGTAGGCATAAGATAAACGAACATCTAGAAGGGCTGGGTCTTGATCGAGGCTTCAATCTTTCGGTAACGGTCTAGCCGAGTAAAGTTTTTGTAAGAAGGCCAGAACAAAAAAGAGTTTCTAAATGCGATAAGAAGGCAGATAGGGGAATTCTGTTAGTATATAGTGAAGTAGGTTACAGAGTCCTATTAGGTGGAAAATAACAGTAGCTAGACATGTAGAGGTCATAGAAACAGACACAAAATGTATCGGTTTTGAGGAGAATTCATTCGATGCAGATAGCGATGATAGTAAAGATAATTATTTATTTGACAGCATGAATAAGGAAGAGTTAGAAAGCAGAGAAGATGAAAATGATAATAGTTCTAAAAACTTAGCGAAGTGAATAAATTGTTAAAGTGCTGTGCTTAGCAAAGTGATAGTGCTAAAATGGAATCAGCAAGTGCGGAGATCGAGATGTTATGTGGCGAAGAAAACTGACTCCAGTGGCGTTTTGTTATGCGTACACTTTAGGAGGAAGATGACGACCTGATCAACGTGTGTGAAGGGAATCGGTGTCATCCAGGTAACAGCGCGTAGAAAGAAATTGCTCGTGAAAGATTTTTGGAGGCAGATCGGTTAGCGAGAAAATTAATTGTGACCTCAGTAGGAAGGAAACCATTGGATCTTTTTTTATGTTGCACAACAGTACATGAAATGTGGAAAAAGTTCAATACAGTATATGACATGAAGTCGGATGAAAATCTAAATATGGTCCAGAAGCAGTTCTTCGATTTTAAATGGAAAGAATCTGAAAATGTCTCTTACAACTTATCAAAGTTGGAACTGATAACGGCGAAGATGAAAGCCCTTGGGAGTGAAATTGGCGAGAAAATGCTGATAACACGCATTTTATCGGTGTTACCAAACAAATTTGACCATTTTCACAGTGCGTGGGATTCGGTGGAAGAATGAAAGAAGACCTTAGACAGGCTTAGTACCAGGCTAATGACGGAAGAAATCAGATGGAAGAAAGACGACCAGGAAACATCGATGGCGCTGGTAACAAAAGGTAACAATTATAAAAGGGAACAGCAGAAGCAGTCAAGCAAACGTGAACACGAGAAACAAGGACCAAGCTGCTTCAACTGTGGAAAAGTTGGCCATCTAAAGAAGGATTGCTTTAGATGCTTTATATGCAAAACGAAAGGTCACACCAGTAAAAATTGCTTTAAAAATAATAAAAGAAACAACAGTAGAGACAACCAGGAACCCAGAAATCAAAATCGAGATCACAGCGGAATTGGTCTATTAGGAAGTACCTCAGCGATACAAGCGGCAAACCATGTTTGGGTAATCGACCCAGGAGCTACGGATCACATGACAGGACAACGGGAATGGTTCAGCGTCTTCGAAAAATTCGATAACACGGTGAAGATAGAGATCGGCGTTCGTACGTTCCTGGATGCGTGCGGTAAAGGAAAAATCAAGGTAGAGACTTTTGTGGACGGCAAATGGGTAGCATGTACAATGAACGGTGTCCTGTATGTATCAGGTATGAAAAGAAATCTATTTTCCATTAGATCTGTCGCAAGAAGGGGCATAGATTTCTGTGTTTTAAAGGAAGGGACAAATTGTATGTTTTTACAAAACCAGAAAATAATAGCAAGAGGTTCTGTAATCTGAAATTTATATAAAGTCGACATGCGAGTTATGATACCGTCAGTTTGCAATCTTAGCAATAGAGCGGAATCACACGCGGACACACTGCAGTTATGGCACGAACGGCTATGTCATCAAAACATCAGACACGTTAAGGAATTTTTAAAGAATTTGGATATGAAAGTTGTAAAGGATAGTAACTGTTTCTGCGAAGGTTGCGCGTACGGGAAACATCATAGATCGAGTTTCCACGAGAAAATCAAGCGTACGACTAAACCTCGCGAAGTTATTTATACGGTTGTATGTGGACCTATGGAAGTCTAGTCATTAGGCAAGAAACGGTATTTCCTTATGTTTAAAGATGATTTTTTAAAATTCACAAAGATTTACTTCTTACGACATAAGTCAGAAGTAATCGAAAAACTAAAAACTTTCTGCCTGGAAGTTGAAAATCAATTCAATAATAAGATCAAAGAAATTCATAGTAATAGGTGGGTTTTAACGATAAAGCTAAATCCGGACAATTCGGAACGATACAAAGCGCGACTTGTAATAAAAGGGTGTTCACAGAAAGAACACATAGATTATAAGGAAACCTATAGTCCCGTTGCTCGGTTTGACACAATTAGATTAGAAATTAGATTAAAGCTCAGTATTGCTGCCAAAAATAATTTACACCTTGGACAGTTTGTCATTAAAACCGCATTTTTATATGGAAGTCTGAAAGAAGATATCTATATGAAACAACTTAAATGTTATAATGATGATACGAATCGCATTTGTAAATTGCTAAAAAGCCTATATGGCTTAAAGCAGTCTCCAAGATGTTGGACGGAACGTTTCACAAAATTTATTTCAAATTTAAAATTTAATCAGAATAATGAGGATCTGTTACGCCATGCGGCTTGCCATAGGCCATATTCTTAACCGTCGATCGTGGCACTACAATGTCGCAATTTCACTGAACTACCCTTAATCATAATAGAAATAAGGGGATCGATCAGTTCGTGGCGTCGATTATTTAATCGTAACGGGAACTTACAACTCTCGTTGACGTGCTATCTCGCGATCGCGTCTTTCCGCGAATGGTCGAAACATTTTTTGTCCTTCGAGCCGGATCACGTGCCAGTGAAGAGTGCACTTACCACACAGTGACCACATAGTGTCACTACACAGTGTCTAGTGACTACATCAAAACCAGCAGCGGGAGCGTTATCACTACAACGAAACCAGTGACGTCAGGCGCGTCACCTTCGAAGAAGCACAACCCATTGGCAAGGGAATGCAACCACGCAGCCTCCCGCCGCAGCTGGACAGTCATCAAAGCAACGAATTCCGTAACTTAATAATACAACCAAACGAGTGGCCGTCGGGAAGGAACAAGGCGTTCCTCGCCAAGCATACACGCGACCTCGCGCCGCACGACAATAAGGTAAGCTCGTTCCTTATATCGACCATCTCCTATCCTCGGCAACGATGGCAAGCGAAGACCAACTCATCTCCCTGCGTCGGAGACGAGGCTATTGTAGCGGCCGACTCACATACGCATCGAACCGACTAGACGAGTACAAACAATCCGGGCGTCAGCAAAACTCCTTGTTAACGAACTACGAGAAACAACTGACCGAAGCTGCGAGTCAATTCGAAGCCATCCAACTCGAGTTAGAAGTATTAGACGAGGAGGAACAAGCGCGCGGCTTCGAAATAAGGGATCAGTACGTCGCGGTAGACATAAAGCTACAAAATCTTCTGAGGAACGCGCAAGCAGCATCGCCGTCGACATCCATAAACCTCCCAACCTGTGCATCATCCACAAGTTCAAATCCGATAGCCATTAAATTACCAGATCTTCGGCTCCCCACCTTTGACGGAAGCTTAGAGAAATGGAACACGTTCTATGATACCTTTACTTCCACAATCGATAAAAATCCTAATCTCACGGACGTACAGAAATTCCAGTACCTGCAGTCCGCCCTGCAAGGAGAAGCAGCGGATTGTTTAAACGCGTTACCCCTTAGTAATATAAACTATAGTCAGGCCATAGCCGTTCTCAAGGAGACTTTCGAATGTCCACGATACATAACTTTCAGTCACTGCATGGCAATAATTGATTATCCAAGGTTAACCAAAGAATCTCCAACGGAATTAAGGCGTTTAGTCCACACATTTAAACAACACATATATGCATTGAACAAATTAGGAGAATCCTACCCCGATACCAGTGCTATGCTTAACAGCTTCATCCTCTCGAAAATACCACTAAGTATCCAAAAACAATGGGAAATGACGCTGCCTAATAACGAGGTGCCTCCGTACATTCATTTACTAAACTTCCTAGAGAGATTAGCACGAAGCTCCAGACCGATCACCGCGGTCAAACAAACAAGAGAATCACCGGAACAAACCACTCCGGTCCGTCAACGCGCACCACGAAGGCATGCATTTACGGCGACACAGGTTACTCCGAAATGCCCCACCTGTCAAGGACCACACCCCATTTGGAGGTGTGACACCTTCAAAACCAAGTCCCTTCGCAAACGCATTCGGGAGGTCAGAAGAGCATCACTATGCCTCAACTGCCTTGGGAAAGGGCACACAACAAAGTATTGTTTCGCGGGGTCATGCTGCGCATGCGGAGAACGACATCATACGATGCTGCATAGGGCAAAACGCCATTCAGGCTCTCGTTCCAGCACGTCCACCCGGAAATCTTCCCCATCAAATAGTCGATCCACAACACCTTCTTTGCCACCCTACCCATCACCCACTCGTCGCAAAAGACACACAACAGATCACAGATCGAAAACACCACGAACAGCCGCGTCTCCAAGCCCACCTCCCAGTGACAGACGAGCACATAAACAATGACGCCGACGATCGACGACTCCGTTGACGACCGAACATACCAGACCAGTAGCGTCCGAATCATTATCCAATGATATAGTCATCACAGCGCAGATTAACGTTTCGAATGATAAACAGCAACCAATCCCTTGTCGGGCGCTGCTCGACACCGGATCTAGTATGAATTTCATTAGCGAGGAATTAGCAAAATCGCTTAAAATAAAGCAAAACAAATGTTCGGTCCCAATCGGAGCTCTAGATACCTTGACGACACATCAACAGATCAACAGATAAGCGACACATCAACAGATCAACAGATAAGCGACACATCACGGCCACGATCACTTCCATTGACGGCACATACATACGGACATTAACATTCCTTGTCATTCCGACCATATCAACCTTAATTCCAAGCGAATCCATCGATCGTTCGACACTTGAGATACCCAAAAATCTCAAATTGGCCGATCCACGATTTCATTTACCAGCTCCGTTCGATGTGTTACTAAGCTCAGGTTCGACACTCGCGTCGATGTGTGTGGGACAAATCAATGTAACGCAGCCAGACGAGCCTAAACTTCGTCTGCAAAAAACGCGATTTGGATGAGTAATCGGTAATCGTCCAACTTCCCAAACCGCGACAAACACATTTCACACATCCACGGCAACTCTACAAGCAGACCTCGCGCGGTTTTGGTAAATAGACGAAGGACCCTCGATTAAACATATCTCAGAGGCAGATCGACGATACGAATCTCCCTAAACGATACACTTCACACAGGACCCAAGTTACAGGAAGATTTATTTTGCATACTAATTAGATTCCGCTCTCATCAATACGTACTCACTGGTGACATTGAAAAAATGTATCGGCAATCCTTCGTATGACCAGAGGATTCAAAATATCAAAGGATATTATGGCGCAGCGCGAGTGGAGAAACAAAAACATATCAATTCAACACCGTAACGTTCGGTTTATCCGCAGCTCCGTATCTAGCCATTCGGTGCCTCAAGCAACTGACAGAGGACGAATGACATCGATTTCCACGTGCAGCGCAGATACTGCAGCGGGATTTCTACGTCGACGACGCTCTCACCGGAGCTGAGACGGAGGACGAAGCCCTCACGCTTAGAACAGAATTCACCAATTTACTTCAACTGGCCGGCTTAAACATACGAAAATGGGCATCAAACGACAACGACTTATCACACGGACATTCCATAGAAGAAACAAATCATCAACATTTTTTGGGCGATTCGCAAACCTTGAAGACGCTGGAGGTGTTTTGGAATTCATCCGACTCCATTCTTTACTCGGTCGAAGTCAAACCCACCCCCTCCCAAGTCATGAAACGAATCATCAGCTCGGAGATCGCAAAAATCTACGATCCGCTCGGTCTGCTCGCACCGGTGATTGTTCGGGCTACGATGCTACTTCAACGAATATGGTCGTCGAAAATCGATTGGAATGAATCACTTCCGATCGATTTACATACAGAGTGGGACAGGTACTACGCCCAACTACCCTTATTAAACAACATCACGTTCCAACGCAAGGCCATAATTAAATCCGCAACGGAAATTGAATTGCATGGGCTCTGTGATGCCAGCGAAAAGGCTTACGGAGCCTGTGTTTATCTCCGAACCCTTAACACTAACGGCTGTGTTTGGACACAACTCTTAACCGCAAAATCGAAAGTCGCCTCACTTAAGTACCAGACCATTCCTCGGCTCGAGTTGAGCGGAGCACTCCTTCTTACGTCCCTGATGTCGACAGTACAACAAGCCTTATTACACAAAAATACTCGAACTATCTATTGGACCGATTCTACTATCGTTCTCCATTGGCTCAATACATCACCTCACACTCTCAAAACATGCGTCGCTAACAGAGTCTCCGAAATTCAAACAAAAACCAACCATTTGGCAAATTGACTTCCCACAGTACTTTTACGATCCGACGGACGGCGACATAAATTCCTCGTTGACAGCGGAGCAGGAATTAACATACTTAAACGAAGATGCGTATTACGACCTAAAATAACAAAAGAACGAAAATTCTCGATGGGACACTCTAAATTTAAAACTAACGAACACGCCTTGGTAAAACTATTTGGCAAAACTCTAGAATTCTTTATAGTAGAAGACAACTTTCCAATTATAGAAGACGGCATACTCGGTTTACCAGCTCTATCTAAATTCAAATTTGAACTTTCAAATCAACAATTAAAACTTGACAATAATATTCTTTTATTGCAACAGGAAAACGACGTACCTCCAAAACAAGCAGTGTCAAAAACAGTCTACCTGGAAGGAAAACCGACAAACGATATGCTTTATCAATGGTGGTGAGTGCCCAGCCAAAATGACCAATTTTATCGAAAATTCAAACCCGAGCATAGTGGAGTTCGTCTACCAAGGAAGACAAAGGAATGATCTAAAGGCAATCAGTCCTTTCTGACGAGTCAAACGATACACATCGAGAAAGCTAACAAATTTATTGAAAGCTATCGAGTCAACTTCCTGTAAGACATTCAGAATCTTATTGATAAATATATTCTTTTGTGTTAACCTGTTAATACAGTGTTACATTCATTTAACCACCTCTGTTATCATAATTGAAACAGGGGAACGACTATTTCGCGGCGTCGATTAACAGAATCGTAGCGAGAATTTACGCTTCTCGCTGACACGATTTCCTAGCGACCGCGTCTCTCCGCGAACGGTCGTAACATTTTGGTCCTTCGAGCCGGATTCAGTAGCAACTGAAAAGTGTGGACACGTAATCGGTCGAATCATTCGTTCTTCAAAGCCGTATCACGTGTCAAGTGAAAAATGCACGCCAGTGACACCCACTATCATACAGTGCCACGTGAATCCAACATAACCAGCAGCGGAAGCGTTACCACTCCAGCGAAGTCAGTAACGTCAAGGGCCGTCACCTTTGAAAAGGTATAATTCGGTGGTTGAAACGCAACCACGCAGCCTCCTGCCGCACCTGGACAATCGTCAACAGAAGTAAGTTCTGACAATTTAATTCTCAATTATATAACAAATAATGTCAACCGGAAACGAACTTGCCGCCTTGCGTCGACGCCGGGTCTACTGTATCAGCCATTTTACACGCTTATCAAAAAAAACTGGACGAAATCGAACAATCCGGCTGTCCACAAGAGGACGAGTTAATCCTAATCAGAAATCGTCTGGAAACCTATGAGACGGAATTCCGCGCGATTCAAAAGATTTTAAGACAGATTTTAAGTATAGATGAGGAAGAGAACGCGCGCGGCCTTGAAATAGCAGACGAGTGTGAAAGATTAGAACTCCGAGTAACTAGGCAACTAAATAACATACGACGAACTACGCCGTCACAATCGACAAACGGCGAATCAGCCGCCGGTCGCGAATCTGCTTCGTTTAAACTGCCGGAGATTCGGATACCTACATTTAATGGCACCCTCGAGGATTGGCAGTCATTTTACGATTCCTTCTCGTCAACGATAGATCAAAATCATCAACTAACAACATTCCAAAAGATCTATCATCTCCGATCAGCTTTGACTGGATGGGCCGCGCGAAGTATACAATCGTTAGCCATCACAGAATCAAACTATTCAATTGCCATTGACGTTCTTAAGGAAAAATTCGACTGCCACCGTCAAATCTGCATGCGCCACTGGGACTTGATGTTCGACTACCCGAAAATAACGAAAGAGACACCCGAAGCCATAGATGATTTTCTCGAGACGGTCAAGATAAATCTCAAAGTGTTAGAGAACCTCGGTGAACCAATCACATCAAACGTCGTTCTTATCAAATTAATTACATCGAAGCTACCTCCAGCCATCATTCGTAAATGGCAATGCACATTACCGGACAAGAAAATGCCGTCATATATGCACTTGATAGACTTCTTACAAACACGAACGAACGGCGACAGAACTACTTTAGTATCTACCGCGACAAAAGGGGCGTCCGATCAGCACAACCGTCAGCGACCGAACGCGCCGCGAAGTTATGCATTCGCCACTACATGCAAGACGTTGGTGTGCCCGAACTGCCAAGGACAACACGAGTTATGGAATTGTGATGTCTTCAAAGCGAAGTCGCCCAAAGAACGCCTTGTAACCGCCAAAAGGGCTTCGCTCTGTACCAATTGTTTAGGCAAGGGACACGCACGGTTCATGTCGCATCTGCAAACAGCGACACCATACTTATTTGCACTAAGACCATGGTCATAGCAAATTACGAACATGTGTAAGCCGAACATCGAGCGGTCGATCGTCCAACGGTCGATCTTCGTCTAGTTCACCGACTCCGCATGCGTCACATCGTTCGAGACGCGCATCCACGTCTCCTCGAACGTCTCCCCGAACGCTCCTCGAACGTCTCCCCGAACGTCTCCCCGAACGTTTCTTGTTTTAACTTAATTTTTACGCTACACGAGCCATGCGGACGTGAGAAACAGTGCCTCCGTAAGTGCGACAAGTGGGAAAAACAAAGTGACTCAAGACCGAAACAAGCGCTCAATGATGGAAAATAAGCAACAAGTACCACCAATAAAAATACTAAATAAACTTATTTTATAAAGTAACTGTAGATACAACAAACCCAAAAAAATCGACAAACGAAGACCACGACTGCTCAGTTATAAAGGGAGCAGAAACGGGGACTACACAAAAGAACGACGAGGAGAACAACAGCAACAACGATCTACCACACCAGAATGAAAGCTGGAAGGTTGTAACTCCCAGCAAAAAAAGAAAAATAACAACAAATGCAAGTGCTAGGAGGGCTGGAGAAACGAAAAGGCAACAATGGCTACAAGAAATTCCTCTCCAAATCTTAATTAGTGCACTGCCACAAGAAATGGAAATAGACCCAGCGGAAAAACCGATAATCCACATTGCCAAACCACCGCCAATTTACATAGAAGCCCAAATAATAGACCCCCTCATTGAACTACTTGACAACACGGCAGGAAAAGGACTACGGAACTACAGTATAAAACAATTAAAATTAGACCAGGCAAAGGTACAGACGAACACCCCCGAAATTTTCAGGAAAATGACAAAAGCACTAAAAGAAAAAAACGCTGGGTATCACACTTACCAGCTCAAAACAGATAAAAGTTATAAAGCAGTAATCAGAGGACTACACCCAAAAAACAAACACAAATAACATATGCGAGGAACTAGCTAAAATCGGACACCAGGTAAGAGCAATAAACAACATAACCAGGTATGATACCAAACAGCCATTACCGCTATTTCTAATAGAACTCGAACCCAAAAACAACAACAGGGAAATTTTCGATGTTAAAAAAGTACTAAACATAATAATTACAGTCGAGCCACCTAGACACAAAAAAGACGTACCGCAATGTACGTGTCACGTAATAAATGACGATTTATATGATATAAAAGAAAGGCGAATGAACAATAGCCCGTTCGTATACTTCATTCACAAAACAAACGATGTAAAATGCTACAACTGCAGTGGAAACCACCCAGGCAGCTACAAAGGCTGTGTAGTCAGAAAGCAACTGCAACGTAAACTGTTTCCGCCGCTTCCAAACAGGACACACAACAACATTCACGCGCAACAGGATAGCACAGAAACTGTGACAAAACTGTGGGTCTATAGCTAACTGAACATGTACTTGCCCGAAGAATAGGGTCTGTGTGTGGTGAGCCACGGGCCAGAAACCGTTGGAATGTTTACTGTCGAGTGCAGCTTCAACTATTTCTATTTAAGCAGAACTATACAATTACTCCACACCTGTTAGGTAAAAACGTTCATCCCAAGACGTTCAGCGACTAGTTGTCATTTCAAGCCCAGTTCTGCCCGGGCAGTCGAGTGTCACAGGTGAAATTCGAGCAGCCATATGATAAACCAAAATTCCGAGCGCCTTATCACGTGTGACCGTCCGGTTACCACCATCCGTTCTCAACCGCCTGGGTGGCATTCGGTCACTATAGCCGTTCTCCGAAATATATGACAAGTACGAGCGATGCCTTCTCCCACTCCAACGAATAAAAGAATATAAATGCTCCCTTCAAAATCATCCAGTCAGTCTGAAAAAAATTCTCAACTAGCCCAAGTATCAAAAGTGTATCATCGCCAACCGAAAATAATACTGTACAAATTGAGTAAAAATAAAAGAACTCGATCTCCTGTTCGGAAATTGACAAATTTCTGGTTTTATCTTAATTTTTACGCTACACCTTCATCACCGCTCTTCGTAGATTTATTGCTCGACGAGGGTATTGCTCGACCATCCACTCTGATAACGGCACCAACTTCATCGGAGCAAACAACGAATTACGAGAGCTTCATAAATTGTTACAATCGGACGACCACAAAGAAAAAGTAACCGCATTATTAGCCGACAAACAAATCGAATGGCGCTTCGTCCCCCCTCATTCCCCGCATTTCGGTGGGCTATGGCAAGCAGCGGTGAAGTCATTCAAACGCCACCTTAGACGTGTAGTCGGCACCGAGTTACTCACCTCTGAACAATTGAACACTCTCATCATAGAAATAGAAGCAGTCGTCAATTCACGCCCGCTAAGTCCCATCTCTACCGATCCAAATGATCTCGTAGTCCTCACTCCCGGACATTTCCTCATTGGCGATTCATTAATGTGCTTACGTGATCGAGATTAGAGACATTCCATCAAACCGGCTCTCCAGATGGCAGCATATCCAACAGCTTGAGGAACATTTTTGGAACCGCTGGCATAAGGAGTATTTGAACGAGCTGACCAACCGCAATAAATGGTGCAAGGGTGGACACAGCATCCAGGAGGGCACAATCGTCATCCTCAGAGAGGACAACGTGCCCTCCATGCATTGGCCTCTGGGCCGAGTTATCAAGGTTCATCCAGGCGCCGATGGTGTCATCGGGACAGCTACAGTTCAGACGGCAAAGAGCATTTTGGATCGGGGCGTCAAAAGGCTTGTCCCACTGCCAATTCAACCCGACCTCGAGAAACCCGAACCACCAGCCATCGAGAGAAAATAAGATGGGAACTTCAACAATAACACACCTCGCTAGTTTCGATCGGTACCCTCTCAACGGGGGGAGGATGTTACGCCATGCGGCTTACCATAGACCACATCCTTAATCTTCGATCGTGGCACTGCAATGTCGCAGACGGATCGTTGCGTCTGCCCGGCAAATAAACATTGTAGTAGCAAGCGCATGGTTCATTAAACAGGGCGACTTCCAGAAACGTCGACTCGCGGCCGTTATTTTACCTCGCGTAAAAGAATGTGGCGTGGTCCGAACGTAGTGGGGGGTCGTGTTCCAGAAAAGACGAAAAAGATCGAAGGGCGATCAGAACTTTTCGAGAAGTAGAACCGTCAACACATATCATATGTCACCAGTGAAATTCGAGCAGCCTTATGATAAACCAAAATTCCGAGCGCCTTATCACGTGTGACCGTCCGGTCACCATCCGTTCTCAGCCGCCTGGGTGGCATTCGGTCACTCTAGCCGTTCTCCGAAATATATGACAAGTACGAGCAAAGCTTCCTCCCACTCCGACGAATAAAACAATATAAATACACCCTTCATCATCATCCAGTCAGTCTGTAACAATTCTCAACTAGCCCAAGTATCAAAAGTGTATTATCGCGAACCAAAAATCATGCTGTACAAATTGAGTGGAAAATAAAAGAAATCGATCTCCTATTCGGAAATTGACAAGTATCTTGTTTTAACTTAATTTTTACGCTACATTTTTGGCGATCCTGCCAGGATCCATTCGCTTCAGTGTAAACGAAACCACGATTTCGGCGTACGCGCATCATTGAAGATCGAAGGATCAGCGAACCACCGCGAATCTTTGCTACTACGAAGCCCTGCAGCAACTTTCAACGTTCCACTACGGTGAAACTAGACGAGAGGACTACGGTCAGCGCAGAGCAAGCCTACGAATAAGATTCGGAATCCAAAAAAAAAAAAACCAACCAGAGAGGAAACATCCCAGAGACTCCTCAACGGTCATAACTACCACGGTAAGCTAGAAATCTGGATTCATTTTTTCATTACCGTGTGAGAAAACCAAGTTTCTCAAGCGTTTCGAGTTCAAATAGCTACGATAGTTCAATAAGCCCGATTAGAATCATGTCTACATCACGAAAGGACAAAGTCGAAACTATTGAAACCGTTTCTACAAACGGAGCTACGGATAATTCGATTCTTGCCAGACTCGACATGATACAAAAACAAATCGAACTTCTTACGCGACGTATGGAAGAGACACAACGGACAGCCAACAGTGAAAATAGGAAGCGTACAGCGGAGATAGAACTATTAGCCAAAAATATCTCCAAAATAAAAATAGGACGCGACGCTACTACAGAACTAGGCTCCCTTATCACCATGGACGAATCTGTTGCCGCGAGAGATAGAACTTCCGCACCGTGCGTTCCGATTCAAACAGAAGCAGACAACCATCCCTCTTACGAAGATCGTCTACCGCAATTCACCCCTCCGAGCTTACGGGCCAAAGACGCGATAGCATGCATTCCACAATTAAACGGCGAAGACGATATCGGAGTAGAAGAATTCATACGCGAAGTACGTGCATTACGAGCCATGTGTAGCGAACCCACGCTATTCCTAAAAATAATAAAAATCGGGAAAGTCACGGGTAGAGCCGCAATGGCCATCCGCAATATACCAATCAACGAATACGGACACCTGTACGATGCCCTACGACGAAACGTAGCCAACCAAGACTCCGTTAGAGAACAACAAGACCAGCTACGCGAAACGAGACAGCGTCACGACGAAAGTGTGCAAAGTTATATCATCAGATTCCGCAGAGCGCTCAATAAGCTACAATATAGTATAACGAACGAATACTGTGACGAATTTGATAGACGAGCTATGAACGACAGGATTTTAAGAGACTCCGTAATCGATTTTATTCGAGGTCTGAAAACCGAAATAGGACTATTACTACTCGCCAATCCACCATACAATATCCTTGAAGCCGAGAAAAGAGCCACCGACATAGAGCGATTCTTCAGGGAAGATCGAAATCGACGACCAAAACCGATGGAACGATTACGACTCCCTGAACAGCGACGACTAACAACTAATAATCCCAACCTAATCATTAAAAAACCAACTCCAACACCTAATCCAATGCCAAGAAGCTTCCGGCAAATTGAACAAATGCCACTTGCCCTAAGGACTCAATTCAAATGCTTCAAATGCAATCAGATCGGACATGTCTCTAGTCAATGCAGAAATTTTCAAACGCCCAGCCAATTTCCGAGACCAGCAGCGATCCACAATCTCGAGACACACAAGGAAGAAACAGAGGAACCAATAGACCAGACTTACGAATTAACGCCACAACAGGAAGTCTCCCCACAGTACTTTTACGATCCGACGGACGGCGACATAAATTCCTCGTTGACAGCGGAGCAGGAATTAACATACTTAAACGAAGATGCGTATTGCGACCTAAAATAACAAAAGAACGAAAATTCTCGATGGGACACTCTAAATTTAAAACTAACGAACACGCCTTGGTAAAACTATTTGGCAAAACTCTAGAATTCTTTATAGTAGAAGACAACTTTCCAATTATAGAAGACGGCATACTCGGTTTACCAGCTCTATCTAAATTCAAATTTGAACTTTCAAATCAACAATTAAAACTTGACAATAATATTCTTTTATTGCAACAGGAAAACGACGTACCTCCAAAACAAGCAGTGTCAAAAACAGTCTACCTGGAAGGAAAACCGACAACGATATGCTTTATCAATGGTGGTGAGTGCCCAGCCAAAATGACCAATTTTATCGAAAATTCAAACACGTACGATCAAGTCTCCACATTTAAAGATTTAGTCAGACTTTCGCATATAGAAAAAACTCTCCGCGAACCAATCGAAAAAATATTGCTGTTTTACCTTGACGTATTCAATCTAGAGACCGACTTGTTACCATGTATTAACCTTGCTAAACACACGATAACGTTAAAAGAAAATAAAATCATTAACACAAAATCTTACCGACCGCCTGAATGCCACAAAGAAGAAATCAAACGACAAATGGACGAAATGCTACAAAAGAACATCATAGAACCATCTGATTCTCCTTACAATTCACCAGTCTGGGTAGTACCAAAAAAGGCAGACGCCTCAGGGAAACAGAAATGGCGAATTGTAATAGACTTCAGAAAAATAAACGAGCTAACTGACCAAGACGCATATCCATTACCTGACATAGGCGACATACTATCCCAACTAGGCAACGCAAAATTCTTCTCAGCCCTCGATTTATCTTCCGGATTCCACCAAATCCCAATGGACACAGACTCTAAGAAATACACAGCATTCTCCACACCACAAGGACACTATCATTACAATAGAATGCCATTCGGTTTAAAGAATGCACCCGCAACATTTCAACGCATGATGGATACCGCGCTAAGAGGACTCATAAATAAACATTGCTTCGTATATTTAGACGACATTATAATATTCGGACAGTCGATTGAAGAGCACAATAGCAACCTCGCGATAGTATTGCAACGCTTACGCGAACTCGGACTCAAAATACAGCCGGACAAATGCGAATTTCTCAAACCAGAATTAGAATATCTCGGACATATAGTAACCGCCGAAGGCGTAAAACCAAATCCCAAAAAATTAGAAGCCGTTAGCAATTTCAAACAGCCACGTAATCCCACAGACATCAAATCTTTCTTAGGACTAGCAGGTTATTACCGTAAGTTCATCAGAAACTTTTCCAAAATCGCGAAACCATTGACCGAACTTACAAAAAAGGAGACACCATTTCATTGGACAGATAAAACCCAGGAAGCATTCCAGACATTAAAAGACAAACTCTGTTCATCACCCGTACTAAAATTCCCAGACTTTGCAAAACAATTCACATTAACGACTGACGCCAGTAACGAAGGTATGGGTGCCATCTTATCACAGGACGGACATCCATGTTGTTATATCTCGCGAACTCTAAACCCACCGCAACGAAATTATTCCACTACAGAAAAAGAACTTTTAGCAATAATATGGGCCGTAAAACGCCTCCGACAATATCTGTTAGGGCGGAAATTCCTCATCCGAACCGATCACCAAGCGCTAAGATGGCTACAGAACTGAAAAGACTCCTCATCACGCTTGATGAGATGGCGATTAAAACTAGAAGAATATGAATACGACATAGAATATACGAAAGGAAAAGATAATACTGCAGCCGACGCACTATCTAGAATACATGTTCTGACCAGACAACGCGAAAATTTGAACATAGAACTCGATAAAAAGTATCACGATTGGGAAAAATCTACCGACGCGTTACCCAAAGTTCTCAAAATGACTCCGAACCATAAATCTTTCTATCAATTATCCAAAACAGAGCTAGGAAATTACGACAGAATCGAATGGTTAACTAAATTAAACGAAATTATTCATACAAACGAGAAGATAGGCATAGGCGACGACAGTTTCACAGAAACCGAGAAGAACGCGATCAAACGAATTTTATTATTCCTGAACGACACCGTAAAAGAATTAAATTTTGCATGGGAACCAATCCAAACATATAGCGACGAAGAAATAGACGAATTATTAAAAGAAAATCACGATTTAGTAGGACACCCCGGTATACAAAAGACATACGACCGCATTCATAAACGGCACAGAATACCAGATTTGATGAAACGCATACAACAACATATAGAATCATGCCACACCTGTCAAATAACCAAAACTACACGTATCAGACCGCGCGAAGAACCTTGTATCACCGACACACCCCTCGAACCAAACGATAAAATTGCTATGGACTTATTAGGCCCACCGAAAAAGACGAAGAAAGGCAATCAGTACATTCTATCCATACATGACGAACTGACAAAATACTTAATACTCGTGCCACTAAAAACTCAGCAAACGGAAACAATTTGGAACGCACTCTTGAATCATTACATTTACATCTTTTCTGCTCCAAAGAAGATATTAACTGACCGCGGACAGAATTTTATATCTAGTTTGATGCAACAGTACGAAGACGCGTTCAAAATCAAACATATCAAAACGACATCCTTCCACCCACAAAGTAACGGATCCTTAGAACGAACACACGCAGTAGTAACGGACATGTTAAAATCGATACAGCGAAATTCGGATGAAGAATGGGACGATCAACTTAACTTTGTATGCCTTGCATATAACACAATGATACACGACTCCACTGGTTACACGCCATTCGAACTTACCTTCGGACACCAAGCCAATCTTCCCTCCACAATATCCAAGAATCCTCAACGCACATACGCAGACGAAGTCACGTTCCGCAAAAAAGAATGGGACTCTAGACTCCGACACGCCCGCGAAACATTGATCAAAAGTAAACAGCGATATCAGCGCGATCAAAAACGTAAAATTATAAAACCTCAATCAGTTTTCAAAGAAGGAGACTCCGTTTTAATGCATAACGATCATAGAAGGCATAAACTTGATGTGGAATGGTTAGGACCATACACGATTGATAAAGTATGTACTCCATACTATCTGATTCAAGACAAAAAGATACACGGTAATCGTTTAAAACCTTACTTTCCAGGTCGACGCTCCTCTTTGCCGGAATAGTATCCGCGCAAATAAATATTACACCATTAGAAAGAAACTCTGTATTCGTAGAAAACATAGGAAAAGGATATTTGTACAGCGATACTGCCAATATTATAGTAGGATTAGACACTAGCGACATATACGAGCAGATAAACACAATAGAATCATATACGTTTACAATAGACTCGCATGCAATCAGCAAAGAATACGCTGAAGGGTTAGACGGATTACAAAATCGTATCAATAACCTAAAACAACTCGCAAAACACTTGAAAGCGTTAACACATACCCGAAACACACGAGGTTTACTCAACATCGTAGGTTCCGTATCGAAAAGTCTGTTCGGAACTCTCGACGATGACGATCTTACGCTCATAAACGAGAATATGGACAAACTATTCGATGACAATAATAAAATCAAGACCATAATAGCTAATCAAACAGCACTCATTAGAAAGATTCTAAACTCAGAAAACCTAAACCACTTAGAGAAATCACATAACGATATATTAAAACAACAACGGCAGGCAAATATCGATAGATTTATGCTTAAGATGATCATGAAACTCGACACCGCGATGCAAACTTTACACTTCCAATTAGACGAAATACTTAACGTCATAATATTAGGCAAACAGGGAATAATTAGTCCACAAATACTCGACTCCGATGAATTTATAAAAAATTACGCCAAGGCAATAGGTAGCCAGATGTACAACACCGCGATCTCTGCCAAAACCGAACATTTTCAATTCATACTCGACATCAGTGATCTTAAACTCTTCACAATAGATAACAAAATATTTTTCAAAATCATAGTACCTTTAGTCTCTAACACAAAATGGAACATGTTACAAGTATATCCTATCCCGAGTAAGAGAAATGGAGTATTTTTGGCTCCAGCAGTCGAACATCAGATGTATTTAACCTCAGGTCTTTCATTTATAAACGCTGATATCGAGTACTTCAACAAATTTTGTAAAAATCGAGCCGGAACCACTATATGTAAACAAACACTACCAATCTATGACAGAAACTCGAGAACCGATTGTCGCAGCGAAATAATAAACTTCAAACCTCGCA
This sequence comes from Bombus pratorum, assembly GCA_930367275.1. NCBI lineage: Eukaryota > Metazoa > Arthropoda > Insecta > Hymenoptera > Apidae > Bombus > Bombus pratorum. Next base: position 3,886,433 of record OV883995.1, on the reverse strand, counting down.
TTGAACATTGCCAAATAACTGTACTTAAGATTGAAGACATTAGCTTTATACTGCTCAAAACTAGCAACTGCTACATTGCGATACCGGCAAATCCGATAGAAATAGACACAATTTGCCAAACGAAACATACCTTGCAAAAACTCGGCAAGCCTTCCATTATAAGAGCCAACACTTCTTGTGATATATTGTACAAAGATGAACACATGCGTATAGGCGAAACAAAAAACGAAGTCGAATACGAAATCAAAACAAAAACCCTAGCGCTCAAAACAAACGATAGTTTCACTCATCTGTTAGATAAACTCGAGCGAGCACCAAAGATAATAGATAATTTACAAGGCTATAAAACCACGATCGATAAAATAGGCGACGAGATAGAAACTCTTAATTTCGAACATAGAATCAAAAATATACAGTACTGGGGACTAACCACGCTCCAGATATTAGGATACATAGCATTAGGCATACTAGGTATATATGGATTAAACAAAATAGGGGTATTCAAATGCATCAGGAAATGTATACCGAACAAATTATGTATCAATTTATTTTGCTGCCGAAATGAAACCATAATCAATAGCCACAATGCGACAACCCCACCGGTATCAAGCACCCTGGCCACGACGTAATTTTCAAGCCACGTCAAGTCCGATTCCACAAAAGTCTTCTGAAGGAAACTTGAGGGACCAAGTTCGATCTAAGAAGGGGGGAATGTCACCGGTGAAATTCGAGCAGCCTTATGATAAACCAAAATTCCGAGCGCCTTATCACGTGTGACCGTCCGGTCACCATCCGTTCTCAGCCGCCTGGGTGGCATTCGGTCACTCTAGCCGTTCTCCGAAATATATGACAAGTACGAGCAAAGCCTTCTCCCACTCCGACGAATAAAACAATATAAATACACCCTTCATCATCATCCAGTCAGTCTGTAACAATTCTCAACTAGCCCAAGTATCAAAAGTGTATTATCGCGAACCAAAAATCATACTGTACAAATTGAGTGGAAAATAAAAGAAATCGATCTCCTATTCGGAAATTGACAAGTATCTTGTTTTAACTTAATTTTTACGCTACACATACGTCGCGATTTACTCATCAACCAAAACGCAGTTATATTTTTGTTCCATTTATATCTCTCTAGTTAATAAGTTGTTGAAATAAACATTAATTTATTTGTGTTAAATCTGTGCAATTTCATTGAACTACCCTTATTATCATAATAGAAATAAGGGGATCGATCAGTTCGTTGCGTCGATTATTTAATCCTAACGGGAACTTACAACTTTCGTTGACTTGCTATCTCGCGATCGCGTCTCTCCGCGAAGGGTCGAAGCAGGATCCTTGTTTTTATATTAATACAGAAGATGACAAATTAATGTTGATGACCATATACGTTGACGTCGCCCAAAAGCCAGACATCTGCCCACTTCCGGATATGTCGATAACACTTAGTCATGCGATAACGATAAGAATAAACAGTAACCAAACTCCCACCCATAAGATATGTGAATCATAATGAAGGTATAAAACCCCCAGTTCTTTAGTCAGTAAGGGAGTCTATTGTCGTGTTAATAAAGCATACGAATGGGCTATTGTTCATTCGCCTTTTTTTTATAACTCCTCGTCATTTATTACGTGGCAATAGCAACGACGACGATTTAGAAGACGACGACGACGATGAGATTGGCGTGATTGGGGACCGTTTAGACGTCAACGGTCCAAGAAATCGCGATCTCAATAATCAAGACGGCGGAGTTCGGGTAACTTCAGTGAAAAGACGACCAAGGCAAGACGAGCCTAAGCGCACAGTGTTAACGCTCGAGGACGTAGAGGACTCGCTAGAGAAATTCAGCGGGGATGATCTGCTGAGTATAAATCGGTGGATAGAAGATTATGAGGAAATGGCAGAAGTGTGTGGTTGGTCAGACATCCACATGGTAGCTTTCGCTAAGAAACTGCTCACCGGATCCGCTCAAGCTTTCGTACGACAAGAACGAGGCACGATGTTGTAACGTCAATCCACATCAGAGACCAGGCCGCTGTCACGACCGGCTCACTTTAAAATCGGAGATAAAGATGTGGCGGCAATCGGCGACAATGTATATCGTCGAAGTGCCTAATGAGCCATCAATATCCCAACGGTCCTTCCGCCGAATATTCAAGGAGAAAGCGTGCGTGGCGGCGATTGCGGACGCCTAACAAACTGAAGGATAGTGGGGATATTGAGGGGTGACAAAAGACAAATAACCGAATCCGATCGGAAGTCGAGTTGTAAGAGTCAGTCTTAAAAAGTCACGCCTAGAGCTCGGAAGTAAAAATTGTGAATTGTGTTAGAAGAAAAATAAAGTTTCTTTTTTTTTTTTGTTGTTGTTCTTTTGTGTTATTTTACGTGACAATGTCTTGGGCGAAGCTAAAAAAGGCGCTGAACGAGGAATTTGAGAACGTAGTGAGTGACCAGCGGATACATCGAGAGTTGGCACATAGAAAGAAAAAAGCCGATGAGAGTCTACAGCAATACATGTACAATATGCGCGAGATTGCGGGACAAGGAAGAGTTGATATACAGTCGTTAGTCGACTATATTATTCAGGGTATTCCTGATGAGGTCGCAAATAAGGCTACGTTATACGGAGCCAGGAACATGCAACAGTTGGAAGAACGTTTTAAGCAGTAAGAAGCGATGAAAAGGGATATGAAAGCAAAAACAAAATTTGGGGAACGCAAGGACGATAAGGGGAAACGATCAGAAGTGCGAAATCAGTCGAGGCAAACAAGTAGTGACAAAAGAAGATGTTTTAATTGTGGCGATGAGGACCATTTAAGTGCCAAGTGTCCGGAGAAAGAAAAAGATGTTAAGTGCTTTAAGTGCAACGAATTTGGACATATTGCGGCGAAGTGTACAGCACGACCGAAAAGAGACTTACGTCATTTCGAGACCCGAGAAGAAGAAATACATGAAAGAAGTGTCGATAGAAGACTGTAAGTTTATATCGTTAGTGGATACGGGTAGTGATCTCACATTTATATAATCAGACGAGTATGCGAGGTCAGGATCACCACCTCTAGGTAATTGTAAGCTTAGGTTTGAAGGTTTTGGTTCCACTGACAATGAGACCTGGGGCGAATTTACGAAGGTAATGACAGTCGATGGGCATGAATTCCCAGTCACTTTGCATGTTGCTTCAAATAAAATATTGCCAAGACACAGCCTGTTGTTAGGTACTGATTTCTTGGATCAGATAGAGTTGCGAGTCAAACGAGGCAAGGTGACCTTTTTACGACTTGACGAACAGACTGACGGTTACAAAGACGCGCCTGATATATTTAGAATTAATATAGTAGAACAGACTGCCGAAATAGATTTATCACACGTACAGGAACTGCATTATCGTGAAGCGATTCGCGATATCATTAGAGGGTATAAGCCGGAGAAGAAGCGGGACGACGGGGTAACTGCAAAAATCGTTTTAAAAAGTGACAAACCCGTAGAACGAAGACCGCGAAGAGACTGTGGCACTTTTTCTGCGAAAAAAGAAGTGGACGAATTGATGAAGTTATGGACAAACGGAGGCGTTATAAAACCATTAAACTCGGAATATGCGAGTCCTATAGTTGTAGTTAGAAAGAAAGATGACTCCATCAGAGACTGTGTTAATGAACTTATTGAGTGTCCACATTTCCCGTTGCCTTTAATTGAAGATATTTTAGATGCATTGCAGGGTGCCCAGTTTTTCACGACAGTAGATTTAAAGAATAGGTTTTTCCACCTGCGTTTAGACAAAGGCAGCCAAAGATACATGTTTTGTTACGCCAACGGGGCAATACGAATTTTTGAAGTTGCCATTTGGTTTAAAAATTTCTCCTATTGTTTTTCAAAAGTATATTTCGATGATTTTCAAGGAACTGATTGATAAAGGTATTGTCACCGTGTACATGGACGATATTATTATTCTTGCAAGGAATTTAGAGGAGGCGTGGGAACGCATGCAAATGATCATAGAGTTAGCTAAGCAGTATGGGTTAATCATAAACTAGAAAAAAATGTCGCTTTATGCAGAAGGAAATTGAATATTTGGGGCACATAGTCTCGAAAAATACCATAAAGCCGTCCGCTCATAAAACTAAGCAGCTTGCTGTTGAAACAAATATAATCCAAGAAGAAGGGGAAGACGGCAAGGATGACAGGCGCGCCGAAACCAAGCGCCGCCGCCACAACGAAGAAGGGACCAACGCAGGCACCTAAGATGGCCACGCTCCCTCGCACACCGCGAACATTCGCGGTGGCTCTAACGCTAACCAAGGAAGCAACGATGTCGTACGCCGACGTCCTTGCAACGACCAGACAGAAGATTCTGCTTACGGAGATCGGCGTGGAGTCCGTCGATATGAAAAAGGCGATGACGGGCGCCATCATCATAAGGGTCCCTGGAGACAGGGACAGGGGAAAGGCGTCACTGCTGGCGACGCGTCTGGCCGAGGTGCTAGACCCGACGGCGGTGAGAGTTGCGGCTCCAGCGAGGACGGCGGAGCTGAGAGTGGTCGGGATAGGCATCTCGGTCAATAAAGAGGAGCTGCGGCAAGCGCTGGTCACGGCAGCAGGATGCGGCAGCGCGGAGGTGCAAGTAGGAGAGATCGGCGCCTCCAGAGGCGGCCTCGGATCCGCGTGGATAAAATGCCCGGTAGCTGGAGCCCGGAGGAAACTATTTTTGAAAAAGAAAAAAAAAGGTGAAAATAAAAAACGAATCAAGATGCCAAGGGACGATGAAATTAAGCTTCAAATATTCGATGGACGTGATTACAAAATGTGGAAGAAAAGAATATTAATGTATTTAAAGTGTAAAAAATGTTATGAACCGGCTACACGAAAGAAAATGGACACGGATGCGCAAGATAAATGGGGTGAAAAGAATCAATGGACGATGAACTACATCTATGGTAGTATAACAAATGAACAATTAGAATTTGTTGGTGACCAGGACACTGCTTTAGAAATAATGCAAAAATTTGAGATATATATGAAGGAATCAACAGCATTGCAAATCTGTATAAGAAGTAGACTAGACATGATAAGGCTGAAAGACTTTGAAGAATCAAATTCATTTTTCACGGAATTTGAGAAAACGATAAATGAATTAAAGAATGCTGGTGCAAACGTAAGTGAACGTGAAAAACTCGACTACATGCTGAAAATACTACCAGAATCATTGAGCTATATTGGTGACTTAATCGACTTAGTGAAAGAAAGTGATCGAACATGTGAATTTTTAAAAAATAAAATTGCAATGTGGGAAACGCGTAGCAAGAGGGAAAGTGATAGGACAAGGTCAAATGTACTCACAGCTGAAAAAAGGGACATAAAGTGCTATGGCTGTGGAAAGTACGGCCACATGGTAAGAAATTGTACAAACACGTGCAGAGGCGGAAACAATGGTGGAAACAACGGAGGAGCGAAATGGCAAGGAGGTGCGTATCAGCCGCAGCAGAATAGGGATCGTGGCGAACGAGGTTTTGGCCAAAGAGGACGAGGATATGGTCAACGAGGATTTGACCAACGAGGCGAAACACAGGCTGGCAACAACGCTACAACGGGGCAAGTCAACACGATGCAAAACATTCATATAACGAGGGCTATGTAACCCCAAAATCTTCTACTCTGACGTCACTTGAGGCGACCACCTCTAGATATCCTCCAGACAGTTGACACATCGCCGCCCTGATAAGGAACTTACTTCCAAGAATAATATTCCCACCATCATTTTCATTGTTCTCGCTTAGTATATAAACTCCGAATATTAACGACCAAATCAGTCTGAATTATAAGCCGATACTTGAACATTGTAATAATATTGTAATGGGTACTCAAGGGTCTTGGACTCTTGAGAAATAGTTTTTTTTATCATCACGAGAGTTTTTTTTACATGACATTTTGGCGATCCTGTCAGGATACATCAACGTTAGGTAAAACAAGACTACGGTTTTGGCCTACGAGACATCCGACCAAACGTGTATCAAGCAACCTGCATTAGGAACGACGATTTTACTAGCGAGTAGGACCATTTCCTTTAAAAAGATCGATCGACTGTATTCGGTAACGTCAGACTCCGACGATCCAACTCTGAAATGGACGAAAGACGATAAGAAAATTACACCTGTCGCTTCGACTAGCGTTGATCCAAACCTACGGGCAATTTCGGATATGATGCAGCGCCTGAACGAAGAGCATAAAGCAGCTGTAAATAATTTATATAAACTAATCCGCGATGAAAGCACTCAACGCATTAAAGAGATAGAATCAATAGGGAAAACTATGGCCGAACTCAAGCTAGGAGTACAATCCTCCGCAGATACTTCCAAATTCAACTAAATCATAACAGACGATACTAGTTCTGCCAGCAGAAGCACTACCCAGAACACTCGTATAGCGAAACCTCCAGTAAAACGCGTACGGATCGAAGAAACTCTAGAAGCCTCCGACCCAGCGAATTCCGAGGACGAAGAAGAAGAACAAGCCTCGTACCAACGACCCATGTTCGACGCGAAAACCAGCATCGAGTTCATCCCAGTCCTCAACGGTCAAGATGACATTGGAGTGGAGGGATTCATCAAACGAGTAAGAGAAGCTAGATCGGAATGTAAAGAAAAACGTGCTTTATTAAGACTCTATTAAGACAACGTATTGTCGGCGAAGCTGAAAGAAGCACTACACATCCAGTTATCGAAACATATAGCGACTTATTCGAAAGCCTGAGAAAATTCGTATCAATTAATATAACTTCAAACGGTGCACGCAATAAACTACAAAGAACTCGTCAAAGTTTTAACGAATCAGTACACGGATACATCAAAAGATTCCGACATAGTCTCAATGAACTTATATACGCATTGCAACACGAAATCCGCGATCCGATTCGACGAGCAGTCGCGATAGACTTAGAAAACGAACGCGCAACTAAAATATTTGTTGAGAATTGTGGATCTTTGAAGCCGAAATAATGTTCTAGGAACACTAAATTTACACCGAGGATTCATATTAAAATAATAATATATTTATTTCATGGACGATTCCTTATATATTCATCGATACACGCTTGCACGCGTCTCAGCACTTTCTTCCATACCCGACTCTTAACCGACTGACTAATTTACAGTCATCTGTTTTTTTGGGACGCCGCACACACACACACACACACGCGCGCACCTCCACACACCGACACTCACATACAAGCATCTCTACTACGCATTTAACCCAGTCCAGCACAGAAAATTATACATATCTTAACAATATTCATACTAAATCTAAGACCCGAGATAGAAATCAGAACATCAAGTACAAAACCACGCACCTTACAAGAAGCATAAGATGCCACGTTCGAAGCAGAATTATTAATCGGAGAAATTGAACGAAACCGCGGAAACCAGCGCAGCTAGAAGATAAGAGATCAGTTATTCACCCGAGGGAATGTTGCCGTAACATAGACTAAAACTACCAATAGCGCGAGTGAGCGTTTCAATTTGAAATTCAAATAAAATTTAACAATTTGTATAGAAACCAAATTCGAGCCTCACAACCCCCACGGAATAACCCACCACATGACGATCCCTCCACGGTAGATCTAATTATAAATAAGCGTAACGACATAGAAGATAGAGAGATAATTCCTTAGTTCAGAGTAGTTAATTCCTCAGTTCTGTGTGATTAGTTCCTCAGTTCTTGGTGATTAATTCCTTGGTTCTTGGCGATCAGTTCCCCAATTCTTGGCAAGTAATTTCTTTGTTCATAGCGATTAGTTCTCAATTCCTTTAGCTCGTAATTTCTCAGTTCCTTTGCCTTTCAATTCTTTAGTTCCTTAGTTTTTCAGCGCTTAGTTCCTTTAGTTCTTAGTTTTTTTGCTCTTAGTTCTTAAGTTCTTTAGTCCTTTAGTTCTTTAGCTTTTAATTCTTTGTTTCATTAGTTCCCAGTTCTTGTCAGTTTTGGTAATCGACGTGTTTGTATTTGTCAATTTGTAAATTATTGAAAATCAATTAAATTAAAATCTTGTAATTAATAAGAGTGAAAACGTATCGCGAACGATTGTAACTTCGAGTATTCGAAATCTCAACGACAATTCTGTCAATACCCAATTAGAATTAGAATAAACATTTGTTGTGGAAAACATTTGTCTAATAATATAATAGGATTAAGCAAACATTTATTTTCACCAACTTTGATCCTCTCCCGTGCCAGTACTCCTGCGCGTAGCAGGTTAGCCGAAACGTGGAGTTTAATTGCCAATCGCATTAAACATCAAACAACGCTACCATTTAATCTAAATTAAAAAATTAACGGCAACACAACCAAAACAAATCAAACAAAAACGTAACAATGTATCGTCACAGCGCAAGTCCCCACTTAGGAGCAGTCCGATGACTACGCCCAGTCGTCCGCAGATAAACGCTCAGACAAACAACGATAAGGCTATCTCTGGAAGCAGATTTGACCAGTTAGAAGGGAAACCACTACAAGAAAGAGCGAAAATGAAATGTTTCAAGTGCAACCAAATAGGACATACCGCAAATTACTGCCGAAATTTTCAACCGGTCAGCCAGTGGAACCTTCAGCAATCTCGCAGCTACAATATAAACATGGAGAATACGGGACAAGAAGAGGAAACGACACTACCAGAACCTCAAGAGACATCATACGAGTACACGCAACAACGGGAAGACTTCTATCCATTGGAGTTCGATCAGGAACCAGAACCAAACGATATTTAATTGATACCGGTGCAGGAATAAATTTAGTTAAAAGATCAAGTGCCACATTCAAACCTAAAAAGACTGAAGCCAAAACATTTTTCAGAAAATGGGACGAAGTGTTAAACTTCATATGCTTGGGATATAACACAGCAATACACGATGCAACTGGATTTTCACCCTTCGAACTAACATTTGGAAGAAAAGCTAACCTTCCACCTTCCGTATCCCGAACTTCCAATTACACCTACGAAGAAATGTTTGCATTATGGCAAAAACAATTGCAAAAATATAGAATGATAGCGAAGAACACTCTTGAACAAAGTAGAAAGAGATTCATGAGAGATCAGAAAAGAAAAATCTTTAAAACTCGAACCTTATTTAAGGAAGGAGATCGTATGCTCCTTCACAATGATCATAAATCAGATAAATTGGACGACAAATGGTTAAGACCCTACGTCATTAAGTCAGTCAAGACACCGTATTATGAGATTCTTATTAGAGATCGAGTTAAGATAATCCACGGTAACAGAATAAAACCTTATTTTTCAGGACGATCACCATTGCCATCAGCATTACCCACCCTTAACGGATTAAAAATAACCCCTTATTGATAATAATGGAATATTTCATGAGAAAATATCCAAAGCATATCTTTATAGCGAACGTATAAATGTTATTATAGGAATAGATATTAGTACTGTATTAGAACAAGTAAGATATATTGAAGATGGAGTAGCCGAAGTACTGCATTTAGCACACCACAAGGACATTACCACTATAATCGAATGCCGTTTGGACTCAAAAACGCGCCAGCGACATTTCAAAGAATGATGGACACTGCACTTCGTGGACTTATTAACAAACATTGCTTTGTATATTTGGACGATATTATTATTTTTGGTCAATCGATAGAAGAACACAACCAAAACTTAGCTATCGTGCTACAAAGACATAGGAAATTAGGGCTGAAAATACAACCAGATAAGTGCGAATTTTTAAAACTGGAATTAGAATACCTCGGACATACCGTAACAAGTGAAGGAGTAAAACCGAATCTGAAGAAGATAAAAGCAGTAAAAAACTTTAGACAACCTAAGAACCCAACAGAAGTAAAATCTTTCCTTGGGCTAGCAGGTTACTACAGAAAATTCATTCGTAACTTTTCAAAACTAACAAAACCACTTACTGAACTCACTAAGAAAGACACGCCAATCCACTGGACTGACAAAACACAACTTAGCTTCGATACATTAAAAGAAAAACTATGCCAAGCGCCAGTATTAAAATATCCCGACTATACGAAAACATTTACATTAACAACGGACGCCAGTAATGAAGGTTTAGGAGCCATCCTTTCGCCAGACGGAGACCCTTGTTGCTTCATTTCAAGAACATTAAACTCCCCTGAACGAAATTATACAACGACTGAAAAAGAATTATTAACTATCGTTTGGGCAGTTAAAAGACTTAGGCAATATTTATTAGGCAGCAAATTCAAAATTCAAACAGACCATCAACCTCTTAAATGGCTACACAACTGCAAGGACCCCTCCAGCCGATTCATTCGATGGAGATTAAGATTAGAGGAATACGAGTATGACATAGATTACGTAAAAGAAAAGGAAAACACGGCCGCTGACGCCCTATCCAGAGTACACGCGATAACACAAACTGACGTTTTATTAAAACAATTCAAAGACTGGGAAAAATCAGAAGAAATACCAAAATTATTAAAACTAACATCCAACAAAGACAACTTTTTCCAATTAACAAAAACATATCTAGGCCCATATGACGAAACTTCTTTTATTTTTCAATGACCAACGCGACGACATAGAGTTTGCTTACGAACCAATACAGAGCTTAAGTGAAGAAGAGATAGAACAAATACTAAAAGAAAATCATGACTTGATAGGACATCCCGGAATACAGAAGACGTACGACAGAATCAGAGACAAATATAATATCCCACATCTAATGGACAGAATAAAAACCAGAATAGAAACTTGTGAGACCTGTCAAACCGCAAAAATGACTAGGATTCGACCTAAAGAAGAACCATGTATAACCGACACACCATTGGAACCAAATGACAAGATAGCAATGGACATATTACGACCATTGAAGAAAACGAAACAAGGCAATTCCTTTATACTCTCCATTCACGATGAACTCACAAAATACCTCATCCTTGTTCCTATAAAAAACCAACAAACAGAAACTATTTGGAATTCCCTGTTAGACCATTACATATACATATTTTCAGCACCTAAGAAAATACTGACAGACAGAGGACAAAATTTTATTAGTAGTTTAATGCAAAAATACGAAGACGCTTTCAAAATAAAACACATTAAAACTACTAGCTTCCACCCCCAAAGTAATGGATCATTAGAACGAACTCATGCTGTAATAGCAGATATGTTAAAATGTGTTCAAAAAGACTCAGGGAAAGAATGGGACGAACATTTAAACTTCATATGCCTAGCCTACAATACGATGATACACGACTCGACCGGTTATACACCTTTTGAATTAACATTCGGACATAAAGCAAGTTTACCCTCGACCATTTCACGAAATCCACAACGCACTTACGCAGACGAAGTAACATTCAGAAAACGAGAATGGGATTCTAGACTTTCGAAAGCTCGCGACCAATTGATTAAAAGTAAACAAAGATATCAAAGAGATCAGAGACGACGAATAATGAAACCACAGTCAATATTTAAAGAAGGGGATAGAGTTTTAATACATACTCAGGGAACTTTAGCCAGCCAGGTGGTCAGCATGTCTCCACTACTGCCCACGAACACGGCGGCATGGTTCGCCCTTCTGGAGAGACAATTCGAGGCAGCGCGGATTACGGAGGACACCGTTAAGTACGTGACGCTTGCAAAGTGCCTCAATGATCAACAGCTTCAGGACGTCGAGGACCTGATGACGAACCCCCCAGACTTCGGACGCTACGAAAAATTGAAACACGCGCTTATTCGCATATTATCCGATACGGACGCGACGCAGGTAAAGAAGCTGGTGGAAAACGAGAAGATGGGAGAAAGAAAGCCATCCCGGTTTTATCAACATTTGAAAAAACTCTCCAGCCCCTCCACGCCCGATGATTTTACCCTCACGCTGTGGAGAAACCGATTACCCGCTCGAATCAGGCGTATTCTCGCCGCAGTCGACGACTCGGACCCGGAAAGGTTATTGCGGCAAGCGGATCTGATCGCTGAAGAATTTAAGGAAGATTATCAGCTCACCGCCCGAGTAACAGCACTAATGGACCCACCAGCGCAAAACGCTGGAACATACGACCGCCGCAATCAACGTGTTGAGCGAGCGAATGTCACAGTTGCAGGCACAAATGGACGCGATGAGCATCATTAATCATCGTCGACCACGACCACGATCACGCTCGCGTTCGCGATACCGCCGACGTTCGCACTCCCGAGATCTACCACGGCAAGACGGTCTTCGTTTCTACCATGCAAAGTTCGGAGAACGCGCGCGGAGCTGCCGATTCCCATGCACGTGGAAGTCGGGAAACGAGACCAGCCGTCCGTAGACGCGGCAAACGACGGCGGCCTGAGATCCCGCCGCATCTTCGTTACGGACAAGGGAAAGAAGATCTCTTTCCTTGTAGACACCGGCGCCGACATCAGCGTATACCCCCGCAGTAAGATTCATAGATACGTCAAGAAAAACACGTACGAACTGTTCGCGGCCAACTGGGCGCGCATCGCAACGTATGGTACCACTGCAATTTGCCTTAACCTGTCCCTAAGACGAGCCTTCAAATGGAACTTCGTGATAGCTGACGTTCAAACGCCTATCATAGGCATAGATTTTTTGAGCCATTATGGGTTGCTCGTGGACCCGCGAAATAAACGACTCCTCGACACGACAACCCAATTATCATCAAAGGGATACGCTGCCACGACGGAAGGAATATCCATCAAAACCGTAATCGGCGAATCGGTCTACCATCGACATTTGGCGGAGTTTCCGGATCTAACTCGTCCACCGGCCTTCGGACGAGAGAAAATCCGACACAGTGTGGTACACCACACTGAAACCACACCCGGGCCACCCGTCTACAGTAAACCTCGACGACTCGCACCAGATCGTCTCAAGCAGGTCAAGGCGGATTTTGCAGCAATGATCGAGCAAGGAGTGATGCGGCCATCGAAGAGTCCATGGGCATCACCCCTGCACGTCGTCCCAAAGAAGGACGGAAGTCTACGACCATGCGGCGACTATCGTGCGTTGAACGCTCGCACCATACCCGACAGGTACTCCCCACCGCATATCGAAGATTTCGCGCAACATCTGCACGGTAAGCGTGTCTACTCAAAAATCGACCTTGTCTGCGCTTACCATCAAATCCCGATCGCGCCAGAAGACGTTAAGAAAACCACGATCACGACACCTTTCGGACATTTCGAAGCAACTAACATGATGTTTGGGCTTCGAAATGCTGCGCAAACGTGTCAAAGATTCGTCGACGAAATTATCCGCGGTCTAGACTTCGTGTTCGCATACATAGACGATTTCTTCATCGCCTCCGAAACCGAAGAACAACATCGCGAACACCTTCGGATTTTGTTTGAACGTCTAAACGAGTATGGCGTAGTCATCAACCCAGTAAAGTGCGAATTCGGTGTGAACGAAATTACATTCGTGGGACACACCGTAAACGCCGACGGAATAAAGCCGCTAGCCGAACGCGTTGACGCCATTGTAGAAGTACCGCTCCCCGCGACCGTTAAAGCACTACGCTTTAAAAAAAATCTTAAACTTTTTTCAACTTTTATTTTCGGAAGAGCTCGTAGAGTTGATTGCAAGGGAAACTAATCGATATTGGTCTCGAAAGAATAATAATGACGTAAATATGTCAGATGGGACTGGACCAGCCGAATTATATTGTTTTTTGCTGTGTCATTATTGATGACACGCAACAAAAAGTTATCATTAGAGTACTGGAGTAAAGATAAACTTCTGCTTCAAAATATATCACTGTGAATTAAATTATTGAGAATTTTAATTTGTTATTGTAAGGTGTAATTTTTAATTTTTAAATATATTTTTATTGATAATAATTGCAAAATCTCCAAATATGTTGTTGTATAACACTTAAAGAATCGTACGATCCGGATAATGACGAGGCTGCACCGAAAGATGTAAGTTCGAACACCAGTTCACCTACGCGCAACGTAAGCACGCTTTCCGTCGCAGCGCTCCGTTCAGTACCACTACATCGGCGGCACGGTGGCCCGTACAGTTAAAGGGTTAAAGACCAAATACGATAAAAATGGAAAAGTTGAACGTAGAAAAACTAGATTAGTAGCGAGAGGATTTGCTCAAAAACCGGGTATTGAATACAATGAAACCTTCGCTCCTGTGACACGATTAACCTCTATGATAGTTATAATGAATGGTCTTAGCTGCTAAATTAAAAATGGATTTATATCAATTGGATATAACCATGGCATATATTTATGGCAATTTGAATGAAGATATTTACATGCATCAAGCCAAATATTTTGAAGTATCGGGCAAGGAAGATTATTCATATCATCTAAAAAAATCTTTATATGGATTGAAACAATCCGGTAAACAATGGTTTGATAAATTAAGTGGTTACTTAGAAGAACTTAATCTTAAACAAGTTGAAAAATATCCTTGTGTTTATTCAATAAGAGATGGAGATAAAATTCTCGTACTGGCAGTTTACGTGGATGGCATAATAATAGCCACTAAGAACCATAAGTTATTTAATTACATAAAAGAGAATTTCATGAAAAAGTTCGAAATAAGAGATGGAAATAAGAGCGTGTCGGGGGTCGCCTCCAAGAGAAGACAAAGGAAAAAATCGAAGAGCAATCAGTATCATACCAGGATTCAAACCGAATGCATCGAGAGGTTCAGAGAAATAAAATCATGGTAGCTTAGTCGAACGAGGGGAGCACGAGGCGGCTACGGGTTCCCAGGGCGTAGGACCACGCCCTGAGAAACCCCGATGAATCTGATGTTCTCCTACAGCCGGATGGTGACTGGTCGGCGTTTGGCCTCCCACCAGTTTGCCGATCCGGTGCGGAGAACCTCGGAGAAGTTGGTGGGCCCGTACCTGCCAAGACCACTCACCTCACCTTCTCGTGGGGCTCCCCGTCACCCTGCACCGGCCTCGACCGGGGCAGGGTGCGAAAGAGAGAGTGGCACCAGGATGGGAACCCTTGTTGACGACCTCGGCGATTTTCTTAAAGCACTATGGACAGTAAAACGAAACAGAAAAACGTTTACCGTGCAGGGGAGGGATACCCCAGTACCGGCGCAGCCGCGGGTTGTAAAGCGGGCCCCGCTGCGTCGTCATCGAGCAACCGTGGCCGTCCGGGGGTGGGCCGCCAGGCCCCTGGACACGTTCATGCGTCTGGCGAAGGGGAGACACGAACTGGGGGGTCTCGGAAAGGGTCGGAGGAACCCGACGTTATGATCGTCGGCCTGGGATCTCCGCGGGATGGGATGCGGCGACACCGCAGGGGCGGCGGAGGGATGAGATCCGACGACGACATGTCGTCGTGCTCTTCCTATTCGACCGTTACGGGCACGCTCGGCAAGCGGTCGTACCGCAGGATCGCCGAGTCAATGGAGAGCACCGCCTCCACCGCCTCCGCCGCCAATGGCCGCGGCGGAGGCGCGGGACGTCGCACACGGCGGGGGGACGCGTCCGCGGGGGATCTGGACTCCGGGCTACTGCCGGCTCCAGGTAAAAGGAAGAAGAGGGGCGCGAGGCACGGGACGGATACCGACACCGACACCGATGCCGAGGCTGCCGCCGTGGCCGCCGCCGCCTCTACCATCCGCGGCGGTGCCGGCGGCTGCGACGACACACGGAGGGATGAAAGGAAGATCGGACTAGTCGACGAACAAGCGTCCGCGAAAGGCGCGGAACCGACCACCGATCGGGAACAGGAGGACGTCGCATACCTGCGAAGGAGGGTGCGCTTCCTGGAGAAAGAGGTCAGTCGTCTCCAAGAGACGGTGGAACGGCTGACCAAAGAACGCACGGAAAAGGCAGCCAAAGTTAATAACGACGGCGAAGGACAAAAGAGGTGGGGATCACCTCTAAGGGGGGGACGAAAGAAAATGCTCCCCGGGCCCCAAAGGGAACGGTTATGGGTCCCCCTCCCCCACCGCCCCCACACCCCTGGTCAGCGTCGCGCCGTTTTCGCTGTCCCAACGGGTCGGGGAGTATTACACACACAAAGGGAACGGATAGATTCAGTGGTCCAGGACCTCGAGATCCACTAGAGGATCTCAAGATCCTGTTCCTCCGCAAGTTGGAGGAATGCCGACGAGAAATAATGCCGGGGGGAGCGACCCCCCCGGCTACGGAGGCTGGCACCGCCGCAAGAATCGTACAAGCGCGATTGCGATCGGCGAGAGACACCTCGCGGTCGACGGTGGAGTCGTCGACCGACGAGGCAGGGTTTACTACCGTCCTAGGAGGAGGAAGAAGGAGAACGGGGCGAAAGAATAGGAAGCCCATGGTGCAACCTCCACCAACGGTCAATGCAGCGACCGAGGACGTAAGAATCAAGGGACGGGTATCGTCGTCTCTTCGGTCGTCGACATTGCAAACAAGGGCTTGGGCGTCCGAGACGGCGACCGGAGGCGGCGGAACGAGAGCAAGGACTTTCGCGGAGGTGGCCGCTCGGCCTCCGGTGCGCCCTCGCACGGGAAGGGAACCCACGCGAGGAACGGGCAGTGGCAATGGACTCGAAGCCGTCGGGGCGGGAAGGAGACGCAACGCTAATGGGCGGGACGCACACAGCGAGAAAGCGCCGGGCCTTCCCCGACCCCCACGGTGTGCCGCGGTATCGCTCACTGTGAAGGACGGCTCGGGCTTCACGTACAGGGAGGCGATGTCGGTGGTAAAGAGAGAAGTCAAACTCTCCGAGCTCGACATCACGGAGTTAAGACCGAGGAGGGCGGTCACGGGGGCGCTACTGTTGGAAATCCCAGGCCAGGATGCTAGGAGCAAAGCATCGCGACTGGCCGAGCGGATGGCGGCCACGCTGAAAGATCTGCCCGCCAAGGTAACCGTGCCACAAAGGACGGCCGAGCTAAGAGTGACCGGACTGGACGATTCGGTCACCTCGGAGGAGGTGGCAGCCGCCGTTGCTGAGGCCGGGGGCTGCCACGCCGATGAGGTCAACGTGGGAGTCATACGTTCCGCTCCTCGGGACCTCGGGTCGGTATGGCTACGCTGCCCGCTGACAGCGGCCAGAAAAATCAGCAGAGGACGAGACGCCCGATCGGGAGGTAGGATCAACATAGGTTGGTCGACGGCGAGGGTTTCCCCCCTCCCTGCGCGCCGACTCCAATGCTTCAGGTGCATGGAGTCGGGTCATGTGCGCCGAGACTGCACATCGACGGTCGACCGGTCGGAGCGCTGCTACCGGTGCGGGGCGGAAGGACACCGCGCCAGGGACTGCTCGGCGCGAGTACCCACGTGTCCGGTGTGCGCGGACCTGGGACTGCCCGCGTTGCATCGCATGGGGTCACCGGCATGCAAACCGCCTGCCCGTAGGAAGAGGGTCGCACAGGAAACAAAAACCATTCCTGGCGACGGTGGAGACGCGGTGAAGAGGAAGGAAACGATACCGCCACCAACTGACCCCACAAAGGACAGAAGAGGGGCCAGAGAAGTCGGACACAACGACTGCGAGGGGAACGGCCTGGAGGAGGCTATGGAGACGGAGCCTTCCCCGACGTAAGCCGAAGAAGAGGAGGAGGGCAACTGCTCTTGCAGTGCAATCTTAACCGCTCCCGCCGGGCTCAGGACTTAATGTTCCAGAGCCTGACGGAGCGGCGGATTGCCCTGGCGGCGGCGGCCGAGCCGTACAGCGTTCCCGACGCGTCACGAGGCGCTGGGGACCTGACCGGCTCGGTCGCCATATTCTGGACCGGGATCGCGGGGAGCCCCTCCTGCTCGGTGATCGAGCGGGGACGGGGCTTCGTGGCCGTGAAATGGGGCGATCTGGCCGTGGTGGCCGTCTACGTGTCGCCCAACATCAACCGGACAGAATACGTCTCCTTCCTGGACGGACTTGCGGCTTGCGCGAGGCGTTTGGGCGGCTGCCCTTCGTTGATCCTCGGGGACTTCAACGCCCACTCAACGGCGTGGGGCTCCCGCAGGACCAGCGGAAGGGGGCGCGACGTACAGGACTGGGCGGCCGCGCTCGACCTCCGACTTATGAACCGGGGGTCGTCCAGCACGTGCGTGGCGTGGCGGGGCGAGTCCATAGTGGACCTCACATGGGCAAGCCCTGCCGCATCCCGCCGTATTTCCGGCTGGGAGGTCTCCCCGGAAGAGACCCTCTCGGACCACCTCTACATCTTGATGGAGGTGGCGGTTGGCGACGCGATGCGCGACCGTTCGTTGGGTGCGCGCAGGCCCATCGGTCCACCGGGAAGGAAAAGAAGATTCCCGCGGTGGGCGGTGACCCGCCGCGACGAGGACCTCATGGCGGCGGCCGCTATAGCCGTCGCTTGGTTGGAAGAATCCAGGACCGACGAGGACGCGGAAGCTGGAGCGACCCGGTTGAGGCGCGACATGCACGCGATCTGCGATTCGTGTATGCAGCGGTCTGGAGCCCCCCGCCGCGCCGGCGCTGTGTACTGGTGGTCCGGGGGGATCGCTCGTCTCCGCGAGGCGTGCATCCACGCTCGGCGCCAGTACACTAGATCCCGCCGTAGGCGGCGGGTGGACGAAGCCACGGTGGCTCGTCTGTACGAGGCCTACAGCGAAGCGCGGAGGCTCCTGCAGCGAGCCATCAAGGAGGCAAAGAGGCGGGCCTGGGACGAACTTCTGGCCAGCCTCGACTCGGATCCCTGGGGGCGCCCTTACAAGATGGTATTAAACAAACTCCGTCCATGGGCGCCTCCCTTAACGGAGAGCATGGACCCTCGGTTCCTGGAGGAGGTCGTCGGCACCCTGTTCCCGGGAGCAGCGAACGAGGGAAATGGCAGCTTCACCGAAGAGGAGGAGCAGGAGTCTCAACCCCCGGAAGAAGAGCCACGTGTTACCGCGGGAAGTTGGAGCCCGGAATCGAGGGTCACCGAGGAAGAACTGGCCGGGGCAGTCGGGAGGATCGGAGCGCGGAAAGCTCCGGGTCCCGATGGAGTCCCGGCCCGCCTGTGGAAGGACGTCGCCGGGGTCTTGGCCCCGAGACTAATGCATCTGTTCGACGGATGCCTGTCTCGGGGTGAATTCCCCGCTTCATGGAAGGAGGGGCGGATGGTCCTGCTGCCGAAGCCGGGGCGCTCCCCGGACTCGCCTTCCGCCTTCCGACCGGTGTGCCTTTTGGACGAGGCGGGCAAGTTGCTGGAGAGAGTGGTGGCTGCCCGTCTGGAGTCGCATTTGTCCCGAAGTGTGCCCGGACTGCACGACGGCCAGTTCGGTTTCCGGAGAGGGCGGTCTACGACCGACGCCGTCGCCCGTGTCCGCTCCCTTGTCGAGGGGGCCGAACAGCGTGGTCACGTGGCGCTGGCCGTGTCGCTGGACGTGGTCAACGCCTTCAACAGCATTCCCTGGGACAGGATATGCCGGGCCCTCGAATTTCATCGGGTACCCGCGTACCTGCGGGGTGTGGTCCGGGCGTTCCTCCGGGACCGGAGTATCGTCTACACCGCCCGAGGCGGAGGTGTGACCGAGAGGGCTGTACACCGCGGGGTCCCGCAAGGCTCGGTGTTGGGCCCTTTGTTGTGGAATATCGCGTACGACGCGGTGCTTCGGACGCCGATGCCTCCGAACTCGGCACTGACGTGCTACGCCGATGACACATTGGTGCTGGTCTGGGGCACGGCATGGGGGAGAACCGTCCGCCTGGCGGAACTGGCGGTGGCCTGCGTGGTCGCCGAGATCAAGAGATTGGGACTGAGGGTGTCCCCTGAGAAGTCCGAGGCAATGTGGTTTTGCCGCAAGGCCGATCACGGGACGCCTCCAGCGGGTTATCGCATGAGGTTGGAGGGGGCTGAGATTGGGGTCGGAACCAGCTTGAAGTATCTGCGCCTGACTCTCGACAGCCACTGGACCTTCGGCGCTCACTTCGAGCGCCTGGGGCCGTCTGTCGAGGCGACGGCGAACGCCTTAGGACGTTTGCTGCCTCGGCTGGGCGGGCCCGGCGTCGGGGTGCGCCGGCTGTACGCCGGTGTGGTGCGATCGAGGCTCCTCTACGGAGCTCCGATCTGGGCGGGGGACCTGATGGCCAATCGTCGCAGTCTCCTAGCGGTCAGGAGGCTGCACAGGACGGTGGCAATCAGGGTAGTGAGGGGCTTCCGCACTATTTCGGCGGCAGCGGCGGCGGTGCTCGCCGGGTTTCCCCCGTTCGAATTGGAGGCCCTGAGGCGTCGCGAGATTTATCTCCACACTCGGGGTCCGTCGGACGGGGTGGGCCCGGTGGGCGCCGACGTCAGGGTTCGGGCTCGGAGGGCTTTGCTCGACAGATGGCGCGCCAGCCTCGACACGAGAACGGGCGCGCCTGGGATAAGGGTCCTCGGGGCCGTCCTTCCAAACTGGGACGTTTGGTTGGATGGCGGTGGGCCTCCCCTAACCTACAGGGTGACGCAGGTGCTCACCGGACACGGTTGCTTCGGTGAATATCTGCACCGAATCGGGAAGGAGGCGACCGCGCGCTGCCACCACTGCGATGCGAGCGTGGATTCGGCGCAGCACACGCTGGAATACTGCCCGGCGTGGGCGCGGCTGCGCCACGACCTCATCGTGGAAATCGGTTGGGACCTCTCGCCGCCGACGATCCTCCGGGCGTTGTTGGTAAGCGAGAGAAAAAGGAGGGCCGTGACCTCCTTCTGCGAGCAGGTTATGCTTCGGAAAGAAGCCGCGGAGAGGGTGAGGGTGCGGTACTCTCACCCTGAGAGAATGGACCGGCGAGGGCGCGGCAGAGGCCACGGACGCGCTTCGGCGAGGCGCGCTAGGCCCGCCGCGCCCCCCGGCGGGGTGCAAACTTAAGCGCTGGCAGCTCAGCGCCCGGAGCCGCAAAGCAGCCCGGTAGGGGAACCGGACTGCCTGACTCGGCGGCTCCGGCGACGAGGCGCGGTGTGACGTGGCCGCACACCGCTCCATTAAGAGACGTATTGAGCGCGGAGGGGGGCCCGGTGCATCGCTACACCGGTTCCCGGGCCCCTCTCGATCGTAGCTGGGATGGTCATCGTGGAGGTTTTAGTCGGTTGGAGTCCGGCACTACCACGCCGCTTTTCCCCAGAGGCGGCCTGGTGTCCGTGCGGATTTCCTCCACGTTAATAAAAAAAAAAAAAAAAAAAAAAAAAAGCTTAGTCGAACGAATAGCTTAGTCGAGAAATATTATAAAGTCGAGTCGAATTATAATAATAAAATAGTTGGATCATCGTTAAATTATTTGTAACGTGTTAATTATAATTTTAAATATTGTTAAAAATAGAAGCTTATATTAACCCTGTTAATTCAGTGTCACAATCATTTGAACTACCTCTGTTGTTCTAATCGAAACAGGAGAATCGTCTGGTTCGTGGCGTCGACTATCAAAATCGAAGCGAGAATTTACGCCTCTCGCTGACGCGTTTCCTCGCTAACGCGTCTCTCCGCAAACGGTCGTGCTTATGAGCAGTTTTGATAGAATCAACTACTGCAATGTAAAAAATGTGTAAATCCTGCATCAAATATTATATGACTACATCGTACCGTTGCGTTAACGATACTTTCGTCAGAGCCACTTCTGAACCGAAATTTTTTGTTTATTGAGAATGTAAAATACGTAATTTGTATTTCTTTGGGCAATAAACGTTATAATTAAAAAAACTGTGGCTATGTGGTCAACTTAGCTGGCTAAGAACAGAGTATCTAACAATAAGTGTGCAGAAACACGTTCAACCGACTCATTACCATTCAAGTGCACGCCTACTTGAAACTGCATAGTCGATTTTCTGGAAAACGGAGCCTAGCATTAAAAATTGTCACTTTGCATTTGGAATTTCAATTTAATTTGGAAATTCAATTAGGGAATCGCCTCCATTTGACTTGTACTATTTCTCGATTTTCGGTACATCCTATATACATAATAATAATATTTGATAGAAAATAAGAAATAGATGGAAAATACGAAATAAAAAGTATAGAAACAGATTTCTTTCTCTCTAGCTATACTTTCAACATTAAAATATATATAGGTTGTTTGATTTCAAGAAATGTATGCAAATTACTGAAATACTATCCACTGTATGAAAAAATATTTTAGGCAAGAAATGAATAGTTTCAAAGGAAACATAATCTGCTATAATAATTTTTTTGTATATGGCCAGATGTAAATCATATGATGACAAAATACGTTTTTTTTTAATGGAATCATATAGTTTTAAATAAAGTAATTGATTCGTATCAGCGTTCCCTACAAAAAGATATTAACCTACTTATGTCAAAAAGTAATTAGTTCGGCAGATACTTTAACTTTAACAAAGAAAGATGCGAAAAGGTATTCCTGCTTTTACAATGTCTTAGTCTTTCACATATTATATTTGACAAATGGAACTTTGTTAATATGTCCTATATAACGATAGGTTTCTCACGCTCAAAATTGCATCCCATATGACCTGCTTCATATAAATCTATGGACGATACCCCAGTTTTATGCTTAAGATCGTCTCAAGAACAGTCTTCAGATGTCTTTTGATTTCATCATTGTGACTGAAGTCTTAAGGTCGTGTCTTAAGGATTCGCTTAGCAAAGATCTTGTGAAATAAGAAAATCTCGTATGACTTCAAAAGGCGCAAATAAGACCACCTTCATCCAAGTTCCCTCGATCGGGGACTTAAGGAAATCTTATTTTAAAATCGCCAATAACTGTAGCCATCTTGACCGTTCAATCGGGATTATTAATTTCAAAGAGGAGTTTAGGAACTTGATGAAGATATATGAAATGTACTATCTCCGCTTCTTGTATTACGAAAAAATGGAAAGTAAAATATATAAATAAAAAGTTTCATGCTATGGAACATTCTGCTATTTATAGTTACTTAATTTTTCCCCTTCTATAATTATTATATCTTTGTAGCAAAGATAATTATTGTTTCAGTTACATGCACGACTATAAATAAAAATTTAAACGTAATACAAAATATACAAGATGGTTACGAGCTACAGGAGGCGACTATGTAGCCGGGCTAATTCTTAGGTTATGGAGTTGCTAATCAGGCAAATTCTGTGTTGTTAATTGCACTGACTGCTGAGGAAATAGATGCGAAGACGAATCAACTTACGGTGAAGGGAGCTCGAGAATTTTGGCTATCGTGTACGAATCGATGCGACGTATAGCCGGGAGCTACAGGAAAGGCCAAGGCGCGGGAACAAATTGACGCGGGCTTATGGCTAACGAACAGAAAGCAGGAAATATTAGTAGCAAAGTGATAACGTTCAACTAATCGGTAAACCTCGAGTGGCAAAGGTATATCATTGTGGGTGTGAGACACATATTTTATAAACAGGGACGTACAATTGTTTAGTGTAATGGTCGGGGTATCTACGTGTACTCTCTAAGTCACAAGTTAAGTAATTTCAAAGGAATATTAAATTAAGTTATTTAAGTTTCAATTCCAACGACGTAAGAGTCTAATCCTTTTCCTTCACGCAAGCGAGAAAGCGGGAATCAAAGACTAATGTAAAATAATGTCTAACACAATGCTAATGCCATGTACTATATCGTTACTGAAACTTTTATGCTTCGTTTATACACAATTGTTTTATTATAAATATTAATTAAATAAATATATATAACAATGAGTACTATAGGTTTTATATATGAAGTATTAGATCGAACGAAATATGAAGCATACAAGATATAGTAGTACTCGTTATAACATTTATAGTAAAACAATCGTCTACTCAGATTTCATTTTTTCAATTTATAAAAATATGAATTTGCACAAACATCTGCACTCTACTTATCATTACTTCCACAACAACGTTCTCGCTCTAAAGTTCAGATTTTTGTATGAAACTGCGGTTAAACGTGACACCCACATAGATACCCATAATTTTCTTGCATTCTGCTAAAGTAGCACTTACTATAGTCTTGCACGTAAACAAACCTGACAGAAGCGTAATCGACAAAAAATCATTTATAAGGTCGTTTCTCTATTTACCCTTTTACCACGTGCATTGTTTTTGGCATGAAAACGCGGCGCACTTGCAATTCGCCAGGCCTGTTATTCTGACTGCCAGCCATTCGGCTGATCCGTTTCCCATTCTTATCCATCATTCTCAGCTCGCCCTGCATTCTCCCCCGTAAGCACTTTCTACCTTGATCGATCGTGAGTGAACCCCACGCATTCATACACTAATTTCCTTCTTTCCTGTTAGATGCCCTTCTTTCGTCCTGTCAGACTGTGTGAGAACCGAGAATGCACGTGTTTCAAATATTCATGACTCGATGAAAAATATCAATGAAACTTGACATTAATTCAGATCTGTCTTCAAAAATACTATTATAATTAATTCTTTGATTGCTCTACAGATTACCAAGATTCTGGTTACCATCCTCTTATTCTAACGCAATCTAATAGGATAATAGTAAACTAATAGTAAAAGGGTAAATATAGTAGCACGTTATGTACATAATAATAATATAAAACAATGATACGAATTCCCTAAAAGACATATCGGTCAATTCCATACGTGGAAAAGCACGAAATAGTAACGATGTTAGAAATACTACTTTTTAAATTTAATCTGGAATTTACTATTATTTGTGTCGTATTGTTGTGTGTATTTTCACGGGCGCAATACATTTAGTTAAAACGCACTAGAAACTAATACCGACACATTATGTAAAGTTCGTTTCAATCAATGGTAACGTTTCGTCGTTGGATTCTCGTCGCATCTTGCGCGACTGTTGATCACGTCTAACTCACAAAAGTGAATTCCATGAGATTGTCCATAATTTGAAAACACGGTCCTGCGATTCTCACGTGGAATAATATTCTGCGTTGGTGTACGCCAATCGCGAGATCCACGCGCCCTTTCCGCTCGATCGATACCAAAATTTATTATGTCCTATTTGCCGCCGTGGAACCGAATAAAAGACTGATTCCGAATTCAACTGAAAAATTTGTTCCTTTGTCTGTGAGGATTGCGCGTGATGTGTCGAAGGTGGGAATTAAAATCGTTGCGAAGGCATCTGCTATTGTTGTGGCTCCGGTGTTCGGTATCGCAGCAGCTATGCAGTTTTTGGTTAAGTTGGTATGTGGCAGGTTCTTCTATATATTGTCTGTAATAAACATCAGTTGTGGGACTTTCGCTCTTACCGACTGTTGTTTCTCGCAGCTTTTGCATTTTCTCATTAACTCTTGTACATCGTTTTTCATTCCTCGTCATGAATATCTTACTTATATGTGTTTCTTCCATGAACTCTTTTCGAATATCCTCTGGAGGTGCTATACTTGTTTCCGTATATGGGGTAATTTCGACGTTGGTGTTTTTGAGTATTTTTCAGATGAGAGTTTAGTATTTTCGAATGATAGGTTGATTCTGGTTCTTTGCCAATGACAATATAACGGCTGTCGTTCTCGTTTCTTTGAGTATAGTTTTCAAGTTTCGTAGTACTGTGACGATATTTTGGTCTTTCAGTTCTTCGAAGATATATTTTATGACAAATTTATTTTAGATTCATGGGAAAAATTCTGAACGGCTGAATGGTAGTGACGATTATTTGTCCTTTCTGCGGATTCTCCTTAGCAGGTGACTCTTTTCCAAGTAACCGACATCAGCAAGAATTCTTCCCCTGGCATCTTTTAAGTAGCAATTTGCGGACTTATTAAATGTACATATTAAATGTACATCTTTTTCCATTATAGCGATAAATATTTCTCCGGATATGTTTATTTTACAAGGCTCGTGGTTTTCTTCTCCTTCTTCGGGTTGCGAATCTTAGGAGAGTGATATATCTGTATCAGATTTTTAATAATCGGGAATAATACTCCTCAACTACGTTCAAGTGCTTTCCAGAATTTGTGGAGTCTATATTCTTATAGGCTGAGAAGATATACGAGATTGCAGACTTTGATCGCGTGATTTCTCTATTTCACTCAATGTGTTGGGATTTTCAAGTGAAGTAGGCTCTTCGGTTTCTCCTTCGACCAACGTTATTAGATCCCTTTGCGAATTATTAGTATTTTATTTATTGTTCAGACTTAACGTGAGATGATTGTTGGTTAGTGTTGAAATGTGCTATTAGAGTGAATGTATCGTATATGAGTTTATATCGCCTTCCATGTGGTTTTGAGGAACGGTGCGCCAACGTCTTTCGTTGTTGTGTTGGTTGCTTCCTGGTGAACTTTTCCTCTTTCTACGAATAGACGTGGCGCTGTAATTGGTCCTTCGTTCGAATTGCTAGGAGCTACGCTCTATGTAAACCTTCCTTGATTTCGTTTCATTCCTTAAATTCCTTATCTTTGCGAGCGATTAAAAGAAGGCCACTGAATTACGAGACAACACGATTGTGTTCTTGTTTCGTTTTCGAGGTTTGAGTACGATATTGCATTTGTACTCTAGCGACATTAATTTCCATTTATCCAATCTTGAAATGGGATCTTTGACTGAATATAGTTAGACCAAGGGTCGATAGTGGGTGATGAGTGCAAATTTACGAACACAAAAGGTCGGAAATATTGCGTAGCATACATCATAGCCAGGCATTCCTTCTCAGTTGCTGAATAATTCTTTCCGACTGGGTATAAATTGCGAGAACCATATGGAACCGGTAAATCGGGACCAATTTCATCTTGGCTCAATACTGCACTCAATATTTGTATGATCTAAAGCGTCGGTAATGATAATGATTGAATGGTTGAAATCTAGATAATGTAGTATTAGTTTTATGCAGGCTTCGTCTTGCAGATTTTCAAAGTGCTTCTTGTTTTGTTCATCGGTTCATTTCAAACGGATTTCTTTTTCTAGCAGCTGAATCAATGATTTTGCGTTAACAAACTAGTCTCTGATAACAACGATAATATGTGATCCTTGTCAATCCTAAGAATTGTTAGATGTCCTTGGATTCTGGATCGTTGCATTCTGACTTTGGAGTAAGACAATTTTCTACCGCATGAAGTTTCCTTGGACCTGGTTTGACACTGTCAGCAGAAATTATGCCTTAAGTATGTAATTTCTTCACGCAGAAATTCACTTATATTGGTTGAGAAAGAAAATCCGAGATTTTTGAGGTGATTCGACAATCTTTAAATTTTGACTTTCTGTAGAGATGAAGAGTAGACTATTATATCATTCGTATAATTTTGAATTTATATTTCATTGAATTAATACCTGTTATATTAAACGTTGGAATTCATTTGCCAGATCAAAGATTGAGAAATACTTTACACCTCTTAGTTGGTCCAGAGTTTCGTAATGGTAATTTGAGATAGTGGATACTTGTCGCTTTGTTTTTTTCGTTTAGTGCACGAAAATTGATTATCACGCGCCAATGTTCAGTGTTATCGGCATCTGGTATTTTCGATACAATCCATAAAGCGAAGTTATACGGTGAAGTGGACGGTCTAATTGTTTCTTGGAATAACAGAGCTTCAAATTAATGCTGTATCTTCTCTTGATTCGTTGGTGGGTAGCGGTACTGGCTAGTATACATTACAATTTCGCCTGTTACACAAATCGAATGGTAAATTCTTACAACTTCCGCAAGCAAAAATTTCCTTTATTATTTGGAATAACAATGATGTTCCAAGTGAACAACTTTGGTAGAACAATTATCTGTAGATACAGTAATATAATCTCAATTTATTCCACCAAAATTGTATCTGTAGATACAATAATATAATATCTGCCATAATATATTGCCGAATATTAATGCCACTAACTATATGCATATTGTTGGGCTTTCATTGAAACGTTTCGTCAGTGGCTTGCCTAGACAAACATTGAATCTCTGAAAAGTAACTAAGCAGGAACGCCTGCGCAGAGTGCAAAAGGTGGACTAACCCTAACCTCGAAACTAATTATTTATTTGTCAAAAGTAAAATTATTAGAATGATGTTTAATATCGTATAGTATTAGTATCGGTATTAATGTCCATTACTACGTATTAATATTAATTTATAGTATAAGTACGTAGTGTTAAGATTTCCTCTAGCATATTACGTGTGGTAGTAGCATGTATATATATGTACTACTGTATACATTATACATATGTATATACATGTATATACATGTGCATAATGTAAGACAGTAGTATATGTACATATATTATGAAAGAATAATAGAAAATATTATCTTAGAGATAAATATCTTATCTTTTTAATATATACATAAAATTTTTTTACGTACATATTTCAAATTTAATCATTTCAACATATACCAAAAATACCTTCTTAATACATGGGTTATCCTCGGTAACTATGGACAGCCCTTTATTGCCTGACGTATTGCAGATACCAAAAATTGTTACATGGCGATTGTATGGTACAATTAGGGCACATTTTTAACAAAGACTAACTTATTTACATCATTATTCTCCAAGATATGGAGGTAAAATTCAAATTCAACGTAAAGTTCAAGATAAAATTCAAATGGAACTATATATTTTTCTATTTCACAAGATGCAATATTTGATACGTGGCACTTCAGGCGCGATCAAGACCACCAGCCACGCTTTTGACCTATTTGAGGAATGTTTTCCCGCAAAAATCAGTGAATTTATCACACAATATCTCAAAAATTAATTGAAATCAGTAATATGCATGAGAGGTTAATGAGAATTCATCTTGAGAAGCATTATCAAATGATGCCAAAAAAATACATAATTCCAAATAAAAACGGAACTACATCTCCATATGTAAAAAAATAATAATGTAAAAAAGATGGTTTGTTATGGTTAATTACATATATTAAGTTTATGTTTTCTTACAAACACAGTTGAGCAAAATTTGATTTACCTGTTAAATAATAAATAACAAATTAAAATAGCATTTTAATTCTGAATAAGAATATTAAATTTCTTATTTAAATAATAATCGTTTAGACGATACCAAAAATAATTTATTTATTATTTCTTAGTTGTAAATGAAATTTTATTTTCTATATGGATTAAATCCCACAACAAATGAGAATATATAAATATGTTTTGTTTTTGTCTTATCTGTTTCATTTTGTACAATGAAATATCGTATAATTAATACGGTTATTTTTCAATAGACAGATCACAGTTCATATGATTCTTAGCTAGTATTATTAAAAATTACAAGTTGTAATTTACAGCGATCTTTCTGATTGAAACGTTATATTTATGTAAAAATAAATTCCCTCAACGATCGATAAATAACAAATAAAAGTAATAAACAAAAAATAACATTTCATTTGGTAATAACAATTAATCTCATTATATTAAATATTGTCTTTAGACTTGTCCAATAACAAATAATTCGTTTCTGCTTTTTATTTGAACTTTCCAAAAATTTATTCCATAATATCCAACATTACTCTCGACCAAACAAATCCTGTTTGAAACATTTTTGAATTAATAAATAATTCGAGAATATAATTGGATTTATAGATTAGAATGGGCCATTCTCTATATACAAGAATAGTATCTCGCACATCATGATGATCCAATATACTTTTCCTTTTTAGTTTCTCTTTAGTTATTGTTGTCGTATTACAGTTATTTTAGTTACATTTATAGCTTTATGGTTATTGAAGCGTGCTGTTAGTCAGAAGTATTCATGGAAGGTTCGCTTACCGAACTAGCACTTCCAAACATTTTGGAAATACTCGCAGAACATATGGAAGCAATTATGACTTGTAGTTTATGATTCGCACGGCCAACTTTTATGAAATTCGTTAAGCGAATAGAGGGTGTTCAAGAACTGGTAACGATAAAAGATTTCCATTGGATAATTTGTTCGTGAATAGTTCTCGATTACCAATGTTCGGTCAATGAGATCGACCTTTAGAAAAGTACGAACAACTTTGTCATCAATTTTGATTTATTATGGGTCTGTGCAATCATATATAAAATCAGTTGACACAATATGCCTGAACTCCCCCTTCCGCGACAGCTTGTAATGATTATGCTGCTAAGAATACTGATTGCAAAGAGCTGTTACTCATTAAAAACTAGGACATTGATCATTACGATACAACTGAAGTAAACTCGTTACAACTGAGGGGATTGCAAGAAAACAAAGAGGCTTTTTGGTTTGACCGCTTACATTCACAACCCACTTACTTGCCAAATTTACAAATTTTTAGCTACTGTTGCACTTCCGGGTTATTTACTGATAACGACCGTTTTTGTCTATACACTGTCAGCGAACAATACGAATTACATGCATTAATAACGGCATCAAAAAATTGATTTGTTAGTTAAATAAATAAATAAAAGTACAAAACAGTTTTAATGATTTTACGAAAGAAGGTTTAAGGTGAAACATGTAGGTTTTGATACTCAAACTTAGTTCTTATCTTCTTTTATCCAATATTACATCGTTTCGTGACACCACAAATATTTATAAGCGAAGAAGAAAAGTTATTTATAGAATATCGATTGACTTCGACAAACCTTAATTATGATCTTTCACCGATTCGAACGAGAAATGTTGCAGTTTTATTTACTAAACAAAGTCACAAAAATATTTCTCAAAATTGGATAAAGAATGAAACAGCATCGTACGAATGGTTTCGAAGCTTTATGTCTCGGAACTCTCAGTTTTCCCTTCATACTCCTGAAGCATTCAGTAAAAGTACGGAGACTGCAACATAAAGCTAGAGTAACCACACAAGCCACAAAAGACAATTTGTCGGAAAGGATAAAAACAAATTACGTAACATTATCTAATAATATATAAATAATACGTCTGTTGACGTGGACAGAAGTGTTTAGACATTCTTAACACTAGGTTTACAGGACCCGTCAATTTGACAGATTTCATTCAAACTTCGAAATGAAATATCCCAAAAACCATAGCATTAATTTCAACCATTTTGCATAGTAAATTAATCTATTAAATTAATCTAAATTAATTAATTTATACACACAATTATTTTTTCCTAAGCTTTTTCAAATTTAAAATTCGTTTTAAAATTGACGGGCTAGCTGATTTCATAAACAATCCGTTTTTCAAAGGCAGTATGCAAAAGTTTCAGATTATTATAAGTATTTACGATAGGGTAATTGAATTTAGGCACAGTATTTTCTTATTTTGACCAATCTCCCTTTTCTAGCAATCGTGTGTACATCCAGGAGATATAATAAGATATCTGAGGTGATCGTCGGTGAAGGTGCCCACAAGAAATACTTTTGATTTTCAACAATAACGTTTATTAAACTCTTAACGATTAACAACGGTTAACGTTTAACAACGATTAACGTTTAACGTTTAACAACGATTAATAACAAGTAACGATTAACACTGAACTCTCAAGAGACAACCCGTTTCTCTAATTGTGTTGGCTTCGCTTAACTTTTCGCACTTCGCAGCTCGGGGCAGAATGAATCTTTTGGTTCAAAACCAAACAGATTCTTTCCTTTTGTTGCCCCTCGATAACCCCACTACGCTCGCGTTTATTAGAAGTCCGCGACGGTTGCCGCGTGTGCATTCCACCGGATATTCGGCGAAAGAACCGTAGGGATATCGATTAGGCTTGTCAGCCTTACGCTTTGAAGGTATAGCGCTTTGTGTCGCGAAGCCGTTAGAAATTTCCGTGGTCGAGTGCCGCCACATATCGAACAAAATTGTCAACATGAATGAAGATTGTTTTGAAGATACCTCCGAAGAAGATCAGTATGAATTAGGCCAAAGCGAAGCTGACAGTGAAAGTTCTGAATACATTGAAGGTGGAGAGATAGAAAGATCTTCATACATACATTTTAAAACACCATTAGTACTTAATCAAACACGACTATCGTCATTAGATTGACAAAATTTGAAACGAATCTGGAAATGTATAGAGCAAGTGCAGAATATTTTGGAATATTGTTAATAACTCGAAATACTGAAGTATCTAAAAAGCTATTAACATCGTCCAATTTGTAACATCGCAAATAGTAGCAATGAATGACCTGTTCAACGACATTTGTGAACGAATCGTAATTTCCACGTTTCCGACTCAATCCCAAAGAGTAAAAAACGTTCAAAAAAGCTTTCCAGTAAGTATCCAATCGTTGGAATCGTGATTAAAATATACATGTCAAAATTTTAGAATAAGTCATTTACTCTACCCACTTGCATATTAATTCTATG
Organism: Bombus pratorum; assembly: GCA_930367275.1. Taxonomy (NCBI): domain Eukaryota; kingdom Metazoa; phylum Arthropoda; class Insecta; order Hymenoptera; family Apidae; genus Bombus; species Bombus pratorum. The sequence goes on along the minus strand of OV883995.1, from coordinate 3,854,396 downwards.
ATCTCCTGTCAATTTTACGTTAACTTCGAGAATACAAAATGTGACACCAAATTCTAGCTTTTAGTGCCATGTTGCTAATTCGGAATATCGAGTAGGAATGTAACTTGGAGTGTTCCAAAGCGTAACAATACTTTTGTTTCATGGATAATGGCCAATGTCACGTCAGTTTGAGCTGGATGAAGTAATTTGGTATCTCTCTCCTTCAGGATGCTCTCAGACGATCAGTAATATTGTCAATATTTCAAGATTCTCATATCATTGCGTTTTGTTAATAAATATTGACAATATTGTAATATCGTAAAATAACTTGGAATAGAGGTCGGTTGAAATTGGAAAAAACCGTGTACGTCGTCTTTCTGTGGTTCGTTTACATTTAAGAGCGCCTAAGTGACTAAAATCACCTAGTAACAGTGATGTGAGAAAACGATAAACAGCGTCAGAACAAAGGTACGGTTTCGTGTTTCAAGGAGGGGATGACCGAGAGGTCAGAGTATACGAGCCGAAAAGTGTGTGTGTTGCAAGAGTCAGAGTTGATCGAGACGTCGAAGAGTAGAGTTGGGAGAATTGATTGAGTTGTGAGTGTTAGAGTTGCTAGTGAGAGAGAGAGAGAGAGAGTTACCAAATAGCTGTAAGGTTATTTGATACAGATACGAGCACTGCATTTAGTTTTCTGTTAAACAAACATCGTTTTCTGTCCAATTAATATCTGTACATTCAATCCATTATTAATAAATTGTAAGTAATCGGAAAAAATTTATACCTCTAATTTTTCCGATACTACAATATAAACAATATGTATCCTCCATACCACCAGTATTTATTGACGATGCATTCAGTTTCGAGTTAGCGTTCGTTCAATAATATCGAGTAAGAAGAAAGCATTGTGCACTTTAGCATTATTAGCGAAGAAACCAAAGAAGGAAAGAGCATGTGTGAAGAAATGGCTTTTAAGAAGAGATACATTTTCACATAGAAATTGGTTGTATGATTTGTTGAGATAAATGTCATGTTGGTATGATCACTGGTTTCTACATCCAGAGTTGGTACAACTGCTTGCGGTTTTTATTTCAGTATCCGGTGTGTTGTAATGGCTGTACAAGGTGGTGAAATACAGAGGATACAAAACTAATCTGTGCGAATCAATTAATGTATCAAAACACAAACCTATGTAATAATATGATTTTGATTATTTCTTCTTTAACAAACACAAAAAAGCAAACTTCCGATAGAGGACGAAAGCCGGCGATGTCTGCAACAATTTAAGGTTCTTCTTACAGAAACGAGCTTGAAGTAACACAGAATAGAAGAAAAATAAAAAAATAGGAGAAAACCAAGGAATAGGAAAAGACAAAAGTAAAACAATAAGAAAAAGAGGAAGGAAAAATGTTTCGGATAGTAAATCTTCAGACTCCGACACTAATCGTGTAATATCATAAAGTAATTTAAATTAAAGATCGGTTGAGATTAGAAAAAACCGTGTAAATCGTCCTTCTGTGGTTCGTTTACGTTTAAGAGCGCCTATATGACTCATCTAGTTCTTACACTAAGTCACCTAGTTCTTACAGAGATATGAGAAAAACAATAAACAACGTTAGAACAGAGCAACGGTTTCGTGTTTCAAAAAGGGGACGACCGAGAGGTCATGTATGCGAGCCGAAAAGTGTGTGTGTGTGTGTGTGTGTGTGTGTGAGGGCAAGAGCAGAGCGAGCACGACCGAGCAGGTGTGTTGCGAGAGTCAGAGTTGATCGAGACGTTGAGAAGTGAAGTTGAGAGTTAATCGAGACATCGAAGAGCAGAGTTGAGCTAATCGAGTCGTCTGAGTTGTCAGTGTTGCAGAGTTGTTAGAGTTGCTAGAGAGAGAGAGAGAGTGTGTGTGTTAGATTCGTTGTAACGGGAGTTTTCAAATAACTGTAAAGTCATTTGATATAGATACGTGTATCGCACTTAATTTCGTTAATCAAACATTGTTTTCTGTCCAATTTACATCTGTATATTCAATCAATTATTAATAAATTGTAATTAATCGGGAAAAATTTATATTCTCAATTTCCACGATATTACAAGTGGGGGCTCGTCCGGGATTGAATAAGACAGAGAACGACACGATTTAACGGAGTTATTTGTGCGGGAGTAGAAAAGAATAGAATAAAATGGCAAACGTTGAAGACGAACGATTGTCGGGTGAAGAGGATTTGACGCTGGAGGAGCTGAGGAGTAAGCTCGCACGGATGAATCTGCCTATATCCGGTGCGAGATCAGTGCTGATTGCCAGGTTGAACAGAGCGTGCAAACCTGGCCGATCTACTCCTAAGGATTCGAAGTGTGCCGAAGAACCAAGCAAGCAGAGAGCCGAGCGTAGTCAGGAAGGAGAGGAAGACCTTGAGAAGCTGAGGACGAAAGAGCTGAGGGCGCGTCTCTTTAGCTTGGGGTTAAAAGTAACGGGAAAGAAATCCGAACTACGCGCACGGTTACAGGCGGCCCTAGAAGGAAACGATGTATCGTCGGAAGAAGAAAGCGACGACGAAAGTGAAGACAAGGACGATAAAAAAGGCGTGCGAGAATACAAGAGAGGCATGCGAGCGGCGTGTCAGGACCACGATGAATGTCACCATAAGGCATGCGCTGGTTCGATGCCGAATTTTAGAGACATAGAGGACACGATGGAGAAATTTAGCGGGGACGATCTGCCAGGTATAAATCAGTGGATCGAGAGCTTCGAAGACATGGCGGAAGAGTACGGTTGGTCAGACCTGCGGATGGTAGGGGTTGCTAAGAAATTGCTCACAGGCTCCGCCAAATCCTTCGTACGGCGAGAACAATGCACGAAGTCCTGGGCGCAGATGAGACAGGCGCTAAAAGAAGAGTACGAAGAGGAAGTATGCGACCTACAGGTACATCAGGAGTTAGCAAATAGAACGAAGAGACCGGACGAGAGCCTGCAACAATACGTAAATAGGATGCGTGATATTGCGGAGCGAGGAAGAGTTGATGTACGGTCGCAAATCAAGTATATTATTCGGGGTATTCCCGACGAAGTCGCGAATAAGGCCGTGCTGTACGAAGCTCGGGACATGAAACAGCTGAAAGAACGCCTCAAGCAGTACGAAGAGATGAAGAATGATATGGAGGTGAGGACGAAGCTTAGGGAGCCGAAAAGTAGCAGAATAAAGCCGATGGCGAAGCTGGCCGAAACCGAGAAGAACAAGGAACCCGGTCGATCTGGAGATACGAGAAAGGCGCGATGCTACAGTTGCGGTAATGCGGACCACGTGTGTGCGGAGTGTCCAAACAAGTCGAGAGGACCTAAGTGCTTCAAATGTAGGGGGTATGGACACATCGCATCGAAGTGCGATAATCTAGGTGAGTCCTCAGGAAAAATTTATAGCGTGTTTCGGTTGTCACAAACAAGGCGCGGTAAAGATGTCCAAATCGGAAATTTCAAATTGAGCGCACTGATAGACACCGGTAGCGAGCTGACTCTAATGCGGGCAGATCAGCATGCGAAAATCGGAGCGCCAAGGTTGAGTCGGGAAATTATCGGATTTTGCGGTGTCGGCTTCGGAAGGAATTTTACGCTCGGGAAATTTTCAGCGAATGTTGTTATAGACGACGAGTCGTACTGTATAACAATACACGTAGTTCCAGACGCAGTGATGCAACATTCGCTTATTATTGGTGTAGACTTTTTGGACACCGTTGAAGTAAATATAAAAAGGGGAGAGTCTTTTATTCGTAGAATAAAGGACGAAAACCCCGATGAGTATCCGGAAGTCCTCAAAATAGAGGTAGAGACGCGAGCGGATGAGATAGATTTGTCCCACGTTGAGGACATGCAACATAGGCAGTCAGTGGAAAATCTGATCCGAGAATATAAACCGCTGAAAACACGCGAAGTAGGGATTGAAATGAATTTGATATTACAGGATGATATTCCACTTTACGAAAGGCCGCGAAGACTGTCTCCACAAGATAAGGTCGAAGTCGATAAACAAATCAAAATGTGGCTGGAGGACGGCATAATACGCCAGTCACATTCTGATTATGCCAGTCCGATCGTTCTAGTCAAAAAAAAAGATGGCTCAACTAGAATCTGCGTTGATTACCGACGGCTAAATCGGAAAATAGTGAAGGACAGGTACCCGCTGCCCTTGATCGAAGACCAATTAGATTCGTTGCAGGGCTCGAGGGTATTCAGCACCCTGGATCTCAAAAACGGTTTTTTTCATGTTCCTGTGGGGGAGAGTAGTAGGAAGTATACGGCATTCATAGTCCCCACAGGCCAGTATGAGTTCCTCAAGATGCCGTTTGGACTATGTAATTCACCAGCCGTCTTCCAGAAATATATAAATGCCGTCTTTAAAGAATTGATCGCGACGGGGGTTGTTCTAACATACATGGACGATCTGATTGTGCCATCGACTGACCTTTCGAGTGGGATTGAGAAGCTAAGATTGGTGTTGCATGTCGCCAGCGAACACGGGCTCCTCATAAACTGGGATAAGTGTCGATTCCTACAGACAAGGGTAGAGTATCTGGGCCATATTGTCGGAGACGGTAACGTTCAGCCATCGGAACGCAAAACTAGGGCCGTCGCTAATTTTCCGGAGCCTCAGTCCGCCAAAGATGTTCAAAGTTTCCTTGGCCTAGCGGGATACTTTAGAAAGTTTGTGCCCCGATATTCTATCATTGCGAGACCACTGTCAGATCTGCTGAAAAAAGATGTCCCATTTAGGTTCGAGTTGCGCGAGCGAGAAGCGTTTGTAAGACTGAAAGCAGCGCTGAGCGAGAAACCGGTGTTGAAGCTATACTGCGTGGGGGCGGAAACTCAGCTGCATACAGATGCATGTAGTATGGGATACGGTGCAATTTTGTTGCAACGCGACAGTGAGGACAACGCTTTTCACCCTGTATATTATTCGAGCGGAAAGACTTCGCCGGCTGAGGAGAAATACACCAGCTACGAGCTTGAAGTTCTGGCCATCGTAAAAGCGCTAAAGAAGTTCCGCGTCTACCTGCTCGGTATCCCATTCAAAATCGTCACAGATTGCCAGGCGTTTGTATTAACAATGCAGAAGAGGGACTTGTGCGTACGTGTTGCGAGGTGGGCGATCCTTTTGGAGGAATTCGATTACAAGGTGGAGCACAGACCCGGGAGCAGTATGATGCATGTTGATGCGTTGAGTCGGAATCCGCTACCCGAGGTCATGCTGATAGACGAGGACGAGCGAGGGATCGTTGCGCGGATAAGGAACGCACAGCAGCAAGAAGACGACCTGCGACAGATCCGAGACAACATAGAACGACATGAGGCCGATGGGTACGTCCTAAAGAACGGTGTTTTATATCGAGAAGTAAGGGACGTACCGTTACTAGTCGTGCCAAAGTCAATGCAAACTCAGGTGGTTCGACGAGCTCACGAACGCGGTCATTTTGGTATCACCAAGACAGAAGCGTTGTTAAGGAGGGATTACTGGTTCAGAGGAATGCGCGAAAAGGTGGAAAAGGTAGTGCAGAGTTGCATCGACTGTATCCTTGCTGAGAGAAAACAGGGAAAACAGGAAGGGTTACTAAATACCATCGACAAGGGAGAATTGCCGCTCGACACCTACCACGTCGACCACCTTGGACCGTTACCCTCTACGAAAAAGAGTTATCGCCATATCTTTGTGGTAGTGGACGCTTTCACAAAGTTCGTATGGCTGTATCCCACCAAATCGACGGGTTCTGCCGAGGTTGTTAGTCGTTTGAGGAAGCAATCTGTGATTTTCGGGAACCCGAGGAGAATCATCTCCGATCGCGGAACAGCATTCACGGCCGGCGTTTTCGAAGACTACTGCAGAGAGGAAGGCATCCAGCACGTTCGGACTACAACTGGGATCCCGCGGGCGAATGGACAAGTAGAAAGGGTGAACCGAACGCTTATTCCACTGCTGACGAAGCTGTCTGCGCCAACGCCGGGCAAGTGGTTCAAACACCTGGAAACAGCACAGAGGTACTTGAATGCAGCTCCCAATGTAAGTACGAACGCTGCCCCGTTCCAGTTGCTGTTTGGGACACGAATGAGGCTGCGAGACGATCCACAGATCAGCCAGCTAATCGAGGACGAACAGGTCGCGTTGTTCCAAGAGGAACGGGATCAGCTGCGTGCAGACGCAAAGAGACGGATCGAGGAGATACAAATTCGAAACAAGCGGGCGTATAACAAAAGACGCAAGAAGGCGACATCATATAGGACGGGAGATCTAGTGGCGATCGAGAGAACGCAGGGCGGTCCTGGGTTAAAGCTGCATCCGAAGTTTCTTGGGCCGTATCGGGTGGTAAAAGTCCTGCGAAATGACCGATACATAGTGGAGCGAGAGGGGGAGCACGAAGGGCCACGTACAACTTCCACGGCAGCCGATCACATGAAGTGGTGGAATGCTGGCGATAGTGATGCAAGTGCGAGCAGCGATGATGAGCACATCTGAGGGCAGATGTGATTGTCAGGAAAGGCCGAGTGTAATATCATAAAGTAATTTAAATTAAAGATCGGTTGAGATTAGAAAAAACCGTGTAAATCGTCCTTCTGTGGTTCGTTTACGTTTAAGAGCGCCTATATGACTCATCTAGTTCTTACACTAAGTCACCTAGTTCTTACAGAGATATGAGAAAAACAATAAACAACGTTAGAACAGAGCAACGGTTTCGTGTTTCAAAAAGGGGACGACCGAGAGGTCATGTATGCGAGCCGAAAAGTGTGTGTGTGTGTGTGTGTGTGTGTGTGAGGGCAAGAGCAGAGCGAGCACGACCGAGCAGGTGTGTTGCGAGAGTCAGAGTTGATCGAGACGTTGAGAAGTGAAGTTGAGAGTTAATCGAGACATCGAAGAGCAGAGTTGAGCTAATCGAGTCGTCTGAGTTGTCAGTGTTGCAGAGTTGTTAGAGTTGCTAGAGAGAGAGAGAGAGAGTGTGTGTTAGATTCGTTGTAACGGGAGTTTTCAAATAACTGTAAAGTCATTTGATATAGATACGTGTATCGCACTTAATTTCGTTAATCAAACATTGGTTTCTGTCCAATTTACATCTGTATATTCAATCAATTATTAATAAATTGTAATTAATCGGGAAAAATTTATATTCTCAATTTCCACGATATTACAATCGTGATCATGTCTCTCATTAATCGGATAAAATGGAATCAACATTTGTGGCAACAGGAAAAGCTAAAATAAGTATGCTGTGTGTCTCTTCTACTACAATGTGAACTACAGCGAAGACAAAACAAGAGAAGAATGGGTTGTAGTGTTTCATGTGTAAAATATCGACACACTGTGAATGTGGTTATGAATATGATTCCGGAAGTTGCATCTGTACTGTAAGGACTCTGTTTCAAGTCTCAGAATTGATATTTACCTAACATGACTGTTCCTATACTGTTATTTCATGTTTATATACTGTATTTTCATGTTTTGCCTGAATATGATAAGAGAAAATAATTGTATTATGCACTTGCTTTTTTAATTTGTGAAGTATAAAATGAAGATAGATTGGAATACAGCTATTCGAAATTACCTGCTCTGTATCAAAATCACTTTTCATTTAGTTTCATTAAGTTTCGGATACTTGTTTCTCATATTATTACTGATCGTAAGATGTAAACGTCTCATAGAAAATATAACCGACAAAACAGTAACCTCTTTTCATAACTGTGACTACTTTATGGTGAACATTTTTTTTTATTATAACTTCATTTTTTATTCATTCAATCCTTAGATTATGTGGGCCATTAGGGCTCCTTACAACCTTAAATGGAATTTTATTTAATATGCGAGAGTAAGTTGTAATCGCAATTACAATAGCTATTTCTTGTCCCGAATTCTTCTTTCTTGATGTTATATTCTTCTCTCATTCGAATTTAATTAACTTGACTTGAAAAATGAATTTTTCAGATTGCCATCATGAGTTTTGAGAGAGAATTTTGTACAATATCCACAAGTCTGATCAGTCTAAGTGATCAATTGAGTTTTCTAGCGCCTTCTATTAAGGCTTCTAGAGAAACGAATTCAAAAATCATCACACGTCTGATCAAGATCACAGTTTGAATGAACGTATGAGACTTCATTTTTCTTTTCTCCTTTGTACTTTTTTTTTAGCTTTCTTCTCTGAGCTATGATTTGGAATACACCTCACAAGAAATAATACAATAATATTCTAAATTATCTTCCTCATTATCACTTTCATCTCTTTTTTGACGAATCTTCCGCTTGATTTGGCATCTATGCTTCCTTCCCTCTGTCCCTCTTCCTTCTTTTTTCCTTGTGTTCTTTATTTGCACTACAGAGATTAGATTCCCTGTTTGAGGTCCGGTTTCCTTTTCGACATTCTGATAGTTGGTTTTTGGTTCTCAACTAATTGGCGGTGAAGTTTTAGCCCTAGTCTTCCAAACCTGATATGTGATCAGCTCATTTTCCGGGGAGCTCAGTGCATCTGTCGGCCATCTTAGGACCAAAACACTTCTCCCACAAGTCCAAGCCAACGATACACGACGGAGGGAAACGTCCCCTTCCGTGGGTTTTATACATCAACCTCCGAGGTGCCAATGTCTAGGATATGCTGATCACATTAAATCGTGGAATAAATCCAGTTTTCTGATACATCTAAATGCCTAAAAATGAGATCCTTGGTTGGATCCGCCATACCCAAAGGCCACCGATCTATTAGGTTCGGTACCCTCCTGCGGTTCGTTCCGAATGAATTAAACTTTCAGGAATGTTTCACTTGATAAAACCAGAAGAGTATTTATCTTTTTAGAATTCAAGTCAAGCGTTCATGTAGTATCGCAAATGTTCTTGCATTCACGTACCGTATTATAGGGAGCCATCAACAGCAAAATATCGCAATAGACGTTACCGCATTATGCTTCGCAGACTGCGAAGGGAAGGAACAGGAAAAAGAAAAATCGATATTGTGAATATTAAATCGGCTGAATTTGCAATTTCAAAACTTTTCGGCAGTAAGTCATTCTCCAAAGTTTTACCGCATTTCTTATATTCCATTCATCTATCTCATCGCGTCTCCCTTTTAACATTTAAAAGTCGACGACCACGTTCGAATATCTGCGATACTATCTACTTAAATTGGACTCGGTAGTTTTCAACTTTCGCCTTGACCACCGAAAGAGTTCAAATCTTAACGTGTACAAAATTCCAAAAGCCATCAATGAAATTGTTACAGCAATGATATACTACACACAATCGCGATCCCGCTGCACAAAAGCATCCGCTCAAAGTATACGCATTTACTTGACCCTACTGCATCGCCGTACTCGGTTGTTGTACTTAGCAGGAGAATAAGACGAAGAAGGAGAGGTAGCGGTTGAGAAGGAAATGAAGAAAATGAAGGGCAGAAGGAGAAAGGAAGAAAAGGCCGCAGGCGATACCCGCATGCTGAGACAGGACAGAGACAATCGGCAGAAATGCCACTCTGCTAGAACACAACTATATGTCAGCAGCTACGCTTCCTTGTAACTTCCGTTGATAACGATGCTACAGGATCAGTGCATAAAGACATTTTATAGAAAGATTTACTGGGTACTGTCGAAAATATACCGTATTCCGAAGAGGGCATTGTATTTCAACACGATTAAGACTCCAAACATACCACTAAAAGTGTAAAGAATTGACTGGACACACAAGTATATAAATACATTCTTTGATTCTCTACCGTTATCCGTCATTGAATTACATAAGAGAATAAATGAACAATGGGATAGAATCCATTCCTATCATTACAGAAAATTAAAGGGCCCACTGCAAGAGAGAGCTATGCCACAACAGTTTCATTCCTGCTTGCACTATGAACGTGTCTATAAATGATTATTTCCCTTACATATTACAATTTTTGTACAAAGGAGAGCTATGACACAGAGAATTTTCGTAATCGTTGCATACACGCCCAACTGCGAAACTGAAGGATATAACTTGCATACTGTCGTTTATTTCGTCTGTGTACCATAAAGTTTAAAAGAAATATAAATGAGAAAATAGTGATGAAGAAAAAGACGTGTGAGATTAAATGCTTGTGCGTGCTTTCCATAGTTTATTTAGAAAATTATTATTCCTAACCTAACCCCAATCTGGGGTTTTCAATGCAAATAAAATGTACAAAAATGATTTGTCATGTAAGATAGTTCTAAAAACATTGTATTATGAGAACAACCTTTATAAAGCTTTTTCTTTCATCCGATTTTCAGGCTCAAACGCGCAAAAGAGTAAATTAATATTAAATTATTTTCCAAGATATACCAGTATACCAGTATATTAACACATTGTTGACCGGTCACGAGTTAACTCGTGTTTTCGTGGCCAAACGTAGCCGCCGATCGGCCACGAGTAAACTCGTGATCCGCTTTCTTCCGCATCAGCGTCGTTTTTTCAGTGCGCCGTTGGAGATCATACAGTGCAATTGTTGGTCCTCAAGCTGTGTCTTTCGCTTATAAGACCCGTCAAGTTGCGTCCTTTGTTATAAAAAAAAAATTCAACGATGACGGAACGTACTTATCTGATTGTCCGACTGTGAATCAAATTGTGGTGACTTGGAAAATGATACCGTATCAGAAGATAGTGAATCTGATATTAGGCCACCAAAATATCATTAAACCTACGCGCATAATACAATACAATAAGCACATGAAAGGGGTAGATCGTGCAGATCAGTATTTGGCGAACAACAGTATTTTACGAAAAACTTTAAAGTGGTCCAAAAAATTAGCTTTTCTGATAAACTGCACCTTGTTCAATGCACATAAAATGTACTGTACCTATCTGCCAGAAAATAAAACAAGATACAAAAAATTTCCACTGGAAGTAGCTAGAGAATGGATAACTGTAGATTTCAAAGAATGCAGCATTGCACCTGATACTTCTTGAATTTCTAAAACAGCTCTGTATAATGATTCACCCTTCACCCATTCCGGACAACTAAGAGACCAGGTTTTAGAAAAGATTAAAAGTTGAATAATAAATAAAATTTACTAAAGTTTATTCATATTGTTTTACTTCCACATCCAATTATGGAATAATAGCCGGTGACATGAGATAAATTCTCAGTAAAATTGCCAGTCAACAATGTGTTAATAGATTTAAATAATAAAAATAGTAGTCTTAATAACAACTTCTCCTGAAACATTGCATTTTATAAAATGCTTAATATTTTAAAATACCAACAAAACGTAGAAGTCCCACTTGTGGTAAGTCCTTCACTTAAAAGAAATCAACAAACTAAAGGACTGTGGACAGAGTAATAGAAACATTTCAAAGTTAAAAAGTTATACTGTTAAAAATTTTGTGCAAAACCGAATCAATGAATACTTTTTGTTACATATGAATAAAAATGAATTCAAAATTTATGAAAATTGTTTATGTTAACTTAACCTCTACAAAACGTTATTGTTATGCTTTTCTTTTTATATACGTGACTGTCCATGATATTAAATAAAGATTTATACGAAACCTATGATTATTGGTTCAGTTCTTCTCTTCACTATAAACAACACATCGTGGCACGGGCATATAATATAATCCTGACCGTAGATAAACATAAAGTAAAGCACATTGTGGTTCCTATTACTATTTCTATGACATTTATTTTTTCTGTCAAGTACACTTTTTATGAACAGATTATAAAATTCGCAATTTATAAATATCAACTGAATTCCCGAAAGACGTGAATTAAAAAAATGTTACTGTTAATTTTTTATTATTTTATTAAAAATATGAATATTCATACTTTTAATTGTTAATTTTTCTATTAATCCAACATAGGATGCAACAGTTTATTATAATATTAGTATAAGAAATAAGTAAATATATTTTTGCATTTCGAACTTTTTTTATTTCTATTGCATTCTCTCATCATTATTGTTTGAAAATCATAAGTATTACAATGGAAATTTTCAAGTTAACCACGACCGAGGGAAGCATGGCAGTGAGATCAAACGTTCAAGTCCTCCTCACAGCTTTATTTTCTATTACCGTGGTATTGTGTTTCATAAACTTTTTTATCACAATATGTTACGATCCATAGAGAATACTATTTGAGCGTTTCGATAACTTGTAGAAATTGTACTACTATAACACATCAGCTCATGCGTCACTACTGACTTGGGAGTTTCTCGCAAAAAATAACATTTACAGTCACCATATTCACCTGGTCGCTCCCTTGCGATTATTTGTTATTCTCCAGAATGAAAAAATAAAACAAAAATAGTTATGTGAACTATGCACTATAGAAGAAAGTACTTTCAGAAATGTGTTAATGATTGGAAAACACGCTGGCAAAAATATATTATATTCAAAGGGAATAACTTAAATATAGACGAACAAATAAATATTTTCTCAAATAAGAGAAAGATTCAACGATCTTTTTGATCACGACTCGTATGAGAGAGAGAAAAGAAAAAGAGGGAAGTATAAAATGGTATGCAACTGAGTAAAGGTTCAGAAGAAAAGCCTGTGGAAATTGTGAAAGGAAAATGTCTGTGATCAAATGTGATTAAGAAAAGAGTGAGATATGAAGCGTGTTATATAAAATATACTTTATACATTCTATTTTGGTTCATGTATATAATATAAAAAGTGTATATGTAATACAAAACGAGTGTAGAATATACGTACTAATGTTTAATCAGAGTTTCTGTAATTTTGATAGTTTTGTATTTTTTTATTTTCATATTTTTATAATTTCTATATTTCTGTATTTTGTATTTTTAAACGTTTTCTATAATTCTATATTCAAGTAATGGTATAAAAAAAAGGATACGTGAATGTTACGCGTGCGCCAGATAACCAGGGGAGGTTGTATAAAAATCGACAGTTCGTTGGACAAAGAGAACATTTTTAAGGAATACGTTATGTTTATGTAAACTATATACCAAAGAATTCCAAAAAAGAAATAAATAAAAACGGGTAACTAATTAGTTACCCGAAGAAAAAACGGAAAACATTCGTTAAACGAAATGGCGACGATTGGCGTTAACAGTTGGGATGCACGACACAAACAATTTCAAATCGGAGTTTGACCGCCAGCCGCGACAAGGCCACGGTGATTTTTACTCTTTTCTATACGCAGGCAGCGCGTTATAAATAGAGATCTCACTCCGCTGTTTTTAATTATATTTTTAATACAGCGCTTATCGTATCGAGCAGCATTATGGCCATTTGTAGGCATTCATTGGTAAAGGCATGCGATACATCATTTAAATCCGTCATAATAAAAAGGAGGACGCATGATTACATACATTTCATAATAAAGATAATAAAAAAAAGACTCACCATACCAACGTAAGAGAAGATTTATAATGATTTACCTTACAGGAGAATAGCTTTAGTTGAATAACACGAAATCCATGCATAAGGTTCTGGAGATCCAAAGACTTTGAGCACCCTAAGAAATTAAAGCAAGTTAGATAAATGCAAAAATTAAAATTGAAACATGATTATGTTCTAAGATTATCGTATTGAATTATATATTTAATGCATACAACTAAGTTAAAATGTTACAATATTTTGCCATTATTTGTTTAAATTTCATCAAATGCTGTTAAATAATAAAATTTTGATAAAAACAAGTAACTTACAGCGTTAAAATAAAAAATTGCATTATCTTTATAGCGTAATTTATTGATAGGTTATAAATGAATTTATAGCTATAATATTCAGAATTTTGCAAAATATTCTCAGGATATATCTTTCATTTGCTAAAACTTCTTAATGGATTGTTATCTAACATACATGATTAAAGCATACTTTTCTGTTAATCATTGATCGATCAAATTGGTCCTGTTCTTAAAATCTTAACGAATCAATGTCTCACAATATGTAGAAAAAAATAATTTTAAAGCAATCTGATCTATATAAAAAAAGAACATTCTCAAGTTTAACATTGCAATGTTGTAATATTTTTACATTTATAAAAGAAACGTTGACATGTTTAAACAAAATAAACCATCAGCGCTTCATATATTTTGGATTATTAAAATACAATTTCACTTGATACAACTCTTGGCGGGTCAAAAGTTCTTAAAATTAATGAAAGTGTACATTATTGTACATTTAATAATAACAATAAGTATACATATAAGTTATGACAAAAAGTAGAAGAGCAAACAAAGGTTCAATACTTCAATACTTGCTTATCATATATTAATGTTAATTACAAATAAAGATGAGTTTTAACATATATTAACGCATTGAAAAACTATCGTTTGTATACATAACTATGTGCTATAAAATCTGTGTATGAATATTAGTGGTTTCCTGCCTGTTATTTCATATCTAATACAATTTTATATATATACTCACAATTTAATTTATGAAATGTAACAGTGACATATGAGCAATATGGACATAATTAACTCTTGCTGGAATACATTTGAAACAATCTTGGCAGTTCGATCTTCCGATTCCATAAGAATCTATAAATACATCTATACATGGGTGCCACCCATTATTTATTCTGCAACATAAACAAATTGATATTGTAATTTTATTGCAAAACTTTACAAGACCATGATATAAGAAGATCATACAAACATATATATACATATTTGTAAATATATACAATTTTCATATACTCCTGAAATCTAGTCCATACCACTTTATGGCTTTCAGCATTGTTTGAACATATTTCATGCTAATATAATATTTACATCGGGATGCCCTTTCGTTTTTTTATAGATAAGAAATTTTATTGTTATACAATATGATGAAACGTGGTAAAAAGGTAGTACGATAATATGGCAAATTTGTAACTTTTAATTAAAAAAGGAGGAGAAAGAAAATGTTTTACATTTAAAAATGAACCTTTGAAACCCATTATCTTGCATCAATAAGGATAGAAATTAAACAAATTTCGTATATCGCATCGCAAACTCAACTATGAAAATTGAAAAGTTAATCGTTATCGATCGTCATGTAGGCCCATACCAATAATCACAAATAGGTATTTTATTCCTTAATTTTCTTCGGTTCTGTCAATATTCCTAGGTAGTCGTGTATTAATATTAGACAGAAAGGTACGAACCTATCTACACAGTTAATAAAAATATGATTGAATTAAGAACATAAATTCCGTATTTTATAATACATACTACACGTTTATTTGTCTTATACGTACGTCTAGATCTACGATCTCTTCCATTTATCTTTGATACACATGGTTTGATATATTTGGTATACAGCAATAATTAAGTTAAATTATATAAAACATATCCGTTTCATATTAGAATAACTTGAGCAAAATCTTTAATTGTATAAACACATATAAAAGATTTACCTTAAATAAATCAATGATCGATCAAGTGTTACATCTTTTGTATTTATACATTTTCTTCTATCAAAATTTAACAGATTAACTTTGTAACTTTTTGTTTAACATTCATTACTAACTGATATATATCCACATTGTAGGCATCCTTCAACACGATGCACAACTGACCACGTGCGAATCCACAGAACGACTGTGCGGTGCCTCGTGTCGTTTAACCGTTATTATTTCGAATTGCTTACAGCACTGCTTCTTGATTGGCTACAATTCAGCAGTACAACATGGTACCTGCGCACATCCTCCCGCGAATATATAAAAATATAAACGTATAATATTTGTACTTTAAGATTGATTAAATAGATGTGTAAGTACGATTTTAACAAGCTGTCTTAACAAGATCATTGTGCACATATCACACATTAAACATGATACATGCAAAGTATGTATAACATTCAAGATACATGTATGTATGTATAGTGAAAACCAAAAGTGTTCGTACAGTTGGAATGTAGAAATAAAAAGAACTATATTTTCTACATTATTCAAATATATGTAATTGTACACCATAAGAGACATTTATATAAATAAAGTAATTCTATAATAAATGTACACAAACATTGACATTATTCATAATATTACAATGCATGAATTTAATAATATAAAAAATATTGATCTTTTTATTTCCACATTCCTTTTCTTTTTTTTTAATTTGTACTTTATCTGGACATTTGGTAAATTTTTATAACACTTTATTACTATATAACTCGTGGATGGCTACCCCCAGCGAGATACCATCTTACAGCTTACCTATTATATTTCTTTAACGAGGTCGGTGGGATATTTTCTTCTTAGCCTTCTTTTGATATGGGTTTTGTATCTAATATTGGTCCTAAGACGCTTCCTTGCGGTACCTCTGCCTTGATGTCTTTAACTTCAGAATATGTGTCCTTTATTTTTACTACAAAGGTTCTATTGCTTAGATATGATTTGAGTAAGTGGTAGATTTGTTCTGGGAAATGTTTTTGATTGTTTGTAAGAGGTTTTCATGATTCACTTTGCCAGGTGCTTTCTCGATGTCCATGAAGAGGACTGTATAGTATTGTTTCTTTCTTATTGCTAGTAAAATTTCATTGACGAGCCTGTGCATCTGTTCTGTGGTGGAGTGTTTGTTTCTGAATCCAAATTGGTGATCTGGCATTAATTTTTCTTCCTCTATTGTTGATTTCAAGCGATCGTATATTATTTTCTCTAGTATTTCGCAAAACACAAGAAGTAGTGATATTGGTCTGTAAGATGCAGTTTGCTGTGTAGGAAAGTATTGAATTCTTAAAATTGCATTGAATATTATTGTCATTAATCGTATTGCTTGTGGGGGAAGGGTTTTCAAGATTTTACCATTGATTAGGTCGATTCTTGATGCTTTATTGTTTCTTATTTTCTTGATTATGTTTCTAACTTCTTGAGCAGTTATACCAGGTATGGTATAGTGCTTGTCAGTTGAGGTACGAGTATTTTGCACGTCTATGTCTGTATGACAATTGGAGGTACTGTTGTTAATATTATGTGGAATAAATGTGTTACAAAGGTGGTTGGAAAATACTTCAGCTTGCTCTTCGTTGCTTCTGGTCCATGTGTTGTCTGTTTTTCTGATTGCTGAGATTAGTTTTACTGGCTTCTTTATTTTGTTCGTGGCTTCCGATAGGGAATAGTTGGCATTCTCATGTGCAGAGAGTTAATCTATGAATTTTGAGAATTTGTTATTATGATGATCTCTTATTTTACTTTTTATTTTCTTTCCATGTTTTTTGTTTTCACGTATTCCACGTTTTTGCCATTTTGCTTTAGCTTTTCTTTTTTCTCTGTTTTCGTCAAAGATGTCTGATGGAATTATTTTTGTTTGCCTGTTGTTTGGTTCGTAATTAGTAGTTGCCCATACTGCTTCTTGTATAATTTCTGTCAATGTTGTTACTGCCTGTTCGATGTGTTCGGGCGTTTTTAGTGGAATATTGCAGTTGATTCTGCTCTCGATTAGTTCTTTAAATGTTTGCCATTTGGTGCTTTTATTGCAAAGCGACTCTGATTTGCGATAAAGTATTGGTTTGCTTGTGTATTCTATTATTATCGATGTACGATCGGAGCTAAACTCAAGACTGACTGTTATTTTTAATTTGTTTGCGTTTAGTCCTTTTATAACTGCAAAATCAGGCAAGTCAGGAATTTTGTTTAGATTTGTCGGCTAGTATGTTGATCTGCCTGTGGATAATATGTTGAGATTACTAGTTCTAATATATTTCTCTAGTGTTCTACCTCGAGGTGTGTTAATTCTTGAGCCACATAGCGTGTGCTTTGCATTGAAGTCTCCCGCTGCGATGTATTTGTCACCTAAGGATTGAAAATACCGTTCCCATTTTTGTAATATGATGGTATCCTACTGGGGGTAACCACCCACATGATATATCACCACACCGCTATAAAATTTTACCAAATGTCCTATAGGACAAATTGTAAAATCTAAATAAATAAATAAAAAAAAAAATTTTTGTAATGCCATTTTGTGTCGCGGTGGTGCATATACTGCTGACATCTGAAAGTAATTGCTGTTTGTTTGTATTGTAACGGTGGTTGCTTGAACGTGTTCCTGACTAATTTTTTTTTTTTATTTATTTATTTAGATATTACAATTTGTCCTATAGGACATTTGGTAAAATTTTATAGCGGTGTGGTAATATATCATGTGGGTGGTTACCCCCAATGGGGTACCATCATCGTGTTTGTTAGGTTGTGTCCTTTGTGAGGTCTGTTGGGTGGCTTCTTTCTATACCTGATGTGTTGACCGTTTCCGCTGCCAGCCGGTTCGGGTGTGTTGCTATTCTTTCTCTGTACCTTCTTGCATATCTGTTAATTTCCTCCTTGACCGTCGGTATTCCCAGGTCTTTCCTAATGTCTTCGTTTCTAACGTACCATGGCGCGTTTACTATTGTTCTTAGAATTTTTGCTTGCATTGCCTCTATTTTGGTTATATGGCTCATTGCCGCTGTTCCCCATAGCGGTATTCCGTACGTCCAGATTGGTTTTATTATCGTTTTGTTATCTGACTAATTTGACTATGTAAGTGGTGTTTGATATCGTTTCTTATTATCACTGTGGCTCCTCCATGTGCTCTTCCTGAAGGGTATCATAAATGGTGTAATATGGTATTTTCATGTAGCTTTTTGGTGTGAAATGTGTTTACATTCCAAGTGTATGAATATTTTTGTCCTGCATGGCATGTAGAATGTGGAGATATATGTAAAATATACAAATTGTATAGCATATTTTTTATTCTAGTTTGACTACTGATAATAGGAGTGAAAATCGCATTTAAGGCAGTATATGATTAAGCCAGTATAAAAATGTGTTGCACTCTTAAAGACACTAATTGTAATGGTATAAAACATTTAACTAATTGTATGTACAGCATAGACGTGACATTAAATGGGATTCCTGTCTCGCGTTCTGAAGTATGGTCCTCGAAAAAAATATATTTTTCATTTTATAACGTCGAGGCGCGAAAATTATAATTATAAGTCCGTTTGAACCACAGGTTTGATCGCGCTCCGTTTATTCAAATAAAACTTTAATTAATGCTCGAATAAGTAAACTTCTTGTCATTGAATTCATTTATCTGAACGTGAAATCTAGTATATGAACGAGAAATCGCAAATATGTAGTAAAGACATAAGTATTTGTTGCACGATAAGTTCAAATAAACGGTATTCTACCGTATATTAAATATAAATTACAGATGTTATTGAATAAAACAACATAAGTAATTAAATTAATAATTAAACTAAATTAATATTTTAATGTAATCTTATATTAGAATATAATAATATAGAGTTGTGTGTGTGAAAACATATTAGATTTATCATTGTTAAACGACGGTATATGCTTAGCATGAAGCTAAGAAAATTTCTAACTCGCTCTAGAATATTATGATCGGTCGTAAAAATCACAAATCTAGCAAAAAGATTTCCGGGAAATCTGGAATTATAACAGATTGAAACATTATATAAATTCTTTTCCCTTTGGAATGGGTGCTAATTCTTAACCACTGGTCAATTTCATGTTTGTCTATAATAATACAATTGTTTTTGTCATAAACCGACATTTAATATATATTAGCACAGTTTTAAGTAAAAAAACTAGTACTACAGAAGTAAATTTTATTTTATTTCGTAAAAAATATCGAAATTATAGAAACGATTATTGTAATGAATTGAGGTGGATATTAAACGTGTTGGCATGTTTAATAAAGAGACGAGTGATAAAATCGTAATAGTTAATTATATTAATATCAATGTAAGTACAAGTACAGAGATAGCGTATGCAGGTCGTAATCGTCGCTCGCTCAATGTTACTATTCAACTCTCTAACTGTTTTTAGCAGCACTCGACAACAAAACTTTCCAACGGTTTCGTCGATACAAGTATATCATCGAAGCGTAAGTGCCGACAGGCCTAATGAGCCATCGATTTCTCTGCGGTTCTTCTGCCGAATATTTGAAAGAAGGCGTACGTGCCAAACGGTCGCGAACGCCTAACGAACACATGCGAAGGAGGGATATTGAGGGGCGACAAAAAGAAACGAGTCGGATCAAGAAAACAGTGGAGTTGTAATCGAGAAGTGAGAGTCGTCAGTTGGAATCGAGAGTTGTATGTAAAGAGTCGAAAGCGAGAATTGTTAATAAATATACTGTTAAACATCATCGAATATTTCTTTAGCACCCTACACATCCTACACCAATTCACCTCATATTCAACTATTCGACTATATGACTCTCCTAGAGAGCACGTTCGTCTATTTGTATCGACAGGTGTTACTATAAAAAGTTCAAATGTAACTCCGGTTGGAGATTATAAATAACGGCAATAATATTTTGTCCGGAGTTTGTTTACCTTTACACCTAGCAAACCAAAACAACGTTGGTATTCCAAAGCACAATAATATGAGTCTCTGCCGATTCAAATCTTCCGTTGACTCATGTGCCATTACGGAATTATTGTAATGAATTGGAGGCATCAGTTTACAACAGCAATAAAAAAATTATTAAATTTTATTGTATGATAATGAAAAAATCACTTTTCATCGTCAAACTGGACCGTTGTTACTTGTACACAAGGAACATGCTACTCGCGCGTAGGCTCATTTTTTCTTGAATCACCGCACCATGAAAATCGGAAAAGAACTTTCACTTAGTTATTAATAATTTAATTATTAATTTATAACAATTAATGTAATAATATATTACGTTATAATATAATAATGTAATATAATAATACAGTACGGACGAATGACGCAATGCAAACTAGATGCTTCAAGTGTGGTGAAATCGTACACATCGCACCTCATTGCCCAAATTTTCAGTCACCCAGCCAAAGAAACCGACCACCTTCACGGGTCAACCAAATAGAGAGGGAACTGGACTACATAACGGAAGAAATCAACCAGGATACAGAGGAACAAAGTTACTGGAACAAGAAATACCAAGGGTCAACGCGACCACGGGAAAATTGCTCACCATACAGTTTGGGAGGAATGACGGACCAGTAACGCACTTAGTCGACACAGGAGCCGGCATCAATTTAATCAAAGAAAATCGGGTGATATCAACTGTTTATAGTACCAACGAACCACGAACATTTTATATGGGGCAGAATGAATACAAAACTAACAAATACGTACTACTTAGAATATTTGGTAAAGACCATAAATTTTTCATTGTACCTAAGGATTTCCCATTAATTGAAGATGCTATATTAGGTCTGCCATGTCTAGAAAAATACCGATACGAAATGTCAAATGAAACATTAAAATTACACGATAACGATCCGCACTTCCAGAAATCCATAGTAATTCGACCAGGAGAAAAGAGAGTTCAAACGATCTACTTGGAAGGACAACCAACGAGAGTATGTTTCTTCAACACTGGTAAGAAAAATCACGAAATTTCCCATCATATCGAAAACAATAAGGATTTAGACCAAATTGCAAAATTCAAAGCCATTTTGAGGACAAATCATATCGAACGCGAATTTAGAGAACCTATAGAAAAAATACTAATCCACTATATAGATGTGTTCAACTTAGAGACAGACCTTTTACCTTGCACGAACTTGACGAAACACGTGATTACACTGAAACAAGATAAAATTATTAACACCAAATCCTATAGACCCCCAGAATGTCACAAAGCCGAGATTGAGAAACAAATAAAAGAGATGTTAGATAAAAATATTATTGAAGAATCGGATTCACCTTACAATTTGCCAGTTAGGGTAGTCCTAAAGAAAATAGACGCTTCAGGAAAACAAAAATGGAGGATAGCGATAGATTTCAGGAAACTTAACGAGCTGACAGACCAAGACTCCTACCCTTTACCTGACATAGAAGACATACTGAGTCAATTAGGGAATGCGAAATTCTATTCCGCGTTAGACTTATCCTCAGGATTCCATCAAATACCCATGGATTTAAATTCAAAAAAATATACCGCCTTTTCAACATCCCAGGGACACTTTCATTACAATAGAATGCCATTTGGATTAAAGAACGCACCCGCGACTTTCCAACGCATGACGGACACAGCTTTTAGAGGTTTAATCAACAAACACTGTTTTGCTTACCTAGATGATATAATAATATTTGGGGAGACCATCCAGAAACATAATCAGAATCTAGCAATAGTTCTGCAAAGACTTAGGGAACTAGGACTCAAGATACAACCCGATAAATGCGAATTTCTGAAACCGGAATTAGAATATTTGGGACACATAGTAACAGCCGAAGAAGTAAGACCTAATCCGAAGAAAATACAAGCAGTAACAGACTATAGGACACCGAAAACCCCAACAGAAGTCAAATCTTTCCTAGGACTAGCAGGTTATTGCCGCAAATTCATCAGGAATTTTTCTAAAATAGCTAAACCTCTAACAGACTTAACAAAAAAGGACGTTAACTTTCATTGGACAGACAAACAGCAAAACAGCTTTGAAACATTAAAACAGAGACTCTGCGAAGCACCGGTTTTAACATACCCCGACTTTACTAAAACTTTTACACTAACGACCGACGCAAGTAACGAAGGATTAGGAGCAGTTCTTTCACAAGAAGGACACCCATGCTGTTTTATTTCTAGAACATTGAATCCACCCGAAAAGAATTATACGACGACCGAGAAAGAACTACTAGCGATAGTTTGGGCATTGAAACGATTACGACAGTACTTGTTAGGACGAAAATTCATCATTAGAACGGACCATCAAGCTTTGAAAT
Source organism: Bombus pratorum (assembly GCA_930367275.1). Classification (NCBI taxonomy): domain Eukaryota; kingdom Metazoa; phylum Arthropoda; class Insecta; order Hymenoptera; family Apidae; genus Bombus; species Bombus pratorum. The sequence continues at coordinate 3,831,782 of OV883995.1, read as the reverse complement.
GGTTAAATAATTGCAAAGACCCATCGTCTAGACTAATGCGATGAAGATTAAAAATAGAAGAGCACGAATACACAGTCGAGTACGTTAAAGGCAAAGACAACCCAGTCGCAGACAGTTTATCTAGAATTCACGTTATTCAAAAGGTAGAAACCCCTGAAGGAATAGTAGTCTTAGATTTCTTACAACATTTTACGAAATGGAAAAAGAAATCGGAAATCCCAAAACGATTAGAGATGAGACCCAACGATCAATCCTTCTACCAGTTGACTAAAACAGAATTAGGGGAGTTTGACGAGGCAATATGGTTACGGAAAATTAGTGAAATCCTACGAAATAACAAGAAAATAGGCATAGGAGACAAAACGTTTGCAGAATTAGAAAAGAACCAAATTAAACTCATGCTTTTATATTTCAACGATACCCGATATCCTGTCACCTTTGCATGGGACCCAATCCAAGAGTTAACCGAGGAAGATATAGAAAAAATAATTCAAGAAAATCATAACGGTACGATAGGACATTTAGGAATCCAAAAGACGCATCAAAGAATCAAAGAACTATACAAGATCCCAAATTTAATGAGTAGAATCGAAGACCTTATTAAAAACTGTGACGTTTGCCAAAAAGAAAAATTAGTCAGAATACGACCTAAAGAAGAACCAGTAATGTCAGACACACCTTTAAACCCTAACGACAAAATAGCCATGGACATTATAGGACCAATGACAAAGACCAAGCGAGGGAACCAATTCATCCTCTCAATTCATGACGAGTTAACGAAGTACCTAATACTAGTTCCACTAAAAACGCAACAAAGTGAATCCATTATCAACGCGCTATTAAACCATTATATTTATATATTCTCTGCACCCAAAACAATTCTTACTGACCAAGGACAGAATTTTATTAGCGAGCTCGTAATGAAATTTGACGAAGCTTTTAAGATTAAACATATCAAGACGACTAGCTTTCATCCTCAATCCAACGGATCATTAGAACGCACTCACGCGGTAGTTAAAGATTTAATTCGTACTAGCCTACGGGATAACGACGATAAGGAATGGGATGAGATACTCAATTTTATATGCTTAGGTTATAATACAGCAGTTCACGAAGGAACAGGATTTACCCCTTTTGAATTAACGTTCGGTAGAAAGGCTAACTTACCTTCCGCGATTGCAAAAACCACTAATTTAACATACACTGATATGTTCTCTCTATGGCAAAAGCAATTGAACAAATATTTGGAGTTAGCGAGACAAACACTAATAAATAATAAGAAACGATACGCTCGAGATCAAAAGAGAAAGATCGTTCGAACTCAAACAATTTTCAAAAAAGGAGACTTTGTACTAGTTCACAACGATCACAAGAAGGACAAAATGGATACCGAATGGTTAGGGCCATATCGAATCCATCGAATCAAAACACCGTATTATGAGATAATAATTGATAAAATCATCAAGAAAATTCATGGTAATGGATTAAAAACTTATTTTGCAGGTCCGTCATCGTAATTGCAACACTAATTTGCGCTAAGTTTGGGACAGGAATTAACGTTTTACCATTGGATGGCAGTAGTATATTTCATGAGAAAATTAAGCAAGCGTATTTATATTCCGACGAAATTAATATGTATATAGGGATCGATATAAATGATATATTCGAAAAATTGAACCACATGAAAGCAAATGTCATGTTCATCGAAAAAGTATGCAAAAACAAATGCAATTCCCACCACGAGATAATCTCTCTGAACCGACGCATAGAAAAATTAGAAACCTTAGCGCACCAATTACGCCTTTTAACTCACGATTACACCATAACTAAGAGAGGATTATTGAATATTGTTGGATCTATATCGAAGAGTTTATTCGGAACTCTTGACACCGATGACCTAGACCTAATAAATACCAACATTGATAAACTATTTCAAGAGGGAAACGAATTAAAAACCATAGTTGCGAATCAAACCGCACTCATACGCAAGGTTATAAAATCTGACGGTATTAAACAAATCGATGAAATAAGAGTAAAATTTGATGAATATGATTAATACCACCAGGGAAAGGCTAATCACAAATATGTAATAATTCAATCTGAAAGCGCGATTTATGATCTCCACTTTCAATTCAACGAAATATTCAATGCTATAAATATGGGAAAAGCAGGAATCCTTAGCCCTCAGGTCATTGATCATGTATTGTTCATCGAGAATTATAAAAAAGCATTAGGACATCATCTTTATAACACAGCATTAGAACCTAAATACAAAAATTACCAATTCATTCTAGACATATCAAGATTAACGGTATTCACTGTCAGAAGTAAAGTCTTCTTTAAAATAACTATACCTCTGTTAATAGACTCGGCATGGGATATAATACGAGTATACCTCATACCTATTAAAAGAGGCCGTGCATTTCTGGCACCCGTGATCGAGCATCCGATATTCTTAACGCATCGATTCGCATATATGAATGTTGACAATGAATACCTCGAAAAAGATTGTAACACTAAAATAGGAATCACAATGTGCAAACAAAAACAAGCCACACACGATAAGAAATCCGTCCGCGATTGTGCGTCAGAGATCATCAATTTTAGCAGAAAGATAGACACTTGCAAATTTGCTGTTTACAAAATCGAAGACATAACCTTTATTCCACTAACTGCCGAGAACCAATACATAGCCATACCACAAAAAGAAATTGAAGTTCACGTACTTTGCGGCGCCACTCAAAAACAAATTAAGATAAGCAAACCCTCTGTAATTCAATCGCCAGACGAACAATGTCATTTAATATTTAACGACAGTATAATGAAAATAGGACAATCCAAAGTCAACGTAACGTTTGATTATAAACTTAAAACGATTCCTTTTGAAAACGATACTAGGATAGACTACCTGTTAGACAAGATTGAGAGAACACCTAGAATCTTTAGTCACGTTCCAGAATACCAAAACGATTTGAACCAAATATATCATCAAATTAATCAACTGGCGTATTCTCACCGAATACAATCGATTAAATCATGGGGACTTTCATGTCTACAAGTAGCAGGTTACGTTGCCTTAGGATTAACTGGAATCTATATCCTTAACAACTAACCGGATAGAACCGTCAAGGACACCACCGACATCAACAAGACTCAAAAGCATAATATACCACGATGAAGAGGAACAAGTACAAATCGAGCCGATCAGAGTCCACTTCCACCGCACCGTACTAAAGGAACACTAGGGGTTTGGAGGACCAAAACCAATCTAAGAAGGGGGGTGTGTGACATCAACCTCATATCAACCATAAGATATCAACCCCGAGCTTTGGACTCCTTTGGACAGATCACCATACTATCATAGCCTACACAGAAGCTATGACACACCTTAGTCCACATCATAGATAATGGCTTCGACCCCTGACCTTCGACGCATCTCCGGCTACACAGAAGCTATGACACACCTTAGTCCACATCATAGATGAGCCATCGACCTCCGACCTTCGGACTCCTTTGGACACATCACCACCTTGTCATCATAGCCTACACCTAGCCCCTCAACATTCTAAACCCAAAGCGTATATAAACCGAGACTTCACCCAGCTCGGGCAGTACTTGTTCTCCTTCTAGTTGTTGTACAACCCTTTTTCTCCGGTTCAGTGTTTCTCTTGTAAGTGGTAAATCTTATAATAAAGTTTTATAAAGAAGAATTAGTAGTTGGGTTACGACTCAGCCTTCTTATTATCATCCAAGTACCAACTTTACGTGACACCGGCGACGAGGCGCGGTGTGACGTGGCCGCACACCGCTCCATTAGGAGACGTATTGCGCGGGGGGGGGGTGTATCGCTTACACCGGTTCCCGGGCCCCTCTCGATCGCAGCCGGGATGGTCATCGTGGAGGTTTTAGTCGGTTGGAGTCCGGTACTACCACGCCGCTTTTCCCCAGAAGCGGCCTGGTGTCCGTGCGGATTTCTTCCACGTAAAGAAAAAAAAAAAATAAAAAAGAATAAAAAAAAGGACTAAGAAAAACTAAACGCTAGAGAAGATGTAGAGTGTTCCTAGGAGTGAGATTCATTTCAGCAAGAAATACCACGTTGTAACATATCTTAGATATCAGATGCTAAAGAAACTAAATTCGCTACAGACCATACTGTTTATTACTTCTCAAATATTTTTCAAGATTGTAACTCAGAATAAGCCACTCTTTACAGCCTTACTGCAAGTTTTATTATCGATTTTGTTCTCAATCTATACGCTGTCTACCGTGTATCTGTCCAAGTAACAAAGACTAATATTCACTAAATGCAAAACAAAGAAGTCCAAACATTATTTAAGTGGTCAATTATATTTTGCTGTAATGATTTTGTTTAACGATTTCACATATTGTTCATACAAAACATGAAATTAAAAGTATATATTAAAAGTATAAAAAATATAGGTAAAATTAAAAACATTAAAATGACTACAGATAAACAACACGATTTGAACGTGAAATTAAAAATTCATAATGCGTTTTAATGTCTTTTTACAGTGTGGAATCGTTCGATTATAACTTTATTTAGTCATAATTGATAGTGTAACTTTTTAATTAATTTTAACACCACGGAATTGGTGTATTTTATTATATACTGTACTTTATAAAATCAGAAAAGTGCCGTAATTAATTGGGAACAAATCCAAGTAAACAATAGCTGATAATATAAATAACTAATAAACAACAAAAAAAGACAACACGTTGCTAAAGTCAAAAAGGAAGATCCCGTTCGATCGCGCAACGACGGTTCTTCACAGACGGGCGAAATCACCGTTCCGTTGGTTAAGTGTGCATTAATTACAATCTATATTAAGCAATATTCAGGTCCAAAATAAAGTCGCAGTGATATAGAATTTATTTATCACCAATCTCAAAATAACGTTAATAATAAGTTTAAAAGCCGTCTGTTATATGCTTATGAGTGTTTTATCGAGCCAATCCTAGCGGTACTGCAAGGCTAGGTCGACTCACGACAGAGGTGGAGCAAGCTCCTATCCTCCGTCAGATTCCAAAAATCAGTTTAATATTCTGACTTCCCAATGGGAAGTGTATCAGATATTAAGCTGATAAGAACAGATACTACACTTTGATCTTAGCCATAAGGCCGAGAAGCGATAACAATTTCAACTTTGTCTACGAATATAACATCTCTATATCCTAAATTTTCCAGCGAGAAACGGCACCTGGAAAAAACCACCTAGCGGTGGTATCTTCAAATACTCTAGCCTGATCTCACTGTATATCTCACTGCATATCTCACTGTACTGACATTTAGCGACGTTCGGCGTACAGTCTATTCCGTCCGCGAAGCGTGATTTTCCGTCTTCTTATATACTATGAACAACGTCGATTTTTTTGTGATGGAAAAATTACAAGAGTATCCTGAAGCTCAAGTTTGTAGATGATAAAATTCATTTTAATATTCGTTTAAATCTCATCCTATATTTTGCTCGCAGACTTTGGTAACAAAGCGTGCCTTTGTTCCTTCTTCCTCTTTTGTGTCTAATTTCGTAAAATATTAGCTCTCTAATGAAATTAACTATAAATAAGTTATTTAAGTCTCAGTCGTAGAACCGCGTCACAGAAACTGCGAATCTGTCATCGTGTAGTGTAGTATCGTAAATATAATAATATTAGTTTATTAATAATAAACGGATTAGACAGAAAACAATGGTTATTTAACATGAACTAATCGTGACAACGTATTATAATTAATTTACAACTCTCGTCAACACAGGTTCAACTCTCTCTCAACAACGCTAACAACACTATTTCGACAACGCAATCCGCACTCTCTGACTTCTCAACTCATACTGCCGTTAATTCGTTTATGTCTCTTAGCAACCCTTTGTCTTTTGTCTTATATCTTTTGTTTAAGCTCCATCATGCACACGCTCAGCAACCGCTCGTTCACAATTCGCACGACACCCCCCTAAGCCCCTCGAACGCGATACTACAGTAGAAATAGTCTAATTTTTTTTATATCAAATGTTGTCTGTGTCTTACATTTTCCATGTCCTGCACAAAGTTGTACAATTTATCACAAAATTTTCAAACGCGACTGCAGATTAAGATATAATACAGTACATAAAATTTTATCTATTCCCGAAGGCAATTTGAACCCCGTAGTACTTTTCTTGATAACTGTACATCTTTCTTCTATATCGAAACAAATAAAGATAATAAAACTGTAATACTTGATAAAGTGAAATCTTTAAAAAGTTGAAAATATATTTTGTATCAAAATAAAATATTTACACAAAATATTAGTACATTTGATTGAAATTGTTTGACTGTTAGTCACTTAACTACAATTTACGTTAGGTATTATGCAGGTCCAAGAATGTCACAATGGAAACACACATTATTGTATTTTACTTGAATTGCATTAGGTTAATTAACGTCCAATAATGGTTTCTAATTCTGACTATTCTTGGATCTGCAGAATACACAAGTGTAATTATAAATTTTTAGTAGTTAAAGAAAGTAGTAAATAAATAATTTGAGTCAGATATATTAATGTTTTCTGTAAGTATTTTATTTAAATACATTAAATATTTATTTAAATATTTTTGACTTCTACATATTACACAGTGCACTTAATAATGCTGTGTTAAAAAATCGGCCTAGATATCTCCTTGCGCGAGTATCTTGTTGCAAGAACGAAAAGAACCTCGTACAAGTCGTATAGAGCAAAACTCTGACACCTGACCACGTAAACAATCCTGCGTAAAAAGCTCTATATGGAACTTTCGGGTAGAGAGTATTAATATTTCCTCTAATCATCTATCTTTATAAATAATTAATAAGCAGAAGTTCATATTAGCGACGTTTATGCAAATTTCATACACACATTGGTCCTCAAGTGCGCAGAACAAAATCATACACGCACCGCGAATGTTCTAAAAATCGTAATCCTTTTATGTTACCTTTTATGTTTTATGTTAAATGTTCAATACGATCTTATCTGGAGCTTCAAAGAGTCGTACAATGGAGCCGCACATTTCACCGTTGTTTCGTGAAGTAAAACACTAACGCAGCGACGAAATTTCTTCATTTGAAATCTTTTGTTAATGAAAATTTCATTAACACATTGATGAGATTTTCTTGATTAAAATAGCACCAAACACGGTACTATTATATTGGTGCTATATATTTAGATAAGAAAATTGTAGAGTTGGATAACATACGATTTGATACGATACGATGCGTTTCGCACAGTTATCGCCACTGGAATGCTGAGAATAATGGAAAACTGGCTGCTCTCGGCTGTTGTCAATTATTTCGAATAACACTAACGTTCGTATGAAGTATAAACATGATCTAGGAAGAAGGTCTTAGTTCCTCCCGTGATTAGAATGAATTCACTACTTGCTGTGTTAGTAGCAGCCTCCTAAACTTTTGTTCTACGCCAATTAGGAACCGAGACAATTTCTTTTTAGGGAAAACGCAATTTTGGAGGAAACAAAATTTTCTGTGTTAAAAGTTAGAAAAAAGCACGATATACAGAAGTCTAGTTGAAGTAACAGCAAAACAAGTTTCAGTCATGCAGATTTTTATCGATGTAAATCCAAAAGAATTTTCCCAAATTTTATGACTATAATTTTGTAACAGTCTTCTTAACTAGTGGATACATGACATTATCGATATATCGGATTGGAAAGTCTTTTACCCACGAAATAGAAAGAGAAAGAAAAGGAAGATAAAGTATAAAAGGTGCAGAAGAAGAACAATGGAAGTGAGGGCGTATGAAAGAGGTCGAAACATCCGGTGTATATTGATTGGCCAGAAGATTGCCGGTTGAGATTGTTTTTCCTTGCAAAATAATTACTCTGGTTCGTCTAATTCATTGCGACTACCACTGGCTGAATAATTGGAACAATTTGGTAAATTATTTACCGTGTCTCCTCCTGTTTCCCTGCCACGTCCCGCCTATCGTTTCTCGTATTTTCAATTCGAGAATTGAAAATTCGAGAATGAATTTTCAATTCTTTCAATTTACGATCTAGGAATATTCATTGGTTTCGCGGCTGGTCTCGTTACGAGCTTTTGTGACGTCAGCTGAGTGTGTGCGATAATCCTCGCGCTTTTGGCTTGCGCGATAGAACTTCTGGCGCATCTGGAACTCGACAGTTAGCGTGAAACATATATGGAATATTATAATACTTCGAGTATGTTTACAAATATTTATAATTATTCCATGGATTTTGGAAATCTTACTAAATACGAAGGATTATAATTGTAAAGGAATAAAATACCAAAACTTTGGGATCGACAAATTTAGAATCTTAATGCTTGAGATGCCAAAACTTAAAAGTCCAAAAGCATAAAATTCCAAAGCTTAATATTTCGGAATCCCGAAGCTAAAAATCGTAGAATTAATTAAATTTATCAAAGTAAATTTATTAAATAACATACGCAATAACAAAAAACCCTTTGTTACAATAGTGGATATAACAAATTATAAGCTACAAATAATAAAGATATAATAGTTTAAGAAATAACAATCGAAAGTAAACTGAATAGAAAGAAGGTTAGGAAATTAGTAGCTATTGATGACGTTATATACAGATAACTTAAATGTATAAAAGAGCTACGAAAAACGGTCACAATTATATATAGCTCTATGGCATAGCGAGTGCAATGAGTTGTAGGTCCTATCCTTGGAGAGAGCGACTTCTCGATTGAACGGAACATAACATTGCAAATGACGTATAATGTCGATAGGTTAATTGATAATTTTGTAAACAAATAGTACATAGACGCTGTCTATGTCCCTGAACACATTTCAATAAATTTACAATTCTGGATCTATACTACAATTAGTTTATTTACAATAAATGGATTAAACAGATGTTGATTAAACAAGAAACGATGGTTGTTTAACGTGACCTAATCACAATAACGTATTATAATTAAGACAACTAGATAGTTAATTCGAAATTATTCGGACCATTTTGGAAGAGAGCAGCGTCATCAGCACAAATAACGGCGCTGTCATCTGCATAAAGCAGGAATTTACTATACGTAAAGATAGATAATGAGGCATGGACACATTATTAATAAAGAGTAAATAAGGGTAAATAAATGTTCTTCTACGCCAATGTTGCAATATATGAATGTTTTCTGCAATTATTACTTTTATATATGTCGGAGCTACATTAGAATTAGGGTTAGGGGCGTGAAACGAATCTTCATTTGGATTACACATTGTCGTTATGCAATAGAGAAGACATTGACTAGTGCAAATACGATTATTATAGAATTCGACAAGTAACCGTGGTAATTATATACTCGAGAAACTAATAACAATGATCCTAGTTTCAATAACGAATCCGCGGTCAACGGGATGATAGATGTACGTGCTCACAAAATCTAAGTCAGATTCTTTGTTAATAAAACGCTTAATATTCACTGGTCGTAAGGCGTTACTCTTTTCGTCGATGAGATCGCAAGAAAGAATGAATTTCCGACCCGTTGATGCCACAGAGGAAAACTACGATGGGGTGTGTCTAAGGACACGAGATCATCGGATTCGTCGAGGATAGCCTTCGTTCAGAAAGTGAGGGAAATTGACGTTGCTGTTAATTGGTTAACTTCAATGTTGGTGGTTGAAGAAGGATGCTAACCGCCCCTCGTTCGCGAAGCATCGTTCGTGAGAAAAGCAGATTTCCCGTGTCTTCCCGTAGTAGGTGATAGATTTAGGGACTGTTAGGATAAAGACTGTTTGACCGTTTGAAGGACCTTAGTTAACTAAATTCTAAGATTTATAGCGAGTCCTCAGGCTAACTGAACATGTACTTGCCCGAAGAATAGGGTCTGTGTGTGGTGAGCCACGGGACAGAAACCGTTGGAATGTTTACTGTCGAGTGCAGCTCCAACTATTTCTTTTTAAGGAGAACTATACAATTACTCCATACCTGTTAGGTAAAAACGTTCATCCCGAGACCGTGGCTACGTTCAGCGACTAGTTGTCATTTCAAGCCCAGTTCTGCCCGAGCAGTCGAGTGTCACAGGTGAAATTGGAGCAGCCATATGATAAACCAAAATTCCGAGCGCCTTATCACGTGTGACCGTCCGGTCAGCACCCGTTCTTAGCCGCCTGGGTGGCATTCGGCCACTCTAGCCGTTCTCCGAAATATATGATAAGTATGAGCAAGAGCCTTCTCCCACTCCAACGAATAAAAGAATATAAATGCACCCTTTCAAATCATCCAGTCAGTCTGAAACAATTCTCAACTAGCCCAAGTATCAAAAGTGTATCATCGCGAACCAAAAATAATACTGTACAAATTGAGTAAAAATAAAAGAAATCGATCTCCTATTCGGAAATTGATAAGTTTCTTGTTTTAACTTAATTTTTACGCTACACGAGCCATGCGGACGTGAGAAACAGTGCCTCCGTAAGTGCGACAAGTGGGAAAAACAAAGTGACTCAAGACCGAAACAAGCGCTCAATGATGGAGAATAAGCAACAAGTACCACCAATAAAAATACTAAATAAACTTATTTTATAAAGTAACTGTAGATACAACAAACCCAAAAAAATCGACAAACGAAGACCACGACTGCTCAGTTATAAAGGGAGCAGAAACGGGGACTACACAAAAGAACGACGAGGAGAACAACAGCAACAACGATCTACCACACCAGAATGAAAGCTGGAAGGTTGTAACTCCCAGCAAAAAACGAAAAATAACAACAAATGCAAGTGCTAGGAGGGCTGGAGAAACGGGAAGGCAACAATGGCTACAAGAAATTCCTCTCCAAATCGTAATTAGTGCACTGCCACAAGAAATGGAAATAGACCCAGCGGAAAAACCGATAATCCACATTGCCAAACCACCGCCAATTTACATAGAAGCCCAAATAATAGACCCCCTCATTGAACTACTTGACAACACGGCAGGAAAAGAAAACTACAGTATAAAACAATTAAAATTAGACCAGGCAAAGGTACAAACGAACACCCTCGAAATTTTCAGGAAAGTGACAAAAGCACTAAAAGAGAAAACGCTGGGTATCACACTTACCAGCTCAAAACTGATAAAAGTTATAAAGCAATAATCAGAGGACTACACCCAAAAACAAACACAAATAACATATGCGAGGAACTAGCTAAAATCGGACACCAGGTAAGAGCAATAAACAACATAACCAGGTATGATACCAAACAACCATTACCGCTATTTCTAATAGAACTCGAACCCAAAAACGACAACAAGGAAATTTTCGATGTTAAAAAAGTACTAAACATAATAATTACAGTCGAGCCAACCAGACACAAAAAAGACATTCCGCAATGTATGTGTCATGTAATAAATGACGATTTATATGATATAAAAGAAAGGCGAATGAACAATAGCCCGTTCGTATACTTCCTTCACAAAACAAACGATGTAAAATGCTACAACTGCAGTGGAAACCACCCAGGCAGCTACAAAGACTGTGTGGTCAGAAAGCAACTGCAACGTAAACTGTTTCCGCCGCTTCGAAACAGGACACACAACAACATTCACGCGCAACAGGATAGCACAGAAACTGTGACAACGCCAAATCTACAGCACGTAATGAACAATAACCACAGTAACACCAACACCGTTGGTAGCCGAAGCTATGCGCAAGTAGTCATAATCGCCAATCTTAGACAATCAAAATCAGAACAATTACAGCAACGACACTACAGAAATCAAAGAACTACTAGAACAATCCATCAAAAACACCGAAATACTTACAAAAATGATAAGCGAACAAAACGCTGTCCTCAGACAGCAAAAATAAAAAAAAAAGAAATAAAAATGGACATGTTTGAAATAGCAGTCTGGAACTCTAACGGCCTACAACAAAGGGCCCTAAAAACTAAAACATTCCTGTACAACAATAATATCGACATACTACTCGTATCAGAAACACACTTCACTATAAAAAGTTATATAAAAATACCGTACTACACCATATATGATACCAAGCATCCCTCAGGAAAAGCACACGTAGGGAACGCAGTAGTAATAAAAAACGACATTAAACATCACTTACACAGCCAAGTTAGTAAGGAACATATACAAGCAACCACCGTTACTGTACAAACTATCAGCAACCATTTACAGTTGTCAGCAGTATATGTACCGCCGCGACACAAAATTACATCACAAATGTGGGAAGAGTACTTTCAACACTTAGGTGACAAGTATATCGCAGCTGGAGACTACAACTCAAAGCACACACTATGGGGATCAAGAATAACTACACCACGAGGTAGAACCTTGGAAAACTACATTAGAAACAATAACCTCAATATATTATCCACGGGAAGACCTACATACTGGCCGACAGATCTGAGCAAAATACCTGACCTACTTGATTTTGCAGTTATAAAGAGACTAAACGCAAATAAATTAAACATAGCATCCAGCCTTGAACTTACCTCCGATCATACACATATAATAATTACATACAGAAACAAGCCAATACTTTACAGCAATTCAGAGACACTATGCAATAAAACCACCAAATGGCAAACATTTAAAGAAATAATTGAGAGCAAAATCAACTGCAACATCCCATTGAAAACACCTGAACACATCGATGAAGCAGTAACAATACTTACAGAAACTATTCAAGAAGCAGCATGGACAACCACTATACCAGAATCAACCAACAGACAACCAAAAATAATTCCGCCAGACATCCTCGAAAAACTTAGAGAAAAAAGAAAAGCTAAAGCAAAATGGCAAAAACATAGAACAAAAGAAAACAAAAGACTCCTAAACAAACTTGCAAAGGAAATAAAAAACAAGATAAAAGAACACAACAACAACGAGTTCACAAAGTTCATAGAGTCACTATCTGCACACGAGAACTACAACTACTCCCTATGGAAAGCCACAAAAAAAAAAAAAAAAAAAATAAAGAAGACAATAAAACTGGTCCCAGCAATCAGAAGAGCAGATAACACATGGGCAACAAGCAACGAAGAGCAAACTGAAGAATTCTCCAACCACCTATGCAACACATTTACACATAATATCAACAACAGCAACCACAATAGTCATACGGACGAGGATGCGCTAACCACTAGTACATCAACTGCAAACACTACACCATACCTAAAACAACAGCACAAGAAATTAGAAACATAATCGAGAAAACAAAAAATAATAAAGCACCAGGAATCGACCTAATCAATGGCAAAATCTTGAAAAATCTTCCGCCAAAAGCTATAAGATAAATCACAATAATATTTAACGCAATACTAAGAATTCAATACTTTCCTAAAATTTTGAAACTGGCACAGATCATAATGTTACCTAAACCAGGTAAAGACCTACATCAAACTACGTCATACAGACCAATATCATTACTTCCTGTGTTCTCTAAAATACTAGAGAAAGTAATTTACGACCGCATGAAACCAATAATAGAGAAGGAAAAATTAATACCGGCTCACCAATTCGGATTCAGAAACAAACACTCCACTATAGAGCAAATGCACAGACTGGTCAACGAAATAATACTAGCATTAGAATACGAGCAATACTGTACAGCCCTCTTTATGGACATAGAGAAAGCATTCGACAAAATAAACCACGAAAGCCTTCTACAAACAATCGGGAAACAATTCCCGGAGCAAATATAGCAATTAATAAAATCCTACTTAAGCAGCAGAACCTTCGTAATAGAAATCAAGGACACATACTCCGAAGTCAAAGACATCAAGGCAGGGGTTCCGCAAGGAAGCGTCTTAGGGCCAATATTATACACCCTATACACGGCCAACATACCAACAACTACCAATAGCAAAATACTGACATTCGCGGACGACACAGCGGTACTAGTCAGGCACACTAACCCTGTAACAGCAGTCACATTATTACAAGAACATATTGCAAAAATAGAAAAGTGGCTACAAGTTAAATAAATTAAAGCAAACCCCAGAAAATGCAACCATATTAGATTCATACTGTGAAAACAGATTCCACCAAACATCTTTCTTAACGGCACGCACATATTACAAACAAGGCGAGTCAAATACCTAGGACTCCACATAGATACACAACTCTCATGGAAACAGCATATCAAATCAATAACAGACAAAATACAAACGGCACGGAGACAAATGTATTGGTTAACAAGTCGAAAATCCAAACTAAGTATAGAAAATAAATTAAAAATATACAAAACGATCATAATACCAATCTGGACGTACGGAATACCACTATGGGGAACAGCAACAATGAGCCGTATAACCAAAATAGAGACGATGCAAGCAAAAATTCTTAGAACAATAGTAAACGCCCCATGGTACGTTAGAAACGAGGACATTCGGAAAGACCTGGGAATACTAACTGTCAAGGAGGAGATTAGCAGATGTGCAAGAAGGTACAGAGAAAGAATAGCAACGCACCCGTACCGACTAGCAGCGGAAACGATCAACACATCAAACATAGAAAGAAGACTAAAAAGGAAACACCCAACAGATCTCACAAAGGATATAACCTAACAAACACGAAGATGGTATCCCGCTGGGGGTAGCCACCCACATGATAATCAAACAGCCAAAAAATTCTACCAAATGTCCAAATCGGACAAATTGTGAATGTAAACAACTAAATAAAAAAAAAACTTCAAGCCCAAGCTCATTATCACAAATCTCGGACAATTATAATCGGGTTAAATCATAAGGACTAAAGTATTGGGGATTTTCCCAAGAATTTCAAAGGGAAGGCCCCGGTGTCGTTTCATCTCCGATGTATATATCACTCGAAGACACGTGTATTGTATGAAAAATCCTACGCTCCGTATAGCAGCATTTCGGAGTTCTCCAAACAGGGCCTCTATTGAATAGATTAGATAGTCGTTATGGATCCATCTAAAATACAATTATGAACGAGAAACATTACCAAATTTGTTGTATCTTCTCAAAATTTTTATTAATATCTATATTTACTGTCTGCTTCAGTCACTTTCAATAGTAGCGATTCTATAACTGGGGATTAGTCTTCCCTAGTGAACAATGAGGGGTACTTCTTCCCCATAAGTTTCTTCTGTATCTGTTTGCCATTCTAGAGTTATTTTTGTACTCAGCAATTTATGGTATATGGTGGATTTCTTCTACAGAATTAATTTGCATGTATGAACATGAACTTCAACTTCTGCAAGTCTGCAATAAATAACAATATTGAGCATTAAATAATCAATTGATGCTATAAGAAAGGTTCACATAATTTCGAATATTTATTATTATGTTTTTCATTCAGTCAGACTACATATTCTATGTATCGAAACATGTGTAGCAGCACAAGGCCGTTGTAACCGTCATCTTGCTACAACTACAATAACGACGAACGTGTCACGTAAAATTAAGGCTTAGGTTTTAAAGACAAGAAGGTTGAGCCCTAACTCAACTTTATGTTTCTTTTCTATCAAACTTTATTAAACAACACAAGTTTATAAGCATAAGACCATGGGTCACTACGTACAGTCAGTCTGAGAGTAACTGGCCAACTGTAAACAATCCATAACATTCATTTATATTTTAAATACATTTGGTTCTGTAATTTTGTTTAATAAATATCACATAATATTATTTCAACATAAACATTGTGTATTCCACAGATTATTAATCTTAACTTCAAGATTAAATTCTAACAGACATGACTAATTATTTATAATAAGTTTATTTCTGACTGAATCTAGTGCTTAGGTCTAAAGGATAGTGTTTTCTTAGCCTGCGGATCTAGTCCGACGTATTAAGTAATTTAGTAATTAGGGGGTTTCGATGGTTGTTAACTCCTATGATATATCTATTACTATATTTTGTTATTTCTTCTTTGACTGTGGGTATCTTGAGGTCGCGATGTATTGCTTCGTTGGTAACATACCAGGGTGCATCTATCAGGGATCTTAGAGTTTCCGATTGAAGGCGTTGAAGTATTTCAATGTTGGAAGTACTTGTTGTTCTCCATAGTTGGATTCCGTAGGTCCAGACATTTTTTATTATGGTCTTATAGAACGTAACTTTGCTCTGAGTGCTTAAGTTGGAACGACGACCAATGAGCCAATAAAATTTTGGAAGTTTAGCCTTGAGTTGCTTCGATTTGTCTATGATATGTTGTTTCCATGTCAATCTCCTGTCCAGAATCATGCCCAGATATCTGACTGAATACTTGTTAGGAATTGTAAATTGTTAATGGTCACCTGAGGGCAGGTTTGTTTTCTCAGCGTGAAGGTTACATGTGTGGATTTATTTTCGTTTATTTTGAAGCCCCATTTGTGGATCCATTTGTCCATACAGTCGAGACCTCGCTGGAGAGTGGAGGATGCAATTATCGTGGTTATCTCTGTTAAAGTTGGTAAATCGGCAGTGTAGATCGAGAACATCAGGAGTCTCAGGACACTGCCTTGGGGTATGCCAGCTTCTATTGGAAATGTTGCTGTTCTGGCATCTAAGTGTTTAACCATGAATTGTCAATTGGTTAGGTAGGATTTTAATATAGAGTAGTAGGTGTGTGGTAGGATTTTCTTTAGTTTGAACAAAAGTCCTTCATACCACACTTTGTCGAATGCTTGTTGAATGTCTAGGAATACCGCAGTGCAATATCTTTCCTTTTCTAAGTTTTGGCTGCTATTATGTGTTATACGATGAATTTGCTCTATCGTAGAACGTTGCTTCCGAAAACCGAAGTGATGATCTGACAGTGTTTTCAAGTCCTCTAAGAGTGGAAGGATTCGATTCGTTAGCATCTTCTCGAATAGTTTTGACAAAGTAGGTAGAAGACTAATTGGGCGATAGGAGCTAGTTACGTGTATTGGTTTTCCGGGTTTAGAGATGAGAGTACTCAGTGATATTTTTCAGGATTTAGGATAGTATTCAAAGCGAAGAATTGCATTAGAAGTTGATGTGATGTCAACATCAATGTATGTTGGTTAGTTAGTGTTTCAGCTACGTCCATAGAGTCGTTTGTGGATTCTAATGTTGCGAATCTATTGTAAGTGGTTACACGGCTTGTTGACGGTTCGTTCTGGCTAGTGTTTGCGTTTATTTTAACTGTTTCTAGCTTACTTTTTTTATGTTGTTAGTGTCGTTTGAAGGGAGGGATATATTTTCCTTTTGCCACGGAGGAGATAGAGCGGTGCAGTTATAGTTTTGCTCAAGAGAGCCTGATCGAGATACTTGGGCCATCTTCGAGCTAGTTATTTCAATTCGAAATAACTAGTCGGGGGACTATGATTCGGGTCAGAGATTAGGAGCGTTGGATTTTCGACAAGTAAGTTTAAAAAACACTTGATTTATTTCTGTTTCAACTCACTTTCGACTGAGGGTTGTCACTTATTGCATTGTGAACTTCACTGAGCACTAGACACACGTCTACACTTTTCGGCAGTCGAAAGAAAACTGAATAGAAGGATTAGAAGCGGAGAGTTTTTAGGAGATACGGAAGAAGACTTGAAAAATCGATTCTTCAGTTTTCATGAATCGATCGTCTGATTTTCAAAAATATTACATTACATGTACATTTAATATTTAATGCTTGTGACGAATATAGAAAATCTATCTCCACTAGCACTCTTAAAATTCTTTCAAAAATTCTCAGGAAACAGAACTGGCTTTTAATCTGAACATCCCTTATCTAAAACGATGTGAAAGACAATTACAAGAGACAATTATAGTTCCCGGATTTTGCGTCAGGTTCATCTATGCTACTTTCTAGCTTCCTAACAGCTCCTCCACTTCGTATCGAGTTCATCTGTGGCGTCTCTCCTAATGGCTTTCCTACTTCGTCCACGAAATTTCAACTTCCAGCAACTCACTGACCTAGCATCAGCTTTATCCGCACATGTCTTCATCCTACTGGTTCTCTGATATTGCATTAAGTTCGTCTGCATACCTACTAACACACAGCAACCGTATTCCATAAAATAACTTTGCTGACATCTTATGCTACTCGAAGCTTCTGCTCGTAACGGTGTTTATAATTACGTCAGAGATTTACGTATTAAGACTTAGGTTACGATTAGACTGCGGATATTTAGAAAAAAATAATATATTTTTCATATCGCATATGTTTTGTATATTTTACATAAAAGATTAAATATAATTAAATTAAATATATATATTTTTTACATACATATTTCTAGCGGCACTTGGCAACAATGTATATCGCCGAAGCGAAGTGCCTAATGAGCCATCAATATCCCACGGTCCTTCCGTCAAATATTCGGAAGAAGGCGTACGTGACCACAATCGCGG
This sequence comes from Bombus pratorum, assembly GCA_930367275.1. NCBI lineage: Eukaryota > Metazoa > Arthropoda > Insecta > Hymenoptera > Apidae > Bombus > Bombus pratorum. The sequence continues at coordinate 3,813,496 of OV883995.1, read as the reverse complement.
ACGCTTAACGAACACATACGTAGTGGGGATATCGAAAGACGACAAAAAGAGACAAAAGGGATTAGGAGATGAGTAATGATCGAGAGTCGTGAATAAATCGTCGTTCGCACGAGTCGCGTGTTGAGACTTGTAACGAAACGAAGTCGAGTTAATAAACACGCTATTAAATAAAACGCCGAGTATTTCTTTGGCACCCTACACATCCTACCACCTCAAGGGGATGGAAACGGCAAGAACTCTTCCGTATTTTTCCTTCTATCTTCTCCATATAGCATCTTCTCCATATTCTTCTCTTATATTATCTTCATCCGAAAGCGTGGTGTCGACAGAAGGGGGTCTGCTTAAACGTTGTGCTGGCGCAGGATTTAGCGCGTTGAGGAAGGCAGGCAAGACGGCATACACGATCTTTTCTCTTTTGTTCTTGGAATCTCGCCCCCCTCCCAACGGCGCCTGCGCTGCCACGAGCTGTTCTTCTTCAACCTTGTCCTCTTTTTTCTGCATTTCATGCGCTAAAATAAATACAAGGAAGAAGGTAGTACCTAAATTTTAACGAGGAGCAAAAAGAAAAAATTGAATTTATATACTTGTTCGACCATGCTGGAAACAACGGACACCGGCTCTGCTGCGCTCATGTTCAGAAAACTATGAAACAAGATAACAACAAATTACTAATAGAATAAAGTGCGAAAAACGAGACACAATAGTGAACAGGAATTAATAAGTATTGCCCAAGTCCATCAACTCTGATTATAAAATTCAGATGAGGAGTACTGACCGATGATCAAAATTTTTAATTGTTAATTTAAATGTTAATTGTAAAATTAAAAATTAAAATTTAAATTAAATTTTTAATTTAATTTTTAATTTTTAATTTTACAATTAACATTGTAACTCACACAAATTTAAGTACAAGGTATAAGTAAGTAGATAAATACGAACGAATGATCTTCAGATGAAATAATAAAGCAATAATCATGTGAAACCAATCAGGCGCACAAAAATCTGCGCTCCATCATACCATGGCACTTTAATTAATTCAAAGGAAAATTGTCTTATCGTTCAAGATAGCGCGTTAAGGTTGGCTCACAGACGAATGCGTACCAAAGCCGAAACGGACTACATTTTGAGCAAACACGTTACTTCACTTATCAAAATGAATGAAGAACAAAGTATACAGCATTCAAGGCAAGCAATATTAAGCACAACTGAATTTATAAATAATATCGTTCTATCGTACGAAATACGCGCACCAATTACCATAATAGAAAAAATTTAATTATAAGATTTTTTGTTATATCACAGAGCACGGAGCAATACCTAGCGGAACAATGGAGTGCTTGTCAACGCGCCCTGCTTCATTCACGTTCCCACCACAGTGCTCCACCGTAGTAGGCAAGAGAAGGGGACATAAGAAACCGCAACACTCATGAGGAGACCAGCAGAGTCAATTAGCAGAGATGTGAAACTGCAACACTCCCAGTATAAGAATGTATTAAGTATGTATGAGTTATTAATTTAACCAACAGCACGTTTCACCGTTCACCACACCTCCATCTCGAAAAATCTTAAAGGCACCTGCGTGTGTTAGTGTCCCGGAAGATGAGGGCGGCCGGCGCTAAGTTTCAGCAACGTGCGGTCGTCCCATCTTATCTCGGGACTACGGGCATTCTTCAGCTTTCTCAACAACAACGACAGTATCACTGAAACCCATTTGCTCGGTGATCGAGCGCGATCGGGGTTTCGTGGCGATACAGATACTTTCCTTGTACCCGCCCGCGGATCTTGATAGGATAACCGTGACGGTCCAGAGCAAAGAGCTTATGGCACGAAGTGTCCGTCAAGTGCGCCTAGATTTTAACTTCCGGAATTCTCGCGGAATTAGGGTCCTCTCCTATTCCATACAGGAGTAATGCTCTCCTTTGTACAATTCGCACTCCTAGGCAGAACTAAGAACCCAGGTTTTTGTCTCCTCGACGGATACTTGAAGAACGCGTCCCTTTGGGAGGCGCAGTCGTTCTCTCAGAGCTTTGGATTCCAAGGCGTAGTTCTAGGACTTCCAGGATCATAATCTTTTTATATATAGAATTCTTCAACTGCTCCAAAGTGGAAAGTTCGGTGGAAGATTGGGGAGACGTCTCTCATTTTCGTTGAAATTGCCGGTCCAGTTTCTCATCCGTGATGTGCACGAGAGAATCATCGATGTGGTTGGCCTGACAACCTCTTTCAAGGCGCCCAAGGTCTTGAATGTACCATAGCACAGTGTCTTCAGGTCGGAAGATGTCTCGCATAGAGTGTTAGTTTCATCAGGGCCATTCAGTCAGTTCCAGACGTACGCGTATCTGATGGTGTTCGCAGACATAGCGCCCTTTCAACGTCCACACACAATCGAAGTTATTATCCGACGTGAGAATGTTGCGAATCAGAGTAGCAGCTTCGTCCCACAACTACTCTACCCTCTTCTCCAATCCCGTGGAAACTATAACTGAACGACGCACGGTCGAATTTCTCGGCATTTTCGTAAACATCAACGAAAGACGAAATCTTATGCGATGCCAAGCCGTGCTTCGTAAATCCATTACTAGGATACTACCGATGTGGACGAGTTGTAAGGTCGATGTACAAGCATTTTACTGCGTGCCCGACTAAACAGTGCGTAGGACAAAAGCGTGATCAAGAGATTGCAAACCTATAACATCTGTAGGAAATCGCAGCGAGGCAATTCTGCGCCGATAGGACCTTGGGACGTGATACAGACTAATTTATATAATAGTATTACTCTAAATACAAAACACCAAGTAAGCATATCATTACTTATGACGAGCTAAAAGTTTATGCTTGTTTAATAAATCATTTAATGGAAATCCTACAAAGGGCTTTAAAAATTACCTCTTATGCTATAAAAGTTGTTACGCCAGGTACAAAGGGTCTTTCTGTTGAAAGCATAGAAAGTGCTAATGACCTAATTTCAATACTTCACTCGTCCATTACAATATTCTCAATCTTTTCTACAATATAAATACTCTGCATACTCTGTATACTCTGTAGGACTTTTTTATAATTGCATTTGAAGTGCCTTCTAAAAGGCCTTCATTAAGTGTCTCATTGAGTTATTACAAAGTTTCTAAAATGAATGTATATTTTTAACTGCCGTTATAATTTCGTGTCATTTATTATTATTTAATGCAGAAAACTAGGGACATTCTTTGTTCTTTAATATTTCTGTAAAGCTTGGTTCGTTGTGTAGTTTAAATGGCGAGATAACACGATGTTGAAGCCGCCAAATATATTTAAAAAATAATTAAATATATTTAAAAATAATTAATAAATACAGAGAATGTTCGCTACGACGCTTGGTACTAACTGGTTCGCTATTAAAATCGCTTGAGGCTGAGACTGGAAAACTGGTCATCTTACGATCGCGTTCGTTTATTTGTACTGGTCGGGGAAGTACCGGAAAATTTAAATTTGACTTTGTTTGAAGGTTGTACGTAGCGACGACATTGTTTTTCCCGAAGTTTATTTATTATTACATTATGCATGTCCTAACGATGTTGATACTCCGAAGCAAAACAACAACATGATTCGAATTGTCCTCTAGCTCACGTGCCGCTACGTTGCTTATACAATTTATTTTTGATACATAACAAAATAATTTTTTCACAGTACGGAAAAAAGCATTGGCCTATATCCAGACATTCTCATAAAGTTAAAACTAAATTTTATAAAATTTGCGATTCAGTTAGTTCGTACGATAGTGTTCGACGTGGCCTAGTCCTCTGTACTCCGGCGCGGTTGTAAATGTCGATCGCGACATACCAGGTAAACGAACGAAAGTGTCAATAATACATCACTCCTTACGGTAGCTAATCGTGATTTGATCGGAGCTGATTTCCAAACACACTATAAATAACCCCAAGAATTGTATCAACTATCAGTCCATTAACCTAATTCTATCTAATTTAACTACATCTATTCACACTAGATTCATTTGGCATCCGAGATACTGCCATGACTTATTTAATGACGAATAGATCGCGATACGCAAGAAGCTTAAGAAATAGAAATTAATTTAAATATAGTCATGTTCAGTATCGCTTTATTCGTAAGAATCTCAACAATCTAACTAAGAGACAATGAAGACAAAAATATAAAAGCTTTATTTTTCTTATTTTAGCGGCTCATCGATAATTGCGTCATTGCTTTATCGATAACTTTGGGAAATATTTATGACGTAGTAAGCATAACTCGTATCTATCTAAAGGGGCAAATTAGTTTAAAGGGTTTTGTGCGTATTAGTTGTGTACCGATATACGAAATTACGACCTCAGGCGGGCTTGAAAAACACCGGCAGTCTCGCTCGAGTCGAAGAAACCCGAAGAGACGAACCGTGTGTATTCGTTTGTTGCACGAATCGTATAATTTGGAACAATTTCCTGTCTCATTTATGATACGTCTTGGTGTTTAGAACAGGAAGCGTTAAGCCGTCCTATGATAAGGAGTCCAATATAAGAACTACCTCACGGTTTTTGCTTCGGTTCTTATGTTCTTACCGTTTCTCGCGACACGTTTGTTTTTCTAATACCTTGGAAGCCGACGGCCTGTTCGGCAAACTCCAGACAGTCGTTGGTCTCTTACAGACAGTTTTTTAAACTAGCAAACAACGCCGGCTGTTAATTTTTTAAATTTCCGCATTTGCCTTTAACTTTTTATGAAACAATCCTTTAAACGGTTTAAACGTTTGCATATTCCGGAAAATTTAGAGGAATCAACGAAAAAGGAGCACGCAGGGGCATAAATCGAGCCGTGCTCGGTTCGCGTCATTGCAAAGTATTCGGTCATTGCCGAATCATCTGTCATCTGCGTTTCAACAATTAGAAGAATTCTAAATGCGTATTTGCCTTCACTCCTTGTAATCCTTGACTAAATTTCATAGATGCGCTCGGCATACCTGATTGTAGTAATTTCTCGTGTATTGTTTCATTATTGAATTTTGTTTTAAATAAATTTTGACAATGAAATTGTGACGTCGTGAGTGTCGAGATCATTTCTCGCCAGTTTTAATTCTTCGTTTGGCATATCGTCGGAACTCTGAAGTGTCCGTCCACGAAAAAATTTCTACCATGTGCTATAAGAAACATGCATTCTTTGAATAGAAAATAGTATAGAATCATCATCAGAATGATAGAAATTAGCATTACTAGTGATTTCTATTCTATATGATAAATTTATTGATAGATGGATTTATTTACAATGGTTTACAATGGTTTAAACAGGGAACGATGGTTATTTAATGTAAACTTAATGCAGTAATGTGATATAACTAAGACAACTAAATTGATAATTCACAACTCATAACTAACAATAAACAACTCATACAACTTGACAACTGATGATTAACCAACTCGCAACTAATGAACTCCTTGCAACTAAACTCTAAATTAACTGACTACTAATCGACTTTCTCCCTCGAGCATCCTTTGTCATTTTTTCATACTCTACCACGCACTATTACTGAAGGACCAAGGACATATTGATTAAGTACAATCATATTGTTTCTTTGTTCTTATTATTATTGCATTTTTATATGGTATAGAAAAGATGAAAATTAAAGAGTGTATTATAATTAGACTACAAATTCAAACTACAACATTCACAATACTATATAGCTCGAGGCTGCATCATGAAAGAATTAATAATTCTGTGAAAGAGATAGCGTAGAGCCCCTAGGACATTTTTAGTGACGAGAACGAGTGATTTCAGCACTGTATGATCATTGGCTTAAAATTAGATGTTCGCAAATGGTCTGGTTCATTGAAACATTAAATAACGTAGGAACAAAATATAAAGAAATTATTTCAATGCTTCGGCAAAATATAATTAAGTGCTACTCCGTGAATGCCACTTTAGAAATAAATAAAAAGTTAACACTTATAATATCTGTAATAACAGTAATATAACTGTAATTAACAAATATAAGAAAACGTGAAGCTTTGGACGCTTCAAGTAGTTCTTAGAAGAGCAGGCGAACACATTTGAGGGTACAATATATTAAATTAGCTGACAAACTTCTTCCCTGCCTCGGGTCACATGAACTTCTTCCGTTAGGCGATTCCCCTACCATGAGCGAATTAGTCTGCACTTTGTGCATTTTCAATGGGATGACGGCAGCTAAGGGTCTTCTAACAGCATTACGGTCAGACAGGAATACGTTATAGTTATAATTTATAATAGTCGACCTATTATAATCTATTATCTTTATTCTAAACCAAGCAAAACTATATACATACTTAGTGTGGACACTGTGTTCGTGATGTTTTGTCAATAAATGATGATATGCCGACAGGAATTTTGCTGCTTGCTATCCTTAGTAAGGTAAAGCTGTCGGCTCTTTGTTAACGCTGATCGATTCTATGATTTTGTGTTTCATAGTAGAAAAAATTCGCATTTATGAATGGATCCAAACGTTAAACATAATCTTAAATCTATATATACTAATCGTAGATATTTATTGACAGATAATAATTCAAAAAATTCATGTCCATGTTCACTGCTGCTAGGTAGGAACAGAATCTCCTGCAGATTGCACAATTCCAATCGAAATGACATATCCTGTTCGATCTTGCAACGTCTTAGATTGTTGAAAATAATGACTAAGCCATTTTTAATGTATCGAAATCTTTTAATCTAGTTTGGAATTGTTCCTTAATTTCTATTAACGATGCTGTGAATTGCTATTTCTTCGCAAGACAGAAAAGTATTAAATTGGGAAGTTCCTATTTCAAATATATATATTGAATTTATTTTTGGAAGCAGCTGATGTGCCCAATTAATGTTAATATCTATTATGGCCTTGCTTTTGTAAACTTATATTTAAAAGGTGTATATTTAAAAATATTTAAGGTGTGTGTAAGGTCTGTCAAAAATGGCAATTCACTTAAGAATGAAATATCTTCAAGGTTCGATAATAAATCCTCGTTTTCTTCAATTTTATTTTGCTTCTTTTAATTCGGATATGTCTTTTCTTAAAGAAGAAAGTCGGGACAGACTCTTCCCTGCAGTCAACCAGTGTACATCTGTATATACGTTATATACATGTATATCTGCATGCAAGGGCAGATCTTTGTAAGTCTAGTTAATTTCTTGCAAGAAGATTTTAAAACTTCATGCTTCTATGCTTTATTTTCGACTATAATCAAGTTAGTAATTTTCGTTACTATTTTCATTATGGAATTTAACATTTTAATTTTCGCACATGACGCTTCTTTATGCAGGATACAATGTTGTGCAATTGATGCCGTTTTTTTTGTTAATAGGCCTTTTAAGCCGTTTTCTTTTTCTATTATTGATGGTGCTCAGTCTGTGATAATCGCGCTGTATTTATTGAATCCTCTGTGTACTTCTGCTTCTTTGTGGAAAGCATTCAAGATACTAACTCCTTTTCTAGATAAATGCGGTGGTGCGAGTGTTAAAAGCTCTTCATCGATGCAAAAATTCTCATCCATTATTCACACAAAAATTATATATTGTCTTACAGCAGTAATGTCTGTGCTTTCATTTAGGCAAAGTGGGAAATATGGACGTCTTTCCAATAGTTTTAATCTACTTTCAATTTGTTCATTGATATCGATCACGTAAGCAGAAATCGTTTGCCGTGATATTGTCACACTTTCGAAACCTTTGTGGCGGCACTCGATACTAACTAGCACCGGACAACGGTAGCGCAGTGGTTAGCGCTCTACCTCCAGGACCAAAATAACATCCCGATAATTTACCACATAAAGAGAAAAATAGGGATTAAAACCATACTATATGAAGAAAACCTAAATGGACAGTCCACAGACACTAGATGGAGATACAACATGGCCCTCCCGCTGAAAGACACCGATGACAAACACAGAAGAAACACAAAAAAATACTGGTGGATACAGATTCCATAATAAAAGAAGAGAGAAAATCAGCAATCCGACAGAACCCAATTCTGACACCGTAAAACACAGATGTAATCTGTATATAATATAAACCTCGTAAATAAACACTATTCGACCCCCCCACCCACTCCCTCTCATCCCCCCCCCCCAAATCAGACTACCGAAGCGTTCTGTTTTTCCGACCAAGTTTTTAGGACAAAAAAAAAAACACGAAATCACATATAAGCTCCGCCTCCGAGTGGCTTAAATTCAAACATCGCAACAAACGCCAAAAATGTAAAGCGCCGACACATAATACAGTATGGCTACGTCGTGCCGTCGCGTATCGGTACCTTTGCCTAACACGTCATTACTAAAATTCATTGTTTATTTTGAATACCAAAATTGTATCTAAAAAAAAATTGTATTCTTGGCAAATAAACGTACTAAAAAAAAAAAAAAAAAAAGCAGTGGTTAGCGCCTTAGGTTACGAACATTCGGGACCCGGGTTCGAATCCCGGCACCCGTGTCCTATTTTTCTCCCACGCATCTAAATTAGAAAAAAAATAGCAGTAGTACCCCAGCAGCGACATCTACAGCCAGCAGCTTTAAGTATCACGGACTACACAATACGCCTCAATTTCTACTATAATTTCACTTCCGAAAGCTCCTTAGTCATCTGACCCGAAAAACATTTCTTCGTACGAGCGATCTCCAATGCCAACTGCGTACTTTGTTTTTGATGCGTATTCGTACCACTACCTTGCAATTTATTTATGTATGAGATCTTTAATTTCTTCCGTAATTGTTGTCGACATTCTCCAGAACACGCCGAAGAGTTTTCCACATGATGTGTATTATAATGTTGGAAGACGATACTTTTCTTCAGTCCAGCCCATTTTGTATTACAAAGCAAGCGCTAAGGCAATCCATCACAATTCATGAGGAAGATCTCTGCTTACTAGACTTCATGAAAGCAACTACTTTCACAGTTCATTATTCTTTTCGGCATAATTAACACTAGGTTTACGGGACCTGTCAATTTGACGGATTTCAAACTGCGAAATGAAATATCTCAAAAACCATAGCATTAATTTTAACCATTTTGCATCGTAAATTAATTATTTCATCCAAAGAATTCATATACACAATTATTTTTTCCTAAGCTTTCTAATTTTTAAAATTTGCATTTAGTATACCCTTTTTTTTCTTCCGAGGAGGGGGAAGTGCATTACGCATACCCAGTACCATGCGTACATGGGTTATGTGGGACTCGGCAGGGTAACGTCGCCATACTCACTAAAAACCCGTCCTCCTTCCCTGATCCAAGCGGTACTCAAGGTTCCCCGGCACAGTCGTTCGACAATACTTCGAGTTGGCCTCTACATAACGTACGCTAAACCTCTACCTCCGCTTCAATCCGCTCTCCTTCTTCTTCTTCTGGACAATCCAGCCCGCCTCTCTATTTCCTTCTCTTTGAGTTGCCGTGACTTCATCTCTCTGTTACAAAATGTAGTGAATTTCAGCCACGTACGATCTTCCGCAGTCATCCTCGCGACGATGTCATTGTCCGTCCTCCACTCGACCGTGCCTCGGATTCGAGCGCAGTCCTCTCCGCCACCCATCTGAGGCACTTGAACAGCACGTGCTCGTCGTCCCAGCAACTGACATGATTCTCCTTGCCGATCCTATACCGATAGTAGTTGAAGATACCATGACCGGTAAGGATCTGCATCGCGTAATGGTCGATCCTCCTCCTCCTCCTTACGAAGGTCAAGGGATCCCTCATCAACCTTCTTGTCCAATTGCCGGGATTGTGGAATGTCCTTCGATGTTCCACTTATCCTCGGTTTCTTGTTTCAGGCTCTTCATCTCCTCCGCCAAACCATACGCCTCTCCCTGCCGATCTTCGCTGGATCTCCTCTTCTTCGCCTTGTACTCCTTCCACCGAAGTTTCGCTTTGATATGAATGGGCATGCTGCCCGTTATCACGCACAGCGCCACCGTGCGACACTGTCCTGTACGCCGTTGACGTACGAACGTCAGTGGTCAACTTTTGCCAAGGGTTTTGGCAAAAGCACCACCCTCGCCACCTTCCACACCGCCAGTATCCGTCCAGACCTATTTATACTGTTGAACAGGTTCAGGAGCCGCCCAGGCCGTTGTTCCGCTACAATCCTAACGATCTCCCTCGAAACCCCTTCCACGACTGCAGCTTTCCTCGGGTCGCATTTCGCCATGGCCGTTAGCAGGTCCTCCTCCGTTACGCGCAGATCTTGCTCCTCTTCTCCCTGCATCTGCGGGACCCGAGAACTATGATCTTCCTCTGACTGTTCCGCTCTATTGATGATGAAAAGATCTTCAAGAATCCTCGCAACCCTTTCCTTGTAGAGACCCTCCGGTGGCAAGTTCCGATCCATTTTGGCTCTTACTACTCGATACGGACTCCCCAAGGATCCTGGTCCAAAGTTGCGCAAAACTCCCTCCACTTTTCCTCCTTACTAATAGGTCCTGCGCTAGCCTGCACCTTTCCAAATTTATCTGCAGGACCTTTATCTTTTTCTGCTTCTGCCCTCCACGCTGACCATCAGACAGGCCAACGAACCCGTAACGTGCCTAGCGTTCACTCCTTCGTGCTTGGAGCACATCGCACACCTAGGCTGCGTTGTGCACGTTTTCATTACGTGCTCGCCGCTGCCATATCTCCTGCACAGTTGCCTACCAGGTCACGGCACCATGCATCTCGAAGCTGTATGCCCTAGCATATGGCATTTGTAGCATCGCTGCACGTCCGGCAGCAGCCTAGCCGAAGCGATAGTCAGGCCAGTCCTGAACCTTCTCGCCCCCTCCTCCCGTGGGACTGCACTCACGGGTAACACCACCACCGCCACCTGAGTACCCCATGGTGCCATCCTCAACGCACTCACGTCGACACTTTCTCCACTCTTCATCCCCCACTCTCTTCTCAAGTCCTCCACCAGCCCCTCCTTGGTGGTAAGGAGATCGATATTTTTAATTTGTACCGTGGCCCTATTCACCAGCGAAGCTACTGTCACAGACGAAATCTGACTAAACAAAGCGATAAGATAGCGAAATTCCAAGCGTCTTAACATGAGTGACCATCGGAATAACATCCGGTCACTCTATCCGTTCTCCGAAATATATGATCGAAGCCTTTTCCCACTCCTACGAATAAAAGAATTTAAATACTCCTCCTAAAATCATCCAAGTCAGTCTTGAACAGTCACGCCTAGAGCTCGGAAGTGTATTGTACACCAGAATGAAATAAAGTTTCTGTTTTTTTTCTTAAATTTCTTTTTATTTTACGTGACACTACCTCCGTCGCGTCGCATAAGGCGGCCTTGCTCTCGGCCACCTCGCTCACTACGATCTTTCTGTCGAATTCGATAAGTATGTGACCAGCCCTGGCCTTTCTCATACCCGTCGCCCCCTCGATCGTATTCCTGGCGTCCACGATCTTTTTGTAAGTCTCGATCCACTCCCGACCTTCCTCCACTTTGATCAGGACCGCCTCTTTCCTCCTCCGCGCATTCGTTGACACTTTGCCGCCTACTCTCCCCCTTCCCCCTTTGTTGGCACGTACACCGGAGGATGGCAAACCCTGGGGCCCCCTCCTTTCCTTCCTTCTTCTGCCAACCGTGCTCCAACCCTCTGAATCTTCGCTCCTCGCTCTGTCCGTCTCCTCGTTGACAACCGACCTACCGCACATCTCCGCATAAGTAGGTTCCCCTTTCCTGGGCCTCTTAGCTGTTGCGACCTTCCTCCCTTCACCGGGGGACACCATCTTTCTTTTGGGGTACTCGGCTGCTACCCTTTCGCCCGTATCCTCCCTCCTTTCGTCGCGTCGTCCCTGTATTCCGTGCGACCGCTTCCACATTTCTATGGCCAGTCTTCAACCTCCTTCTTCTTCTCGTCTGACCGATACATTGGTCCAACGACGACACGATACCTTTTATCACGTTACCTATTTCTCGAATTCCCTCGTTCCTTTGCTTGTCGAGATTCAGCTTCTTCACCAGTGCGTTTAGCATTCGCACTGCCCCCGACAAGGCCTGCGTAAAACCCTTCATCTCGCTTATCGTGACCATTACTTCTTCTCCCTCGACCTCGCTATTCGGAGCGTCGATATCCTCCCTCGCGTTATCCTCCGACTCACTATCCACCGGCAGCTGTTTCCTATATCTAGCGCGCGTACTTTTTTCTACAGCTCTCCTCTTTGTCGTTCCTCCCTATAATCGGCGTACTCTGCTCGCTGTCTCCAACGCCGAACAACACTTCCCCTCCTTCCGATTCGTCACCGGCATCCTCCTCCATTTTTCCACTTATAATCGGATGTCACGTAAACTTAAGGGTTGGTTGATGAAATAAAATAGCTGAGACACAACTATTAATTTTGTTTTAATTAAACTTTATTATGAATTCAGCAATCACAATGCAATACACACTGAATTAACATAAATCACAATTCACTCCAACCACGTTATGTAAAACTTAGTTACAATGATACGTTAAGTACGCGACTGTTATAAGGGTAGAGACCGGTAAAGATATGTTGACTATTCTAAGGATACAGAATAAGTGAATTTTACTGACGATACTGTGTCTGAGGAAGGCTAGGGGTGGGTATGTCTAAGGACACGGGACTATCGGATTTGTTGATGACAATTTTGGTTAAGGAAGTGAGGGCACTAGACACCGTTTCCGATTGGATAATAAGACAGTTGGTGGACCAGGAAGGGTTTTAGCCGCCCTCGCGAGAAAGTTGCTAACGGAACATACCAGATGTGAAGAAAACCAACTTTCTATGCTAACACGTGGTAGACAATGAACGTAAAGGAAATCTAAGACAAGAAATACTCGCTTGGTCCGAAGGACCTTAACTATGAAAATTCCAAGACCCTTGGTGGGTACTTAAGACTATTGAGGGTACGCGCCAAGGATGTGCAGACATCTGAGTGCAATCCTGTCCGCGGTGTGTGGCCTGGTCTCTGATGCGAATTGACGTTACACGGGCTTCTCTGAAGCCTCTTGCTCGACTTGAATGGGCTGAACCCGTCTCCCTCCTTCTTTCCCTTCAGATTCGATATCTCGGTTCTCCCTCTTCCTTTCCTTTCTTAGCGTATGCGTCCCGTCGCCCTCGGCCGCGTAGCCAGGGAAGCTACTCGAACTCCCGACGGGGCCTGGGGGCTCCAAAACCCCCTGCGCCGTAACTTTTATCCCTTTGTTTGCCTTATATTTATTGAACATAAAAAGGTTTCATAGTCCATAAATATGGCCGGTCATCATATGTATCAGCCGTAATTACCGTTCAAACGAGAGATACTCAAGGTCCGAAAAACAAGCCAGTGTCGTCATAATAATTTCCTCAAATCTACTAATATCCTTTTCCATCGTCGATTTTTACGATTTATTTCGGTTTACTTTGAAACCACTTTCGCAACTGAGTTCGGCTCTATGTATTGCATACTCCATGTCCAACTAATGTATTGTAACGCCGCAGGTCGAAACTCTTAAAACTTTCTAACCCACGGTTCTACCGGCACGTCACCAAACAAAATGGCGGCACCCGTGATCCAAGTACATCGCTCAAGTCCATAACAACAACTTAAAATCGTAAAAATCATAATATGTACTCACAGTACTCTGTCCGATCAGGTGTTCTCTACAATATTCGCCCGCGTTGAGTGCTCTCCTCTCTCTTCGTTTGCATCTCGCCGCAATAACCACGCCAGTTCGTCGTTACACTGGATATACACCTCGCTTATATGCGGCACTTTCGATACCGAAACGGTGAATATTGCATATTTATCTTATACATTAGCCACCTAATCCAGCTCTACTTAAAATTAAATATTAAATAACGTATCATTCCCTATATGCTATGCAACTACCTCCATTAAAATATGTCAACCTAACCTCTTATTCTTTACCATAGGTTGAAATACCAGATAATGTACAAACCACTCGGGTTCCACTATATTTATTTTATGCCTATATAGATATGGTTTAATCACTATTGTCGCTACATTTGAATATTCCCCATCTAACTTGGAAACTCGAACCCAATAATAAAGGTGCGTATTATATTCTTCCTATCCTATGACCACTTAATCGAAACAAGTTACTATTAATTTATATAACATCTCCTGCGCTATGCGATACACATTCTATTAATCCGTATGCCGATGTAATCTTCTATAAATTGGAACGACACAGCTGACATCGCCTCAAATATCCAAACAAGCAATTAAGCCTCTGTTACTTCCAACTATGTATTTAGGCTAAATAATCTATTACAAACTACATTCAGCCCCTAGATCTTCTGCAGGTCACCCAACAAACAAAATTTAAAACCATTGACAACCTATCAACTTAAAACTTAAGAACGAACATATAAGTAGGTGACCACTCGAATTCATCCATCTTTAATTTAATTGCATATGGACATGATTTGCCATATTTGTCATCATTAAGAAAACTCCCATAATATATTGACCACTTTATTGAGGACATCATCCTACTAATAATTTGCGAATACTAAACGACTTTATTTAATTTATGAAATATCACCACATTAATGGTCAACCCACGAGTGAAATACTACTCCATTAACTAGCTTACTTAGGATAAAGTTTAGTAATGCATACCAATCTGTCATTTATTATATTGCATATAAATTGCTACTAGGCCTATACCTACTACGATCAACATTTACCTTGATAATTAAAACAATAGCCACATACCTTAATTACAACTTATTGACCTAACTCAACTTGCAACTACTGATCAACTTTGTTAATTTTTAGGAAAATACCACTATATTAATGGTCTACCACGGATGAAATAATACCCCAGCGGCAAACTTATTTGGAATAAAATTCATTAATGCATATAAACTGCTACTAAGCCTATACCTGCTACGATCAACATTTACCTTGGTAATTAATGCAACAGCCAAGTATCTTAATCGCAACTTATCGTCCTAACTCATACTTGCAACTACTAACCAACTATGTTCAATTTTTAGGAAAATACCACCATATTAATGATCTCCCACGGGTGTAACAGTACTCCATTGACATACTTATTAGGAATACCTTATTAGGAATACTCCATCGACCCACTTGTTTGGGATAAAATTTATTAATACGTACAAATATATCCTTTATTATATAGCATATAAATTACTACCAAGCCTATCCCTTCTACATCCATATTTACCTTAGTAATTAAAATATAACCAAGTACCCAAAATAAAACTTATCAACGTTAATTGCCATAACTTAGTACAACATAATATATTCGCTAATCCCTCATTAATGGCCAAGTTGCTATATAACTTAACTTAACTCAATCTATCCCCTTATAATCCTATAATCATAGGCAGCCCAATAATAAACTAATACTTACTGAATGCAACTGGCCACGATGCATCGTACTCTTATCCTTGTTCTAATATGATAAAACTCCCAATATAGAACTAAAATGCATAACTCCCCCGATCGGTCATATTTAAATTTACTTATAGTTTCTAATGGAACTTGCAAAAAAACTAATTGTCCTTACGCGCTTAAAACGAAGACCCAAGTTGCTGGGCTACCAGATTCAATACCTCACGCACAAAGCAACTCCTTAACTTATAATTACTCAATCTCATACATAAAACAATTTCTATATCGTAAAACCCTTTTTATTAAGGAGTATATTACAAACAATGTTACTCTATTAATGGAGCTAATCATACATTTACTATCGTAATTACCACAATACTAATAACTTAATATAACTCGCTTCAAGCTTAAACTTACATTGTAATAGTAGCTTAATAGTGGCTTAACACTAGCTTACTCTAAACAATAAGATATTATGAAGCCAACTATGACAACATAGACAACATTTGATTATAAAAATATAACACGCATATAACCCATCGCACCACTTTACACCTATTTATTATTGCTCATACATTATATCTTATGATTAACAACCATTCCTCATTAATAACCAAGTTTGTCCATATATAACGCATATAAGTAAACTTTCTTCCTGCTCATATTGGCTAAATTTGTCCTATACTTTCAAAGAAATTATTCTCCTTATAAAATAACAATACTAACCGTTACGCTTCATATATATAAATAATAACACCACTCTACGCCACCATAGACTTAACAAATAATGCGATAAAACATATACACTAATGTCCAAATCACCGTATTTATATTATACATTTCTCCTATAGACTCTACGTGTCACCGTTGACACTACCTCTACAACCTATACTCCTCCACTTCCAATTTATTGAAACATTAGCTCAAAATACTCAATTAAATCTGCATTAAGAAACAAACTGTTAATCTGCTTGCTGTCCACGCACTAAATATTACCAAGCCCAGTAAATAACATCATATCCTTACATATATGGGCCTGTTCTAACAACCTCCTTTTTAACACTAGGTTTACGGGCGTTTCGTATATACCTATCTCTACGAGCACCCGTCAAATTGACGGGTAAACGAAAATATGCAGTTTTCTTTAAAAAATCGATTTATTTAAATTAAGTCTGAAAGGAACAATATTAGGCTTCATGTTTAAATAAATTATTAATAAATAAAGTCTCTTTTTTAAATTATCACTAAAAAAATAACAATAACATTAACGGTACAGGGTAATTATATCTATTGAGCGCATTTTTTGCAAATATACTGAATGTTGTTTGTGCATTTTCCGCATACGATTTTTCTGCAATATATACAATAATTATTACTTCTATTTTTTTTGCAATAACCCACTTGGCAACTTTTTCGCACTTCTGACGTTGAAGGTGACAGAATGAAGCGTCTGATCTTTGGCAAATGTTCTCCTTGTTTTCTCCAGCTAATTCCTCGGTTAAACAAAATATGGATTCCTTTCTGGATATTTTCAATCTGGTGCACTCTTTATATAATATCCACGCGTTTATTGCTGCCAAATCCAAAATATTGAAAAAGACTTGAAGGGGCCATCGGAAACTCCCTGCTTTCACACTATATTTGTGTGCCATTTGGTCAATGACGTCCACACTAAACTTTGTTTTATTGTAAAAAGCAATGGTTTCTGGAACACGTTTATAATTATCTTCTATTCGTACACCTGTATGTTTGGTGCTTAGAAGGAGGACTTTTGCTTTAGGTTTACTTTTATACACAGTAAGTGTGCAGTTTTCTGATTTATATAAATCTGAGGAAAACAAAGTCATCTTGTCCTTTTTTTCCTTCCCTGGTTATGGCAGTTCTTTTTTATTCGACCGGATGGTCCCAACCAAAGTTGTTTTTTGTGCTAGCAATTTTTTAGCTAGCGGGATGCTTGTAAAGAAATTGTCTGTCGTTATATTTCTGCCTCGTTGTAAATATGGTTCGGCTAATTTTAGTGTTACAAACTCCCTCAACGGTATCGAGCATCGATCGCGATTGAGAAATGCCGAATTGGGGGCATCTTAGTAAAGACTTTTCTTTCATTGTTATATTTATTATTGGAGGAATGACTTTACGTACGAAGCAAACATATAAGGTTTATTTCTGAAATCAGCTAAGCCGTCAATTTGATGGGTCCTGTAGAGATGTGTATACTACATACAGATTTCAAAAATTAAAAAGCCTAGGAAAAAATAATTTTGTGTATAAATTCTTTAGGTAAAATGATTAATTTACAATGCAAAATGGTTAAAATTGGTGCTATGGTTTCTGAGATATTACATTTCGAAGTTCGAAATCCGTCAAATTGACGGGTCCCGTAAACCTAATGTTAATATTCAATTTTCCACATATTTAAATCATTAAATCTGTTACGTCGCCTAAAACATCTCCATTCCAGCCCTCGCGACCGGACAGTCAACGGCCTGCGTAACGTCATTTCGACCCTCAATAAACCTAAGGACCCACCATACACTCTCACTTTCATTGTCTTGTATCGACATGTGTCTTCAGTCAATTCGTTTGTCCTGAAGAATTTCTCAAGTCTAAAAATATTTTCGACGCACATCTGGCTTTTAGAGAGGTCCTTGGGTTTATTAGGCGCACTTGAAAATACGGAGAAAGTGGCATCGTCACTGTACCTTACTTCTCGTAAAGCCTCGGGAAAGTCAACTACTGCTCCTGCGACATCAGGAGGGTCAAGTCCAGTTATAGTACAAAATTGAACGCCTAACGTTTACGTCTAAGCACAGCATTCAAAGTCGGTTCTCGGTATTGTCGAACATTCAAATACTTTATTAAGTATCCTATCGTGCTGCGTCCACTAACATACGAAATTCAATTATAAGAGCTCTGCTCTAGTGTGCATATCTATCTTATCTTCGTGCGACAAGTTGTTATCTATTTGTAACTACTCGACAGTGTAATTTAAGTGTTGGAAATATATAATTTATAATTCTGTGAATCACAGTGTTATATAAACCGAATCACCCCTATTATCTTAGCGGAAATCAGGGGATCGATCAACTCGTGGTGTCGATTATCATAATCGTAACGGGAATTTACGACTCCCGTTGACGTCTCTCCTCGCGATTGCGTCTCCCCGCGATTGGTCGAAAATACAAAATCCTTATGTCCACAATATTCCATCGACATGATAATCATAATCATTCATTTTCTTTGATCACCAATATGATCTTTTATCCTATGTGTAACTACCGTTCAAACCGCGATATTTATAACTAGTTTATATGTCTTTCACAGTCAATATTTTTCCAGTTCCACTGTCTCTGTCACTATACAATGCCTTAAATCACTGCTTTTTAATTAGCTGCAATTCCTCGAGTACATGCAAATAACTCCAATTTTCGAGCCGAACTCAACGTATGTGGTATACCTATCTCTACAAAAGCCGCCAAACTGACGGACTAGCTGTTTTTATAAACAATCCGTTTTTTAAAGACAGTGTGCAAAAGTTTCAGTTATTGTAGACAGTCTCCGCTTATTGTAAGTATTTACAATAGGGTAACTGAATTTAGTACAAAATTGAATTAAGTACGAAGGAAAAATTGATCATTCCACGATGCAACTGTTGACCGAACACCGGATATTCAACGTGTACCGTAGGACAATCAGCAAAGAGGTTCATTCCAGATGCTGGGATTGCGACACGGAAGTAGACGACGCGAAGCATGCGTTGTTACACTGCCCTAGGTGGATCCTCGACAGGACCGAACTGGGGAGCTATGTTGGCACGCCATTGACGACGGAAAATATTATTGAGGAGGTAACTAAGAAAAGGCATTTCTACAGGAATTCTGCAAAAGGATTATGACGGCGAGATATAAGCAGGAGATGGACGTAGAAAGAAGAAGACGAACAAGAGCCAACAGAAATAGAAATAATCGAAAAGATGTAACGAAGGAAGGGTGCACGCTAGGGCCAACCCTGAAGTAATGCCGAAAGGCGGTTCCGGGGTTAGTGCTTGTACCATAAGAAGAGCGGATAGAGGAGGGGGTTTTAGTGGGTATGGTCTACCTGCTTTTTTTTTTTATTATCGCGGAGAAATCCTCATGGAAACTCGCCGCTGCAGGGCAGCAGCAGAGTAGTGTCGGACTCTTACCGACTAAAACTCCACGGTGGCCTCCTGACGTTCTTGGGGTGCCCCGAGTTCTCTTGCGAATTTCATCGATCGACACCCCCGTCTAGTTCTTTGTAGAAACCTCTTAATATCGGATCACCAGGGAGACCACTCCCCTGGCGTTGCTCCTTCTAGTCCGTTTCCTCTTGAGGTCTTCTTCCTCGTTGCCTCCTTCCTTCTCTGTGTATCCTCGCCGGGTGGCCGGTCCTCACCCTTTCTCTCTCCGCCCGCTCCTTCACCAGCATTACCTGCTCGCAGAAGTCGCGGACGGCGGCGCGGCCCGGGCCACCCTCGAGTATTGTCTTGACTAGCATTCCTGGGATCAGGTTTTCTCCCATCTCCATCCGCAACCCTCTTCTTGGCTTCTCCCACGCCGGGCAAGCTGTTAGCGTATGCTGCGCCGTGTCCTCCCCCGTCCCGCAGTGGTGACATGTGGACGTATTTTCTTTCCCTATGCGTTGCAGGAATTCCCCAAACACCGTTTAGTATTTAGTAGTCCGGTTAGTATTTGGGTCATCCTGAACGTTAGTGGAGCTCCTCCGTTGCTCCTCCACTTCTCTCAATTGGGAAGCACGGCGCATACTGCCTGGTGTGGTCTCGTTCGGGTTTCTTTCTGCAGCCATGCGTGCCAGCGTAAAATAACAACCTGGGCAAGTGGTTTGAAATTGCGTTTTTAAATCTAGGCTTCAACTCGTGTTTCCGTTGTAGGAAACATTGGTTGATTATTATTGTTGCTGTCGTATAAGCGAAATTTCTTGACATAGATGTGTACATCATATTTTGCCCCTAATATTTTGGAGATGTACGGCTAAAATAAAATTGTTTTTCACTTGCTTATATTAATTTTTACTGTCCATAAGTAGCCATGCATTTTGTTGAATATTTGTTGTAGATGGCTTTCGGATTTTAATGCTTTATTGTCTCTCGCGTAGATTAGTAGGCCAATCGCGAATGCTATCGTTTCTTTATTTTTATCGCTATTTGAACCGCATATCGCGTATGTATAAACTGAACAAAATAGGGGAGTTCACGGCTTCTTGTTATAGGTCGTCTTTGATTTTAAATACTTTTCTTGAACTGTTCTGGCTGTTACGTAAAATTGTCTGTTACGTAACACGTTCTAAATTATTTTTATTATGTGGTGAAATTTCTTTCTGTGAGATTAAAGAAATCCAGCCAGAATGCGTTGAATGCCCCTCTAAATCTATGAACACCACTCGTACGCCATCGCTCGCGTTTCTTGTCCAACAGATATTTGGTGTGAATTTTGGAATTGCGTGGATTGTTGAATGTTTGAATTTAAAGAAAAATTGAATGTGTAGATTCGAGTATTTTACTAATATTGGGCAAAAGATGGCTGATAGGATTATTGCTGCCTTTTCTTTTTAATGCTACTACTTTGGTTGTTTTACAAATGTAGGTAATTATTGAATATTATGCTGTGGTCGTAGATTACAAAGATAGTAGATTTTTTAAGACTAGTAGGTATATTGTCAAGACTTTATGATTTTTTATTGTTAAGTTTTTTGAAGGTTGACTTTATCTCATTGTAATTTGTGAAAAGGTTCGATGGGATTAAATCTGTGTCTCGGTTGACAGCTATGCTTATGTTGCTGAATGTGCATATATTTTTGTTGTTACTGTTGAAGTGGTCACCACTTATAAGAAAACCCTACATCTGATCTTTTTAGTTTTCTCAAGCACTGAAGCCATCGACACCGTATAGACAAAAGACTGGGACGAAGACATTGATGGTTCATTAGGCACTTCGCTTCGGCGATATATATTGTTGCCGAGTGCCGCCGCATCTTTATCTTCGGTTTTGAACTGAGCCGGTCGTGACACTAGCGCGCGGATCTGGATCGGCTTAAATTATATTCCTACTTGTACTTACACTTCTGTATTAAAATATATTTTCTACCTTACAATTTATCTACGCGTTTCTCTGTTTATACATCTGTGGAGGTGTAACGTCAATTCACATCAGAGACCAGGCCACACATCGCGGGCAGTGTGACATCAACCTCATATCAACCATAAGATATCGACCCCGAGCTTCGGACTCCTTTGGACAGATCACCATCTTATCATAGCCTACACAAAAGCTATGAAACACCTTAGTCCACATAATAGATAAAGGCTTCGACTCCTGACCTTCGACGTATCTCCGACTACACAGAAGCTATGACACACCTTAGTCCACATCATAGATAAGTCATCGACCTCCGACCTTCGGACTTCTTTGGACACATCACCACCTTATCATCATAGCCTACACCTAGCACCTCAACATTCTAAACCCAAAGCGTATATAAACCGAGACTTCACCCAGCTCGGGCAGTACTTGTTCTCCTTCTAGTTGTTGTACAACCCCTTTTCTCCGGTTCAGTGTTTCTCTTGTAATCGGTAAATCTTATAATAAAGTTTTATAAAGAAAAATTAGTAGTTGGGTTACGACTCAGCCTTCTTATTATCATCCAAGTACCAACTTTACGTGACAGCAGCATGGCGTCCAGATGTCTGCACATCCTTAGCGCGTACACTCAATAGTCCTAAGTACCCACCGGGGGTATTGGAATTTTCACAGTCAAGGTCCTTCAAACCAAGCGAGTATCTCTTGTCTTAGGTTTCCTATTACGTTTATTGTTTACCACGTGTTAGCATAGAAAGTTGGTTTTCTTCACGTCTGATATGTTCCGTTAGCAACTTTCTCACGAGGGCGGCTAAAACCCTTCCTGGTCCACCAACTGTCTTATCATCCAATCGGAGACGGTGTCTACTGCCCTCACTTCCATAACCAAAATTATCATCAACAAATCCGATAGTCCTGTGTCCTTAGACACACCCACCCCTAGCTTTCCTCAGACACAGTATCGTCAGTAAAACTTCACTTATTCTGTATCCTTAGAATAGTCAACATATCTTTACCGGTCTCTACCCTTATAACAGTCGCGTACTTAACGTATTATTGTATCTAAATTTTACATAACGTGGTTGGAGTGAATTGTGATTTATGTTAATTCAGTGTGTATTCCAGTTTGATTGCTGAATTTGTAATAAAGTTTAATTAAAACAAAATTAATAGTTGTGTTACGACTCAGCTATTTTATTTTATCATCCAACCTTCAAGTTTACCTGACAGAGGATTAGTCATTGTTAGGTTGAGCGAAATAACGAGAGCGAAATATTGCTGTTGCAGTCCGGCAAATATATTTTGAATAAATAAATAAATAAATTATTTACAGACGAATTTGTGAGTCGTTGGTACAAATACAAGTTGCAGAATAAATACTCGATAAATACTCGGGAAAACTCTGTAGATCACTTCGGTACTCGTTTATACTCGTTGACGCTCTTCGATACTGTTCGAAAAACTCTCTTGCTCGCGATCGCGTCCGTTTATTTATACAGGTCGGGGGAGAACCGGAAAATTCAAATTCGTGTGCCGCTACATCACCCCCCCTCCAATGATAACGTTTTTATTGAGTTAAACTTTTAAAATATCTACAGAGTTTCTCTTTGTCGTCGTTATTTTGCCTGCTTGGAACCAATCGGGAAAACGGACTTCGGATCGCGTAACATACCTATTCCTGGTGTTTTCTTCCGCGATTCGATCGCTGCTTGCGCTGTTTTCGTCGTGCGCGTTCGCTTACTTTACCGAAATTAGTATATCACGAGATTCAGCGGTCTTTTCTTCTAGATCGTCTGGAACTACAAACGCCGGTTTTAAACGATCTATGGAAACTGTTAAGTCGCGATTATTTATTTTGACCGTCTAATTCTTATCATCTCTTTTTACTACATTAAACGGTCCGTCATATTGCGGCTGTAAAGGCCCCCCGCTATCGTGTCATGACGTAAGAAAACATACGGTGACGTTTCTAATTCTTTGAAGATGAAAATTTTCTTTCCGCCATGACGCGTGACCGGCTATGGCCTGACCTTCTCCATCCGTTCTTTTAACCGGTTCGCGTACTCCGAGTTGGCCTGCTCCTTGGTTGCTATGAAAAATTCCGCCGGCAATCGTATGCCGGTGCAGTAAATCATTTCGGCTGCCGGTGCGTTTAAGTCCACCTTTATCGCGGTTCGAATGCCTAATAATACAATGAGTAAAATTTCGAGCCAGTTGCTCGTGTCGTGGTACTTGATCGCCGATTTAAGTTGTCTATGTAAGCGCTCTACCATTTAGGGGCTGCCAAGTATCGTTGACGCGCTGTTGAAGTACGGCACCTATGGCGTAATCGGAAGCGTCGACCGCGAGGCTAACGGGCGCGCCTGGAATCAGATGCGCTAACATTGTCGCGTCAGCTAAGGCGCGTTTCGACTCGCGGAAGCTTTTTTCAGCACGATCGGACCATTCAATAGATGCGTTGCACTTCGTTGTGCCTTTCAGTAAGTCGTTGAGTGGTTGGAGAATTTGCGCGGTCACCGGTATGCAACGTCGATAGAAGTTGATCATACCGAGGTACCTTCGCAGTTATGTAACGGTCGCGGGTAGCGGTACTTTAATTATCGCGTCAACGCGTTCAGCCAGAAGTTTTATCCCCTGCGCGATGACAGTGTAGCCAAGAAATTGGATTTCGCGCACGCCGAATTCACATTTTGCGAGATTTATAACGACCCCGTATGCGTCAAGGCGTTTGAACAAAAACCGCAAGTGTTCGCGGTGTCGTTCTTCGGTATCGGACGCGATTAAAAAATCATCAATATAAGCGTAGACGAAATCGAGGTCTCTCGTGATTTCGTCCACGAATCTTTGACACGTTTTGGGCGGCGTTCCGGAGCCCAAACATCATACTAGTCGCTTCGAACAGACCGAGAGGTATTGTGATCACGGTCTTCGGCACGTCTTCTGGCGCGATCGGAATTTGATGGTAAGCGCAAACGAGATCAATTTTGGAAAAGATGCGCTTACCATACAGATTCTGCGCGAAGTCCTCTATGTGCGGCGGTGTGTACCTATCTGGAATGGTGCGGGCGTTCAATGCGCGGTAGTCGCCACACGGTCGAATTCCTCCGTCCTTCTTGGGTACGATGTGTAAGGGCTTCGCGATGGCTGCATCACGCCTTGTTCGATCATGACCCCGAATTCCGCCTTCGCCAGCTTGAGTCGATCGGGGGCGAGACGACGTGGTTTGGCGTGGACGGGGGTTCCGGATGTCGTGCAGATATGATGTTGTACACCATGCCATACAGAACTTCGTCGGAAGACGGGCAATCGCGTTAGAGCAAGGAATTCCGTTAATAATCTGTGGTACGGAGATTCTTCGTCGACGGTTTTGATGGATCCTACGTCCCCTAGTGGACAGCTGTATGGTCTTGTCCAGTGGCCGTTTGTTTCGCGGGTCGACGAGTAACCCGTAGTGGCTCAGGAAATCGACGCCGATGATGGGCGTTTTCACGTCGGCTACCACAAAACGCCACTTGAAGGCTCGATGCAGGGACAGATCGAGGGACAAGGTGATGGTCCCATAAGTCGCAATACGGATTCCATTCGCCGCGAACCGTTCGTAGCCGCTCTTGTTCACGGGTTTACGTACCTTGTTGCGCGGGTAGACGCACGTGTCCACACCAGTGTCTATTAAATAAGCGACATTCGTTCGCTGGTCCCGAATAAAAATGCGACGGGTTCCCAAGCCGTCGACGTTCGCCGCGTTTACGGACGGCTGGACCCGTTTCCCTGCTTCCACTTGCACGGGGATCTACACTTTCGCGCACGTTCGCGGTACAACGCGTGGTGATAACAAAGACCGTCTCGGGATCTCGAACGACGGCGATGTCTCCCGTCATATTGTCCGGTGGCCGGAGGATCCAATGCGATGTCCTCTATTCGTTCTAAGTACTCCGGTTCGAGGCACCCGAGCAGGGCGGTGGCTTTTTATGCGTCATCCTTGACGCCCGTCGCCGCGAGCTGTCTCTCGAATAAAGAGAACCAGAATACGATCTTCTGCGGCTTCAGCGGTGGCACGCGGATTGTTTGCATAGTCGTAATTGTAGTGTTTTGTTTCGACATCGTTAACGCTCTCAGACTCACAATACGAAATTCCCTAACTCAAGATCACGGGGTCATCAATTGTGGAGGATTAGTCGTTGTTAGGTTGAGCGAAATAACGAGAGCGAAATATTGCTGTTGCAGTCCGTCAAATACATTTTGAATAAATAAATAAATAAATTATTTACAGACGAATTTGTGAGTCGTTGGTACAAATACAAGTTGCGGAATAAATACTCGATAAATACTCGGAGAAACTCTGTAGATCACTTCGGTATTTCGTTTATACTCGTTGATGCTCTTCGATACTGTTCGAAAACTCTCTCGCTCGCGAACGCGTCCGTTTATTTATACTGGTCGGGGGAGAACCGGAAAATTCGAATTCGTCTACGTTTGACGGTTGTATGTAGCAGCGACATTATTTTGCCCGGAGTTTATTTGTTCATACATTACTTTTGATTTGATTTGAATTGTCCTCTGACTCATGTGCCGGTACACATCTAATAACATCAACAGTTACGTTTGTCTGTCTATTTGTTGCTTTATTTTGTTCATTGGTTTGTTCATATTTGTTAATTGTTTTTTCATGTTGCTATTTCGTGGATTGCTTTAAAGTGTGCTGCCAGTATATTTAGTTTGTCACTTAATTGCCGATTTATATGACGTCAAGATTTATATTGGCTTTGACTATTTCTGAATTTCAGTTTGGTACTTTTAGGATGTCTATGTTACCGTGGTCTTTGGAACGTCTTTACTGTCAGTTGGTGAGGAAAGTTCTTCGGTGCTATTTAAAAGTTGTATACTGTTATTATGCAGACGTTTTGTATTTTTATCGAACGTCGTCTTTTGAGTGTCATTTGACTGTACGACTTTGTGTTTAGTATCATTCTGTATTAGAATTCCAGTTCCGCCAACTTGTTTAGCATTCGCTCTATCGTTCCTCATGAATGTATAGTTCTTGAAGTTAATTACGCGTCTTGCGTTTAATTTAATTTCGCAAAGAAGGAGCACATCTGGGTTGTGTTTCTCTAGACATTCCTCTAGCTATGCTCTTTCTTCGTTTGTGATTAGGGAGCTTATATTTATTTCTATTATGATTAGTTTGTTATAGGATATTTTTCAGTACTTTGCTGATTCCTACTGTAATATCGTGGAAATTGGAATATAAATTTTTCCCCGATTAATTACAATTTATTAATAATTGATTGAAAATACAGATATAGTTAGACAGAAAACAATGTTTGATTAACGAAACTAAATGCGATACACGTATCTATATCAAATAACTTTACGGCTATTTGATAACTCTCGTTACAACAAATCTAACACACACTAAATCTTTCTGTCATTAGCAACTCTAACAACTCGATTAACTCTCAACTCTACTCCTCAACGTCTCGATCAAATCTCGACTCTACTCTTCGATGTCTCGATCCAATCTGACTCTCGCAACACACTCCTGCTCGGTCGTGCTCGCTCTGACTCTTGTCCTCACACACACACACACACACTTTTCGGCTCGCATACTCTGACCTCTCGGTCGTCCCCTCCTTGAAACACGAAACCGTACCTTTGTTTTGACGTTGTTTATCGTTTTCTCACATCACTGTTACTAGGCGATTTTAGTCACGTAGGCACTCTTAAATGTAAACAAACCACAGAAAGACGACGTACACGGTTTTTCTAATTTCAACCGACCTCTAATTTAAATTATTCTATGATATTACACTACTATATTGTTTCCCGTCGTCAGAGTTCTTTGTCGAGTGCTTCCGCGATTACATTAATTTTGATCGAGTTGCATTCGATGTGTTCGATTACTCGAGTCACTTGTGAGGTATATTGATCTTGATTCATTGATAGCTGTGTCTATTACACAATGAGAACGGTATGTTTACTTTTATAAAATAATTGGCAGATTTTTGTTTACTCTCTTTTTCTAATTTTAATGCGAGTTTCTTTTATTCAGTTTTTTGTTTTATTTAATTCACCCCAGTCTCGGGTGTCTGAAAGTTTTTCAATGTATGTAGTATGGCGTATCGTTCTCCTTACTGTTGGGGTAATTACGTTAGTGCAAGAATAATCACATGGATTGTGTGACTTGTTACATTTAATATATATGTAATTTAAGCTACAATTAAATGCAACTTTGTTCTTTTCTGTTCTTCTCTCTAGCATCGTGTAGCGGCACTAGGCCGCAAAGATCAACTCTCTTTTCAACGATTGCGTCGGTACATATACCATCGTACACCATCGCTGAAAGACTGTTTATGAGAGACCGATGAAACGTAAGCAAGGCCGCGATAAAGTCGTAAGCAAGTGTCGTAAGTGAAGAGTTGTGAATAAATAGTCGTCCGCACAAGTCGCGAGTCCAGAGTTGTAAAGAGGCCGCTAGTCGAGTTGAAAACGCAGTGTTAAATAAACCACCGAGTACTTCTTTGGCACCCTACACGTCCTACCACCTCAATCGTTTGCATCAAATACGGCCCATCTTTATAATTTTCTCGCAGCTAATACACGTATGTAGTAAAATCATTATTTCTTTTAGTTTATTAATGTCGTTGACCGCCAACAATTGAACCATGAATATGGACCGGTTCCGTCTTTCTTGCTCGGATCGACCAGTAGCGAATTTCCTAGATTAAAAAATTTAATCCTACAAGTTGACTCGCCCGCACTGTTTCGACCACTTCTTTGATTTCGAAGTTGCTTTTCAAATTTTTTAGCCCTTCGCGAATGGAACGGTTTGAAGTCGACCGTACCGTATGGCCGAGCTGCTGCCGCGAGAGTCATTTAATAAGCTGGTTATATGTTTTCCTGTTTTTAGTTCTATTTGCGAATTATTGTGTATTATTATATTTTAGTAAATATTTTATGGTAAATAGTACGGGCTACCTGATGCGATGTTCGTTGGTGTATACGTTGAGTGTATAGCAATGGATTCTTTTTTGACCCTGATATGTGCACGTTCACCGTTAGATTTACCAGAAAATTCGTTAATTTTCTTTTTCTTCGTCATCGGTGGGTTTGTTCATACTTCGTTATTTCTTTTGTTTCCCTTGTTATCCATGACGGTACTATTTATGGACTCCGATACGTATGACGAGTTTTCGTGATGTATGGACTTTAAATTTCTTTTCTTACAGTAATTCTAACAACTTTTTACGGTTGCATTTAATTTTTGTAATAGTTGGCTTCCCACTGTGTTGCTATCTTTGTTCTTGCTGTTGAGTTTTACGCTTAATGACATGTTTTACTCCATTATTGTTATGTTCGCTGCTTGTAATGTTGTTTTTTCTGTTCACTTTAGTCATTTTACATATTTTTCATTGTGTCAGCAGTTTGTGGCGCTGCGACAGTTTCGCTTCATTCATTTCTTTAATTATAAATTCTTCTCCGCTTACTATTTCGTTTTGTTTTGTGGTTTCGTTGTGCCGCATTTTAATGCTGCATGATTATTTGCTGCTGCTGACGAAACTGCTGTATTTTTCTACATTATTTCTGGGTAATAGGAAGTGACGCTTTTTCTTTGATTTTCCAATCTTTCTATTCTTGTTCATTTTTTCCTTGCACCTGCACGATATATTTTATGCTATACGAACTCCTGTCTATTGTGCGTTCTCAATATCTGTCGTTTTGTTGTTCGCTCCCCTGTCCGACTCTTACTAAAAAAAAATCATGAGTTCCCTTTCAATGCGGCCCCTGCCTGACTGGCTACATCAAAAACTTGGTACAGGAAAAATGGCATCATTTTGTAGAAAAACTAACGCTCAACAAGATATACCCGAAGTAGTAAAACTGAACAATATGATTATCTACTCAGCTACATTCCTATTTGGTATAATAGCTGTTTTTGTTATATTACTTTTCAAAAGATGAAGATCAAAGTGGCAAAGAAATATGGTAAAACCGCGCGATGAACTTGGCGTGATGGAACCGCCTGCCCCGAAATTGGAAAATAGTCTTTTTATTAGATATATTTGGTATACGATTATGACGACCTTGGCAACGAAAATGGATACGAGAATGGAAGAACGAATTGATGACGACGTTGGTGTAACGTCGCCCAGAAGCCAGGGATCTGCCGACCTCAGGATATGCATATAACACCTGGTCATGCGATAGCAGTGAGAATAGACAGTAGCCGGATTCCCACCCGTGAGATATGCGAATCATAGTGAGGAGGTAAAGATCCCAGTCCTTTAGTCAGAAAGTCAGTCTGTATTTTGTTATTGAAGTGTAACTTCGCCTTGTGAATAAAGTATACGAACGGGCTATTGTTCATTCACTTTTTTTTATACTATATATATATTACCTCGTCATTTATTACGTGACATTGACAACGGAAGTGGAAACGGAAAAGGAGGAATGGATTTATGTCGAACTTGTCTATATCCCCGGACTACTCTATTTTGATAATTAATATGAACAGGCTAACTAGAAAGAAAAAAATTAAGATTCGGGGGTTTCGGAACCCCGAAACCCCGTCGGTGTTGCGCGTGGTGCCTCCCCAGGCTCGCCCCGACGGTCATCAAACGACTGAGGGAGGAACGACGAGAGTATGGTCGGTCGCAGGGCAACCTTTCGTGCGGTAAAAACGACCGGGGACCAAAAGCAAGGAGAGAAAGGTCCGGTAAGAAGAGAGTTAGGTAGCCGGACAGGATAGCGAAATGGATGCTGACTTCCAAGCGGGTGATGGACCACAGTAACTATCTGACTCAGGATACAAATAAGAAAAGAAGACTGAGAGGACTAAAGGAGGAGGGGAAGATAGATATCTCCGCTCGAGGAAAGGAGAGGAGCGTATAGGAAAAAGCCGAGGCAGGATGAGCTGTCGTACGCGGAGCCATGCGGTCTGAAGGCGAGAAATGTTGATAGCGAGATCAAATGGACTGTTGTGAACAGGCGAAGGAGGATCAGGAGTATAGCGGATAAGACAAATGTTAAGGTGTATGACAGCAAAGGAGGTAGGGAAGAGAGAAGATAAAGACAAACTAGGAAAAGAAGTGAAGTGATCCTGATGAAGGTTGGTAAGGACGCGAACTGGATCGAGGCCTACAGAGAAATGGCGGGTGTTAAAGATGTCCTGAAGGAATCAACTGGTGTAAGAAATAAGGTGTCGGCGGACGAGGTCGCGGAAAAATTAAAAATCGCGATGAGGAAGGAGTTGGAAATCCCACCTCTAGCGAATAGAGAGACGCTAGAGATAAGAAATATTGATCCCATCACTACTAGGGAAGAACTGATTGAGGACATAGCCGCCGAACTGGATATATGAGACGCAAGGAGGATTACAATTAAAACATTGAGAATGACACCCTGGGGAACCCAGCAAGCGATGATGGTTGTTTCAGGAAGTAGCGTTTCCCGGAAGAGAACTCGGAAGAGAACGTTAGAATTAGGACGGGATTGACAATGGCTATAGCTAGAGTTATTCCAAACATCTTGAGATACTATTGATGCCACATGCTGGGGCATAACGTAGCGGGGTGTACGGCAATAAGTCCAGGAAGGGAGCTATGTCGGAGGTGCGGGGAGAGGGATCACACCATAAACGAATGTAAAAATGAATCGAGGTGTGTAATGTGTGCGAGAGAGAATAGAGCCAACCTTAGGCACATAACGGGATCGTTGGCATGCCCAGCGGTGAAGGATAGGATGAGAGGTGTAACTAGACCCACAAGATAAAAATATTAATAATAAATCTTAGTAGGTGCAGGTTGGCGCAGAAGTTGATGTACCAACATGCCCGCGAAGCTACAGTTGATGTAGTTTTTATTACTGAGCCATATCGACAGCGGGCATATTCCTACAATGATGACAAAGGAGATGCATCATTGTGGGTGACATTATTCAGATGGAAGCATATATCAAGCATATATATGCTCAATGCAGAGACATGCTCGCATCTTTCCTGCAGAAAATCGGAAGAGAGGTTTTTCGGCGTGGGAGGCCCCCGTCGTATCCTATTGTGAAGAAGTAATGCTCATAAAGGAGCGGACAAAGCAGGAGAGTGTGAGATAATTCCACCCTTGTAGGGTCCTGCGTCAAAGGGCGGTCCTACCCGCCCTAGGTGGGTCATAGGGGTCGACACGCCGAGGAGGTTCTGAGATCTCCTCGGACTTGCATGACGGACCAGGGGATGGCGTTGAGAGGGGTAGTCACACCCTCATGAAGTGGTCACCACTTCTAAGAAAACTCTACATTTGGCATTTTTAGTTTTCTCAAACACTGCAGCCATTGACAGCGTATAGATAAAGGACTGTGACGAAGGCAGACCATAAACAGTAGACAGGCGCCGTTGGCTTCGGGGTTTTCAGTTATGGGGTAACGCTGCTAGCGTGCGGATCTGGACCAGCTCGAATTGTATTCTTACTTATAATTACACTTCTGTATTAAAATATATCTGCTACCTTACAATTTATCCACGAGTTTCTCTATTTATACATCAAATAACCTCAACATATAATAATAATAAATAAATTGTTGAAATAAATTGAATAAATTGTTTAAGTGTTGTGCTTAGTAAAGTAAGTGATAGTGCTAAAATGGAATCAGCAAGTGCAAAGATCGAGATGTTACGTGGCGAAGAAAACTGGCTCCAGTGGCATTTTGTTATGCGTACACTTTTGGAGGAAGATGACGACCTGATCAATGTGTGTGAAGGGAATCGGTGTCATTCAGGTTACAGCGCGGCGAAAGAAATCGCTCGTAAAAGATTTTTGAAGGCAGATCGGTTAGCGAGAAAATTAATCGTGACCTCAGTAGGAAGGAAACCGTTGGATTCTTTTTTATGTTGCACAACAGCACATGAAATGTGGAAAAAGTTGGATACAGTATATGACATGAAGTCGGATGAGAATTTAAATATGGTCCAGAAGCAGTTCTTCGATTTTAAATGGGAAGAGTCTGAAAATATCTCTTACAAACTATCAAAGTCGGAACTGATAGCGGCGAAGATGAAAGCCCTTGGGAGTGAAATTGGCGAGAAAATGCTGATAACACGCAGTTTATCTATGTTATCAAACAAATTTGATCATTTTCACAGTGCGTGGGATTCGGTGGAAGAAGGAAAGAAGACCTTAGACAGGCTTAGTACCAAGCGGATGACGGAAGAAATCAGATGGAAGAAAGACGACCAGGAAACGTCGGTGGCGCTGGTAACAAAAGGTAACAATTATAAAAGGGAACAGCAGAAACAGTCAAGCAAACGTGAACACGAGAAACAAGGACCAATCTTAGCAATAGAGCAGAGTCAAACGCGGACACACTGCAGTTATGGCACGAACGGCTATGTCATCAAAACATCAGACACGTTACGGAATTTTTAAAGAATTCGAATATGAAAGTTTTAGAGGATAGTAACTTTCTCTTTGAAGGTTGTGCGTACGGGAAACATCATAGATCGAGTTTTCACGAGAAAATCAATCGTGCGACTAAACCTTGCGAAATTATTTATTCGGATGTATGTGGACCTATAGAAGTCGAGTCATTAGGCCAGAAACTGTATTTTCTTACGTTTAAAGATGATTTTTCCAAATTCACAAAGATTTACTTCTTACGACATAAGTCAGAAGTAATCGAAAAACTAAAAACTTTCTGCCTGGAAGTTGAAAACCAATTCAACAATAAGATCAAAGAAATTCATAGTGATGGAGGGAAAGAATTAAAAAATAAAGAGGTCAAAGAATTTTTAAAAATTAGGGAATTAGGCACAAAACTAACGTCCCACACACTCCTGAACAGAGTAGTGTCGCAGAAAGGGAAAATAGAACAATAGTAGAGGCAGTCCGGTCGATGCTATATTCGAAATCAAATCTACCGCTGTTTTTATGAGCCGAAGCCATGAACACAGCGGTACATGTCATAAATAAGACCGGGCTGACAAGACAAGACGAGAAAACACAGTATGAACTGTGGTACGAGAAACCGCCAGATTTAGAAAAGTTTAGGGTTTTCGGTACTGAGTGCTTTGCACACATACCTGCGGACAAGAGAACAAAACTTGACAAAAAGGGGAACAAAGGATATTTGGTAGGCTATATAGATGACGGACGCGGGTATCGAGTGTACGTGCCGACAGTAAGAAATGTAATATTAAGCCGTGATGTAATATTTAAGCCCGAACTAGAAACTGCGAAATTCGTTAATTTAAGTTTACCGAAAATTGTCGAGCGCGAAGATGTGTGTGCGCAGAGCGATAGGGCATGTACGTGTAAAAGTGCAGAGAGTGAACATGAAAAACAACCTCATGGAACTAGCGAGAATGTGAGACAATTGACAGATAGAGGTAAGATCAAACGAACCAATTTTTACGGTAGCCAAGTAACGTACGTAGCGGAAAAATTACCGGTGGATTTTAACGAAACGATGAGATCCGAAAAGAAAGAGTTATGGGAAACGGCTATGAATGATGAAATGAAATCGCACCATGAAAATAAGACGTGGATTCTTGTAGAAAAACCAAAAGATCAGAAGATAAGTAATAGGTGGGTTTTAACGATAAAGCTAAATCCGGACAACTCGGAACGATAAAAGGGTGTTCACAGAAAGAAGGCATAGATTATAAGGAAACCTATAGTCCCGTTCCTCGTATGCTGGACAGTAACGCGCGACTGGGCTATGCGTGGGCTATAGGCAATACGCCGTTGGACTTAGCCGCGTATACTGGAAAGTAATACGCCGCTGGGCCTACGCGTGTGCTTGAAGAGCAATGCGTCGCTGGGTTGGCCGCGTGTTGTGATCTCTTGAGCCCTATAGGCGGCATGCCGCCGACAAACGGCGTGCCGTGGGCAATAAGAGTGTCATAATTACTCGGCGGCAGGCGAGACGTTGGTCTTGTCTGCCCAAGTCGCACTCCTACCTCTCAGTGGTAACATACCCGCCACATCAGCGTGGGGAACAATCCCCCGGATGTGGTGTGCATGGCTAAACAGAGTGCGGTGGCGAAAGAGTGAAAGACAGCCTTAATAAGTATCGGCTTGCCGACCAACGGTAATTCGAAACCGTGAATAACGAAATATGACCAACTAATAGAATAAGGGAACTCGTTCCTTTGTTGAATATTGTTGACTGGAATGAAAATGGCTATGATTTGGATTATGGAAGGAAATACGTAAAGGAGCAAAACAAACTGCTAAATTCGATTTAGAACACACACAAGCCTCGGACGTAGCGCTTCTCGGTCCCGGAAGCGCTGTGGCGGATTTATCCGCTCTGGAGGAGACCACAGATACGAACCGGCAACGTCCCTGGACACGAACTGTTATAAAACTTTAGATCCATTAATGGAGGATAAAGTTACTTGTCCGGTCTGTGAGAAGTGGGAAATTCACCTATAGTTCATGACACTGCAAGATCTGGACAGGCGCCTTAATGAACATCACGTAGAAACCCCCGTTCAGTGGGGCTGTAGTAAGTGTGATAAAAGCTTCCCTAAGCTCCATGATGCACAGTGTCACATTCCTAAATGTCGGGACCCCACGGAGCATTGTGAGGGTCAATTCAAATGTAACGCTTGCCCCAGGAGCTTCGGATCTCAAAGAGGTCTTTCGACCCACGAACGACACGCGCACCGTGCCGTGAGAAAACTATTGTTTTCCTGTTTTATAATTACTTAAAGACTTATAATTACTTAGAGCGACAGGGAGAGAGAGAGAGAGAGAGAGAGAGAGAGATCAAACACCAGAGAGAAGGTGTAAGAGATTTTTCTACTCACTTACTCTCTATACAAGTATTACTGTATATTCAACCAGTCGCGGGGAGACGCGTTCGCGAGAAAACGCGGCAACGGGAGTCGTAATTCCCGTTACGATTGTAATAATCGACGTCGCGAACAGATCGATCCCCTGATTTCCGTTGAGATAATAGGGGTGGTTGACGTGGTATAATGCTGCGATTAACAGGCTACAATTATATACTATGTATTTCCAACAACTTTACACAAGATAGTAACGTCGATGCGTAAGATGTAAGTGAAGAATAAATGGATTACTCTTAGATGATAGATTCAGTGTAGAGATGATAACTGATCTAAAGACAGAGCTCGAGTCCTGGTAGATATGTTGTAGTCGAAGCAGTCTTGAGGTGTTGAGTCTGTTAGAACTGAGAGATAACTGAACCTCCGCTCTCATGTAATTACGGAGGAAAGCTCGGTGTGTAGGTATTTTTTGAACGAAGGAAGCGGATTCGTTGTACATACTTTTCGTTCTGAAAAGTGAGGGTAGCGATCTGCGATACCCATTGGTTATGACCAGCGTTAATGAATGAAGATAGGAGAAGGAAGCCTCCTACAAACGTAGCTCATGGGTGACCTTGTTCATTGGAAACACAGCATTTTCCATTAGGTAAATGTCCGTTTTTTCCCCGTTGTAGAACTACTAGCTTTTTCTGTAGTTTCTAGAAGCGCACAATAAATCTAAGGACTTTTCTAAGGACCATCCATAAACCGAAAACATTTACGGAATTAAGGATTTGCACGTTAAAGGCGCACCCAAAACTACTTAAGTTAAAAAGTCTAAGTTTATGGGTCATCGCATGCAGATGAGGTGATTGATCGTACGGATTCTTCCCTTCCCTGCCCAGCGCTATCCCCACTAGCGTGCGTTCGTGAGATGTACCACGGCGGCTAGCACGTGCATGCTTTTTCGAGAATTCGCCGGAAGAAGCATGAGGATATGGATGGAACATTCTCGATGGGTACGACGAGAAGCTGCTTGAAGGTTCTGTGGCACATGTGACGCCACACAGACACCCACACAGGTCACACTCATTACTGTATAGAGAATGGGGTTCTAAATCTTTTCAAGGGCCATGGGTCACTAAGCTAGTTAGTCTGTAAATAACAAGCCAACTGTCTACATTCCAAAACACACACTTATAATTCTCTGTAATAATTGTTTAATAAATATCACATTATATTATTTCAACACAAACATTGTGTCTTCCACAGATTATTAATCTTAATTCCAAGATTAAATTCTAACAATAAGTTTACCCACTTATTCTGGATTATCCCGAAATCTCATCCTTACGTTTCAAAAAGATTGCACTAAATTGCACAGATAAGTGAATGGCTGTTTGCATGAACGATCTGCCGTACTGCAACATTTTATGTTTCTTCGAGCCAGACCATCTGATGCTCCATCAAGTGTTAGTTTATTCGCTAAAAGTGCTAGTGTATCGCAATATTTGATAGAAGTAGACCCATAATATCGATTTTCGTTACGCCATGCCGCTGAAAATTAACCTACGTATCGTCATGAAGGAAAACGCGAAAGGGGACAAAATAGAGGATATAGAATCTATAAGAAGACCAGAAGACGAAGTATGCTATATCCCCCCCCCCCCCGGAATATCAAGAAAGGAACTACCATCAGCAGTTATTCAATTCACCAACAGTGAAGAAAGCCGCAAACAGTCTAACCAAGGTAGACCAGTATAGAAACGTTAAACTCACGATGGATGACGAGATGGCAGCGTTATATATCGATACAGATTTGAACTTCGTATTCCGAGACATTTTCCTAGAGGAAGCAGAAATTACCCCCACAAGGAAAATAAAGACGGAAACCGAGAAGTCCAGTCTGGACATGGAAAGACTTCTAGAGACTCTTCAAAAACGAGATAAACGTAAAATAGAAGAAATAAATTTTAGCATAAAACAATTTGATGAAACTCAAAAAGCCACAGACTGGATATCAGAGTATGAAGAGGAATGAAGAAAATATAAAATCAAAAGTGATGAGAAGAAAGTCAAAGGTTTAAAAAAGTATTTAGAGAAAACAGCAGCAAAATGGTACCAAACAAATCTGCTGAAGGCTTAAGGATACAATTGGGAAGACTGGAAATACGCAATTCTCAAAACTTTGAACAATAAAGATTGGTCTGCAATACGATACGCTTACAACTTCAAATACCTTCCAGGTTCGTTCATTGAGTATGCCTTAGAGAAAGAACGATTAATGTTGGAAGTAAAGAGGAAAATGGCTGAAGACGTGAGGATACATTTGATTGTCATTGAATTACCTATAGACATCCAAGATAAAATTGAGAGAGAAATTGTACAATCAACAAATGACCTAATGTGAATTTTGGGAGAATACGAAGATCAGAGAAAAAGGAAACACAAGAAAAAAAGGTAAACCTGGACAAAAATGCAAATCCACCATCCAAAAAACGACCGTGCACTGTCTGTGAAGCACTGAACTTCCCGGGCCGATTCCACTCAATAGAATTATGTAGAAATAGAAACAGAAACGCCCAGAAGAAACCGAAACAGGTAAATTCACTAGAACTATATATCTCAGAAAATGAAACAGCAAGAACACCAGATGAGAATGAAAAAAACTAAAATGTCCGGAGAAGTACGAACCATTGATAAAATTGCGAGTTAAAATCAATGATCAAAAAGAGGTTGAAGGTGTCTACGACACTTTTTTTTTATATTTACGTGGAAGAAATCCACACGGACGCCAAGCCGCTTCTGGGGAAAGCGGCGTGGTAGTGTCAGACTCCAACCGACTAAAACCTCCACGATGACCGTCGCGGCTGCGATCGAGAGAGGCCCGGGAACCGGTGCGAGCGACACCCCCCCCCCCCGCTCTCATTACCACCGCTGATGGAGTGGTGTGTGGCCATTGTTACACCGCGCCTCGTCGCCGGAGCCGCTGTGCCAGGCAGCCCGGTTCCCTACCGGACTGCTGAGCCGCCAGCGTCCAAGCCCGAACCCCACCGGGGGCGCGGCGGACCCAGCGCGCTTCTCTAACACCACACGAAGTATCAGGCGATCACCCATCCAAGTACTATCCGTGCCCGGCACTGCTTAACTTTCGTGATCTGACGGGGACAAGTGCTTTTTTTTTTTTTTAATATGTTTATTTGTCAGTAATACAATTTTTAGATACAATTATGGTATTCAAAATAAACAATGAATTTTAGTAATGACGTGTTAGGCAAAGGTACCGTTACGCGACGGCACGACGTAGCCATACTGTATTATGTGTTGGCGCTTTACATTTTTTGCGTTCGTTGCGATGTTTGGATTTAAGCCGCTCGGAGGCGGGGCTTATATGTGATTTCGTTTTCTTTTTTTTGTCCTGAAAACTTGGTCGGAAAAACAGGACGCTTCGGTAGTCTGATTTGGGGGGGGGGGGGGGGATGAGAGGGAGTGGGTGGGGGGGGGTGTCGAATAGTGTTTATTTACTAGGTTTATAATATATTCAGATTACATCTGTGTTTTACGGTGTCAGAATTGGGTTCTGTCGGGTTGTTGGTTTTCTCTCTTCTTTTATTGTGGAGTCTGTATCCACCAGTATTTTTTTGTGTTTCTTCTGTGTTTGTCTTCGGTGTCTTTCAGTGGGAGGGCCATGTTGTATCTCCATCTAGTGTCTGTGGACTGTCCGTTTAGGTTTTCTTCATATAGAATGGTTTTAATTCCTATTTTTCTCTTTATGTGGTAAATTATCGGGATGTTATTTTGGTCCTGGAGGTAGTTTTTTCCGTCTAGGTATAGGAAAGCTTCTGGGGGGATGTAGCCTGTTGTCAGAGTGCTTTTGAAGTATGCGTCGTTTGGGAGTAAGCAGCTGAAGATTAGGCTGTTTTCTGTTATCCTTGCCGCTTGCGCGTAGTGGTTTCTTATTAGCTTTAGGATGTGACAGTCTATTCGGTGGATGTTGGCTCTGTCGTAGATTGTTTTGTTCTTTACGTATTTTTTGTATCCTGTGTGTTCGGATCTGTAGGTACTCAAGCAGGCTCTGATGCATTTTCTTTCGAATATGCGGATTTTTTCCATTTGGAAGGCTGATATGTTGTACCAGATTGGGCAGCCGTAGGTTACAATCGGTCTGATTAGTGCTTGGTAGCATAGTATTTTAACTTTGCTGTCGAGATGTTTGGAGTAGAATAGTTTTTTTATTTTCCAGAATGCTTTGTTGGCCTTGGCAAGTTGGATTTCGGTGTGCTGCTTGAAGTTTAATTTGTGGTCTATGTTGACGCCTAGGTATTTTACGCAGTTTTTGTGTGGTATGAGTGTCCCTTTATTTTCTTTTTCTCTTATTTGGAATTTTTTGCGGTGTTCTCTTTCTGCTGGGCCGATTTTACTTGATTCGGGTGTAAACAGTATGGTTTCGCATTTGCTTGTGTTAATTTTTAGTTTCCATGCGTGGTAGTAGTCGTTTATTTTCTCAAAAAGTTCTTGTAGATCTGTTTTTATTGTTTTGGTTTTGCGGCCTGTTACGTAGATGATTAGGTCATCCGCGAAGGCTATGGAGCGTTTATGGGTGGATGCATTGAGATTAAAGAGATTTAGTAAGTCACTGTTGTAAATACTGAAGAGTAACGGGGAATTTACTGTGCCTTGCTGCAGCCCGTTTTTTATGGAGAATTCTTTGCTTGATGTGTGTGCGCCTTCGGTTATTATGAATGTTCTGCTTGTGATCATGAGCCAGACTATTTTGATTAGGTATTTTGGGAAATTTTTCTTTATTAATTTGTATATGAGACCTGGGATCCAGACTGTGTCGAACGCTTTTTCGAGGTCTATTAGGCAGGCGGCTACGCGTTGTTTTGCGTTTAGAGCCCAGCAGATGTCCGACGTAAGTTTGTTTATTGCGTGAATTGTGGAGTGTTTGTGTCGGAAGCCAAATTGATTTTCTGGGATTATTTCATTTTTTGTGCAGAAGGAGTTTAGGGGGTTGTTTATTATTATTTCAAATACTTTGCTTATGTTGGGGAGGAGACTTATGGGTCGTAGGTTTGAGGGTGATGAGCCGTCTTTGTTTTTTTTTTTTGCGATAGCTATCAATTTGGCTTTTTTCCATTTTTGAGGGAAGTATGTTTTGTTTAGTGCATTGTTGAAGATTACTGTGTAGTACCATTTTATTTTGTTCGGTAGGTGCTTGAGTAAAATGTTTGGGATGCCGTCGAAGCCGGAGGACTTTTTGTTGTTTAGTTTGGAGAGGATTGTGTTTAGTTGGTTGTAGTTTGTGAAGTAGTTTATTTCTGGATCTGGTTGTTTGGGATTGTCTGCGGTGTTTTCATTTGAGAATGTGCAGACCGTTTTGTTTAGCGTTATGTCTTGTTCTATTTCATTTTTGAGTTTGTTTGTTTCGGCGATGATAATTCTGTTTAGTCGTTCTCGGCCCATGTGTTCGTTTTGTGTGTGTATTTTGGAAAAGTGGGTGCCGATTATATCTAGTTTATCTTCTGTCTTGGTTATTATGAAGTTACCCTCGGTGTCTTTGACGGAGTTGTGTAACGATATCCCTGCTTCTTGGATGAGGGGGGCGTTTTCTGGGGGCAATTTGAGAGGTGGGATGGGGTTTTGTCCTTTAGTTCTGAAGATTTGATTTATTTGTGGGAACATGTTGGCTGAGTCGTTTTTGGAGATGTTTTTTATTTTGTCTGTCCAGTAATGGTTTATCGAGTTTGCGAATTCTTGTTTCAGTTGCGCTTTTATTTTGTATAGTAGGTACTTTAGGAATTCTAGTTCTTCTCTTTTGTCGTAGGAGTAGTTGTATTTTATATTGTTTATTTTGGAGAGTATGTAGCTTTTGTCTCGGTGTAGGTCTTTTATTTTGTTGTTGATATAGGGTTCGCATGAATTTTTTTGTTTTATGTTTGGTACGGATTTTTGGAGAGCAATTTGTGTGTGTTTTTCTATTTCGTCTATGAATGAGTCGATTTGTCTGTTTGTTAGGTTTTCATTGTTGTAGATTTTTAGGTTGCAGTTCTGTTCTAGTATGTTTTGGAACTTTTTCCAGTCTGCCTTTTTGTAATTGTACCTGGGTGTCTCGGTCTGCGTTTCGAGTGTTAGGAAATCGGATGTGTTCTTGCTTATGTGAAATACTAGGGCGTTATGGTCACTGTCATAGGCTAACGTTTTGAGGGTGTTATTTGGACGTAGGTTTTGGAATTTTAGTCGCGCATCTGCTAGGCATATGTCCAGGTAAGAGCCTCCTTTTGGGTAGGAGCGTAGTTCGGAGCTGTATAAGGTTGTTTTGTAGTGAATACTTTTACTGTCTAGCCATTTCCTAATGAAGTTACCTCTCGTATTGTTTATTTCGTTTTTCCAGCTTGTATGTTTTGCGTTAAGGTCGCCTGCTATTATATAGTAGTTTTCCGGTTTGTTGAGCTGTAAGAGTTCGAACAGTTTATTGAATTCGTCGTTAAATTCTTTCTGGTTTCCGAGGGTTGCGTAGGCTGCCGTGATGTATAGGTTTTCTTTATTGCTTATATTTATTTTTATGATCGATGTTTCTAGGATTTTGAAACTTGTTATTTTGTTATTTAGAATTGTTTTGTGTTTTATGGGGTTTTTTATGAGGATTGCTGTTCCTCCTCCTTGGCTGGCGTTCGGTCTGTCGTGTCTTATCATGGAGTAGTTTTTGAAGTGTACTTTGTGTTTTTTATTTAGTTTTGTTTCCGAGATGAGTACGATGTCGGGGGTTTCTTTATTTATTAGGGTTAGCAGACTGTATCTTTTTTGGTTTGAGATTAGGGAGTTGGCATTTATTGCAATTATTTTCAGGTGTTTTAAGTTTAGTTTGTATGTTTTTTTATTGTAGTTGTTGGTTTGGTGGATTTTGGTTACTCGTCGTCTGGACTATTGAGAGTGCTGAAGATGGCTTCGAACCTTTCTTCGTGCGTAGATAGTGTTTTTTTTTAATTCGTTTAGTTGTATCTGCTGTTCTTTTAACGCTTGGAGAATACTTTTTTTGAAGTCTTCGATGACGTTTATGATGCTTAGTTGGGGGGTGTTATCGAATGTAGTTGAGCTTTGGCTTGAGCGCGGATTTTGGCTTGTTATTTGTGGTGTGTCTTCGGTTATTTGATTTGATTTTATTTGTTGTCTTACTACGTCAGAGAATTTTAGTTCTGGGACGTATTTACGGCTTATCTGGGCAATACGTTTTATTTTTGTTTCTTTATCTTTTTTTGTTTTTTCGGCTAGCTTTTTGCGCAGCTCTACGAATTTGGGGCACCCCTTGTATGACGCGGGGTGACCGTAGTTTTTGCAGTTAACGCAGAATATTTTCTCCTTGGTTACTGCTTCTTCTTTTTTTATTTTGCACTCGCCTGGACCATGGGGCTCAGTGCATTTTACACAGCGGTAGTTTAGGTTACAGTTTTGCGCTGTGTGACCTAATCGTTGGCATTTGTGACATTGTGTAATATCGTCTTTTTTTTTTTTATTATTTTCTCCCATTTTATCTTAAAGTAGTTAAAATGGTTGATTTTAAGAAGTTTGCTCACGTTGCTTCCGGGGGATAATTGGATTATGAATATTGGGAGTAGTATATTGTTCTCCCTTGATCTTTTCGTCGTGAATCGTGAGACTTTTGTGAACTGTACATCGTCTATTTGTAAGGATTGTAGGTCTGTGAGTATTTCTGTTTCAGAGTAACTATTGTCTAAGCCTTTTAGCAAGTATGTGTGGTGTTTTTCAGTTTTGGGTGTATACGTGTAGAAGCTTGTGTTGGCTGCGACGAGGGTTTCTTTAGCTTTGTGGAAGTCGGGTAAGCTTCGGAGGTAGAGTGCATGCTTACCTGCGTGAATTCTTTTAATATAAAATTGCTTAATTCTTGCAATTTTTTCGATTAGTATTACCGTGTCTCTCGGTTCTGGAAACATTGGTTAATCGGTAGATATTTCACTGTTCTCTCAGACCATAAACCGTTAGAGTCAATGAGAATCAAAGCAAGAACCGATGAAACTTTAGGAGACCTAATGCACTACCTATCGCAGTATGATTTCAAGATCATCTACTCGCCGGGAAAAGACAACGTAGAAGCAGATGCACTATCCAAGAAACCCGGCTTAGAAAGTTTTGAAAATGAAGAAGACGTTCTGAAAGTAGTGAATATTATTACAAAGAAGGGCATAATTTAAGATCAGAAAGAAAACAAAAAAAATATTAAAAATACAAAAAAACCTCACAAAAAATCAGAAATATTTTTCAAAAATATTAAAGGGCGTCAACGTGTATTCATCTCACGAAATTTTGGCGAACACATCACAAAGAAGGTTCATGAATTCTTCGGTCACGTTGGAAGGAACAATATACTAAAGAAAATCCGACCTTTCTACTACTTCAACAATATGGATCAGATAGTCGACAAATTCTGCAAACAATGCGAAATCTGCATTAAGAGTAAAAGCAGAACGAGAAGACCGATTGGATTTATGTCGAAACTAGGACCAGCTAAGAAACCGTTTGAAATAATGTCATTCGATACGGTCGGAGGTTTTTCTAACAACTCACCGAAGAAATTTATGCACATTCTTATTGACCATTTTTCAAGGGCCGTTTTTATGTCCACATCAAAACTACAACGCTCAGATGATATAACAAAACTTGTAGATTCGACGGGAGAAATCGACTCTACAAAAATGATCCTCGCTGTCCGATATCTAGTACTGACGTCCAAAGAAATCCAAGAATACGCAAGGAAAAAGAGCGTCAAACTAATTTTCACCTCGACAGACTGTCCATCCTCGAACGGATTAAACGAAAGAGTAAACCAAACACTAGTAAACAGGATCCGATGCAAAATTAATTCAAACAAAAAGAAGAAAAACTGGACAAAAATCGCAAAAAAAAGTGTGGAAGAGTACAATAACACCCAGATACAGTGTCACAGGATTTGCTCCGAATTACTTGCTGTACGGGAAAAGAATTGAGATCGTTCCTAAAGGAATAATTGAGAACATGTAGCAGCACACGAGTTAGAATTCGATTTAAATCATGTTGTTGTTTTGCTCCGGAGTACGAAGCTCGTTAGGTAACGTATATTGTAAGAATAAACAA
Organism: Bombus pratorum; assembly: GCA_930367275.1. Classification (NCBI taxonomy): domain Eukaryota; kingdom Metazoa; phylum Arthropoda; class Insecta; order Hymenoptera; family Apidae; genus Bombus; species Bombus pratorum. The sequence goes on along the minus strand of OV883995.1, from coordinate 3,769,176 downwards.
ACTCCGAGCAAAACAACGCCGCCGCTACATGTAACCGTGAAACGAAGGCAAATTTGAATCTTCCGACTTTCCCCCGACTACTATAAATAAACGGACGCGATCGCAACGGATTATTACAAACTGCGATCAACGACTGTACACACACTGTTTTGCGATTAGAACATTGTAGTGAGGAGTTAAATACAACAACGATTTTACCTACCGATCATCTCATTAATTAACCTCCTACAAACAAGACAGACTTAGAAAGAGACAGAGAAGAAGTATTTAAGAACTCAATGAGAAACTTCGAAATTAACAAACAAAAATATGATAAAAAAAGAAGAGAGCATGAATTTAAAATTGGCGATATGGTCTTCACTCACAATAGGAACAAATTAAATAGAAATAAATTAGAGGAAATCCGGAAAGGCCTTTCAAAATTCTGAGAAGGATCTCAAATTCTACGTAGAAAGTGGATAACGGTAATCGTAAATCTGGAGGGAATTTCTTCCATGCGAATAAACTAGTCCTCTATGAAAAGGACAATTAGCGATGCAATTGTCAACGCGAGGAGAGGAGATGTAAACTCCCTAAGAGTTCAAACGCGGATAAACAAAGGAACTTTCTCTATTTAATGGACAGTGTGACATTATTTGTTGTTACGGGCAACCGATTTGCCAAACAGTTGTTTCACAGACGGACGGTTAGAGAAGAAGAAGGAAATAGACACGATCATAAGAGAGAAATTATTATTTAGAGTATTGAAGATTGACAGAGGAAGAGTGGTAGTTTAGGACGTGGAAAATCGATTCTCGATTTTCAGGTAGACCTTGTACAAAGCTTTGTTATTTATTATTATTTATTGTTATTAATTATCACTAATTGTTATTTACCTCTGTATCTTATTTAAGTATTGTTACAATAAACTCGATTTTCAGACTTAAGAATCGATCCCTGAATTATCCGAGAATTGAACATTATATATATTGTTGCCGAGTGCCGTCAAATGACCGTTCATTGTCAAATAAATTATATTGTTGAACACCGCCGATTATTTCTTGGGCGCCTTACACCAAATACCACCTCATGTATGTTATACAAGTCAAATGATATGACCCTAGATTAAAATAATAAAATCAAGAATCCATAAATATGTGGGACGCGGAAAAAAATTAAACGAGTCTGAGAAAAAGCAAATTCTTGAACTAAAACAGCAACAGTTATGAGTAGCAAGAATATCGAAAGTAATAAGAAGAAGTCGTAAAGTAATATACTATTTCTTAAAAAATGTTGAAGATTATGACAAAAAGAAAAGTACTGGTCGGCCGTCATCGTTATCCGATCGTGATAAGCGAGCAATTTTGTATGTAGCTTCCAACTCGCAGTTAACAACGAAACAAATAATGGAAAAATCTAGTGTTAAAGACAGGTTGGTATAGTCAGTTAGCGACAAAAGAAGACAACTTTCCATAGCTGTCATCTGCGTCGCTACCTCAGGAAATTATATTCCTTTGTTATAAATTTTCCCAAGAGTTTGCATGAAAGCTGAACTCCTAAATAGTTTTCTGTCAGGAACAATGATAGCTTGCCACCCAAGTGACTGAATGCAAAGTGAAATTTTCATTCAGTGGCTCAATCTCTTCATTCCTTGTGTGAATCCGAAGCGAGATGATCCGGTTCTGCAATTGTTAGATGGTCACACTAACCTTAAGAAAAATCTACCATTAATATAAAAAGCTAGATAAAACGTAGATATCATTTTAAGTTTTCCTCCATATTGCACTTATAAAATGCAACGTCAGTTTTGGGGTTCATTGAGCACATATTATACCCAAGAAGTCATTCCTTGGCTTCGAAACAACCCAAGACGAATTTTCATACGATGTCAAATATCTAAACTTTTTGGAACAGCGTATTGCAAGACAGTAATATTACAAAATACTGTTACTCAGGTTTTGCTAACTAATTGCGAAGCGTTTACTGATCTTGGTTTTGCTGCAACGGTGACAACAGATAGGCAATAAATTAAGGATAAAGTATGTAATTGTTCAATGGAGAGAGAGAGAGAGAGAGAGAGAGAGAGAGAGAGAGAGAGAGAGAGAGAGAGAGAGAGAGAGAGAGAGAGAGAGAGAGAGAGAGAGAGAGACTAAATAAATAAATAACACATATCTGTCACTAATCCAGTACTTGAGTGAAGTTTTATCCCGTCTCAAAGGTCATTCACAAGTAAGATGTCAGATACAGTTATCTTTGCGATTGATATTATGCCAGTACCGCAAACATTTTGAAAACAACGAAACAATTGTCACGTAAATATGACAGGAAAATAATAATAAAAAAAATGTTGGGTTCTTGAACCAGAGTTCGAGATACTTTTATTCTATAATAAGAGTAACGTTAACACGTTTAAGATTAGACCGTTACCGAAAGACTGAAGCCTCAATCAAGACCCAGCCCTTCTAACCCTGTTCGCTTATCTTATGCCTACCTACCGAATTCATATTCCTTTGTTTTGGGAGTTGGTGTCGTGTGCAAAGCGGTTCAGGTTTCCTGAGTCGGTTGTAGATATTTGTTGACGTTACAGAATCGTGTTACAGAAAAAACTGCGATCATTGCAGTCCCTGAATACAAAAATGAATTAGTTGCTACTATAAAAAAGAGGAAACTTACTTACTCCAAAATTAGTGCAGCCAACGGCTGTCGGATATGAAAAAAAAGTAGGAATTAATGAAGAAAAAAATTTCATTAAATAGTAAATTTAGAGTTGCTAACATCCGTGTACATTGTCAGAAAGACTATGGTGCGGGCCGCTTAGAAGACTGTTGAATATAGTGTACATAATTCAATAAATGGGCATACGTTAACGTTGTTAATTTAGATTAAAGACAATATCGTATAGTCTATACGCTTTTATCCACACCACCGAGTAAAATCGAAAAAAGTAGAGATCTTATTTTATTATTATCTTAAGTATCAAAAGTATTAGATGTTCAATGTAACCTCCATTTTCTTGCAAATAAAGGTCGATTTTTCTTTTGAAGTTTTACCGTATATTTTGCAATTTTATTGGCGTTGGTACGGGTGATGCATCCACTCTCCTTGTATGTTCCCGGATGTGAAAATCGCGAAAATTTAAATCTGGGTGCCAAGTAAGTCACGACATAGATTTTCGGCTGATCCACCGTGCAAAACAAAGTTAAGTGCTCATGAATTGAAGTTACAGAAAGTGGTGCTGTACCGTCTTGTATAAACCGCAGATTTCTACGCATGCAAAGAGGTATCTCGTACAATAACTTGCCTATGCGTATTCTTAAAAATTCCAAGTACACTGCTCCATAATCGGGAAAATAAAATAATTGGACCAACGATTCTATCATTTAAAATTCCTGTTCGAGTATTTGCTAGAAATTATGTTTGGGGATTTGATTCTTAACACGTTTGGATTTTCACTTGTCGAGAAATGTTCATTGTACATATCCACCGTTCCATATTTACTGAATGAGCCCTTGTCCGTAAATAATATCTTCGCAGGAAAGTTACAGTTCGAATAAATTTTGTGAGACATCCATCTGCAAAATTCTCTCTTCTCGGGAAATCTTCCGCACTCAATTTTGAACTTTTCGAAAACTGTACGGGTGTAGCGTTTCTTTCTTCAATGCTATCCATATGGTTGTTAATATCTTCTTCTGCAGCATAACCCATGTTTAGTGCAGTTGGATTTCACAGGTTTTGCATCTAATAATTTTTGGTTGATTCTACATAATATACTTGTTCTTTGTACCCTATTCTATTTTGAGATTTTTCACGTAACGCAAGTGCATATCGGCAAGTGTGTCAGAAGTATGACATTGTATAATAGACGACGAAAAGATGATGATGTACACTATGACCACAATATACACAATATGCAGTACACAATATGCATTACACACGTATTATGCGCACTGCACACAATACACACAATACAACTCGCTCAACAATAATTGCTACATTCGCATGGACTCTGAATAACAAATAAAACGAATCAAAAATAAAAAAGTTTAAAAAAGTGAAAATCAAGGAGGTTGGACAATGTCTACAAAAATTACTTAATTTCCTATACTTAATTACCTATACTAACACTACAATGTAACTACACTGTAACCATTCTTTTTTATTCTTCATATTTTTTCTTTACAATTTGTCTGTGGAGACATTTGGCAGATTATTGTGTTGAGGAAATATTAGGTTGATATGATTACTAGTTCCTACATGCTAAGTTGGTACGACTTCTAACGACGCTCCTTTGCGTTGACCACGTGTTAATTATCTAAGTGTATCCGGTGTGTTCATATGGCTGTACATGGTAGTGAAATACAGAACGTAAAAACTGAATCTGTGTGAATCAATTAAATATCAAACTCCAAAACCTATTTAATAACATATCGTAGCCATTGGAATTTGTAGCATGTGGATAGTCACCTCCATTCAAATACCATTGCAGGCTGACAATCTATAGACACATATCCACACCTTTGAAACCGGCGATATGTACTTAATCATTTATACTGAGATTAGGTGATGTAGGTGCTTCCTCTTTAACCTTGTAGTAGTATAGGCTTCGTAAATTTTTATCGCTATTTGATTCGAATGCATTGCGATTCTATTGCTGTATTTTCGAATTTGTTCGTTCTTAAACAACCACGGGGCGTTTAAGATCGACCGTACTAAGAATAATCGCTTATTCCATTTTCGATATATGGCTTTTAGCTGCTGTTCTCCAGAGTGCAATTCCATATGTCCATACAGACTTTTTTATTGCTTTATACATCCTTCATTTATTACCTATAGTGAGATTAGATGTGCCACTAGTTAGCCAGTACATTTCTCACCGTTTAATTCTTATATGCTCCATTGTTGCTTCTATATGATGTATCCATGAAAGTTTTGAGTCGAAACGTAAACCAAGTTATTTACTTGATTAGATTGTGAAACAATCATTTCATTTAGTGAGGTAGTTGGTGCTCTGTATCTGCGAAGTGTAAAAACGATGTAGTTGTATTTTTCTAGATTTACTTTGATTTCTTGTTAAATTAGTCACTTTTCTATTTTATTAATGTGCTCCTGAAGTGCACCACTTGCTATTTCTAAGTCTGAATACGTAGTTAACAACACAGTGCCATCGGAAAATGTGAATACTTTACTGTTAGTGTGTGTTTGAATATCGGCTATATATGTTGTGTACAACATTTAATTAATTTATGAGTGTATATCCTTAACTTTTACTGTGAAAGTTCAGTTCTACAAATATGACAAAAGTAGATTCTGTGCATTTGTTCAATAGTTGCATGTTTATTCTCGAATCCAAATTGATGATCTGGTATTAGTTTCCTATCTTCTATGATACATTTAACGATCTCCATGATTTTTGCTATTACTGCAAGAAGCGAGATTGGTCTCTAAGAGAAACAGACGCTGGTTGTTGGGGTCCATGCCCGGCTTGGGTATCAGTATTATTTCAGCTATTTTCTAGATACTTGGAAAATATTGTATTCTTAGATTCTGCGTTGTACAGTATCGTGATCATCCTTAATCATTTTCGTCGGCAATTATTTTAGGACTTTCCTATTGATAAGGTCAATACTAGGTAATTCATTTTGCTTTATATTCGAGATGATTCTCCTAACTTCTTTTGTGGTTGTTATGGTACAGAATAGCCATCATCAGCTGCAACAGCATTATCTGTGTTTGTTTGGCTGCTTTCATTTGATATTGTTTGTTTTCGCATGAAAATAATGTTTTGTACATGTCGGAGATGGAAGGACACCGGAGCCTTCCCTTTGGAACTTCGGAAAAATCCCTCAACACCGTAATCTAGATTCTATCATAGGCGTAATTATACAATTGTCGTCATTCGATCCGATTGTATTTACTCGAGATTTGTGATAATGAGCTTGGGCTCGAGGCGACAGCCAGTCGCCGAACGTAGCCGCGGTCACGGGATGAACGCTTTGTCTAGCAAAGGCATGGAATAATTCTATAGCTCTCCTTAAAAGAAATATTTGTGGCGGCACGCGACAGTAAACATTCCAACAGTTTCTGCCCCGTGGCTCGCCACACGCAGACCCTATTCTTCGAGTAAGATGATTGCCAGATGTCGATGTGTCTTCGCAGTACATGTCCAGCTAGCCTGAGGGCCCGCTATAAATCTTAAGATTTAGTTGACTAAAGTTCTTCAAACAAACAGTCTTTGTCCCAACTACGGGAAGATAGGGGAGACCTATTTTTCAACGAACGGCGTCTCCCACTAGCAACTTTCCTTCGAGGGCGGCGAGCATCTTTTTCTGGAGATATGGAGATTGACCAATTAGCAGCAACGCCAATTTCCCTTACTTTCTGAACGAAGGCTACCCTCGACGAATCCGATGATCTCGTGCCCTTAGACACACCCCATGATAGTTTTCCTCTGTGGCATCATCGGGACGGAAATTCATTCTTCCTTGTGGTCCCATCGACGCATAAAGTAACTCCTTACGATCAGTGGATATTACGCGTCCGGCTTAGATTTTGCGAGCACGTTCATCTATCATCCCGTCGACCGCGGATTCGTTATTGAACCTAGGATCATTGTCATTAGTTTCTCGAATATCTAATTACCACGGTTACTTGTTCAGTTCTATGATAATCGTATCTGCACTAGTCAATGTCTTCTCTATTGCATAACGACACGTGTAATCCAAACGAAGCCCCTAACCCTAATTCTAATGTAAACCCGACATACAAATGGTCTACATGCTTCGGCCTGCTCCTGGATCTCCCTTGCCCAGATCGCATTCGCGTTTTTAATTGCTGGAATCAGTTTTATTGGGTTTTCCCCGTTATTTGAGGTCTTCTTGAAAGCTCGTTTCGTAGCTTCCCACAGTGAGTAATTGGTGTCCTCATGGGGTGGAAGTCAGTCTAGATATGTAGCGGCACATGAGTCAGAGGACATTTCAAATCATGTTGTTGTTTTGCCTCGGAATATCAAGACCGTTATATTACAAGTAATGTAAGAACAAATAAACTCCGGGCAAACAATGTCGCCGCTACATGCAACCGTCGAATGAAGACGAGTTTGAATTTTCCGACTCTTCTCCGACCAGTATAAATAAACAGACGCGATCGTGTGCGACACAGTATCGACGAGTTATCTAAGAGTTATCAAGAGTTATCTACCGAGTTATCGACGAGTATCTAGCGAGAATCTATCAAGTATTAATTAGCAATCTTACTCTGCGATTTATACACTGTACGAGCGACTTAGCGAATATAGCCTGTTTACTAACTTATTATTTTTAAATATATTCGACGGTTTCAACAACAAGGAATAACATTTAATAAATCTCACGATTAAGCATCCTCTATACAAGTCCTCTCCACAGATATTTCGAGAATTCCATATCATTGTTATCCTTTATAACATTTTTGATGTTTTTGCTATTTCGCTCAGTACTTTTTTATTTTCCGATATTTCGTGTTTCTGCCAAATCGCTTTTGGTTCCTTCTCATATTTAATTTTTTCAAGAGTTTCATTCGGTATTAATTTGTTTTGTCTGGTTGTTGATTTGCAATTCGTAGTTGCTTCCACTACTTGTGTGAGTTCTGTTAAATACTTGCTCAACATCATCTGGTGTCTTGTTATTACTAGTCGTACATTACAGTTAGTACTGTTTTCCAGTATTTTTTCAAACGTTGCCCAATTAATGGTTTTATTGCAGAGTGATGTTGACTTATTGTAAAAGACTCGTTTGTTGTTATATTCAATTATTATTGGAGTATGGTCAGAGGCGAGTCTTAGTCATGTATTCTTTTTTGTAGCCCACTAACGCTCCATGCTCTTATCTTTAATATATCTATTAATTTATTTATACATAGTGTGTTGGTGATACGTTGTAGCATGGCCGATATTTATTGCGCTTTTTGCCTTAATAGCGAATTCTGTTTAATTCTGTTAATTCTATGTTTTTTTATAGATTGTCTCAAATAGCTCTTTAAATTCTGTTTGGATTCATTGGTATCATCAGTTGCATTTGCATGGCTTCGACTATCAAATTCGTGTACTTTGCTATGACTATTGTTTTTTATTATATCTGTTCGTACAGTTGCATTAATTTGCTATAGCAATATGAGATTGATTTTCGATAGAGTATCTATCTCTAAGTTATCGATAAAGTTTTCTTTGTAGCTGTTCTGTTACTTTGCAGCCTTTACGACTTGCTGTTGCAGTTACAATCGTAGTATTTTACATTCTTTATTTCACCTTGTTATAGACAGCCTGTAGATAAGTGATTCTCGATACATTTAACACTTAAATTAATCAGGAACAGTCAGAATATCTAAGAAGTTCTTTTAAAAATAAGGGTATGGTATTTAGAAGGCGAAAGGCTGTTTACTAGATGCGTTTAGAAAACGCTTACTCCTATTTTGTACATTATTCAAACTCTATGTAGCTAGATTTATTTACATTTCGAATTATCATATAATTATTTCTTTCTCTGTCTGCCTCTCACTGCTACAGCACGAAGTGACGGCTTTGCTTTAGTTGTTGCCCCACTAAGCACGGAGGCGCGATTACAATGATGTTATGTTTCTGATATTTGAGATTATCGGGATGAACTAATTTTTTCAGATTTCAACACTGAAATAATTATAGAGTAATAAATTGTAAATTTGCGATTAGCTTAAATAAAAATGTCTTGCAATGCAAAACAATTATAATGAAACGCCTAAGTAATTCACAATAATGTAAAAGAAAAAATATCGATGGTACATTATTTGTGTTCTGATACATTTCACATGTGTATTTGTAATTAGAAGCGAATAATAATAAAACTGTTAAGGAATAATAAATTAATGCTTTATTATCACACAATATCGATACATATATATTACACACTGAAGACCTCGATAACCTTCTTACACGCACGCTTGTTGTCAAACAGACTATTCTAGAAGCTTCTAACTTCTAACAACAGTCTCCTGTCTCAACTAAGACCTGGACGTCCTCTGACGCTTACACACACACTCCCATGTACAGTGTAAATGTATCATTTCCCTAACAAAAACAAGCCAATCTGTAATTTCCTGTTGCTTAGTAAAGAGCACTCTACTTTTTCATTAAATGTAAATATATGTCGGGTTCACATTATGATTAGGGTTAGGGGTGTGAAATGAATCCTCACTTGGATTACACACTGTTGCTATGTAATGGAGAAGACATTGACTAGTGCAAATAGGCGTATTACAGAATTTGACAAGTAACCGTGGTAATTAGATATTCGAGAAGCTAATGACAATGATTCTAAGTCCAATAACGAATCCGCGGTCAACGGGGTAACAGAATGCGCTTTCTTCCAAAGCCCAAGTCGTACTCGACTTGCTTGGCTACGGTGCAAGTATTAAACTAACTCTTAAACTAAACTAACTCTTTGTTAAAACGTGGAATATCCACCAAGCGTAAAGACGATAAGTCACTCGCTAATACGACCTCACGAGAGAGGATGACATTCCGTCGCGATGATGCTGCAGAGGAAAACTATGATGGGGTGTGTCTAAGGACACGACATCATCGGATTCGTCGAGGATAGCCTTCGTTCACAAAGTGAGGGAAACTGACGTTGCTGTTAATTGGTCAATTTCCATGTTGGTGGCTAGAAAAGGATGCTAGCCGTCCTTGAGGGAAGGTTGCTAGCGGGAAGCGTCGTTCGTTGAAAAATAGATCTCCCCTATTTTCCCGTAGTTGGGACAAAGACTGTTTGTCTGTTTGAAGGACTTTAGGTTACTAAATCTTAATGTTTATAACGGCCCTTGGGCTAGGTGAACACGTACTGTGGAGACGCGTCGGCATCTGGTAACCATCATACCCGAAGAATAGGGTCTGCGTGTGGCGAGCCACGGGACAGAAACCGTTGGAATGTTTACTGTTGCGTGCCGCTACAAATATTTCTTTTAAGGAGAGCTATAGAATTACTCCATACCTTTGTTAGACAAAGCGTTCATCCCGTGACCGCGGCCTCATCCGGCGACTGATTGTTGCCTCGAGCCCAAGCTCATTATCACAAATCTCAAACAAATACAATTAGATAGAATGACGACAATTGTTTAATTATGGCTATGGTAGTCTTTAGATTATAATTTTACGGATTTTCCCGAAGTTGCAAAAGGGAAGACTCCGGTGTCCTTTCATCTCCGACATATAGATATAAACACATTGTGAATAAAGCAAGTTTAATAATTAATATAACTTTGATATCCTTTTCTCGGAGAGGGAGACATTTGAGACGCATGGTTCCTTTGAGTCTACTAATCCTCGTAATGAGTAAAATACGTAGCAATAAAAAAAAATTTGACCTTGAAAATCATACTCAGGCTCCATTATGCACGAACTTTTTTTACAAATCTCTACTGATCCAGAGAGGTAGAATTATGCTACGGTAGAACTACCGTAGGCTTTTTTTTACATTCTACACTTACTTTTTATATACTTTGTACATAACTCTCACACTACGCCTTATATGTCACTAAAGAAAAAAATACATGAATTTTATTATTCGTATTTGGAAGCTATATGTAACTGATAATGTGTCATTAGAGACAGGGTTCTAGAAATTGACAAGCATAAATCCGTGATAATTAAGGAGATATTACTGCAGGCAATGATATTATTTCGTATTCATTATTATGTTTTAACTTTAAATGGCATTGCAAATTACCTGTCATACATATTTACATACTGTACATATATTGTACGCGCACTTTCTATGAAATTTGAATCTTTATATGTAACAAAAAATTCTCGACTCTTTCTTTATATTGCATAAAAATCACATTTAACCAAAAATAATGTTCTCGATTCATGTATTTAGTCTATATAGAGATATTTTCAAGAACCATGATCTATCTTTGTCATTTTATGTTTCTAAAAAGTACACAATAATACACAACTTGCAACCAATTTTATAAAGTACTATAGAATTTTTCAAACTGTTTTTTGCGAAAATCGCTAAAGATCAGTATACAATATTCATGCAATAAGCCATCGATATATAAGCTCTGCATGCATTATACCGTGCGATATATTTTATGATACACGCAAGCGTGTCATTCATCTATATGTTCATTGTACTTATTTCTGCTATAGCTTTAGCTTACCACGTATAATAACCTATTTTCATTATCAGATTGTTGCATGTCTTTCTTCTACTTGTAATCTTTCAAAAAAATTTTCCCTAAAGTATATTTTGAATAGAAGAAAAAATAGTAGTCGAAAATTGATTTTGGAATTATAAGACATTCCTTTACTAAAATCGCAATATAATTGCAAAATAAACATTTATGCACGTGAGATGAAAATTCCTTGAGTGTAAATACAGTTTTTTATGCAGTATACAAATATTATCAATCTTGAAATGAAAACTCAGTATCAAACGAAATATATTGAATTAACAATTTTTATAATAAAATCTATATCTATATGTTCCGGAATAAAGATCATATTTAATCACACAGTCTTGCCTGAGCAGCCGAGCTAAGTGGACGTGTAAAACAGTGCTTCAGAAAAGTGCGGCAAGTGGGGAAGAGAAAACTACGAACGGCTACGCCCATAGCCAAATGGTGGAAACCCGTGTCTTCTATTAAGAAGACTACAAGAAAAACTAACATGCAAAAACACATCGCACCTATAAAAATTAATAGCAAAGACGAAACATACTATATAAATAAAACAATTAACATTTCAAAACCAAGCCAACCAACAAATGAAGAACAGGACTGCTCAGCTACAATAGAAGTTGATATGGAAACCAACAAAGAAATAACCCAACAGGACGAAAGCTGCAAGGTGGCGAGTTATAACAAAAAAAGAAAAATGACTGGAAAACCAGACATAAGAAAAGCAGCGATGGCTGCAAGAATTATCGCTAAGAAACTCCTTCAGCTCACTGACGGAAGAAGTAGACGACGACCCAACAACCAAACACACAACTAAATCAACACACATCACAAAACCACCACCAATATTTGTCGAGGCGCAAATAATAGATCCACTTATTGATCAATTAAACAATACAGTTGGAAAGGACAACTACACAATAAAACAAACAAAATTACAACAAGTAAAAACCCAAATAAACACCCCAGAAAACTACAGGAAAGTGATAAAAGAACTAAGGGAAAAAAACGCTATATACCACACGTACCAGCTCAAAACGGAAAGGAGCTACAAAATAGTTATAAGAGGACTACACCCAAAAATTAACACAGAAAAACTAAGCGACGAACTAGAAAAAATCGGCCACAAAACAAGAACAATAAATAATATGACAAGGTACGATACAAAACAGCCATTACCACTATTCTTAATAGGATTAGAACCCAGAACCAACAACAAAGAAATCTATGAAATCAGAAAAATCCTAAACACAATAGTAACAGTGGAACCACCACGCTACAAAAAAGATATTCCACAATGCATGCGGTGCCAACAATACGGCCATACAAAAAATTATTGCACTAGAAGCCCGGCATGTGTAAAATGTGCAAAGAACCACTTAACAATACACTGCCCATATACAGGGAAAATAGAAGAAGTTAGATGTTACAATTGTAACGGAAACCACCCAGCCAGCTATAAAGGATGCGAAATCAGGAAACAACTACAACGTAAACTGTTTCCACCACTCCGCAATAGAACAGTCGACAACTACCAACTACAACAAAGTACAACAGACAACGAAGCAACGGCGAAAGCATAAAAGGAAATAAAAGATATAAGCAGAAACACAGAACCCCAAGGAAACCGAAGCTACGCGCAAGCAACACAAAACATTACACAAGTAACGCCCATAAACATTCAAAGACAAAGCAACAACACCGAAGACGCTACGGAAATCAAAGAATTACTAAAACAATCAATCAAAAACACAGAAGTACTCACAAAAATGATAAGCGAACAAAACGCAGTCCTCAGACAGCAAATACAACAAATCACTACCATGCTACAACTGCTTACAAACATGCTAAGCAAAAAATAGAAACGGACACGCTTAAAATAGCAGCTTGGAACTCTAACGGCCTACAACAAAGGGCTCTAGAAACTAAAACATTCCTGTACAATAACAACATCGACATACTACTCGTATTAGAAACACACTTCACTATAAAAAGTTACCTAAAAATGCCGTACTACACCATATATGACACCAAGCATCCATCAGGAAAAGCACACGGAGGGACCGCAGTATAATAAAAAACGACATTAAAAACCACCTACACAGCCAGGTTAGTAAGGAACATATACAAGCAACCACCGTTACTGTACAAACTAGCAGCAACCACCTACAGTTGTCAGCAGTATATGTACCGCCGCGACACAAAATTACACCGCAAAAGTGGGAAGAGTACTTTAAACATTTAGGTGATAAGTATATCGCAGCTGGAGACTACAACTCAAAGCACACACTATGGGGATCAAGAATAACTACACCACGAGGTAGAACCTTGGAAAACTACATTAGAAACAATAACCTCAATATATTATCCACGGGAAGACCGACATACTGGCCGACAGACCTGAGCAAAATACCTGACCTACTTGATTTTGCAGTTATAAAGAGACTAAACGCAAATAAATTAAACATAGCATCCAGCCTTGAGTTTACCTCCGATCATACACATATAATAATTACATACAGAAACAAGCCAATACTTTACAGCAATTCAGAGACAGTATGCAATAAAACCATCAAATGGCAAACATTTAAAGAAATAATCGAGAGCAAAATTAACTGCAACATCCCATTGAAAACACTTGAACACATCGATGAAGCAGTAACAATACTTACAGAAACTATTCAAGAAGCAGCATGGGCAACCACTATACAAGAATCAGCCAATAGACAACCAAAAATAATTCCGCCAGACATCCTCGAAAAAATTAGAGAAAAAAGAAAAGCTAAAGCAAAATGGCAAAAACATAGAACAAAAGAAAACAAAAGATTCCTAAGCAAACTTGCAAAGGAAATAAAAAACAAGATAAAAGAACACAACAACAACGAGTTCACAAAGTTCATAGAGTCACTATCTGCACACGAGAACTACAACTACTCCCTATGGAAAGCCACAAAAAAAAAAAAAAAAAAAATAAAGAAGACAATAAAACTGGTCCCAGCAATCAGAAGAGCAGATAACACATGGGCAACAAGCAACGAAGAGCAAACTGAAGAATTCTCCAACCACCTATGCAACACATTTACACATAATATCAACAACAGCAACCACAATAGTCATACGGACGAGGATGCGCTAACCACCTGTACATCAACTGACAAACACTCCACCATACCTAAAACAACAGCACAAGAAATTAGAAACATAATCGAGAAAACAAAAAATAACAAAGCACCAGGAATCAACCTAATCAATGGCAAAATCTTGAAAAACATTCCGCCAAAAGCGATAAGACAAATCACAATAATATTTAACGCAATATTAAGAATTCAATACTTTCCTAAAATTTGGAAACTGGCACAGATTATAATGTTACCTAAACCAGGCAAAGACCCACATCAAACTACATCATACAGACCAATTTCATTACTTCCTGTGTTCTCTAAAATACTAGAGAAAGTAATTTACGATCGCATAAAACCAATAATAGAGAAGGAAAAATTAATACCGGATCACCAATTCGGATTCAGAAACAAACACTCCACTATAGAGCCAATGCACAAACTGGTCAATGAAATAATAGTAGCACTAGAAAACAAGCAATAATATACAGCCCCCTTTATGGACGTAGAGAAAGCATTCGACAAAATAAACCATGAAAGCCTTCTGCAAACAATCAGGAAACATCTCCCGGAGCACATATACCAATTAATAAAATCCTACATAAGCAGCAGAACCTTCGTAATAAAAATCAAGGACACATACTCCGAAGTCAAAGACATCAAGGCAGGGGTTCCGCAAGGAAGCTTCTTAGGGACTATATTATACACACAATACACCGTCAACATACCAACAACTACCAATAGCAAAATACTAACATTCGCGGACGACACAGCGGTACTAGTCAGGCACACTAATCCTGTAACAGCAGTCACATTACTACAAGCGCTGGCAGCGGAAACGATCAACACATCAAGCATAGAAAGAAGACTAAAAAGGAAACACCCAACAGATCTCACAAAGGATATAACCTAACAAACACGAAGATGGTAACCCGCTGGGGGTAGCTACCCACATGATAATCAAACAGCCAAACAATTCTACCAAATGTCCAAATCGGACAAATTGTGAATGTAAACAACTGAGTAAAAAAAAAGAAACATAAATACGAAAGGTACTGCTGGTGTCATGAAATTGTGAAAAGAACTAAAGCATGTGATTAGCGTGATCTACGTTAGCATAGCTTATAGCAATACGAATCTAAATTAAGATAAGATAAAGCAAAAAATTTACAGGTAAGAATAAATTATACTTAAACGTTGTTTTTTAAACAATTCTTAAATAAATGTCGGACATAGCTCTACTTTTAGATATCAAGAAACGATGCAAGTAATAGATAGCTTAGTATGATTTTTTTATTTAATTTTTATCTCATATGTCGGAGATGAAAGGAAAACCGGAGCCTTCCCTTTGCAATTTTGGGAAAGTCCTCTAATGCTTTTGCCTAGATTTTATCATAGCCGTAATTAAGCAATTGTCGTCATTCAATCCGATTGTATTTGTTCGAGATTTGTGATATTGAGCTTGGGTTCGATGCGACAACCAATCGCCGAACGTATCCGCAGTCACGGGATAAACGTTTTGTCTAACAAAAGTATGGGGTAATAGTATTGCTCTCCTTAAAAAGAAATAGTTGTAGCGGCACTCGACAGTAAACATTCCAACGGTTTCTGTCCCGTGGCTCGCCACACAGAGACCCTATTCTTCGGGCAAGACAATCACCAGATGTCAACATATCTCCACAGTACATGTTCAGCTAGCCCGAGGACCCGTTGTAAATCTTAAGATTTAGTTAACTAAAGTCCTTCAAACAGACAAACAGTCTTTGTCCCAACTACGGGGAGATAGGGGAGATCTATTTTTCAACGAACGACGCTTCCCGCTAGCAACCTTCCCTCAAGGACGGCTAGCATCCTTTTCTAGCCATCAACATGGAAATTGACCAATTAACAGCTACGTCAGTTTCCCTCACTTTCTGAACGAAGGCTATCCTTGACGAATCCGATGATCTCGTGTCCTTAGACACACCCCATCATAGTTTTCCTCTGCAGCATCATCGCGACGGAACGTCATTCTCTCTCGTGAGGTCGTATTAGCGAGTGACTTATCGTTAATTAAAAGTTAGTTTAGTTATACTTCCACCGTAGCCAAACAAGTCGAGTACGATTTGGGCTTTGGAAGAAAACGCATCCTGTTATCCCGTTGACCGCGGATTCGTTATTGGACCTAGGATCATGGCTGTTTTCTTTTCTCTTAGTTATCACAATGCTAGGTGTTATCGACATATCCGATTTCAGCGGATGCCTACCTCTTGGGTGGTAGTTACACTTGCCTCTTGGGTGGTCGTTACACTCCCCCCTTCATAGAGTGAACTTAGTCCTCTAAGTTCTTGCGTTTCTTTAGAATCGATGGATGGAATTTGGCCTTGTGCGGTGTTGATAATTCAAAGCTTACTCTTGATTTCTTTTCTGTTCCAGGTTGCATAGGTGATATCGGAGCGTAAATGTTTATAGGGTGTGACGGAGGGTGTTGCAGTACTAATGTTGGGTGTATTACTAACGATATTTTTCTTAATTTTGCAGCTAAATACGTGAATACATAATTTTGACAGTCCTATCTTATTGAGCAGATACAAGCATGTGAGTCCAATGGATATATGTCCTATTACCTGCAACGTAGTGAGACTCCAAGTTTTAATTCGTGTTATTCTGTGGGAAAAAGTTAATTGATTTGCTCTATTTTCTATTCGATTCAGGGTATCAGTGTAACCGTTTAGGTTGCTCATTACTTTAGGAGTCTTTTCTAAGGTATCAAGCATTGAGGATCAATCTACGTTATTAGTTATATTTATAGTTTTGATCTTAATATCGTAAGAAATGCTCTTGGGATTGCCACTGATTCTCATATGGTTGTCTCCATACAATATATCTACAGTTATTTTAGTTTTCAACAGAGAGGGTTGCTTCAGTTTGACAATTTGATGTCCTTCTTTAGAGAATATATTGAGTTCTATTGGTTTTCCTGGTATAGCTATGTAGTGATTTTCGTTTTTGAGTGGTATAAAAGTTATTTCTACGATCTTGTAAACTGTGAATTTACAAAATCTCATGGTATTGTCTACACTAATTATTTCAGATGCGCAATCGTGTTTTGAACGTCTATCATGTATGGGTTGAGTTTCTTTGCAAATATACAATTCGTGTTTGATTCCACATTGTTTGTCCAGATACATCTGATCTACATTCATATAAGTTAATCCTGAGGTGAAAAATATCGGACGTTCGACTAATGGGGCGAGAAATGCTCCGTTCTTTTGAGTCGGTATGGGGTATACCTGTTCTATTTCCCATTCTGAGTCAATTATCGTTGGAATTGAAATTTTAGATAAGATCTTTTCGTTTTGGAACAACAGTGTGAGTGTAGAGACGTCTAAAATGTTTTGGAAATTATGTTCTTCTGGTGAAAATCCTTTATTCGTAATGTGATTTCCTAAAGCTTTAGCGTATTGTTCTAAGAAAGTGTGATGATCCATGATCTGGGGGCTAATAATTCCTTGTTTTCCTAGTAAAACTAAATTGAATATTTCATCGAGTTGAAAGTGTAGATCTGACAAAGCGCTCTCCATAGAAATAATCTTGACTACTAGAAGTCCTTGCTTATTTACTTGATTTATTTCATTTTGTATATCCGCGTTTACTTTTTCAAATTGTTTTAAGCTGTCGGTGTTTAGGATTTTCCTATTTAGAGCAGTTTGGTTAGCTACAATGGTTTTTAGTTCGTTTCCTTCACTAAATAGTTTGTCGATATTCCGATTTATCAATTGTAAATCGTCAGAATCTAAGATTCCGAAAAGTGTTTTGCCAATTGAACCTATAGCGTCTATTAATCCTCTCTTAACTCTACAATGAGTTAATAATCTTAAATGGTATTACGGGAATTTCTTTCGCGCGGATTCTGACAAGTTTCTGTTTTTGACATGCTACACAATTTTTTTATAAATTCCTCTACTTTTGAGAACAAACGTGGGATTTTAAATCGTTTTTTTATTTTTGCGTAAGTTTTCTGTATACCTAAGTGTCCTGAAATGTCGTTATGGTTTTCTTTTATAATCGCGTCAACTGGTTCGTTTGTTAGAATTTGAATTGGGTCGTATGCAAAGATTATTTCTTCTATCTTGTCGTTAACATACATCAAAAATGTTTTTATTCGTGCCTTTTCGATTTCATCGAAGCTTTTGTCTCCTATACCTAACTTTTTATGTTTTGTAGCTGATTCTACGATCTTCTTTAATCTTCTTTAATCTTCTTTAAAGATTTCTCTTTGTCGTAGGGCTCTAAAGTTTCTTTTGTTACTTGGAAGAAGGATTTTCGGTTGGGGACTATCTTTAGTAGTTCAGGAAGTGTGTCGGTCTCTTGTTCCCATTTGTCATACTCGTCAAGGAGATTGTCTTCAGTCGTCAAATTGTTGATAGTTTGTCTCGAGAGTGCGTCAGCAGCCGTATTATCTTTTCCTTTGTGGTATTGTATTTCGTAATCGTATTCTTCTAACTTTAATCTCTATCTAATTAGTCGTGATAAGGGGTCTTTGTAGTTTTTAAGCTAAGTTAAATCTTGATGGTCGGTTCTTATGAGAAAATGTCTTCCTAACAAATATTGTCTCAAACGTTTTACTGCCCATTCGATTGCAAGGAGTTCTTTTTCAGTGGTTGAGTAATTTCTTTTGGGAGGATTTAGTGTTCTGGAGATGCAGCAACAAGGATGGTCGTTTTGCGAAAGAACAGCGCCTATTCCTTCGTTAGAGGCGTCGGTTGTTAATGTAAATATTTCATTAAAGTTGGGATATGTCATTACCGGGGCTTTGCATAATGCGTCTTTAAGAGTTTGAAAACTATCTTGTTGTTTATCTGTCCAATGAAAGGGTGTACCTTTCTTTGTCAGGTCGGTTAGAGGTTTGGCTATCTTTGAAAAGTTACGTATGAATTTCCTGTAATATCCTGCTAATCCTAAGAATGATTTTACGCCGGTGGAGTTTTTGGGAATTTTGAATTCTCTGACTGCTTCTATCTTTTTTGGGTTTGGTTTTATTCCTTCGTGTGTGATAATGTGTCCAAGGTATTCTAATTCTGGTTTTAAGAATTAACATTTGTCTGGTTGAATCATTAGTCCTAGTTCTTTTAATCTTTGTAATACAATTGCAAGGTTGTCGTTATGTTGTTGAATCGTGTTTCCGAATATTATGATGTCGTCTAAATAAACGAAGCAATATTGATTTAATAAACCGCAAAGTGCTGTGTCCATCATGCGTTGGAATGTAGCTGGGGCGTTTTTTAATCCAAATGGCATTCGATTGTATTGAAAGTGTTCCTGAGGGGTGCTAAAAGCTGTGTATTTTTTTTTTATGTTACGTCCATTGGTATTTGATGAAACCCAGAGGAGAGGTCTAGTGCGGAGAAGAATTTCGCATTTCCTAACTGTGAGAGTATATCGTCAATGTTTGGCAAAGGGTACGGGTCTTGATCAGTTAATTCGTTTAATTTACGGAAATTTATCACTATGCGCCACTTTTGTTTTCCGGAGGCGTCTAATTTCTTGGGGACTACCCATACTGGACTATTGTACGGCGAGTCTGATTCTTCGATTATGTTTTTGTTTAACATTTCTTTGATTTGTTTTTCGATTTCTAATTAGTGTACCTCGGGTGGTCTGTAAGATTTTGTATTTATGATTTTGTTTTCTTTCAACGTGATGATGTGTTTTGTTAAATTGGTGCATGGTAAAGTGTCTGTGTCTAGGTTGAATACGTCAATGTAGTGTAAGAGGATTTTTTCGATAGGAATGCGGAAATTGTTTCCAATATGGCTCGTTCTAATTATGTTTCTGAATTTTTGAATTTGTTCGAGATCAACATCATTAGAGAGGTCGTTAGAAATTGGTATTGGTTGCTTACCAGTATTGCAGAAGCATACTTGCGTCGGTCTCTTGTCCAGATAAATTGTTTCGACTTTGGTTTGTCCTGGAGAAATTACCTGTGGTGGCAGAAATGGGATTACATGATTTTGTATTGATAGTTTTCTAGCATTGGCAACCCTATGATTCCGTCTTCGATTAGTGGGAAGTCGTCAGGTACTATGTAGAATTTGTTTCTTTTGTCACAGATTCTAATATAAACGTATTCGTCTGTCTCGTATTTGTCATTGCCCATAAAGAATATTTTCTTGTCGTCTTTTAATGGGGTGGAAATGATTCTTGAGCGTTTGACTATGTTTATTCCGGTACCAGTGTCTATTAAATATCGCTTTAGTCCAAGTTTTGATCCGATGGTAATTGCGAGGATTCTTTCAGTGATGGCGTTAATTCGTATCGTTGGTCCTCTTCCACTTCTTCCTCGAGATTCATATCCTTATCGTCCGTCTTTATATGGTAATTTCTCGGAGGTGGTAAGTTTCTCTGGCTGGCTGACGGAAAATTTCGCTGTTGGGTACAAGCGTTGGCTAAATATCCCGTTTGATTACATTTGAAACATTTGGACGGTGGTCGTTCCATTATGGCTTTTCTTTCCGTAGGTAGATTTATTGGCTTTGATAGTGCTGCGGTGTCGATTGTGATGTTTCTTCTTGCATTAGGTGTTTCTTGAAATCGGGGGTTGGATCTCGCAATTGGTTGATTCGTTGCTCTTCCTCTTACTATATTTTTGTTGCGTTCGATTTCCCCCATGAGTAACTCCGCCTCGAAAGCTGTATCTTGTGCTTCCTGGAGATTCTTCGGTCTTGTAGCCGATGTGCGTATTTCTATATCGGGTTTCAGGTTTAGAACAAAGATTTTGGTGGCTCGTTCGGTTTCAAAATCTATGGCAACTGCTCGACGTATTGGATCGCGAATTTCATGTTGAAGTACATATATTAGTTCGATGAGGTTGTGTCGAAACCTCTTCACATAACTGTGTACCGATTCGTTAAAGTTTTGTCGCGTACGTTGCAATTTATCGCGGGCTCCATTAGATGTAATGCTTACGGATACAAATTTTCTGAGGCTTTCGAACAGATCTTCATAACTCTCGATTTCCATGTGGCGAATACTGCGTTCCGCCTCTCCGATGATTCCTTGTGTCAAAATTAAGCGTGATAATACGTGTTTTTCACGACACTCGGCCCGAGCTCCTGTTACCCGTTTAATAAACCCTTCTACTCCTATATCATCTTGTCCATTGAGTGTAGGAATGAAGTCTAGACAGGTTTTTGCATTGTACACGGAATTGTCATAACTCACCGCGTCTTTTTCACTGTCTACATTGTCTATTTTATTAGGTTTTGCTTCGGTTTTTTTAGGAACAGGTGATCGTTTTTTCTGAACGATGCTGGTACTAGCGTCTTCGGTAAAAATGGAATTGAACTCAGACGTGGTAACTGACTGAACTCTTACTTGTAGTTCAGCGATGTTCTTACCTAAGAGTTCGACTTCTTTAACGCGTTGTTGACTCTCGTTGTGTAGTTGGTTACGCAAGTCATGTATAGCGTCTAGTATGGTCCGAAGATCCACACCAAAAGATGTGTCTTCCGATTTCTTACTCATAGTGGTTATTATACTGTCGTCAGAGTCTGTACTATTGAAACTGTCGCGACGAGTACGATAGTATTTAAAAGAATCCAGTTTTCTTTTTACCTGGGTATTCTTCTTTTCGTGAATGTTGCTCTGACCAGTTTCAGTTTTGGTGATGACCGTAGGCCGCTTTCCGTACAAGTCGTTTTCACGGAAAGTGAGCTGATCTTATGCAGAGGTCCGCTTGATCCTTCAATCTTCAGTGATGCGCGTACGCCGAAATCGTAATTTCGTTTACAGTGGACCGAATGGATCCTGGCAGGATCGCCAAAAATGTCACCTAGTAAAAGAACAAGGTTTTACAAGTAGGAGAATGAGCAATAGCTCATTCATATGCTTTATTAAATGCAGATTACAGACTGAGGTTACTGACTAAAGGACCGGGGTTTTTATTTCTTTATTATGACTCATATCTTATGGGTGGGGATCTGGCTGTTGTCTTTTCTCTTAGTTATCACAATGCTAGGTGTTATCGACATATCCGATATCAGCGGATGCCTACCTCTTGGGTGGTCGTTACACTTGCCTCTTGGGTGGTCGTTACAGGAGCTTCGGGCACTGGCGCTCAAAAGAAGATAGACCCGCTTGAGAGTATGGACCCGGAAGAGGACTCGACCGAGCAGGCGACCTCAAACGAGCTAGGAACCGCCGAGAATGACGCGTGGGACCAGTGGCGATCCCAGCTGATCAACGAGGGAGGCGAACATCGAGGCGCAGAGGCGGTCCACCCAAACTGGGAGATATGGAGAATCCGTCGCGGCCGTTCACCTACAGGATGACCCAGGTGTTCACTGTACACGGCGTGTTCGGCGAGTACCTGACAAAAATCGGACGGGAGAGGACAGACATTTGTCACCAACACGGGGAGGGCAAGGACACAGCGCAGCACACGCTGGTGCTCTGTCCGGCGTTGGAGCTGCCCCGCTACACTCTGCGGCACGCCATAGGAGAAAGACTGAGCCCCTCGGCGATTGTAGAAGCGATGTTGAGAGGGTCACAGGAATACGAGGCCGTCCGCCTCTTCTGCGAGCGAGTTATGCTCGCATAGGAGCGAGCAGAAAGGGAGAGAAAGAAAAACTCTCACCCTTGTAGGATAAGACGATAGAGGAGGATGGCAGTCAGGCGACCTAGAGCCGCTCCATCGCCGTCCCAACGGACCACGACTAGAACGAGCAATAGCTCTAGGGGCAATGCTCCCCCAACGCCAAATTCAATGGTTAGGAATTATTAGGATTGGCTCGAAGAAGAGGACGCGGGAAGGGGGTGCAGCAGAAGTTAATTCATAAGAGGATCCTGGAGCACTCCTGTCATACGCGTAGGATGGTCATCGTGGAGTTCCCTCTACCAAGCGTCAGGATGACAACCGTGGAGTTTTAGTCGGTAGGAGTCCGACGCTACTCTGCTGTTGCGCGGTTATTAGAACAGCGGAGTGTCCATGAAGATTTCTCCACGTCCAAAAAAAAAGAAAAAAAAAACTTATGCATCCTCCAAATAGTAGGTAAACGTAGCCACTGTGAGTTTTTCTCGCAACACTGCATCCAGCTCAATCAGCAACAGCGTATCCTTCGATTTATTCCATTTGAAGTCTCCACCGAGCTTTAATTTGAGATCCTTAGTACCCATCAAGTATCGCACTATCCTCTTAGCTTCTGTCCAGTCGGATTATGTCGGATTCTTATTGAACTGACTAAGTATCGTGACACTAGCAGATATATCGAGTCGTGTGATAGTTGCTATGTACAGCAAAGCTCCGATAAATTGCTGATACTGTTCCATCATCTCGGTTGGTTTCTCGCCACATCTAGCTTTAATATAACCCGGATACAGTGGTGTCTTAGGAATATTAGGAATCTTAGGAATTTAGGAATCTTTATACCTGCATTATGTAAATAACTCCTCCGATTGTTGTTGACGTATTCCCTTCCTCGATCCGATCTTATTACTTTAGGTATCTTGTTTAATTGAGTTTTCGTTAGTTGTACAAATTCTTTAACGCATTTCGTGTTTTCATCGGAGCTGGATAGGTCGTAATAGGTACTGAAGGTACACTCGAATATTTACGTTTATTAGACTCTATCAATTAACAACAATTAATGCTTAACAACGTTTGACGCTTAACGACGATCAATAACAGTAACGATTAACCAAACGCTCAAGAGTAGACGATTCGTTTCTCTTCACCAATCGCACTTCGCGGCTCGGGGCAGAATGAATCTTTTTGGTTCAAACCCGCACAGATTCTTTCCTTTGTTGCCCCTCGATATCCCCACTACGTACGTATTTGTTAGACGTCCGCGACCGTTGCCGCGTATGCATTCTACCGAATATTCGGCGAAAGAACCGTAGGGATATCGATGGTACATTAGGCCTGTCGGCCTTACGCTTTGAAGGTATAGCGCTTTGTGCCGCGAAGCCGCTGGAAATTTCCGTGGTCGAGTGCCGCCACAGTACCCCCTTACCAGTGACACCGTTTAAAAAGAAATAGATCGTCGTCATTTTTTTACAAATGTCGAGGGTAATTCCGCATCCGGTGACTTTTAATGCCTAGCCGACACCTGCCCGAAACCAATCGGGGAATCGGACTGGCTGATTTCTTCGTTCGTTCGGTTGTCGCTGCTTAAACCGCTTTCATCGCGGACGTTCGTTTGATCGGCGTCTTGTTCGTACCGAGGCCTCAGCGGAATCAATACGTTACGGGTCTCGGCGGTTCTTTGTTCGAGGCCCTCCGGTACGATGAAGGCGGGCTTTAAGCGGTCTATGGAGACCGTCATGTCGCGATTATTTATTTTTAGCTTGTAATTCTTTTACTCTCTTTGGATCACCTTAAACGGCCCATCGTAAGGCCGCTGTAAAGTGCCTCCGATCGCGTCGTGGGGCAAGGAAACGTACGGCGAAGATTCTAACTCGCGAAAAACAAAAATTTCCTTTTCGCCGTGTCGCGTCACCGGGTGTGACCTGATTTTTCCCATCTGTTCTTTTAGCCGGTTCGCGTATTCCGGATTGGCCCGTTGATACGTCGGTAAGAAAAATTCTGCCGGCAATCGTATGCCGGTGCCGTAAATCATTTCGGCCGCCGTTGCGTTGAGGTTTTCCTTGATAGCGGTTCGAATGCCTAACAGAACGCTCGGCAAAATTTCGACCCAGTTGCTCGTGTCGTGACACTTAATCGCCGCCTTGAGTTGTCGATGTAGGCGCTCAACCATCCCATTGGACGCGGGATGATAGGCCGTCGTGCGCAGATGTTTGACGCCGAGCAACCTGCATAATTCCTGGAATAAGCGCGATTCGAATTGAAGGCCTGGATCGGTCGTAAATTTCAAGGATACGCCAAAACGACATATCCAGGTCGAAAGGAAAGCCGAAGCAACGGTTGGCGCTTCCATGTCGGCGATAGGAATGGCTTCGGGCCAGCGCGAAAAACGGTCGATACACGTTAGATAATACCGGTATCCCTACGAACATTGCATGGCGATAATGTCTAAGTGTATATGCTCGAACCGGCCTGCTAACGCTCCGAACGTTCCGACGGGTGAAGATACGTGCCTGGTAACTTTATTGCGCTGACAGGGTATGCATTGTGACGTCCACGTTCGGCAATCTTTATTTATGGACGGCCAGATAATGCGCGTCGTCACCTATTTTTGCGTAGCACGCATCCGCGGATGGGAAAGTCCATGTAGCGATTGAAATACGTTGCGCCGTAACGGTTCCGGTACGTACGGACGCACGGTCTCGGCGGTAATTTTGCAATATAACTCGGCGCCTTGATCGGGAAATCGTACCTTTTTCAAATGCAGCGCACTCGAGCCGCAGTTGATAATTTCGCGCAGCTCGTATCCTTCTCTTGCGCTGCAGCTAGCGTATAGTGGTCTACTGAATTCCCGATCGCTTCGATGCGAGATAGAGTATCGGCTACGCTGTTCTCTACCCCTTTTATATGTCGCATATCCGTCGTAAACTGTCCGACGTAGTCCAGATGTCGAAACTGCCTTGGCGAACATCTGTTTTCATTGTTTTCATAACCTACAAGTATCCCAATATCTGCTTTTTTGTCCCATTTCGAATTTCTTTTAATTTCAGGTATTCTTACGAAAACTCTACTTCCGTACAACTTTAAATTATTTATATTCGGTTTCCTTTTAAAAAATATTTCAAATGGTGATTTATTTTCATATGTGTTTGTAATGGTTCTATTTTTTAAGTGTGCCGCGGCCCTAACTATTTCCGGCCAATATTTAATATTCAGCTTTGAATCATGTAATAAGCATCTAGCGGAATGCACGATTGTTCTATTGTATCGCTCAGCTGTTCCATTTAACTCGTGAACATAAGGTGGGCATGGTTCTACGACAATTCCCTTTTCCCTGGTTACATTGTACATGTCTTTGTTCATGTATTCTTTTCCGTTATCGCATCTTAGTCTCTTTATCTTCTTACCAGTAAGATTTTCAACTTTGTTTATATAATCAAGGAAGCAATTGTAAACTTCACCTTTTGATTTCAAAGTATAAATCAATGCTCACTTACTGTAGTCGTCTATAAATGTTAAGAAATATTTAGATCCATCAAACCCGGTATTATTCTGAGGTTCATTTAAATCGGTATGTACTAACTCTAAAATCTCGCGTGCTCTACTACGGTTATTTTGGAAGGGTAAATTGTGCATTTTATTTTGGATACATGTACCACATTTTAATTGTACTTGCTCAAATTTTTCTGGCATTCCCTCAACTAATTTTTTCTTACACATTGTATCTAAATAATTAAAGTTTACATGTTCTAAGATGCTATGAAATTTTTCTTTATTTGTCATTTTTTCTACATTTTTAGCGTGAGATTCTTGCCTTTCAATGTAACTACTTATTTTATATAAACCATGATCTTTGAATGCGATCCCTATCAATTTTCTGTATTTGTTATATATCTTTGAAGTATTTCCTGCTGAGACTATCTTATTTTCATTCGTTACTCTCGCATAGCTAATTAAGTTATTATCCATTTATTTCACGTAAAATACTGAGGTGGTGTATTGTGATAGGTGATAAAGAAATACTCGGATACTTTAACGAACAGTAGTTTATTAAAACTAATTAAGAGTCAGAATCAACGAATAACGATTAACAGAAACGATTAACAAATAACGATGAACAAGTAACAATAAACACAAAGAATTCAATCGACGCGTTGCTATGCAATGACACTCGGAAGCTGTTTGTTTCACGGCGTAAGACAGACTGACTGTCCTTTTGTTCAGGATCGAACCAATTCTTCTCTTCGTTGCCCATCGATATCCCCACTAGCGTGCATTCATTAGATGTGCCGCCGCGGCTGGCACGTGCATGCTCTTTCGAGAATTCGGCGGAAAAAGCGTGAAGATATCGATGGTACATTGGGCACGTCGGTGTTGCGCTTTGGCGGCGTAGCGCTTTGTGTCTAGAGCCGCTGGAAAGTTCCGTGGCCCGCGCTGACGGTTATGTTGATTGGTCGCCCTTTTTATCGCGGTTGAGCTTGTTCTATCACCGTTCGTCCGTGCTTTAAGAAAGTCTAGCAAGTACGTAATGTGCGTTGCCATTTGCGAATGGTGACGGAGAGTAGCTTCGATGTGAATAATTTAATCAGAACAACGTTTGATGTGACTGGTTCACTTAGTTTCTCTAAAGCGTGAAGATTTACTTTGACCGTCTCGAGAAAATCATCTACGGCCTCGGGTGTTTCCTTGGTTATTTTCGGATATTCGAAAATTAGGTCCCAGTGGCGCATACATACTTGACGCTGGCAGTCAAATTTTTCTTTAAGAAAATCAATCGCGCTTGAATAATTTATCTCTGTAATGTCTAACGATTGGATGCTCCGCGCGGCCCTTCCGGTCAAGGATGATCGGAGATAATGAGACTTTTGTACGGGTGTCAGTCGTTCGCTTCGATCTATAGTGAACGAGAAGGAGTCGTAAAACGAATGCGAATTCTCGATGGTACCGTCGAAAGTAGGTAAATGAATTTCTGGTAACTTAATCGAGATCGGCTCGAAACCAGTGTCCGATTCGCCGTTTGTTGGCATCGACAGCGATGTTAGTCGTGTGCTTTTTAGTAGATGGTTTATCCGTAATCCTATATTTAAATATTGGTCCGACATCTCGGTACCGCGTGCGTTTTCCTCCTCAGTTAATTCTTCTAACTCGAGTTGGATGGCGTAGAACTCAGTCCCATATTTGTCGAGATGTTTCTGGAGGAATAATAAATCGCACTCTTCCTGGCGACCGGATTGTTTGTATTCGTCCAATCGTTTCGATATGAGCGTGAATTGTCGGAGATAATGGCCTCGTCTCCGACGCAAGGAGCTGATTTTATCTGCGGTTGCCATTGTTGCTGCGGATAGTGGATTGGCAAAGCAAGGAACAAGCTTACCTTGTTGTTGTGAAAACATAATTGATTCGACGATTGTCTAGCTGCGGCGGGAGGCCGCGTAGTTTCGTTCTTCAACCACCGGGTTATGCCTCTTCGAAACTGACCGCCCCTGGCGTTATTGTCTTCGCTGGAGTGATAACTCTTCTGCTGCTGGTTATGTTGGATTCACGTGGCACTGCATGATATTGGATGTCACTGTCAACACTTTTCACTTGCCACTGAATCTGGCTCGAAGGACCAAATGATACGATTTTTGTTTGTGGCTGTTTGGTACACAGTATGAGCATTTACTATAGTTGTTCCTAAGAGTAAATGTAGTGCTAATTTCCGATACCACTTGATGCTTTTCCGTATCGTAGTGGCATATGAGACCGTCTGGTCACTTCTGTCGATACCAATTTTTCCATTATTATATGCAATTACTCCCAAAGGTTTCTGTTTCGAAGGACATCCGTGATATGTAGAAATTGAACTTGAAATCATAGTGGGTGCATATTTTGTTGATAATATTCTAACATTTCGAACATCTCTCCATTTGAGGATCACAATACCGTTCTTATCTTCTCGTGCTATCATTTCACCTTTCTTCAACGGGTATGACATTACGGAATGGGGCATATATTTGAGGTGTATGGTGTAATAGGTACTGAAGTGCACTCGAGTATGTTTAACCAATAACATTTATTAAACTCAATAACAATGAATAACAAATTAACAGTTAACAGTCAACAGCGATTGATACTTAACGATGATTAACAACAACGACGATCGCTCGATCTCTCGAGAATAGCGGACTTGTTTTCTTTGGTCTTTCGCGTTTCGTGGCTCGTGGTCGACTGTGCTTATTTTTCCGATCGAACTGATTCTTCCCTTCGTTGCCCATCGATATCCCCACTAGCGTGCGTTCATTAGATGTGCCGCCGCGGCTGGCACGTGTATGCTCTTCCGAGAATTTCGACGGAAGGAGCGTGAATGTTGAGGTAATGAGAGGATTCGGAAATACAAATAATTTACTTTATTCCACACACAACAGCTATACATCTATATTACACTCTGATAACCGTCTTGCACGCACGCTTGTTGCCAACCGACTAATCTAGAAGCTTCTAACGACAGTCTTTTGTCTCAACTAAGACCTGGACGCACTTTGACGCTTACACACACACTCCCATGTATAGTGTAAATGTATCATTTCCCTAACACGCCTCCTTACATTTATACTGTACACTTAATTGTATTTACATACTTGTCGAATTAACAGAATATTTAATCGCTTTATTTACATTTATCGCTTTATTTACATTTCTCTTATTTTACATTCATCCATGACCTAAACCTTTCAAATTTCTCTCTACACAGTGCCTTCGTAAAAATATCCGCAGTGTTTTCTTCTGTACTTACTTTTATTATGTTTATCTTATTTTCGTTTAAGTACTCGTGAACGTAGTGGTAATGAACTTCAATGTGTTTATAATTTTTTGCAAAATTTCCGTATTTTGCTATACTCATCACTCCAGAGTTATCCTCATAAATTTTTACAGGGTTATCGTCTAGATTTACATCGAAGATTTTCATTAGTTCTCTGATAGACATTACTTCACTCACCGCTTCCGATAGAGCTACACACTCTGCATACGTTGAGGCTTTTGTCACACACCTTTGTTTTTTATACTTCCATCCAATTACATTTCCATACAATCTAATTACATACCCAGAAATCGATTTCCTATCTACATGATCTCCTGCCCAATCAGCGTCCACATAACAATCTATCGTTTCGCACTTTTCATTCCTTTTATAATGTAGCCCTAAATCTCTAGTCCGGTACAAATATTTCAATATTCGTAAGGCATATTTAAAATGTGTCTCGTTACAAAAATCTTGAAATCTATTCAGATAATTCACACTATAACTTATATCGGGTCTGGTATTAACACTAATATACAACAATGCGCCAATTAAATTCTTGTATCCAATGTCCTCTCTATTTATCTCAGCTTTTTCAATTTTTAAGTTGGTCTCCATAGGTGTACAGTACAATTTGCTATTATGTAATTTATATTTGTTTGCTAATGATTCTATGTATTTCTTTTGGCTTAATCTCATTTCATTTTTGAAATAATCATACTCTATATTTATTCCAAGATATTCTTTTACTTCACCTAAATCTTTCATTTCAAATTTATCAGTTAATAATTTTTTTACACTTTGTATCCTCCCTTTGTTTTTACTACAAATCAACAAATCGTCTACGTATATTAACAAATAAACAACATTTTCTCCCTCTACATAAGTATATAGGCACAGCTCTATATTGTTCTTCTTAAAACCTAATCTCGTCACGTACCTATCAAAACACTCGTACCAGTCCCTCGGACTTTCATTTAACCCATAAAGCGCTTTCGATAATTTACAAACTATTCGTTCCGTCCGCATATCCCTTTGGTTGATTTACATATACCTCCGAGGTTACTTCACCATTTAAAAAGGCAGTTTCTACATCTATTTGCTCAATGATTAATCCATTTTGACAACAATATGATAGCAATATCTTAAAGGTCTGATTACTCGCTACTGGAGAATATATGTCATCGGCTACGTTTCTTTGTTGAAATCACCTTACCACTAATCTAGCCTTATACCTGTCCTCTGATTTTCAAGTGTAAACCCACTTTACATCTAATACTTCTTTGCCTTTTACCCTCTCTACCAATTTCCAAGTTTTATTCTTATAGAGACATTCTATTTCCTTATCCATAGCCTGTTTCCAATCTTCATTATTTTCGCAACAAATCGCCTCCTCAAATGTACGAGGGATATCTACTTTACAAGTAATCAAGTCATCTCGCAAATATTTTCCTTTTCTGGATACCTTACTGTAGTTTTCTTATTACGTGTAGATCTCCTAGCAATGTTTGAGCTTTCAGTACTACTATCATTTTCATCTTCCCTACCTTCTAACTCTTCCTTATTCATACCATCCAATGAATAATTATCTTCGCTATCATTTCTATATGCCTCTAATGGATTTTCCTCAAAACCGATACACTTAGTGTCTGTCTCTATGACCTCTACATGTCTAGCTATTGTTATTTTCCCACCTAATAAGACTCTGTATCCTACTTCACTATATCCTGATAGAATTCCCATATCTGCCTTCTTGTCCCACTTTTTTTTTATTTTGTTTATTGAAATTACAATCAATTCTTACATTGAGAATTTTCAGTAATTTTTCTGGCGTGGCGCAGTGACATGGCTGATTATTTATAATAAGTTAATACTTATTATAGATACGTGTAATTATAAGTAAGTATTTTAAATAAGTGAATATTGCTTAATTTTGATAACTAAATAAATCTAGCGTTTAGGTCTAGCGGGTAATGTCTCTTCAGTCTGCGAGTCTGGTTCGATGTATCGAGTAGTCCAGTGATTAGGGGATTTCGGTGTTTGTTGACTTTTTTGCTATATCTATCACTGTGTTTTGCTATTTCCTCTTTGACTGTGGGTATCTTGAGGTCTCGATGGATTGTTTCGTTGGTAACATACCACGGTGCATCTAATAATGATCTTAGCGTTTTCGATTGGAAGCGTTGAAGTATTTCAATGTTGGAGTTGCTTGCTGTTCCCCGTAGTTGGATTCCGTAGGTCCGGACAGGTTTTATTACGGTCTTGTAGAGGGTAATTTTGTTCTGTAGGTTTAGTTTGGAGCGTCGGCCTGTGAGCCAGTAGAATTTTTTTAATTTTTCCTTTAATTGCTTCGTTTTGTCTGAAATGTGGTTTTTCCATGTTAGTCTCCTGTCCAGGGTCATGCCCAGGTATTTGACTGAGTCCTTGCTAGGAATTATTGTGTTGTTGATGGTGACCTGGGGGCAGGTTTGTTTACGGAGCGTGAAGGTTACATGTGAGGATTTTTTTTCATTAATTTTGAAGCCCCATTTATGAAACCACTTTTCCATAGTGTCGAGACATCGTTGGAGATTGGATGAGGCAATTACCGGGTCAGCGTGGGAGGCTAATAGCGCTGTGTCGTCTGCAAATGTTGCTACTGTTATCTCAGTTGATATCGGTAAGTCGGCAGTGTAGATGGAGAATAGCAGGGGTCCGAGGACACTACCTTGGGGTATGCCAGATTCTATTGGGAATGTTGCGGAAGTGGCGTCTAGGCATTTAACCATAAATTGCCTGTTGTTTAGGTAGGACTTTAGGATGGAATAGTAGGGGTGTGGTAGTATTTTTTTGAGTTTGTAAAGTAGTCCTTCGTGCCATACTTTGTCGAATGCCTGCTGTATGTCTAGGAATACCGCTGAGCAATATTTTTTCCTTTCAAGGGTTTGGCTGATCATGTGGATTATGCGATGGATTTGCTCTACTGTTGAATGTTGTTTCCGAAAGCCGAATTGATGATCTGGGAGTGTTTTCAAATCCTCTAGGAGTGGAAGGAGTCGATTCGTTAGTATCTTCTCGAACAGTTTAGACAGGGTAGGTAGGAGACTGATTGGGCGATAGGAGCTTGTTTCATGTATCGGTTTACCGGGTTTAGGGATGAGGGTAATCAGTGAGGTTTTCCAGGCCTTGGGAAAGTATTCAAGGCGAAGAATAGCGTTGAAGATTGATGTGATAAGTGCTATCCCTTTTTTGGGGAGTTCCTTGATTGCTTTGTTGCCTATTAGGTCGTGCCCTGCTGCCTTCTTAGGGTTTAGGCTATTGATTGAGTCTATGATCTCTGCAGAAGTGAAGGGTTCAATTGGAGGAGACATTTGGAAAGGGGAGTGCAGGTAATCAGTGATGTCCGCGGCAGCTTTGGAGGGGTGGGGTTTAAGTACTTTTGACAAGTGTTTGGCAAACCGGTTGGCTTTTTCTATAGGGCTATGCGCCCATCCACCTTGTGGGCGGCGGAGCGGAGGGATTATTTGCGGGGGCGCGTGAGTTTCCTGGAAGCCTTCCATAGGGAGTAGTTGGTGTCAGCTGTGGGGGACAAGTTGGCGAGATATCTATGAAAACAGTCATTTTTATAGTTTTTTATAATTTTGGTCAGTTTTCTAGTTGCGTTGTTTAATTTGCGTTTGTCGTCCGGTGTTCTATGGGTCTGCCAAACTCTTCTTAGTCTACGTTTTTCTGCTATTTTTTTTAATATGTAGTTGGGATATTCGTGTTTGCAGATAGACGTCTCAGTCGGTGTGGAGGAGCGGATAGCGTTTATTATGCTCATGTTTAAGTATACCGTGGCTGCTTCGATTTCTTCGTTGGTTTTTAGTGAAGTTAAAGCTGAAGTTGAGTGGTTAAAGACTTCTCTGTAGAGCTGCCAGTTGGTGAGTTGGTTATGTATTGAGCCGTTAGGTGTATTCTCGATAATTGTTGAACTGACTGTTGCTATTACTGGGGAATGATCAGAAGAGAGATCAGCCGAGGAGTTGATTTGGACGTATCTTGGCGAGATGTTTTTAGTTATAAAGAAGTCTAGAAGGTCGGGTAATTTCTTAGTGTCGGTGGGCCAGTATGTGGGTTCGTGTGTGGTGAGGTAGTTGAGATTGTTGGTTGTTATGCTGTTTAAGAGATTTTTGCCTCTTGCTGTGATCAGTCTGCTGCCCCATTGGGTGTGTTTGGCGTTGTAGTCTCCTCCAGCTATAAATCTACTGCCCAGGGTGTCAAGGAAGTTGTCAAAGTCTTCTTTGGTGATGGAGTGTCTGGGAGGGCCTTATACTGCTGAAATGGTGACTGTGCCATGGCAGTCTTCTATTGCTACGTTTGTTGCTTGGAGGTAGTCTTTCTGGAATGATGGAAGTCCGTAGTGCTTGATGTTGGATTTGATTATGATTCCGGTACCGCCGTGGGCCTTTCCGCTGGGATGTTGGGTATGGTAGAATTTGTAACCGTTTATTTTTAGGTAGTTTTTGTCGGTGAAGTGGGTTTCCGATACGAGCATTACGTCGATTTGCTGCTGTTTGAGGAAGATTTCTAGTTCAAGTTTGTGTTGAGCTAGACCGTTGGCATTCCAAAGAGCTAAGCGTCTTGGTTTTATTTTGCGTCGGGGCGCATTAATTTATCCATGATGAGTGTTAAAAGTGATAGCAAATTATTAATTTGCTCTGTTTGCTTTTCTATTAACTTTTCGAGTCTAGAGACGTTGTCTGAGTTTGGTGCATTGGGGACACTATGTTGAGAGTGGTCGTTGTGGGTATTCGGATTATTTCGGGTTCCCTGTACTGCTTGGGCGTAGGAGGTTGAAGTAGTTGCGAGTTTAGGAGGACTGGGTATTTGATTGGTGAGGGGAATTGGTGTAGTTGTGGGTTTAGGGGGACTGGGTGTTAGGTTGGTTGTTTCTTTTGCCCTGAGTTTAGGGTACTTATTTGAGTACAGGGTTTTGTAGGCTGAGCAGCCTTTGTAATTAGCAGGATGGTCCCCTTGACAGTGGATGCACTTCGCTGGGGATTCCGGTGATTTAGTGCACTGGTCGGTGGGGTGTGTACCTGCACATTTAACGCAGCGGAAAGTATGGTTGCAGTATTTCTGCGTGTGGCCGTATCTTTGGCACCTCTTGCATTGCACTATCTCTTTTTTAACAAGCGGTGGTTCGAATTTTACTATTGAGTTCATCAGTCGACTGATGTTGTATATTTCCTTGTTGTTGGGCTTTTGTTTAATGTCTATAAAAAATAAGGATAGCGAGTCTTTAGAGATTCTATGCCTTATGTTACTGACGTTGATGACTTCGTGGCCGAGTTTCAGGAGTTCGGATTTGAGTTCGTCTATGTCTGCTGAGTGGTGGATGTTGCGTAGAACCACTCGGAAGGGTCTTTCTTGTTTGAGCTGGTAAGTGTGGAAGTTGGCGTTCAAGGTCTTGAGAAGTTTGATGAGTCTTCTGTACGCATCAGGGTTTGTCGGCAGGATTTTTACTTTATTGTTGATGGTTTTTAGATTGTAGTCCTCTTTGGAGATATCCCTCTCTATGGACTTGATCATCGTTTGTATGTCGATGACATCATCAACGAATATTGGTGGGGGAGGGGAGTTTCTTTGGGTGTGTTGATTTGATGGTGGGTCAGCGATATCCATGGAGTCGTTTGCGGATTCCAATACGGCAAATCTGTTGTAAGTGTACACTTTACTTGTTGACTGTTCGTTGGCGTTTGCGTTTGTTTTTGGTACTTCTATTTTGCGCTTCTTGGAATTTTTGGCGTCATTGGTACGAGGAGACCTGATGCACTTTTGCCACGGAGGAGGTAACGTGGGGCAATTATGAATTTGCTCAGGAGAGCCTGGTCGTGATTCCTGGGCCATCATCGAGCTAGTTGATTCAAAATTGAATAACTAGTCGTGAGGCTATGAGGCTAGTATTTGGATAGAGGTTAGGAGCGTAGGATTTTTTTTTCTTTTTTTCCCCTTTTTTTCTCTAACGGATAGGAAACACTTGGCTGTGGTCGCTTTCGACGGATGGGCGACACGTGTTTTTTTTACGAACTTCACGGAGCACTGACACAGGTCTGCACGCTTCGGCGCTCAACAGCGAACTCCTTGTCCCACTTGGAAACTCTTTTTTGTTCTGGCCTTCTTACAAAAACTTTACTTCCATATAGATGTAGATTTTTAACACTTGGTTTTCTCCCGAAGAATATTTCAAAAGGTGTCTTTCTCTCTATGGTATTCGCTAATATTCGATTTTTCAAGTATACCGCTGTACAAGCTATTTCCGGTCAGTACCTTTTATGTAATTTCGCTTCCGCTAACAAGCAACGCGCCATGTCCATCACTGTTCTATTATATCTTTCCGCTGTCCCATTTAATTCATGTACGTATGTTGGGCAATTATTTATTCTTATACCTTTATCCCTAGCAAGTTTATAAATTCGATTATTTAAATATTCTTTACCATTATCGCATCTTAATATTTTTAACCTCTTGCCCGTTAAATTCTCGGCTTCATTTACGAACTGTACAAAAGAATCAAAGACTTCATCTTTTGATTTTATACAACAAATTTTAGCTACTTTACTATAATCATCGATAAATGAAATAAAATATTTTTCTCCATT
Organism: Bombus pratorum; assembly: GCA_930367275.1. Lineage (NCBI taxonomy): Eukaryota > Metazoa > Arthropoda > Insecta > Hymenoptera > Apidae > Bombus > Bombus pratorum. The sequence goes on along the minus strand of OV883995.1, from coordinate 3,732,921 downwards.
GAATCCGGTAGTCTTAAAGGGACCACATACGTCCGTATGAATAATTTCTATTATTTCCCTAGCCTTAGTTCGATTATTTTTGAAAGGTAATTTATGCATTTTGCTTTCTATACACACCCTACATTTCAAAAGTTCCTTTTCAAATTCATTCGGTATGCCAGTCCCTAGCTGCTCTTTACCCAAAATATTTAAGTATTTAAAATTTACGTGTCCTAGCATCCTATGCCATCATTTCTTTTTACTCATACCACTACGTTCGGCGCTGTTTACTAAGTGCTTCTTCCCTTTCAATATACTTTTTATTCTATATGTCCCATTCTCTTTGAACGTTACAGCTGTAAGTTTATTATCCTCATCTATTACTTTCGCAATATTTCCTTTGGAAATAACCGTATTCTTATTGTCTGTTAGTTTACCTAAACTAATCAAATTTGCGGACATTTCTTTCGCGTAAAATTCTTTCCTCATATTTATTTTATTTTGTTTTCCGAATGCTTCAAAATAACTTATAACATTCCCAACTTTTGTCGCTTTTATCGGTCTATTATCGCCTAAATATATATTTACCGATTCTTTTAAGTCGATAGATTTATCAAAATAATTTATATCATTAATTATGTGATCGGTACAACCGCTATCGAATAGCCACACTATTTCGTTCTTACTTATTTCATTCGTCTCACTGCTGTGTGCTGCGTGCGCCGTTGCTATCCATATGCCTGCTATTGCGTTTCCATGCTCGCCCGTGCCGGTTGTTGATTGACGATGGAAGTTTCCACGTCCCCTGCTCGTATTGCCTTTGTTTCCTCTTCCTCTGTTTCGACCACGTGTTGGCCCATGCCAATAGCCGTTACTGCTTCCCGCTTAGACGCCATTTTGACACTCTCTCGCGAAGTGTCCTAATCTTCCACATCTGAAGCATCCTTCCTTTTTTGCAGAAAAGGCGTTGGTTTGCCTTTCTCCTCGATTGGATTTATTTTTCTTCTCTGCTATTTCTATTTTATTTTTCTTCTCTGCTATTTCTATTTTATTTTTCATATACGCTACCGTTTGATTCTCTTCTTTCAAAGCGTCTATTATGTCCACTATGTAGCTGTATTCTTCGGGTAACGTATTCAGCATGTAATTCAGCTTTTCCCTCTCACTTACTTGTGCGCCCGCACTTTTTAATTAATTTATTAATTTTTCGAAATCGTTAAAGAATGATGCTGAATCACTGTAGTTCTCCAGTCTTATGTTTTCTAATCTTCTTCTGCATACGATCTGCAGTGCCGTCGACTCTTTCAAGTACATTTCATCGAACCTTTTTATTATATCATACGCCGTTTTTCCTTCCCTAACATACTCCAATTGTCTGTTCGATATTGCACTATAAATTATATTTATCGCCTTCAAATCCTTTTTGTCCCAGTCTTCATTGTCTCTTTCGTTCTTCATTCTAGTTGTAACAACCTCGCATTCCTTATACTTGAGAAACATCGTGATTCTTTGCTTCCACATTCCATAATCCTCACCATCGAATATAGGTATCATGATTTCCGATCTCTCCATTTTAATTGATTTTTTTTTCTTTTCTTAGTCAAGCGTTCCTACGTGCTCGAAGTATATTTTTCTTCTTAGTGAAATTCTCACTTTGTTTCTGCATCGCGTCGAGTATCGCACGAGTCGAATTATCCATAGCTCCGGTTGTAGAAACGGTATTAATAGCTTCGATATTGTCTTTTCGTGGTGTAGACATGATTCTAATCGAGCTTATCGAGTCTGATCTATCGTTGCTGTTTGACCTCAAACGCTTGACAAACTTGGATTTCTCGCACCGTTGAGGAGTCTCCGGGGGTTTTTCTCCCTGGTTGGTTCCAGATTCCGAATCTTATTCGTAGGCCTGCTCTGCGCTGTGAGGAGTATTTATATTCTTTATTCGTTGGAGTGGGAAAAGACTTTGGTCGTACTTATCATATACCCGATGTACCCGATGAAACTCGAGGGTCCGGCATATCCTGTCCCAGGGGATGCTGTTGAAGGCGTTAACCGCGCTGCTCGGCCCCCTGGATAAGGGAGCGGACACGGGCGACAGCGTCGGCCGTAAACCGCCGTCTCCGGAAGCCGAACTGGCCGTCATGCAGTCCGGGGACACTCTGGGACAAATGCGACTCGAGGCGGGCAGCCACCACTCTCTCCAGCAGCTTGCCAGCCTCGTCCAAAAGGCACACCGTCCGAAATACGGAAGCCGGCTCCGGAGAGCGTGTCCCGGCTTCGGCAGCAGTACCGTCCCTCCATCCACGAAATGGGGAATTCGTTCTGAAACAAGCATCCGTCGAACAGACGCATTAGTCTCGGGGCCAGGACCCGGAGCTTTCCGCGCTCCGATCCTCCCGACAGCCTCAGCCAATTCTTCCTCGGTGACCCTCGATTGCGGGCTCCAACTTCCCGCGGTGTCACGTGGTTCTTCCTCCGGCGGTTGAGGCACCTACTCCTCCTCTTCTGTAAAATTGCAATCTTCCTCGTTCGCCGCTCCCGGGAACAGGGTGCCGACAACCTCCTCCAGGAACCGAGGCTCCATGCTCTCCGTTGCGGAAGGTGCCCAAGGACGGAGTTTGCGCAACACCATCTTGTAAGGGCGCCCTCAGGGATCGGAGTCGAGGCTGGCCTGAAGTTCGTCCCAAGCCCGCCTCTTCGCCTCCTTGATGGCTCGCTGAAAAAGGCCCTCCGCGCTTCGCGGTAGGCCTCGCACAGACGAGCCACCGTGGGTTCGTCCACCAGCTGCTTACGGCGGGATCTGATGTACCGGTGCCGAGCGCGGATGTACGCCTCTCAAAGACGAGCGATCTCCACGGACCACCAGTACACCGCGCCAGCGCTGCGCAAGGCTCTGGACCGCGTCATACACGAATCGCAGATCGCGTGCATGTCGCGCCTCAGCCGGATAGCTCCCGCCTCCACGTCTTCGTCGGTCGTTGATCCTTCCAACCAGATGACGGTCATAGCGGCCTCCGCCATGAAGTCCTCATCGCGGTGGGTCGCCGCCCACCGCGGGAAGCTTCTCCTTCCCGGTAGGCCGATGGGCCCGCGCGCACCCGACGAAAATACTCCAATACGCCAAAGATACTTCATTTCTCTTACTCCGGATAGGATATACCTGCAATATATTTCATTCCGTGTTAGAGACTGAAGGTACTATGATTTTGAAGAATATTTTGTCACTTACTGTGAAGATTTTAAGATCACCGATGTCGAGTATAACCTAAAAATGTTCCGTTTTGGCAGAGATCGCAGGGTTGTACATCTAGTTGTCTATTGCATTAGCGTAGTTTTCTATAAATCCATCGGGGTCGAGTATTTGTGGGCTAATTATTCCCTGTTTGCCTAATATTGTGCGGGTAAAGTTGAACCCCACCGATAGTGTCGGGGGCAAGAGGCGTTACTTTCCCGAAAGGTATGCTTGTGCGTACGCCAAGAGACCCAAGATATCGTCACGGGGACAGACACCACCCGCCACAAAGGCAAGGGTGGTCCTGCAACCTGTGAAGACACAAAAGCCGGAGGGCTCAATACCGGAGAATCAGAGCCCAGAAATGAAGAAACAGGAAAGGAATGAAGAAGAAGAGAAGGAGAGAAAACAGAAAACCCGACCAGTACTCGATACAACCCGGCTGATACCCGACATAAGGGTACAAGCAGTGGACATAGAAAGAAAGGTCCTAGCGTTCTGTTTCGACCCCAGCAAGAAAATAAATAAAGAGCAGGCCGCAACAATTATGCGGCACTTCAAAGACATGCGAGCAATTGTGGAGGAGCTCCTGCTCCACAACAGTTATCTGACCAGGAAGCTGGAACAAAGCACCGGATCAGCTAAGAACAAAGAAACAGAAATCTTAAGCGCCGTTAATAAGTCGCTGCAAGTCAGCAAGCGACTTGAAACAGCGGTTAAGAAAACCGCGAGGGCTGAACCAAAGCAGCTACCGTACGCGGAAAAAGTAAAGATGGCCAGCAGTAAGGTCGGGCAGATATCACGAAACCACCGAGGAACGTGGTAATAATCCAACCAGAATTAACTGATAGTGAAATCAAGACGAGTGGGGAAGCGCGGGATACGGTGTTCACACTTGTAAATCCCCGTAAAAAGAGGATACAGGTTACTGTCGTAAGGAAAATCAGCGGTAAAGGCTTAGTCGTGGAAACGACGAAGCCGGAAGGCCTGAAAGCGTTCACCGAGAACGCGAAACTAAAGGAGGCCGGCCTAAAAATCAGCACACCACAGAGAAGGCTGCCCCAGATAATTTTATATGATGTTCCGTGGGAACCCCCAGAAAAGGAGATACTGGCCTGCATGAAGAAGCAGAACCAGGGCAGGCTCAAAGAAGAGGACGTTGCGGCCATCAAATTCTGCTTCAGGACGGGCCGCAAGGACTCCAAGGAGACCAATTGTGTAATGGAAGTACACCCCTCCCCCCAGGTAAGAGAAAAACTTTTAATGGGGAAGGTTTACATCTCTCGGAACACATGTAAAGTCCGAAACTATATCGCTGTTAGCCGCTGCTATAAATGCCAAGGCTATGGGCACGTGGCAAAATCTTGCTGCATTAATTATGAAATCTGCGCACACTACGCAGAAAGCGGGCACAGCACGAGAGCGTGCAAAAGTAAAGATAAACATGCCAGCTACGTAAACTGCAGCAAGGCAGGGAAGAGGGGCGATCATGCGGCCTCCGACGTGAACTGCCCAATGTACAAAAAGGTGTTGGAAGCAGCAGTCTCAAGAACAAATTATGAATAAAGAAATACAGAAAAACAACAGGATGGCGACGAAATCTTACTAATGCAAGAGCCATACAGCATCGGCGGAAGGATACCTGGACTCGGAACAGGAGTCGCGATCGCCTGTCGATGAACGAAATACGACCTGCCAGGCTCTGGAACATTAAGTCCTGAGCCCGGCGGGAGCGGTTAAGATTGCACTGCAGGAGCAGTTGTCCTCCTCTTCTTCCGCTCACGTTGGGGAAGGCTCCGTCTCCATAGCCTCCGCCGAGCCTTTCCCCTCGCGGTCGATGCGTCCGACTTCTCCGTCCTCTCTTCTGGCCTTCGTGGGGCCAGTTGACGGCTGCGTCGTTTTCTTCCTCGTCATCGCGTCCCCGCCGTCACCTGGAACGGTCCTTGCCTCCTGTGCGGCCTTCTTCTTACGGGCCGGCGGTTTGCATGCTGGTGACCCCATACGGTTCGACACGGGCAGACCCAGGTCCGTGCAGACCGGACACTTAGATACTCGCGCCGAGCAGTCCCTGGCGCGATGTCCTTCCGCCCCGCACCGGTAGCAGGGCTTCAACTGGTCGACCTTCGATGTGCAGTCCCGGCGCACGTGACCCGACTCTGTGCTACTGTAGCATTGGAGTCGGCGCGCCGGGAGAGGGGAAACCCTCGCCGCTGATCAACCTATATTAATCTTACCTCCTGCTCGGGGGTCTCCTCCTCCGCTGATTTTCCTGGCCGCTGTCAGCGGGCAGCGTAGCCATACCGACCCAAGGCCCCGAGGAGCGGAGCGCTTGACTCCCACGTTGACCTCGTCGGCGTAGCAGACCCTGGCCTCAGCAACGGCGACTGCCACCTCTTTCGAGGTGACCGTGCCCTCCAGTCCGGTTACTCTTAGCTCGGCCGTCCTTCACGGCACGGTTACCTAGGCGGGCAAATCCTTCAGCGTGGCCGCCATCCGCTCAGCCAGTCGCGATGCTGTGCTCCCAGCGTCCTGGCCTGAGATTTCGAACAGCAGCGCTCCCGTGATCGCCCTCCTCGGTCTTAACTCCGTGGTGTCGAGTTCGGAGAGCTTGACTTTCCTCTTCACCACCGACATCGCATCCCTGTACGTGAAGCCCGAGCCGTTCCTCACGGTAAGCGATACCGCGGCACACCGTGGGGGTCGGGGAGGGCCCGGCACTTTCTCGCCGCGCAGGTCTCGCCCACTAGCGTTGCGTCTCTTTCCTGCCCCAATAGCTCCGGATCCATCGTTGCTGCCCGCTCCTCGCGTGGATTACCTTCCCGTGCGAGGGCGCACCGGAGGTCGAGCGGCCACCGCCGCTAAAGTCCCCGCCCTTGTTCCGCCACTGTCGGTTGCCGTCCTGGGCGCCAAGGCCCCTGTTCGCAATGTCGACGACGGAAAAGACGACGATACCCATCCCATGGTTCTTGCGTCCTCGGTCGGCGCATGGACCGTTGGAAGAGGTTGCGCCGTGGGCTTCCTGTTCTTTTGCCTCGCTCTCCCTCTTCCTCCTCCTATGACGGTAATAAATCCTGCCTCGTCGGCCGACGACTCCACGGTCGACCGCGAGGTGTCTCTCGCAGACCGCAATCGTGCTTGTACGGTTCTTGCGGCGACGCCAGCGTCCGTAGCCGGGGGGATCGCCCCTCCCCCTGGCATTATTTCTCGCCAACACTCCTCCAACTTGTGGAGGAACAGGATTATGAGATCCTGCAGTGGATCTCGAGGACCATGACCACCGAATATTTCCATTTTCTTAGTTTGTCTATTATTACTCCCCGACCCGTCGGGACAGCGGAAACGGCGCGACGCTGACCAGGGGTGTGGTGGAGGTTGGGGAGAGGGACCCATAATCGCTCCCGTTGAGGCCGCGGGAGCATTTCCTTTCGTCCCCCTTGTAGAGGTGATTCCCACCTCTTGTCCTTCGCCGTCGTTGTTATCAACTTTGGCTGTCCTCTCCGTGCGTTCTTTGGTCAGCCGTTCCACCGTCTCTTGGAGACGACTGACCTCTCTCTTCAGAAAGCGCGCACCCTCCTTCGCAGGTATGCGACGTCCTCCTGTTCCTGATCGTGGGTCGGTTCCGCACCCTTCACGGTCGCTTGCTCGTCGTCCGGTCCGATCTTCGTTTCGTCCCTCCGCATGTCGTCGCTGCCCTCTGCACCGCCGCGGATGGTAGAGGCGGCGGCGGCGGCCACGGCGGCCACGGCGGCAGCCTCGGCATTGGTGTCGGTGTCGGTATCCGTCCCACGCCTCGCGCCCCTCTTCTTCCTTTTACCGGGAGCCGGCAGTAGCGCGGAGTCCGGGTCCTCCGCGGACGCGTCTTCCCGCCGTGTGCGACGTTCCGTGCCTCCGCCGCGACCGTTGGCGGCGGAGGCGGTGCTTTCTGTTGACTCGGTAATCCTGCGGTACGACCGCTTGCCGAGCGTGCCCGCAACGGTCGAATAGGAAGAACACGACGATATTTCGTTGTTTTATCTCACCCCCCCCCCCTTCGCCCCACCGCGCGAATATCCCGGGACGACGACAGTAACATCGAGTACCTCCGACCCTCTCCGAGACCCCCCCCCCCCCCCCCCCATCGCGTATCTCTTTCGCCAGACGCATGAGCGTGTTCGGGGGCCTTGCCCCCCCCCCCCCAGTCGGCCACAGTTGCTCGATGACGTCGCAGCGGGCCCGCTTTACAACCCGCGGCTGCGCTGTTACTGGGGTATCCCTCCCCTGCACCGTAAACGATTTTTTGATTCGTTTTCTATCCATTCTAATTCTGAGAAATCGACGAGGTCGTCAACAAGGGTTTCCATCCTGGTGCCACTCACTCTTTCGCACCCTGCCCCGGTCAAGGCTGGCGCAGGATGACGGGCAAGCCCCACAGGAAGGTGAGATGAGTGGTCTTGGCAGATACGGGCCGACCAACTTCTCCGAGGTTCTCCGCACCGGATCGGCAAACTGGCGGGTGCCAAAGGCGCCGACCAGCCACCACCCGGCTATAGGAGTATATTAGATTCATCGAGGTTTCCCAGGGCATGGTTCTACGCCCTGAGAATCCGTACCAGCCTCGTGCTCCCCAGTCGACTTTCACCTGTGACAGAATCAACGCTTCATCAATAACGATGTGTTCTCCAGGCGTGAATATTTTTTGATATTTCCTTTCCAGTTTGTCGAAAAGTGGACGTATTTTTCCAAGTCGATCATTACGGGCAATCGACATATTATTGGCAAAATGAAAGTTATTCAGTAGTAATTCAAATTTGTTTCGTGACATAACAGTAGGCGGTAATTGAAAATTATACAGTGGGCTTTTCGACCAATAATTAGCTATGGGGTTTACTTTTACAAATCCCGTGTTTAAGATCAATTCCAAGAATTTTTTTTACTTCTTCGGGATTAGTTGGTGTCCACTTATGCATCCGTGAACATGGTGTTAGCTCAGATTTATATAACTTTTGTTCCGCATATCTATTTGTTTCTGATACAAGTAAGTTTATTATTTCGTCATCAACGAACAGCTCAAATACATTATATGGATTGACATCGCCAGGTAATTCAGTGAAATATTTGTCTCGTCCCATATAAAAAGTTTGAGGTTCGTCTGATTTGAGTATCTTAATGTCCGATTTATTTTCTTTGGTCAAATTTATCCATGTTCCGGTATCAGTTAGATAAACTCGTTGTCTTGCAGTTCCTCTGAATGGTATTGTAAGTGGTTGTCCGGTTGTTGTGTTAAACCTTGGTATTCCTGGTCTTCCGTTGTCGTTTCTTCCTGCTGTTGCTGATCCTCGTTCTCATCTGTTCCGATCTGCTTTACCCGTGGAGGTGGTAGGTTTCTTTGGCTGGTTAATTGAAAATTTTGACACTGCGTTGTCCTAATTTACCATATTTGAAACATTTTACTTGTTGTCGCTCAACAAGTGGTATACGCTCCGTTTTAGAAAATGATAACACATTTTTGTTGATTGGATTATTACGTGTGGCCGGTAGTGGTCGGTTGCTTGTCTGCATTGGTCTGTTACTAAGTCGGTTATACGTTGCTGTTGGTCGAGTAGCTGTTCTTCTCTATTCCTCTTGTTCTTCTCGTAGGTATCTTTCAATGTCGGCGGCTTTCTTTTCTGTTTCGCTCAATGAAACTGGTTCGTTTGCTAACAGTATGCGTCCTATGTCGTGTTGAAGTCCTTTCAAATAAATTAGACTTACTTTTCTCATGGTGGCTTCAATCATTGTTCGTCGTGTAAGTGATTGTGGAGTTTCATTAGTTATTCCAGACGTAAGTTTATTTAATATGCGACGGAATCGGATATTGAGGCTTTGAACAGATTTGTCGCGTCCTTGTTTCAAATCGCGTAATTGTTCACCGTATTCGTCAGATGTTGCTTGAACTGCTACGTTGGATCTCAAAGCGATGTTGCGAAAAGGAAATCTTTAATTTATCGATTACTGGTAGTATTTTTGCTAAAGTATCTTCACTTCCTGTATTATTATCGTTAAAGTGCAACATTTGTAATAATACCATGTATCGATCTCGTGCCATTATTTTGCGGAAAATATTGCTTTTCAACAGTTCGTTCGCAGACCAATATTCTCTCAAAGACAGTTTCTTTGAATGCGGCATTACAATTGAAATGCATAAAAATACGTACATTTCAGGAACTGAAGCATCCTTCCAATTCGTAAAACGGGAATTCTTTTTATATGCTATACACTGTTTAACGCATTTCAAATAATTGTTCGTCTGCTCGGTAATTTGAGCGACTAATTCTTCCGAAAATATCATTTGAAAGGCGTCTAAAGGTGTTGATTCTGGGTTTGGATTCCCTTTTACTCCTGCATTTTATTCGTCATAGATATGTAGTTTAGGCATTAAATTCGTTTTTCACCACAATAATATTCCTGTTTGGTGAGAGGTCTCGATATTTGCAGGTACTTCTGAACTTTCCTCTTCTCATGATGTACTTAGTGTTCTGGGCCGTTTTCTATTTATTCTTCTTTGATCGATCGATTCTTCACTGTCTGATGATGGTGGATTAAACTGTAACACATCATTCATCAAATCGCCTGAATCGTAATCTTCTATTTCGCTGTCGTCTCTTCTAAAATATTCTTCGATATTACTTGCCATTTTGAAGGATGTCACAAGTAAAAGATAATCAAATAGATTATATAGGGCACTATCTTGGACTCTCCGGTACGTGACGAGCCTCTGAGGTTCTTGGAAGTTGTTATAAATTGTCTTTATGCCGCGGATTTTTTGGGTGTCCTCGGTCGTTTTCCGGTACGGAATAGTCCGCGAAACAGATGAGACTGTCCGCGAAACTGGTAGACAAATGTTACACGAGGCATTATTGGCATTTGTTTACTGCCGTTACTAAGGAATGCATTTATATTTGTCTCACACAAACGTAATAGTATTACTTCTGCGTAGGTGTTCGGAAAAATTGACAAACGCATATATGCATCCTTAGTCCATGCCGGACACTTACAGAAAACGCATATATATGTCCTTAGTCCACACCGATAGCTTTCGCCAGACGCATATATGCGTCCATATCACCCTAAGGGTTAATCGACGTTCAATGACAATTCCTAGAACGAGTATTTGTGCGCACTGTTATTCGTGTATTTTATACGAGTTCAATCGTAAAAATTGAACTTAAATTTGTAAAATTCTAAAATTAAGGCCCCGTCAATCTTCGTTTTTGTTTTGAAGTGATATTAGGGATTTGGGCGCATCAGAATTTTCACATAGTTATATCGCAATGATAGTTTATGACGTAAAAGCTGATATGATTACATGCACCAAAATATGGAATATGTCTCATTCAGAATGCTTTTATCCCTTAGTAGTCAGAATGCTTTCGTCACCCTTTATTGCTGTCAACTTCATTACACCGTATTCGTTACACCGTATTCTAAATTCGAACATAGCATTAAGTACATTTTTCGTCTAATTGGTAGAAATCATTACAGCAATCTCTAGAAATTTTTGGAATAAATTCCTAATGAATCCACGTTCCGTATATTTCATTGCTTGCATACTACGTACTTTTTCACAACAACTAGCACGAATTTTCAACAAATAAGTGTAGTTAAAATTTCGATATGACGTTGTCATCATAACAGTTTGTACAACATTCTTTATATGAACAACTATTTATTGGCAATAGTGCGATGCGATGGTGCAAGTGTCACATAGAAAACACAGGAAATCGCGAACGAAATTAATTAATCGATCTCCGGTTGTCTCTTCACGTCGCAGTTCGAACGTTTGGCAAGTAAGGTGAGAAGTTCGGATTTTAGATAAGTCTACGTAAAATTTATCAAATGAATCCATCAGAGTAAGGGTTCAGAGTTTTATAACAAAAATGTATTCAGTGCTTATTTGGGAAGGTTTATATACTATGGTTTGGTTTGGTAGCTATCCTGTTACTATCTAGTTCGATGCCTGTGGCATGCAGGATGTTTTGTCACACGAGGTTATTCTATTACTGTTTTCTGAGTCTGTGACACAAGCATCGTGCGAACTCTCTTGCCGACCGTAAACGAGCCTTTGACTGTTAAGAAAGTCGATCTCTTCATTCAGTTAATTTCCGAAGTTATTTTCCATTAATTATTCGCATATCAAATATAATTACGTATCTGACTTTCTTCGAATATTGAAAGAGTACTTTGCATAATGAAGCATAAAATTTCTTTAATTATTACATTAATTATTACATTTTTCATAAACATTTGAGATCGACATATCTTTCGCAAGAAGTTTTCTTTTTCTTATATCATCTTTACCATCTTCAAAGCTCTGTCTTCTCTGTTGTTTCGCTTTGTTCCTTTCTTTACTAGTTGCCCGTGGGTCAAAGCTTCTCGAGCCTGCGTTTCGGAAGGAACTTCCTGTTCATTCAAGAACTAAAAACGGGCCGAGAATTGCAAGACATTAATCCTTGATTAATTCCTCATTTAACGAATTTACTTTAACGACTGTCCTTCTATTATTACGGAAGATAATGAAAGTGGATCAACAGCAATCAACCGTACTGGGAATATGGCAAGGGCACGCAAGCTGTCAAGGTTAGCAGCTTCAGACTTCCCACCTGAACACCCCAATATCGAAGAACCCGAGGTGGAAGAGAGAGGCTATGTTCCGCCCGCTCCTCCCACTCTACGAGCTAAAGACGCAATACGTTACATCCCAACGCTCAACAGAGATGCTGACGTAGGTTCGAAGATATTATCAAAGAAGTGAAAGGTATGAAGGATCGTTGTATGGAACAAGACCTATTGTTAAAAGCAGTGAAAGTGGAGAAGAACGTAGGAAAAGCAGCCCAAAGCATTCGCAAACATTGCCATTGAGTGCTACAGTGATCTATACGATGCATTAAGAAATAATTTAGCAGCTCAAGTGACTTCAGACGAATACCAGGAACAATTATGAGAATTGAGACAAGGACTCGAAGATTCAGTGCAAAGTTTCAATATGCGCTTTAGAAGAGTACTCAGCTGTACGCAGTAACCAACGAGTATCCGCAACCACCAACATGTAAGATCACGTCTGAAGCCATCACAAAAAAGACAGTTCGTGTCTACCTACAGAGACTCAGACGCAACGTAGGACGAATATTACTAAGCAGTAATATTACTAAGAAGTAGAACGCTACTTACGAGAAGAACGGCAACCTAATTGGTCAAGAAATCGCTTTCCCACTGCTAGTAACCGCCCAAACAACGAACTAATGCAACTAAGACGACGTAACGTACCATCAAGACCACCTAACACGTCAGTAACTCAGAAACTTGATACATATAGCCAAGTAGAAATAGGCCATTTGCTGAACGCGATGAGTTGTAGTGCTCCAAATGCGGATAGCTAGGACACATTGTTAGTAAATGTCCCGCGAACAAAGACGACTACGAACTGTTCACGACCAACGGGACGCGCATAGCGACGTACGGCACTATCGTGGATAACTTGAACCTGTCCCTAAGACGAGCTTTTAAATGGCGTATCGTGGTAGCTGTAGTTCAAGCGCCCATCATAGGCATGGAGTTTTGAAGTCACTATAGGTTGCTCGTGTGCCCGCGAAACAGAGGACTCGTCGACTCGACAACCGCCTGTCATGAATGGGATACATGGCCAAGGCCGACGTAACGTCGATAAAGACGATAATCGGCGAATCGCGTGTCGTCGTGTTCTTCCTATTCGACCGTTGCGGGCACGCTCGGCAAGCGGTCGTACCGCAGGATTACCGAGTCAACAGAAAGCACCGCCTCCGCCGCCAACGGTCGCGGCGGAGGCACGGGACGTCGCACACGGCGGGAAGACGCGTCCGCGGAGGACCCGGACTCCGCGCTACTGCCGGCTCCCGGTAAAAGGAAGAAGAGGGGCGCGAGGCGTGGGACGGATACCGACACCGACACCAATGCCGAGGCTGCCGCCGTGGCCGCCGCCACCGCCTCTACCATCCGCGGCGGTGCAGAGGGCAGCGACGACATGCGGAGGGACGAAACGAAGATCGAACCGGACGACGAGCAAGCGACCGTGAAGGGTGCGGAACCGACCCACGATCAGGAACAGGAGGACGTCGCATACCTGCGAAGGAGGGTGCGCGCTTTCTGAAGAGAGAGGTCAGTCGTCTCCAAGAGACGGTGGAACGGCTGACCAAAGAACGCACGGAGAGGACAGCCAAAGTTGATAACAACGACGGCGAAGGACAAGAGGTGGGAATCACCTCTACAAGGGGGACGAAAGGAAATGCTCCCGCGGCCTCAACGGGAGCGATTATGGGTCCCTCTCCCCAACCTCCACCACACCCCTGGTCAGCGTCGCGCCGTTTCCGCTGTCCCGACGGGTCGGGGAGTAATAATAGACAAACTAAGAAAATGGAAATATTCGGTGGTCATGGTCCTCGAGATCCACTGCAGGATCTCATAATCCTGTTCCTCCACAAGTTGGAGGAGTGTTGGCGAGAAATAATGCCAGGGGGAGGGGCGATCCCCCCGGCTACGGACGCTGGCGTCGCCGCAAGAACCGTACAAGCACGATTGCGGTCTGCGAGAGACACCTCGCGGTCGACCGTGGAGTCGTCGGCCGACGAGGCAGGATTTATTACCGTCATAGGAGGAGGAAGAGGGAGAGCGAGGCAAAAGAACAGGAAGCCCACGGCGCAACCTCTTCCAACGGTCCATGCGCCGACCGAGGACGCAAGAACCATGGGATGGGTATCGTCGTCTTTTCCGTCGTCGACATTGCGAACAGGGGCCTTGGCGCCCAGGACGGCAACCGACAGTGGCGGAACAAGGGCGGGGACTTTAGCGGCGGTGGCCGCTCGACCTCCGGTGCGCCCTCGCACGGGAAGGTAATCCACGCGAGGAGCGGGCAGCAACGATGGATCCGGAGCTATTGGGGCAGGAAAGAGACGCAACGCTAGTGGGCGAGACCTGCGCGGCGAGAAAGTGCCGGGCCCTCCCCGACCCCCACGGTGTGCCGCAGTATCGCTTACCGTGAGGAACGGCTCGGGCTTCACGTACAAGGATGCGATGTCGGTGGTGAAGAGGAAAGTCAAGCTCTCCGAACTCGACATCACGGAGTTAAGACCGAGGAGGGCGATCACAGGAGCGCTGCTGTTCGAAATCTCAGGCCAGGACGCTGGGAGCAAAGCATCGCGACTGGCTGAGCGGATGGCGGCCACGCTGAAGGATTTGCCCGCCTAGGTAACCATGCCGTGAAGGACGGCCGAGCTAAGAGTAACCGGACTGGAGGGCACGGTCACCTCGAAAGAGGTGGCAGTCGCCGTTGCTGAGGCCAGGGGCTGCTACGCCGACGAGGTCAACGTGGGAGTCAAGCGCTCCGCTCCTCGGGGCCTTGGGTCGGTATGGCTACGCTGCCCGCTGACAGCGGCCAGGAAAATCAGCGGAGGAGGAGACCCCCGAGCAGGAGGTAAGATTAATATAGGTTGATCAGCGGCGAGGGTTTCCCCTCTCCCGGCGCGCCGACTCCAATGCTACAGTAGCACAGAGTCGGGTCACGTGCGCCGGGACTGCACATCGAAGGTCGACCAGTTGAAGCCCTGCTACCGGTGCGGGGCGGAAGGACATCGCGCCAGGGACTGCTCGGCGCGAGTATCTAAGTGTCCGGTCTGCACGGACCTGGGTCTGCCCGTGTCGAACCGTATGGGGTCACCAGCATGCAAACCGCCGGCCCGTAAGAAGAAGGCCGCACAGGAGGCAAGGACCATTCCAGGTGACGGCGGGGACGCGATGACGAGGAAGAAAACGACGCAGCCGTCAACTGGCCCCACGAAGGCCAGAAGAGAGGACGGAGAAGTCGGACGCATCGACCGCGAGGGGAAAGGCTCGGCGGAGGCTATGGAGACGGAGCCTTCCCCAACGTGAGCGGAAGAAGAGGAGGACAACTGCTCCTGCAGTGCAATCTTAACCGCTCCCGCCGGGCTCAGGACTTAATGTTCCAGAGCCTGGCAGGTCGTATTTCGTTCATCGACAGGCGATCGCGACTCCTGTTCCGAGTCCAGGTATCCTTCCGCCGATGCTGTATGGCTCTTGCATTAGTAAGATTTCGTCGCCATCCTGTTGTTTTTCTGTATTTCTTTATTCATAATTTGTTCTTGAGACTGCTGCTTCCAACACCTTTTTGTACATTGGGCAGTTCACGTCGGAGGCCGCATGATCGCCCCTCTTCCCTGCCTTGCTGCAGTTTACGTAGCTGGCATGTTTATCTTTACTTTTGCACGCTCTCGTGCTGTGCCCGCTTTCTGCGTAGTGTGCGCAGATTTCATAATTAATGCAGCAAGATTTTGCCACGTGCCCATAGCCTTGGCATTTATAGCAGCGGCTAACAGCGATATAGTTTCGGACTTTACATGTGTTCCGAGAGATGTAAACCTTCCCCATTAAAAGTTTTTCTCTTACCTGGGGGGAGGGGTGTACTTCCATTACACAATTGGTCTCCTTGGAGTCCTTGCGGCCCGTCCTGAAGCAGAATTTGATGGCCGCAACGTCCTCTTCTTTGAGCCTGCCCTGGTTCTGCTTCTTCATGCAGGCCAGTATCTCCTTTTCTGGGGGTTCCCACGGAACATCATATAAAATTATCTGGGGCAGCCTTCTCTGTGGTGTGCTGATTTTTAGGCCGGTCTCCTTTAGTTTCGCGTTCTCGGTGAACGCTTTCAGGCCTTCCGGCTTCGTCGTTTCCACGACTAAGCCTTTACCGCTGATTTTCCTTACGACAGTAACCTGTATCCTCTTTTTACGGGGATTTACAAGTGTGAACACCGTATCCCGCGCTTCCCCACTCGTCTTGATTTCACTATCAGTTAATTCTGGTTGGATTATTACCACGTTCCTCGGTGGTTTCGTGATATCTGCCCGACCTTACTGCTGGCCATCTTTACTTTTTCCGCGTACGGTAGCTGCTTTGGTTCAGCCCTCGCGGTTTTCTTAACCGCTGTTTCAAGTCGCTTGCTGACTTGCAGCGACTTATTAACGGCGCTTAAGATTTCTGTTTCTTTGTTCTTAGCTGATCCGGTGCTTTGTTCCAGCTTCCTGGTCAGATAACTGTTGTGGAGCAGGAGCTCCTCCACAATTGCTCGCATGTCTTTGAAGTGCCGCATAATTGTTGCGGCCTGCTCTTTATTTATTTTCTTGCTGGGGTCGAAACAGAACGCTAGGACCTTTCTTTCTATGTCCACTGCTTGTACCCTTATGTCGGGTATCAGCCGGGTTGTATCGAGTACTGGTCGGGTTTTCTGTTTCCTCTCCTTCTCTTCTTCTTCATTCCTTTCCTGTTTCTTCATTTCTGGGCTCTGCTTCTCCGGTATTGAGCCCTCCGGCTTTTGTGTCTTCACAGGTTGCAGGACCACCCTTGCCTTTGTGGCGGGTGGTGTCTGTCCCCGTGACGATATCTTGGGTCTCTTGGCGTACGCACAAGCATACCTTTCGGGAAAGTAACGCCTCTTGCCCCCGACACTATCGGCGGGGTTCAACTTTACCCGCACAATATTAGGCAAACAGGGAATAATTAGCTCACAAATACTCGACCCCGATGGATTTATAGAAAACTACGCTAATGCAATAGACAACCAGATGTACAACCCTGCGATCTCTGCCAAAACGGAACATTTTTAGGTTATACTCGACATCGGTGATCTTAAAGTCTTCACAGTAAGTGACAAAATATTCTTCAAAATCATAGTACCTTCAGTCTCTAACACGGAATGAAATATATGTAATATCGTTATATAATGTTGGTTTACAATGGATGATACGGATCTTAATCAAGCAGAAAAAGACGATAGTTGTTTAACTTGAACTATTCGCATCAAACGTACAGAAAAACAGTACAACTACGTAATTCGCTAACGACCCGACAACACTCTCTCGGTAACGCCATTCGTACTCTCTCGCTTCTCCACTCACACTGCGCTTCTCAAATCGCGTTCTCTGCCCGTTCTCGTATCTCTTTTGTCTTTTCCTAGGCCCGCCACACGCGTGTTCCGCAGACGCTCGTGGCCCGGGTCACGTAGGCCCTTTCTACGAAACTATCCACTTGAAAAAGACCGATGACACATTGATGGACCCGACGGCGTCTCAGCTCTCGCGACATTGTTTATGGTTAACTCGACGCTTCTTAGGCCCTTTCCCCGATACTACACTCGGCCATCCTGCAATAACATCTGCCCTCAGATGTTGCCGTCTATCTCGCTGTCCTCAGATTCGTCACTTTCGGCATTTATGACCCAAGGTTTCATAAAATCGGCAGCCGTCGATGTGTGTGTGGGTCCCTCATGCTTCCCTACTTTCTCCACAACGTAGCGATCATTCCGCATGGCTCGCAATACCCGGTACGGACCCAAAAATCTTCCTCCGCGTTTTAGCCCTGCGCCGAATTGGGTTCTCTTGACTGCCACTGGATCCCCCCTTCGGTACTGCTTCGCACTCTTTCTTCTTTTATTATAACTCCTCCGATTTTCTTCCTGGGTTGCTGCGATCTTCCTTTTCGCATCCTTGCGTAGCTCGCGGCGTTGTTCCTCGAACCTCGCGGCCCACTCTTCGTCGATTCGCTCTCCAACTTGCACATCTTCCATGATGTGCCTTTCGACCTCGACAAGTAGCTGGTCGACATGTTTTCGTTCGCCCCAAGTTGCTTTCAAGTAGGATACCCTTCTTGTGGCACGATCTTCGTCAATCTGCGTATTCTTTTGCCGCCTGAATACAACTTCGTTATTGTGCATATCATTATCCGATGGCAATACGCCAGATTCGGCTTTGATGATACCTTCATTCGTCCACACTTCCCTCAAATCGTCTACTTCCTTCTGAATGTCCCTCAACTCCGTTAAAGACACACCTTTGTCCGCTTCATCGCTGCTCCCCGAGCTGGATGTTGTGTTGATCCCCGTGTTACACCCCGTGTTAAGACCTAAATCGTCTGCTCTATCTTCCATGGCCAATCTTTCGAGTTCCAAAGTCAGCGTTTCGCCATCCGACCCGTCGGCATTTTCTTCATTCGACGTTGCCACCACTGTTTCCGAAGATGTTAGCACAAACACTTTTTGGAGAACTTCACTAGCTTCCTTCTCCGGCCTATACCCGCTAATGATATCGCGAACCGCTTCACGATAATGCGGTTCCTGTACGTGTAATACGTCTATTTCGTCAGTCTGTTCTACCACGTTGATTCTAAACACATCCGGTACGTCTTTGTTAGTCCGTTCGTCAAGCCGCAAGAAAGTCACTTCGCCTCGTTTAACCCGTAACTCTACCTGATCCAGAAAATCAGTGCCTAACAACATGCCGTGCTTCGTCAATATTTTGTTTGAAACAACGTGTAAAGTGATTGGCAGTTTACACCCATCAACCATCATTATCTTGGTGAATTCACCCCAGGTCTCATTGCCAGCGGAACTAAAACCGTCAAATTTAAGCCTGCATTTACCTAGCGGTGGTGACCCTAACCTCGCATACTCGTCTGATCGAATGAACGAGAGATCACTACCCGTATCCACTAATGCCACAAACCTACAATTATCTATCGCCACTTCCTTCGTATACTTCCTCTTCTCGGATCTTGACACTACGCAAGTCTCTTTCGGTCGTGCCGTACACCTCGCTGCAATATGTCCAAATCCGCTACACTCGAAACACCTTACACCTTTTCCTCTTTCCGGGCACTTAACACTTAGATGATCCTCACTACCACAAACGAAGCATCTTCTTTTCTTCGTTACCTCTACAGATCGACTGGGCTTCCTGTTCTTCTCGGTTTTAGCCGGCTTCGCAATCGACTTTGCTCTGCGACTCTTCTGCTCTTCGTACATCACTAACCTCTTCCTCAACTCTTTGATTGACATCGCGCCGTACAATATAGCCTTATTGCTCTCGTCGTCTATTATTCCATCCACTATGTATTCCACCTTTGCTTCCTCCTCTATGACCACATGGCTGGCTATTTCGAGCATGCGGTACATGTAAGCCAAACATGCTTCATCACTCTCCTTTTTTGTTTCTTCAAGTCTCTGATGTACTTGCCTACTGTTAACTTTCCTAGAAAATTCCTTCACTAGCCCCTTCTTCAACTCGTGCCAAGTCCTGGCATGACACTCGAAGCTCGCAAATATTTTCGCTGATCCCTTCAGCAGCTTCCTCGCGTAGACCGCCTTCTGCCCATCCGACCACATGCACGTATCAGCGACTTCCTCGAACGACTCGAACCATCGTTCGACATTTTCACCTTTGTTGCCACTAAACGACTCTAACGCATCTTCGACGTCTCTGAAACTCAGTGTCGAACCAACACATGCCCTTCGACAACATTCACCACGGTCCTGATACACCCTTCGCGTACCTCTCTTGTATCTTCCTGCGTTTCTTTTGTCGTCTTCGTCCTCACTTTCGTCGTCGCTTTCTTCTTCCGACGAAACATCGTCACCATCCATGGCCGCTTGCAGTCGTGCGCGTAATTCTGCTTTTCTTCCCGTCGTTTTTAGACCCAAACTGGCGAGTCGCTTTTTCAACTCCTTCGTATTCATTTTCTCAAAATCTTCGTCTTCGTTGCAATCACGCTCAGCTCTCTGTACACTTCCTAAATCTCGTTGACCGCTTGGCTCTTCACCGCCCGTCGATCCCTTAGGATACGATTGTCCAGCCCTACACGCCCGATTCAGCCTCGCAATCAGCACTGACCTCGCGCCCGATATAGGGAGGTTCATTCCCGCGAGCTTACTTCTCAGCTCCTCCAGCGTCGAACCTTCTTCACCTGACAATCGTTCGTCCCCGACGTTGGCCATTTTTTCACACTACACCAACTTAAACAGTCAACGATATCGTCTTTTACCGCACCGCGTACCGGTAAATTCACAACTAGCGCGAATAGCTCTGTTAAACCGCTTCGTTTTCTGTCTTGTCCAATCCCGGCTGAGCCCCCAAAAAATGTAATATCGTTATATAATGTTGGTTTACAATGGATGATACGGATCTTAATCAAGCAGAAAAAGACGATAGTTGTTTAACTTGAACTATTCGCATCAAACGTACAGAAAAACAGTACAACTACGTAATTCGCTAACGACCCGACAACACTCTCTCGGTAACGCCATTCGCACTCTCTCGCTTCTCCACTCACACTGCGCTTCTCAAATCGCGTTCTCTGCCCGTTCTCGTATCTCTTTTGTCTTTTCCTAGGCCCGCCACACGCGTGTTCCGCAGACGCTCGTGGCCCGGGTCACGTAGGCCCTTTCTACGAAACTATCCACTTGAAAAAGACCGATGACACATTGATGGACCCGACGGCGTCTCAGCTCTCGCGACATTGTTTATGGTTAACTCGACGCTTCTTAGGCCCTTTCCCCGATACTACATATATTGCAGGTATATCCTATCCGGAGTAAGAGAAATGAAGTATCTTTGGCGTATTGGAGTATTTTCGTCGGGTGCGCGCGGGCCCATCGGCCTACCGGGAAGGAGAAGCTTCCCGCGGTGGGCGGCGACCCACCGCGATGAGGACTTCATGGCGGAGGCCGCTATGACCGTCATCTGGTTGGAAGGATCAACGACCGACGAAGACGTGGAGGCGGGAGCTATCCGGCTGAGGCGCGACATGCACGCGATCTGCGATTCGTGTATGACGCGGTCCAGAGCCTTGCGCAGCGCTGGCGCGGTGTACTGGTGGTCCGTGGAGATCGCTCGTCTTTGAGAGGCGTACATCCGCGCTCGGCACCGGTACATCAGATCCCGCCGTAAGCAGCTGGTGGACGAACCCACGGTGGCTCGTCTGTGCGAGGCCTACCGCGAAGCGCGGAGGGCCTTTTTCAGCGAGCCATCAAGGAGGCGAAGAGGCGGGCTTGGGACGAACTTCAGGCCAGCCTCGACTCCGATCCCTGAGGGCGCCCTTACAAGATGGTGTTGCGCAAACTCCGTCCTTGGGCACCTTCCGCAACGGAGAGCATGGAGCCTCGGTTCCTGGAGGAGGTTGTCGGCACCCTGTTCCCGGGAGCGGCGAACGAGGAAGATTGCAATTTTACAGAAGAGGAGGAGTAGGTGCCTCAACCGCCGGAGGAAGAACCACGTGACACCGCGGGAAGTTGGAGCCCGCAATCGAGGGTCACCGAGGAAGAATTGGCTGAGGCTGTCGGGAGGATCGGAGCGCGGAAAGCTCCGGGTCCTGGCCCCGAGACTAATGCGTCTGTTCGACGGATGCTTGTTTCAGAACGAATTCCCCATTTCGTGGATGGAGGGACGGTACTGCTGCCGAAGCCGGGACACGCTCTCCGGAGCCGGCTTCCGTATTTCGGACGGTGTGCCTTTTGGACGAGGCTGGCAAGCTGCTGGAGAGAGTGGTGGCTGCCCGCCTCGAGTCGCATTTGTCCCAGAGTGTCCCCGGACTGCATGACGGCCAGTTCGGCTTCCGGAGACGGCGGTTTACGGCCGACGCTGTCGCCCGTGTCCGCTCCCTTATCCAGGGGGCCGAGCAGCGCGGTTAACGCCTTCAACAGCATCCCCTGGGACAGGATATGCCGGACCCTCGAGTTTCATCGGGTACATCGGGTATATGATAAGTACGACCAAAGTCTTTTCCCACTCCAACGAATAAAGAATATAAATACTCCTCACAGCGCAGAGCAGGCCTATGAATAAGATTCGGAATCTGGAACCAACCAGGGAGAAAAACCCCCGGAGACTCCTCAACGGTGCGAGAAATCCAAGTTTGTCAAGCGTTTGAGGTCAAACAGCAACGATAGATCAGACTCGATAAGCTCGATTAGAATCATGTCTACACCACGAAAAGACAATATCGAAGCTATTAATACCGTTTCTACAACCGGAGCTATGGATAATTCGACTCGTGCGATACTCGACGCGATGCAGAAACAAAGTGAGAATTTCACTAAGAAGAAAAATATACTTCGAGCACGTAGGAACGCTTGACTAAGAAAAGAAAAAAAAATCAATTAAAATGGAGAGATCGGAAATCATGATACCTATATTCGATGGTGAGGATTATGGAATGTGGAAGCAAAGAATCACGATGTTTCTCAAGTATAAGGAATGCGAGGTTGTTACAACTAGAATGAAGAACGAAAGAGACAATGAAGACTGGGACAAAAAGGATTTGAAGGCGATAAATATAATTTATAGTGCAATATCGAACAGACAATTGGAGTATGTTAGGGAAGGAAAAACGGCGTTAGATATAATAAAAGGGTTCGATGAAATGTACTTGAAAGAGTCGACGGCACTGCAGATCGTATGCAGAAGAAGATTAGAAAACATAAGACTGGAGAACTACAGTGATTCAGCATCATTCTTTAACGATTTCGAAAAATTAATAAATTAATTAAAAAGTGCGGGCGCACAAGTAAGTGAGAGGGAAAAGCTGAATTACATGCTGAATACGTTACCCGAAGAATACAGCTACATAGTGGACATAATAGACGCTTTGAAAGAAGAGAATCAAACGGTAGCGTATATGAAAAATAAAATAGAAATAGCAGAGAAGAAAAATAAAATAGAAATAGCAGAGAAGAAAAATAAATCCAATCGAGGAGAAAGGCAAACCAACGCCTTTTCTGCAAAAAAGGAAGGATGCTTCAGATGTGGAAGATTAGGACACTTCGCGAGAGAGTGTCAAAATGGCGTCTAAGCGGGAAGCAGTAACGGCTATTGGCATGGGCCAACACGTGGTCGAAACAGAGGAAGAGGAAACAAAGGCAATACGAGCAGGGGACGTGGAAACTTCCATCGTCAATCAACAACCGGCACGGGCGAGCATGGAAACGCAATAGCAGGCATATGGATAGCAACGGCGCACGCAGCACACAGCAGTGAGACGAATGAAATAAGTAAGAACGAAATAGTGTGGCTATTCGATAGCGGTTGTACCGATCACATAATTAATGATATAAATTATTTTGATAAATCTATCGACTTAAAAGAATCGGTAAATATATATTTAGGCGATAATAGACCGATAAAAGCGACAAAAGTTGGGAATGTTATAAGTTATTTTGAAGCATTCGGAAAACAAAATAAAATAAATATGAGGAAAGAATTTTACGCGAAAGAAATGTCCGCAAATTTGATTAGTTTAGGTAAACTAACAGACAATAAGAATACGGTTATTTCCAAAGGAAATATTGCGAAAGTAATAGATGAGGATAATAAACTTACAGCTGTAACGTTCAAAGAGAATGGGACATATAGAATAAAAAGTATATTGAAAGGGAAGAAGCACTTAGTAAACAGCGCCGAACGTAGTGGTATGAGTAAAAAGAAATGATGGCATAGGATGCTAGGACACGTAAATTTTAAATACTTAAATATTTTGGGTAAAGAGCAGCTAGGGACTGGCATACCGAATGAATTTGAAAAGGAACTTTTGAAATGTAGGGTGTGTATAGAAAGCAAAATGCATAACTTACCTTTCAAAAATAATCGAACTAAGGCTAGGGAAATAATAGAAATTATTCATACGGACGTATGTGGTCCCTTTAAGACTACCGGATTCAATGGAGAAAAATATTTTATTTCATTTATCGATGATTATAGTAAAGTAGCTAAAATTTGTTGTATAAAATCAAAAGATGAAGTCTTTGATTCTTTTGTACAGTTCGTAAATGAAGCCGAGAATTTAACGGGCAAGAGGTTAAAAATATTAAGATGCGATAATGGTAAAGAATATTTAAATAATCGAATTTATAAACTTGCTAGGGATAAAGGTATAAGAATAAATAATTGCCCAACATACGTACATGAATTAAATGGGACAGCGGAAAGATATAATAGAACAGTGATGGACATGGCGCGTTGCTTGTTAGCGGAAGCGAAATTACATAAAAGGTACTGACCGGAAATAGCTTGTACAGCGGTATACTTGAAAAATCGAATATTAGCGAATACCATAGAGAGAAAGACACCTTTTGAAATATTCTTCGGGAGAAAACCAAGTGTTAAAAATCTACATCTATATGGAAGTAAAGTTTTTGTAAGAAGGCCAGAACAAAAAAGAGTTTCCAAGTGGGACAAGGAGTTCGCTGTTGAGCGCCGAAGCGTGCAGACCTGTGTCAGTGCTCCGTGAAGTTCGTAAAAAAAACACGTGTCGCCCATCCGTCGAAAGCGACCACAGCCAAGTGTTTCCTATCCGTTAGAGAAAAAAAGGGGAAAAAAAGAAAAAAAAATCCTACGCTCCTAACCTCTATCCAAATACTAGCCTCATAGCCTCACGACTAGTTATTCAATTTTGAATCAACTAGCTCGATGATGGCCCAGGAATCACGACCAGGCTCTCCTGAGCAAATTCATAATTGCCCCACGTTACCTCCTCCGTGGCAAAAGTGCATCAGGTCTCCTCGTACCAATGACGCCAAAAATTCCAAGAAGCGCAAAATAGAAGTACCAAAAACAAACGCAAACGCCAACGAACAGTCAACAAGTAAAGTGTACACTTACAACAGATTTGCCGTATTGGAATCCGCAAACGACTCCATGGATATCGCTGACCCACCATCAAATCAACACACCCAAAGAAACTCCCCTCCCCCACCAATATTCGTTGATGATGTCATCGACATACAAACGATGATCAAGTCCATAGAGAGGGATATCTCCAAAGAGGACTACAATCTAAAAACCATCAACAATAAAGTAAAAATCCTGCCGACAAACCCTGATGCGTACAGAAGACTCATCAAACTTCTCAAGACCTTGAACGCCAACTTCCACACTTACCAGCTCAAACAAGAAAGACCCTTCCGAGTGGTTCTACGCAACATCCACCACTCAGCAGACATAGACGAACTCAAATCCGAACTCCTGAAACTCGGCCACGAAGTCATCAACGTCAGTAACATAAGGCATAGAATCTCTAAAGACTCGCTATCCTTATTTTTTATAGACATTAAACAAAAGCCCAACAACAAGGAAATATACAACATCAGTCGACTGATGAACTCAATAGTAAAATTCGAACCACCGCTTGTTAAAAAAGAGATAGTGCAATGCAAGAGGTGCCAAAGATACGGCCACACGCAGAAATACTGCAACCATACTTTCCGCTGCGTTAAATGTGCAGGTACACACCCCACCGACCAGTGCACTAAATCACCGGAATCCCCAGCGAAGTGCATCCACTGTCAAGGGGACCATCCTGCTAATTACAAAGGCTGCTCAGCCTACAAAACCCTGTACTCAAATAAGTACCCTAAACTCAGGGCAAAAGAAACAACCAACCTAACACCCAGTCCCCCTAAACCCACAACTACACCAATTCCCCTCACCAATCAAATACCCAGTCCTCCTAAACTCGCAACTACTTCAACCTCCTACGCCCAAGCAGTACAGGGAACCCGAAATAATCCGAATACCCACAACGACCACTCTCAACATAGTGTCCCCAATGCACCAAACTCAGACAACGTCTCTAGACTCGAAAAGTTAATAGAAAAGCAAACAGAGCAAATTAATAATTTGCTATCACTTTTAACACTCATCATGGATAAATTAATGCGCCCCGACGCAAAATAAAACCAAGACGCTTAGCTCTTTGGAATGCCAACGGTCTAGCTCAACACAAACTTGAACTAGAAATCTTCCTCAAACAGCAGCAAATCGACGTAATGCTCGTATCGGAAACCCACTTCACCGACAAAAACTACCTAAAAATAAACGGTTACAAATTCTACCATACCCAACATCCCAGCGGAAAGGCCCACGGCGGTACCGGAATCATAATCAAATCCAACATCAAGCACTACGGACTTCCATCATTCCAGAAAGACTACCTCCAAGCAACAAATGTAGCAATAGAAGACTGCCATGGCACAGTCACCATTTCAGCAGTATAAGGCCCTCCCAGACACTCCATCACCAAAGAAGACTTTGACAACTTCCTTGACACCCTGGGCAGTAGATTTATAGCTGGAGGAGACTACAACGCCAAACACACCCAATGGGGCAGCAGACTGATCACAGCAAGAGGCAAAAATCTCTTAAACAGCATAACAACCAACAATCTCAACTACCTCACCACACACGAACCCACATACTGGCCCACCGACACTAAGAAATTACCCGACCTTCTAGACTTCTTTATAACTAAAAACATCTCGCCAAGATACGTCCAAATCAACTCCTCGGCTGATCTCTCTTCTGATCATTCCCCAGTAATAGCAACAGTCAGTTCAACAATTATCGAGAATACACCTAACGGCTCAATACATAACCAACTCACCAACTGGCAGCTCTACAGAGAAGTCTTTAACCACTCAACTTCAGCTTTAACTTCACTAAAAACCAACGAAGAAATCGAAGCAGCCACGGTATACTTAAACATGAGCATAATAAACGCTATCCGCTCCTCCACACCGACTGAGACGTCTATCTGCAAACACGAATATCCCAACTACATATTAAAAAAAATAGCAGAAAAACGTAGACTAAGAAGAGTTTGGCAGACCCATAGAACACCGGACGACAAACGCAAATTAAACAACGCAACTAGAAAACTGACCAAAATTATAAAAAACTATAAAAATGACTGTTTTCATAGATATCTCGCCAACTTGTCCCCCACAGCTGACACCAACTACTCCCTATGGAAGGCTTCCAGGAAACTCACGCGCCCCCGCAAATAATCCCTCCGCTCCGCCGCCCGCAAGGTGGATGGGCGCATAGCCCTATAGAAAAAGCCAACCGGTTTGCCAAACACTTGTCAAAAGTACTTAAACCCCACCCCTCCAAAGCTGCCGCGGACATCACTGATTACCTGCACTCCCCTTTCCAAATGTCTCCTCCAATTGAACCCTTCACTTCTGCAGAGATCATAGACTCAATCAATAGCCTAAACCCTAAGAAGGCAGCAGGGCACGACCTAATAGGCAACAAAGCAATCAAGGAACTCCCCAAAAAAGGGATAGCACTTATCACATCAATCTTCAACGCTATTCTTCGCCTTGAATACTTTCCCAAGGCCTGGAAAACCTCACTGATTACCCTCATCCCTAAACCCGGTAAACCGATACATGAAACAAGCTCCTATCGCCCAATCAGTCTCCTACCTACCCTGTCTAAACTGTTCGAGAAGATACTAACGAATCGACTCCTTCCACTCCTAGAGGATTTGAAAACACTCCCAGATCATCAATTCGGCTTTCGGAAACAACATTCAACAGTAGAGCAAATCCATCGCATAATCCACATGATCAGCCAAACCCTTGAAAGGAAAAAATATTGCTCAGCGGTATTCCTAGACATACAGCAGGTATTCGACAAAGTATGGCACGAAGGACTACTTTACAAACTCAAAAAAATACTACCACACCCCTACTATTCCATCCTAAAGTCCTACCTAAACAACAGGCAATTTATGGTTAAATGCCTAGACGCCACTTCCGCAACATTCCCAATAGAATCTGGCATACCCCAAGGTAGTGTCCTCGGACCCCTGCTATTCTCCATCTACACTGCCGACTTACCGATATCAACTGAGATAACAGTAGCAACATTTGCAGACGACACAGCGCTATTAGCCTCCCACGCTGACCCGGTAATTGCCTCATCCAATCTCCAACGATATCTCGACACTATGGAAAAGTGGTTTCATAAATGGGGCTTCAAAATTAATGAAAAAAAATCCTCACATGTAACCTTCACGCTCCGTAAACAAACCTGCCCCCAGGTCACCATCAACAACACAATAATTCCTAGCAAGGACTCAGTCAAATACCTGGGCATGACCCTGGACAGGAGACTAACATGGAAAAACCACATTTCAGACAAAACGAAGCAATTAAAGGAAAAATTAAAAAAATTCTACTGGCTCACAGGCCGACGCTCCAAACTAAACCTACAGAACAAAATTACCCTCTACAAGACCGTAATAAAACCTGTCCGGACCTACGGAATCCAACTATGGGGAACAGCAAGCAACTCCAACATTGAAATACTTCAACGCTTCCAATCGAAAACGCTAAGATCATTATTAGATGCACCGTGGTATGTTACCAACGAAACAATCCATCGAGACCTCAAGATACCCACAGTCAAAGAGGAAATAGCAAAACACAGTGATAGATATAGCAAAAGAGTCAACAAACACCGAAATCCCCTAATCACTGGACTACTCGATACATCGAACCAGACTCGCAGACTGAAGAGACATTACCCGCTAGACCTAAACGCTAGATTTATTTAGTTATCAAAATTAAGCAATATTCACTTATTTAAAATACTTACTTATAATTACACGTATCTATAATAAGTATTAACTTATTATAAATAATCAGCCATGTCACTGCGCCACGCCAGAAAAATTACTGAAAATTCTCAATGTAAGAATTGATTGTAATTTCAATAAACAAAATAAAAAAAAAGTGGGACAAGAAGGCAGATATGGGAATTCTATCAGGATATAGTGAAGTAGGATACAGAGTCTTATTAGGTGGGAAAATAACAATAGCTAGACATGTAGAGGTCATAGAGACAGACACTAAGTGTATCGGTTTTGAGGAAAATCCATTAGAGGCATATAGAAATGATAGCGAAGATAATTATTCATTGGATGGTATGAATAAGGAAGAGTTAGAAGGTAGGGAAGATGAAAATGATAGTAGTACTGAAAGCTCAAACATTGCTAGGAGATCTACACGTAATAAGAAAACTACAGTAAGGTATCCAGAAAAGGAAAATATTTGCGAGATGACTTGATTACTTGTAAAGTAGATATCCCTCGTACATTTGAGGAGGCGATTTGTTGCGAAAATAATGAAGATTGGAAACAGGCTATGGATAAGGAAATAGAATGTCTCTATAAGAATAAAACTTGGAAATTGGTAGAGAGGGTAAAAGGCAAAGAAGTATTAGATGTAAAGTGGGTTTACACTTGAAAATCAGAGGACAGGTATAAGGCTAGATTAGTGGTAAGGTGATTTCAACAAAGAAACGTAGCCGATGACATATATTCTCCAGTAGCGAGTAATCAGACCTTTAAGATATTGCTATCATATTGTTGTCAAAATGGATTAATCATTGAGCAAATAGATGTAGAAACTGCCTTTTTAAATGGTGAAGTAACCTCGGAGGTATATGTAAATCAACCAAAGGGATATGCGGACGGAACGAATAGTTTGTAAATTATCGAAAGCGCTTTATGGGTTAAAAGAAAGTCCGAGGGACTGGTATGAGTGTTTTGATAGGTACGTGACGAGATTAGGTTTTAAGAAGAACAATATAGAGCTGTGCCTATATACTTATGGAGAGGGAGAAAATGTTGTTTATTTGTTAATATACGTAGACGATTTGTTGATTTGTAGTAAAAACAAAGGGAGGATACAAAGTGTAAAAAAATTATTAACTGATAAATTTGAAATGAAAGATTTAGGTGAAGTAAAAGAATATCTTGGAATAAATATAGAGTATGATTATTTCAAAAATGAAATGAGATTAAGCCAAAAGAAATACATAGAATCATTAGCAAACAAATATAAATTACATAATAGCAAATTGTACTGTACACCTATGGAGACCAACTTAAAAATTGAAAAAGCTGAGATAAATAGAGAGGACATTGGATACAAGAATTTAATTGGCGCATTGTTGTATATTAGTGTTAATACCAGACCCGATATAAGTTATAGTGTGAATTATCTGAATAGATTTCAAGATTTTTGTAACGAGACACATTTTAAATATGCCTTACGAATATTGAAATATTTGTACCGGACTAGAGATTTAGGGCTACATTATAAAAGGAATGAAAAGTGCGAAACGATAGATTGTTATGTGGACGCTGATTGGGCAGGAGATCATGTAGATAGGAAATCGATTTCTGGGTATGTAATTAGATTGTATGGAAATGTAATTGGATGGAAGTATAAAAAACAAAGGTGTGTGACAAAAGCCTCAACGTATGCAGAGTGTGTAGCTCTATCGGAAGCGGTGAGTGAAGTAATGTCTATCAGAGAACTAATGAAAATCTTCGATGTAAATCTAGACGATAACCCTGTAAAAATTTATGAGGATAACTCTGGAGTGATGAGTATAGCAAAATACGGAAATTTTGCAAAAAATTATAAACACATTGAAGTTCATTACCACTACGTTCACGAGTACTTAAACGAAAATAAGATAAACATAATAAAAGTAAGTACAGAAGAAAACACTGCGGATATTTTTACGAAGGCACTGTGTAGAGAGAAATTTGAAAGGTTTAGGTCATGGATGAATGTAAAATAAGAGAAATGTAAATAAAGCGATAAATGTAAATAAAGCGATTAAATATTCTGTTAATTCGACAAGTATGTAAATACAATTAAGTGTACAGTATAAATGTAAGGAGGCGTGTTAGGGAAATGATACATTTACACTATACATGGGAGTGTGTGTGTAAGCGTCAAAGTGCGTCCAGGTCTTAGTTGAGACAAAAGACTGTCGTTAGAAGCTTCTAGATTAGTCGGTTGGCAACAAGCGTGCGTGCAAGACGGTTATCAGAGTGTAATATAGATGTATAGCTGTTGTGTGTGGAATAAAGTAAATTATTTGTATTTCCGAATCCTCTCATTACCTCAACATTCACGCTCCTTCCGTCGAAATTCTCGGAAGAGCATACACGTGCCAGCCGCGGCGGCACATCTAATGAACGCACGCTAGTGGGGATATCGATGGGCAACGAAGGGAAGAATCAGTTCGATCGGAAAAATAAGCACAGTCGACCACGAGCCACGAAACGCGAAAGACCAAAGAAAACAAGTCCGCTATTCTCGAGAGATCGAGCGATCGTCGTTGTTGTTAATCATCGTTAAGTATCAATCGCTGTTGACTGTTAACTGTTAATTTGTTATTCATTGTTATTGAGTTTAATAAATGTTATTGGTTAAACATACTCGAGTGCACTTCAGTACCTATTACACCATACACCTCAAATATATGCCCCATTCCGTAATGTCATACCCGTTGAAGAAAGGTGAAATGATAGCACGAGAAGATAAGAACGGTATTGTGATCCTCAAATGGAGAGATGTTCGAAATGTTAGAATATTATCAACAAAATATGCACCCACTATGATTTCAAGTTCAATTTCTACATATCACGGATGTCCTTCGAAACAGAAACCTTTGGGAGTAATTGCATATAATAATGGAAAAATTGGTATCGACAGAAGTGACCAGACGGTCTCATATGCCACTACGATACGGAAAAGCATCAAGTGGTATCGGAAATTAGCACTACATTTACTCTTAGGAACAACTATAGTAAATGCTCATACTGTGTACCAAACAGCCACAAACAAAAATCGTATCATTTGGTCCTTCGAGCCAGATTCAGTGGCAAGTGAAAAGTGTTGACAGTGACATCCAATATCATGCAGTGCCACGTGAATCCAACATAACCAGCAGCAGAAGAGTTATCACTCCAGCGAAGACAATAACGCCAGGGGCGGTCAGTTTCGAAGAGGCATAACCCGGTGGTTGAAGAACGAAACTACGCGGCCTCCCGCCGCAGCTAGACAATCGTCGAATCAATTATGTTTTCACAACAACAAGGTAAGCTTGTTCCTTGCTTTGCCAATCCACTATCCGCAGCAACAATGGCAACCGCAGATAAAATCAGCTCCTTGCGTCGGAGACGAGGCCATTATCTCCGACAATTCACGCTCATATCGAAACGATTGGACGAATACAAACAATCCGGTCGCCAGGAAGAGTGCGATTTATTATTCCTCCAGAAACATCTCGACAAATATGGGACTGAGTTCTACGCCATCCAACTCGAGTTAGAAGAATTAACTGAGGAGGAAAACGCACGCGGTACCGAGATGTCGGACCAATATTTAAATATAGGATTACGGATAAACCATCTACTAAAAAGCACACGACTAACATCGCTGTCGATGCCAACAAACGGCGAATCGGACACTGGTTTCGAGCCGATCTCGATTAAGTTACCAGAAATTCATTTACCTACTTTCGACGGTACCATCGAGAATTCGCATTCGTTTTACGACTCCTTCTCGTTCACTATAGATCGAAGCGAACGACTGACACCCGTACAAAAGTCTCATTATCTCCGATCATCCTTGACCGGAAGGGCCGCGCGGAGCATCCAATCGTTAGACATTACAGAGATAAATTATTCAAGCGCGATTGATTTTCTTAAAGAAAAATTTGACTGCCAGCGTCAAGTATGTATGCGCCACTGGGACCTAATTTTCGAATATCCGAAAATAACCAAGGAAACACCCGAGGCCGTAGATGATTTTCTCGAGACGGTCAAAGTAAATCTTCACGCTTTAGAGAAACTAAGTGAACCAGTCACATCAAACGTTGTTCTGATTAAATTATTCACATCGAAGCTACTCTCCGTCACCATTCGCAAATGGCAACGCACATTACGTACTTGCTAGACTTTCTTAAAGCACGGACGAACGGTGATAGAACAAGCTCAACCGCGATAAAAAGGGCGACCAATCAACATAACCGTCAGCGCGGGCCACGGAACTTTCCAGCGGCTCTAGACACAAAGCGCTACGCCGCCAAAGCGCAACACCGACGTGCCCAATGTACCATCGATATCTTCACGCTTTTTCCGCCGAATTCTCGAAAGAGCATGCACGTGCCAGCCGCGGCGGCACATCTAATGAATGCACGCTAGTGGGGATATCGATGGGCAACGAAGAGAAGAATTGGTTCGATCCTGAACAAAAGGACAGTCAGTCTGTCTTACGCCGTGAAACAAACAGCTTCCGAGTGTCATTGCATAGCAACGCGTCGATTGAATTCTTTGTGTTTATTGTTACTTGTTCATCGTTATTTGTTAATCGTTTCTGTTAATCGTTATTCGTTGATTCTGACTCTTAATTAGTTTTAATAAACTACTGTTCGTTAAAGTATCCGAGTATTTCTTTATCACCTATCACAATACACCACCTCAGTATTTTACGTGAAATAAATGGATAATAACTTAATTAGCTATGCGAGAGTAACGAATGAAAATAAGATAGTCTCAGCAGGAAATACTTCAAAGATATATAACAAATACAAAAAATTGATAGGGATCGCATTCAAAGATCATGGTTTATATAAAATAAGTAGTTACATTGAAAGGCAAGAATCTCACGCTAAAAATGTAGAAAAAATGACAAATAAAGAAAAATTTCATAGCATCTTAGAACATGTAAACTTTAATTATTTAGATACAATGTGTAAGAAAAAATTAGTTGAGGGAATGCCAGAAAAATTTGAGCAAGAACAATTAAAATGTGGTACATGTATCCAAAATAAAATGCACAATTTACCCTTCCAAAATAACCGTAGTAGAGCACGCGAGATTTTAGAGTTAGTACATACCGATTTAAATGAACCTCAGAATAATACCGGGTTTGATGGATCTAAATATTTCTTAACATTTATAGACGACTACAGTAAGTGAGCATTGATTTATACTTTGAAA
Source organism: Bombus pratorum (assembly GCA_930367275.1). Taxonomy (NCBI): domain Eukaryota; kingdom Metazoa; phylum Arthropoda; class Insecta; order Hymenoptera; family Apidae; genus Bombus; species Bombus pratorum. Next base: position 3,699,238 of record OV883995.1, on the reverse strand, counting down.
TCAAAAGGTGAAGTTTACAATTGCTTCCTTGATTATATAAACAAAGTTGAAAATCTTACTGGTAAGAAGATAAAGAGACTAAGATGCGATAACGGAAAAGAATACATGAACAAAGACATGTACAATGTAACTAGGGAAAAGGGAATTGTCGTAGAACCATGCCCACCTTATGTTCACGAGTTAAATGGAACAGCTGAGCGATACAATAGAACAATCGTGCATTCCGCTAGATGCTTATTACATGATTCAAAGCTGAATATTAAATATTGGCCGGAAATAGTTAGAGCCGCGGCACACTTAAAAAATAGAACCATTACAAACACATATGAAAATAAATCACCATTTGAAATATTTTTTAAAAGGAAACCGAATATAAATAATTTAAAGTTGTACGGAAGTAGAGTTTTCGTAAGAATACCTGAAATTAAAAGAAATTCGAAATGGGACAAAAAAGCAGATATTGGGATACTTGTAGGTTATGAAAACAATGGATATAGGATCTTAGTTAATAATAAAATTATAATTGCAAGACACGTAGAATTTATAGGTGAGGATGATAAGTTAGTAGGATTTCGAGGAGAAGATGGACCAGACAATGAGACAGAAGAGGATTTTGACGAACATTCGGATGTAAACGAAAAGGTCGAGCAGGTTACAATAAAAGAGGAGAGAAATTTAAGTAACGAATCAGAAGAAAAACTTGAGGACACAGAAAATAATTTGAGAAGGTCAGGACGGGAAAGAAAGAAACCTCAAAGATATGGCCAAACGAGCTCATATTTCATTTACGTGAATATAGTTAGTGCAGGCAGTCTCCAAACCTTTGAAGAAGCTTTAAGTGGAGATGACAGCGTTTCATGGAAAGAAGCAATGGATCGAGAAATAAATAGTTTAATCAAAAATAAGACCTGGCAATTAGTAGAGAAACCAAAAGACAAAAAAGTATTAGACTTGAAATGGATATATACGAATAAATCTGATAATCGTAAGAAAGCGCGACTAGTTGTTCGAGGCTTCCAACAAAAAGAAGTACTGGAAGATTTATACTCTCCAGTAGCAAAAATGCAAACGTTGAAATTATTAGTATCTTATTGTTGTCAATATGGTTTGACGATTATGCAAATGGATGTAGAAACAGCTTTCTTAAACGGAACTATAAAATCGGAAGTATTTGTAAAACAACCTATAGGTTACGACGATAAAAGCGGGAAAGCATGTAAATTATCAAAAGCGTTATATGGATTGTGTGAAAGTTCAAGAGCTTGGTATGAATGTTTCGACGAGTATATGAAAAAATTAGGATTTCAAAGAAGTAAGAGTGATTATTGTCTGTATATGAAGTATGAGAGCGATGATGTTATATATTTAATTCTATTCGTAGACGACTTATTAATATGTGCAAAAAACATAAAAAAAATTGATGAAATTAAAAACAAATTGTCAAACAAATTTTCGATGAAGGACTTGGGTGAAGTAAAGACTTACTTAGGAATAAACATTGAATACGATAATAAGAAGTGTGAGATGAAATTAGATCAAAGTAGTTATATAGAGTCATTAGCGAAACATTATAATATAGAAAACAGTAAATTATATTCTACACCAATGGAACAAAACTTAAGTTTAGAACCCGCACAATCAGCCTCAGACGATATAAGATATAGAAATCTCATAGGAGCTTTGTTATATATTAGTACTGGAACAAGATTAGACGTTAGCTATAATGTAAACTATTTAAGTCGATTTCAAAACAGTTACAACGGGACCCACTATAAATATGCATTGAGAATCTTGAAATACTTATATTTAACTAGGAAATTAAAATTAACTTATAAAAGAAATTTGAATGCTGAAGTTATTGATTGTTTTGTTGACGCTGATTGGGCTGGAGATAAAGTAGATAGAAAATCCACTAGGGGATTTATCATAAGATTTTTCGGAAACGCAATTTACTGGAAATCGAGAAAGCAAAGTAGCGTAACAAAATCATCAACAGCCGCCGAGTATGTAGCTTTATCGGGAACTGTGAGCGAAATTAAATTTGTAAGAAAATTGTTGAAAGATTTTAAAATAATGATCGAGACACCAATAAAAATTTACGAAGATAATTCTGGAGCGATTGCGATATCAAAATTTGGAAATTTAACAAAAAATTCTAAGTACATTGAAGTTCACTTCCATTTTGTGAATGAAAGTTACGAAAATAAAGAAATTGACATTATAAAAGTAGATTCAGAAAATGATATTTTAACTGACTAGCTGATATTTTAACGAAGGCTCTAGGGAGGAACAAATTTGAAAATTTTAGATTATTTTTAAGAATAGTTTGATTGACTTATAAAAGGAAATAAATATGCAGCACAAAAAATTAAGGAGGTGTATTGAGATATGTATAATTTTCTGTGCTGGACTGGGTTAAATGCGTAGTAGCGATACTTGTATGGGGAGCACGAGGCGGCTACGGGTTCCCAGGGCGTAGGACCACGCCCTGAGAAACCCCGATGAATCTGATGTTCTCCTACAGCCGGATGGTGACTGGTCGGCGTTTGGCCTCCCACCAGTTTGCCGATCCGGTGCGGAGAACCTCGGAGAAGTTGGTGGGCCCGTACCTGCCAAGACCACTCACCTCACCTTCTCGTGGGGCTCCCCGTCACCCTGCACCGGCCTCGACCGGGGCAGGGTGCGAAAGAGTGAGTGGCACCAGGATGGGAACCCTTGTTGACGACCTCGGCGATTTTCTTAAAGCACTATGGACAGTAAAACGAAACAGAAAAACGTTTACGGTGCAGGGGAGGGATACCCCAGTACCGGCGCAGCCGCGGGTTGTAAAGCGGGCCCCGCTGCGTCGTCATCGAGCAACCGTGGCCGTCCGGGGGTGGGCCGCCAGGCCCCTGGACACGTTCATGCGTCTGGCGAACGGGAGACACGAACTGGGGGGTCTCGGAAAGGGTCGGAGGAACCCGACGTTATGACCGTCGGCCTGGGATATCCGCGGGATGGGATGCGGCGACACCGCAGGGGCGGCGGAGGGATGAGATCCGACGACGAGATGTCGTCGTGCTCTTCCTATTCGACCGTTACGGGCACGCTCGGCAAGCGGTCGTACCGCAGGATCGCCGAGTCAATGGAGAGCACCGCCTCCACCGCCTCCGCCGCCAATGGCCGCGGCGGAGGCGCGGGACGTCGCACACGGCGGGGGGACGCGTCCGCGGGGGATCTGGACTCCGGGCTACTGCCGGCTCCAGGTAAAAGGAAGAAGAGGGGCGCGAGGCACGGGACGGATACCGACACCGACACCGATGCCGAGGCTGCCGCCGTGGCCGCCGCCGCCTCTACCATCCGCGGCGGTGCCGGCGGCTGCGACGACACACGGAGGGATGAAAGGAAGATCGGACTAGTCGACGAACAAGCGTCCGCGAAAGGCGCGGAACCGACCACCGATCGGGAACAGGAGGACGTCGCATACCTGCGAAGGAGGGTGCGCTTCCTGGAGAAAGAGGTCAGTCGTCTCCAAGAGACGGTGGAACGGCTGACCAAAGAATGCACGGAAAAGGCAGCCAAAGTTAATAACGACGGCGAAGGACAAGAGGTGGGGATCACCTCTAAGGGGGGGACGAAAGAAAATGCTCCCCGGGCCCCAAAGGGAACGGTTATGGGTCCCCCTCCCCCACCGCCCCCACACCCCTGGTCAGCGTCGCGCCGTTTTCGCTGTCCCAACGGGTCGGGGAGTATTACACACACAAAGGGAACGGATAGATTCAGTGGTCCAGGACCTCGAGATCCACTAGAGGATCTCAAGATCCTGTTCCTCCGCAAGTTGGAGGAATGCCGACGAGAAATAATGCCGGGGGGAGCGACCCCCCCGGCTACGGAGGCTGGCACCGCCGCAAGAATCGTACAAGCGCGATTGCGGTCGGCGAGAGACACCTCGCGGTCGACGGTGGAGTCGTCGACCGACGAGGCAGGGTTTACTACCGTCCTAGGAGGAGGAATAAGGAGAACGGGGCGAAAGAATAGGAAGCCCATGGTGCAACCTCCACCAACGGTCAATGCAGCGACCGAGGACGTAAGAATCAAGGGACGGGTATCGTCGTCTCTTCGGTCGTCGACATTGCAAACAAGGGCTTGGGCGTCCGAGACGGCGACCGGAGGCGGCGGAACGAGAGCAAGGACTTTCGCGGAGGTGGCCGCTCGGCCTCCGGTGCGCCCTCGCACGGGAAGGGAACCCACGCGAGGAACGGGCAGTGGCAATGGACTCGAAGCCGTCGGGGCGGGAAGGAGACGCAACGCTAATGGGCGGGACGCACACAGCGAGAAAGCGCCGGGCCTTCCCCGACCCCCACGGTGTGCCGCGGTATCGCTCACTGTGAAGGACGGCTCGGGCTTCACGTACAGGGAGGCGATGTCGGTGGTAAAGAGAGAAGTCAAACTCTCCGAACTCGACATCACGGAGTTAAGACCGAGGAGGGCGGTCACGGGGGCGCTACTGTTGGAAATCCCAGGCCAGGATGCTAGGAGTAAAGCATCGCGACTGGCCGAGCGGATGGCGGCCACGCTGAAAGATCTGCCCGCCAAGGTAACCGTGCCACAAAGGACGGCCGAGCTAAGAGTGACCGGACTGGAGGATTCGGTCACCTCGGAGGAGGTGGCAGCCGCCGTTGCTGAGGCCGGGGGCTGCCACGCCGATGAGGTCAACGTGGGAGTCATACGTTCCGCTCCTCGGGGCCTCGGGTCGGTATGGCTACGCTGCCCGCTGACAGCGGCCAGAAAAATCAGCAGAGGACGAGACGCCCGATCGGGAGGTAGGATCAACATAGGTTGGTCGACGGCGAGGGTTTCCCCCCTCCCTGCGCGCCGACTCCAATGCTTCAGGTGCATGGAGTCGGGTCATGTGCGCCGAGACTGCACATCGACGGCCGACCGGTCGGAGCGCTGCTACCGGTGCGGTGCGGAAGGACACCGCGCCAGGGACTGCTCGGCGCGAGTACCCACGTGTCCGGTGTGCGCGGACCTGGGACTGCCCGCGTTGCATCGCATGGGGTCACCGGCATGCAAACCGCCTGCCCGTAGGAAGAGGGTCGCACAGGAAACAAAAACCATTCCTGGCGACGGTGGAAACGCGGTGAAGAGGAAAGAAACGATACCGCCACCAACTGACCCCACAAAGGACAGAAGAGGGGCCAGAGAAGTCGGACACAACGACTGCGAGGGGAACGGCCTGGAGGAGGCTATGGAGACGGAGCCTTCCCCGACGTAAGCCGAAGAAGAGGAGGAGGGCAACTGCTCTTGCAGTGCAATCTTAACCGCTCCCGCCGGGCTCAGGACTTAATGTTCCAGAGCCTGACGGAGCGGCGGATTGCCCTGGCGGCGGCGGCCGAGCCGTACAGCGTTCCCGACGCGTCACGAGGCGCTGGGGACCTGACCGGCTCGGTCGCCATATTCTGGACCGGGATCGCGGGGAGCCCCTCCTGCTCGGTGATCGAGCGGGGACGGGGCTTCGTGGCCGTGAAATGGGGCGATCTAGCCGTGGTGGCCGTCTACGTGTCGCCCAACATCAACCGGACAGAATACGTCTCCTTCCTGGACGGACTTGCGGCTTGCGCGAGGCGTTTGGGCGGCTGCCCTTCGTTGATCCTCGGGGACTTCAACGCCCACTCAACGGCGTGGGGCTCCCGCAGGACCAGCGGAAGGGGGCGCGACGTACAGGACTGGGCGGCCGCGCTCGACCTCCAACTTATGAACCGGGGGTCGTCCAGCACGTGCGTGGCGTGGCGGGGCGAGTCCATAGTGGACCTCACATGGGCAAGCCCTGCCGCATCCCGCCGTATTTCCGGCTGGGAGGTCTCCCCGGAAGAGACCCTCTCGGACCACCTCTACATCTTGATGGAGGTGGCGGTTGGCGACGCGATGCGCGGCCGTCCGTTGGGTGCGCGCAGGCCCATCGGTCCACCGGGAAGGAAAAGAAGATTCCCGCGGTGGGCGGTGACCCGCCGCGACGAGGACCTCATGGCGGCGGCCGCTATAGCCGTCGCTTGGTTGGAAGAATCCAGGACCGACGAGGACGCGGAAGCTGGAGCGACCCGGTTGAGGCGCGACATGCACGCGATCTGCGATTCGTGTATGCAGCGGTCTGGAGCCCCCCGCCGCGCCGGCGCTGTGTACTGGTGGTCCGGGGGGATCGCTCGTCTCCGCGAGGCGTGCATCCACGCTCGGCGCCAGTACACTAGATCCCGCCGTAGGCGGCGGGTGGACGAAGCCACGGTGGCTCGTCTGTACGAGGCCTACAGCGAAGCGCGGAGGCTCCTGCAGCGAGCCATCAAGGAGGCGAAGAGGCGGGCCTGGGACGAACTTCTGGCCAGCCTCGACTCGGATCCCTGGGGGCGCCCTTACAAGATGGTATTAAACAAACTCCGTCCATGGGCGCCTCCCTTAACGGAGAGCATGGACCCTCGGTTCCTGGAGGAGGTCGTCGGCACCCTGTTCCCGGGAGCAGCGAACGAGGGAAATGGCAGCTTCGCCGAAGAGGAGGAGCAGGAGTCTCAACCCCCGGAGGAAGAACCACGTGTTACCGCGGGAAGTTGGAGCCCGGAATCGAGGGTCACCGAGGAAGAACTGGCCGGGACAGTCGGGAGGATCGGAGCGCGGAAAGCTCCGGGTCCCGATGGAGTCCCGGCCCGCCTGTGGAAGGACGTCGCCGGGGTCTTGGCCCCGAGACTAATGCATCTGTTCGACGGATGCCTGTCTCGGGGTGAATTCCCCGCTTCATGGAAGGAGGGGCGGATGGTCCTGCTGCCGAAGCCGGGGCGCTCCCCGGACTCGCCTTCCGCCTTCCGACCGGTGTGCCTTTTGGACGAGGCGGGCAAGTTGCTGGAGAGAGTGGTGGCTGCCCGTCTGGAGTCGCATTTGTCCCGAAGTGTGCCCGGACTGCACGACGGCCAGTTCGGTTTCCGGAGAGGGCGGTCTACGACCGACGCCGTCGCCCGTGTCCGCTCCCTTGTCGAGGGGGCCCAACAGCGTGGTCACGTGGCGCTGGCCGTGTCGCTGGACGTGGTCAACGCCTTCAACAGCATTCCCTGGGACAGGATATGCCGGGCCCTCGAATTTCATCGGGTACCCGCGTACCTGCGGGGTGTGGTCCGGGCGTTCCTCCGGGACCGGAGTATCGTCTACACCGCCCGAGGCGGAGGGGTGACCGAGAGGGCTGTACACCGCGGGGTCCCGCAAGGCTCGGTGTTGGGCCCTTTGTTGTGGAATATCGCGTACGACGCGGTGCTTCGGACGCCGATGCCTCCGAACTCGGCACTGACGTGCTACGCCGATGACACATTGGTGCTGGTCTGGGGCACGGCATGGGGGAGAACCGTCCGCCTGGCGGAACTGGCGGTGGCCTGCGTGGTCGCCGAGATCAAGAGATTGGGACTGAGGGTGTCCCCTGAGAAGTCCGAGGCAATGTGGTTTTGCCGCAAGGCCGATCACGGGACGCCTCCAGCGGGTTATCGCATGAGGTTGGAGGGGGCTGAGATTGGGGTCGGAACCAGCTTGAAGTATCTGGGCCTGACTCTCGACAGCCACTGGACCTTCGGCGCTCACTTCGAGCGCCTGGGGCCGTCTGTCGAGGCGACGGCGAACGCCTTAGGACGTTTGCTGCCTCGGCTGGGCGGGCCCGGCGTCGGGGTGCGCCGGCTGTACGCCGGTGTGGTGCGATCGAGGCTCCTCTACGGAGCTCCGATCTGGGCGGGGGACCTGATGGCCAATCGTCGCAGTCTCCTAGCGGTCAGGAGGCTGCACAGGACGGTGGCAATCAGGGTAGTGAGGGGCTTCCGCACTATTTCGGCGGCAGCGGCGGCGGTGCTCGCCGGGTTTCCCCCGTTCGAATTGGAGGCCCTGAGGCGTCGCGAGATTTATCTCCACACTCGGGGTCCGTCGGACGGGGTGGGCCCGGTGGGCGCCGACGTCAGGGTTCGGGCTCGGAGGGCTTTGCTCGACAGATGGCGCGCCAGCCTCGACACGAGAACGGGCGCGCCTGGGATAAGGGTCCTCGGGGCCGTCCTTCCAAACTGGGACGTTTGGTTGGATGGCGGTGGGCCTCCCCTAACCTACAGGGTGACGCAGGTGCTCACCGGACACGGTTGCTTCGGTGAATATCTGCACCGAATCGGGAAGGAGGCGACCGCGCGCTGCCACCACTGCGATGCGAGCGTGGATTCGGCGCAGCACACGCTGGAATACTGCCCGGCGTGGGCGCGGCTGCGACACGACCTCATCGTGGAAATCGGTTGGGACCTCTCGCCGCCGACGATCCTCCGGGCGTTGTTGGTAAGCGAGAGAAAAAGGAGGGCCGTGACCTCCTTCTGCGAGCAGGTTATGCTTCGGAAAGAAGCCGCGGAGAGGGTGAGGGTGCGGTACTCTCACCCTGAGAGAATGGACCGGCGAGGGCGCGGCAGAGGCCACGGACGCGCTTCGGCGAGGCGCGCTAGGCCCGCCGCGCCCCCCGGCGGGGTGCAAACTTAGGCGCTGGCAGCTCAGCGCCCGGAGCCGCAAAGCAGCCCGGTAGGGGAACCGGACTGCCTGACTCGGCGGCTCCGGCGACGAGGCGCGGTGTGACGTGGCCGCACACCGCTCCATTAAGAGACGTATTGAGCGCGGAGGGGGGCCCGGTGCATCGCTAAACCGGTTCCCGGGCCCCTCTCGATCGTAGCTGGGATGGTCATCGTGGAGGTTTTAGTCGGTTGGAGTCCGGCACTACCACGCCGCTTTTCCCCAGAGGCGGCCTGGTGTCCGTGCGGATTTCCTCCACGTTAATAAAAAAAAAAAAAAAAAAAGAGATACTTGTATGTAAATATCAGTGTGTGGAAGGTATGTGTGTGTGCGCAGCGTCTCGAAAACAAAGGAATGTAAACTGATCAGTCGGTTAAGAGTCGGCTATAGGAGAAAATGCTGAGACGCGTGCAAGTGTTGTATCGATGAATATATAAGAAATCGTCCATGAAATAAATATATCATTATTTTAATATTAATCCTCAATATAAATTTAGTGTTCCTGTAACATTATTTCGGCTTCAAAGATCCACAATTTTCAACAGAAGGTATAAAGATTCAATATACAAGTATTGTCAGTCTTTGTTAACGGGTGCTTTCCTCGGCGTCAACTTATCGCAACACAGAACCCGGGCATCCCTAGGGCCATAGGGGTTGGGATTACGCCCAACCACCGCGCAAGGCACCCAGTGCCTTGCTACCTTGATTAACTAAGCCTGTAGGGACAGTCGCTCGTTACAGATAGAACGGGGCGATTCCAAGCCCTACCGTCTCTCCAGGACAGTTCCGGAGCAGGTGGGACGCTGCTTACCCGCCGAAGGCCATTCGGGGCGAGCCATTACCCCTTAAATCGGCCCTCTTGCCCATCATCTTGGCCATCAACCACTGCCACCACGAGTCCAAACCCATAATTGGCCGAGCAGAGGGGTCGCTACTCCCTCCGGGCTTACGCTCGACCCCCGTGGTACCATTCTAAGTCATTGGTGGGACTATCGTGTGGATGTACCGCCACGTCACTGCCGGTCGGCGACCTGCTAACCGTGCTCGACAGATACAGGTGGGACTCACGTAAGCGGGGGCCTCAAGGTACAAAGTACCCACGAACTTATCCTAGTGTAACAGAACCTTACGCTTAAACTCCCGGCGACCTTCCCTGCGGTGTACATAGAGAACTCACGTAAGCGGGACGCTTGTCCCGACGGTCCTCCCTGGCTGCGGGAACGTGGGTTTGCCAGCCCCCATAGACTTACATAAGCACGTCCTCCCTGCGGGAAGATTCAATATACAGCAGGATACTCACCGCTGCAAAATGGAGTCGCTGAAAGGAAGTATCGTTCATTGATAGAAATGGCTAAATGTATGCTTATTGACGCCGACATGGACAAGAAGTATTGGGGTGAAGCAATACATACAGCCAACTACCTGCAAAATATCCTACCCACAAAACACACAGGTAAGACACGCCGTATGAATTATGGTACTCTAAACTACCTGACGTCAAAAATCTTCGTTCTTGTGGTACTATGACATATGCACATATACCTCAAGAGTGTCGAAGAAAATTAGACGAGAAAGCAGAAAAATTAAGGTTTGTCGGATATTCGAAAGAATCAAAAGCATACAGATTACTTGACACAACTACGGATAAAGTAAAGATAAACCGTAATGTGACCTTTCTTGAAACTCATAAGGAACCCGGGACTGAAGAAATTAATCTTGAGGAACAGACTGTTTCTGAAGGTACAATAAATAAAACTGAAGAAAATAGAGGAGATAACATTAAGAAAATTATTGCAGAAAAGGGGCCCCAAGATGAATCCGAAGGCAAAGACAAGGAATTTTCATGGTTAAGGTCCTTCAGACCAAACAAGCATCTTTTATTTCGCGTGTTGTTTACATTTTTGTCTACTACGGGAAGATACGGGAAAGTTAGTTTTTCTCGCGTTCGGTATCTTCCGTTAACAATTTTCTCTCAGGGGCGGTTAGCACCCTTCCTCACTCACCAACGTATAAAATTAGCCAATTGACAGCGAAGTCTATTTCCCTCACTCTCCTAATGAAAACTTGCCCTTAACAAATCAGCTCTTATCGTGTCCTTAGACCCATCTATCACTAGATTTCCTTCGCCACAACATCGTCACTAAACTTGACTGATTTTTCATCTTTCGAACAATCAACATCTCTTTACCGGGTTTCTACCCTTAGATCAGTCGCCTACTTAATTTATATAAAATTGTTAGAGTAAAGTGTAATTTATACGTGTCAATTCAGTGTATACTCAATTGTGACTATTAAGTGCATAATGAAGTGTAGTAAAGGAGAAAGTTAATAGTTGTGTTACGGCTCAACCTTCTTGTTTTTATAATCTGAGTCACAAGTTTACGTGACAAGATATACACAATGTAGCGATAAGCGCATAGTTGTCATCAAGCAGCGAGTTCTAAAAGCATCGATTCGCCTTCGGTCCGTTATTTTACCTACACAAAAAAGGTGGCATACGTGATCATAGGCGCGATAGGTTGCGAGACCCGAGCGCGGTGGGGGTCGCTTCCAAGAGAAGACAAAGGAAAAAATCGAGGAGCAATCAGTATCATACGAGGATTCAAACCGAATGCATCGAGAGGTTCAGAGAAATAAAATCAAGGTAGCTTAATCGAACGAATACGTCGAGAAATGTTATAAAGTCGAGTCGAATTATAATAATAAACTAGTTGGATCATCGTTAAATTATTTGTAACGTGTTAATTATAATTTTAAATATTGTTAAAAATAGAAGCTTATATTAACCCTGTTAATTCAGTGTCACAATCATTTGAACTACCTCTGTTGTTCTAATCGAAACAGGAGAATCGTCTGGTTCGTGGCGTCGACTATCAAAATCGATGCGAGAATTTACGCCTCTCGCTGACGCGTTTCCTCGCTAACGCGTCTTTCCGCGAACGGTCGTGTCGGTACCGCTTATGAGCAGTTTTGATAGAATCAACTACTGCAATGTAAAAAATGTGTAAATCCTGCATCAAATATTATATGACTACATCGTACCGTTGCGTTAACGATACTTTCGTCAGAGCCACTTCTGAACCGAAATTTTTTGTTTATTGAGAATGTAAAATACGTAATTTGTATTTCTTTGGGCAATAAACGTTATAATTAAAAAAACTGTGGCTATGTGGTCAACTTAGCTGGCTAAGAACAGAGTATCTAACAATAAGTGTGCAGTAACACGTTCAACCGACTCATTACCATTCAAGTGCACGCCTACTTGAAACTGCATAGTCGATTTTCTGGAAAACGGAGCCTAGCATTAAAAATTGTCACTTTGCATTTGGAATTTCAATTTAATTTGGAAATTCAATTAGGGAATCGCCTCCATTTGACTTGTACTATTTCTCGATTTTCGGTACATCCTATTGTAATATCGGAATATATTAAAGGTGTAGTTTTGTCCGATTAATTATAATTTATTAAAATGGATTGAAATTACAGATATTAGTTAGACAGAAAAACGATGTTTGATTAACAGGAAAACTGAATGCAACACTCGTATTTACATCAAATAACTTAACAACTATTTGGTAACTCTCTCTCACTCTCACTAGCAACTCTAACACTCGACAACACTTACAACTCAATTCTAACAACTCTATGTTTCGACGTCTCGATCAACTCTGACCTCGCAAAATGCACTCCTTGACTACGAAACTGTTTTGACGCTGCTCATCTTTTCTCGCGTCACCGTTGCTGGGCGCTCTTGGATGTAAACAAGCCACAAAAAGACGACGTACACGGTGTCTTCTAATTTCAGCCGATCTCTAATTTAATTTACTTCATGATATTACACTGAGGAAGACCTTGAGAAGCTGAGGACGAAAGAGCTGAGAGCGCGTCTCGTTAGCTTGGGGTTAAAAGTAACGGGAAGGAAATCCGAACTACGCGCACGGCTACAGGCGGCCCTAGAAGGAAACGATGTATCGTCGGAAGAAGAGAGCGACGGCGAAAGTGAAGACGAAGACGATAAAAAAAGCGTGCGAGAATACAGGAGAGGCATGCGAGCGGCGTATCAGGACCACGATGAATATCACCAAAAGGCATGCGCTGGTTTGATGCCGAATTTTAGAGACATAGAGGGCACGATGGAGAAATTTAGCGGGGACGATCTGCCAGGTATAAATCAGTGGATCGAGGACTTCGAAGACATGGCAGAAGAGTACGGTTGGTCAGACCTGCGGATGGCAGCTGTCGCTAAGAAATTGCTCGCAGGTTCTGCCAAATCCTTCGTATGGCGAGAACGATGCACGAAGTCCTGGGTACAGATGAGACAGGCGCTAAAAGAAGAGTTCGAAGAGGAAGTATGCGACCAACAGGTACATCAGGAGTTAGCGAATAGAACAAAGAGACCGGACGAGAGCCTGCAACAATACGTGAATAGGATGCGTGAGATTGCGGAGCGAGGAAGGGTTGATATACGGTCGCAAATCAAGTATATTATTCAGGGTATTCCCGACGAAGTCGTGAATAAGGCCGTGTTGTACGAAGCTCGGGACATGAAACAGCTGAAAGAACGCCTCAAGCAGTACGAAGAGATGAAGAGAGATATGGAGGTGAGGACGAAATTCAGGGAGCCGAAGAGTAGCGGAATAAAACCGATGGCGAAGCTGGCCGAAACCGAGAGGAACAAGGAACCCGGTCGATCTGGAGATGCGAGAAAGGTGCGATGCTACAGTTGCGGTAATGCGGACCACGTGTGTGCGGAGTGTCCAAACAAGTCGAGAGGACCTAAATGCTTCAAATGTAGGGAGTACGGACACATCGCATCGAAGTGCGATAATCTAGGTGAGTCCTCAGGGAAAATTTATAGTGTGTTTCGTTCGTCACAAACAAGACGCGGTAAAGATGTCAGGATCGGAAACTTCGAATTGAGCGCGCTGATAGACACCGGTAGCGAGCTGACTCTAATGCGGGCAGATCAGCATGCGAAAATAGGAGCGCCAAGGTTGAGCCGGGAAATTATCGGATTTCGCGGTGTCGGCTTCGGAAGGAATTTTACGCTCGGGAAATTTTCAGCGAATGTTGATATAGACGACGAGTCGTACTGTATAACAATACACGTAGTTCCGGACGCAGTGATGCAACAATCGTTTATTATTGGTGTAGACTTTTTGGACACTGTTGAAGTAAATATAAAAAGGGGAGAGTCTGTTATTCGTAGAATAAAGGACGAAAACCCCGATGAGTATCCGGAAGTCCTCAAAATAGATGTAGAGACACAAGCGGATGAGATAGATTTGTCCCACGTTAGGGACATGCAACATAGGCAGTCAGTGGAAAATCTGATCCGAGAGTATAGACCGCTGAAAACACGCGAAGTAGGGATCGAAATGAACCTGATATTACAGGATGATGTTCCACTTTACGAAAGGCCGCGAGGACTGTCTCCACAAGACAAGGTCGAAGTCGATAGACAAATCAAAATGTGGCTGGAAGACGGCATAATACGCCAGTCACATTCCGATTATGCCAGTCCGATCGTTCTAGTCAAAAAAAAGATGGCTCAACTAGAATCTGCGTTGATTACCGACGGCTGAATCGAAAAATAGTGAAGGACAGGTACCCGCTGCCCTTGATCGAAGACCAATTAGATTCGTTGCAGGGCTCGAAGGTATTCAGCACCCTAGATCTCAAAAACGGATTTTTTCATGTTCCTGTAGGGGAGAGTAGTAGGAAGTATACGGCATTCATAGTCCCCACGGGCCAGTATGAGTTCCTCAAGATGCCGTTTGGACTATGTAATTCACCAGCCGTTTTCCAAAAATATATAAATGCGGTTTTTAAAGAATTGATCGCGACGGGGGTTGTTCTAACATACATGGACGACCTGATTGTGCCATCGACTGACCTTTCGAGTGGGATTGAGAAGATAAGATTGGTGTTGCATGTCGCTAGCGAACACGGACTCCTCATAAACTGGAATAAGTGTCGATTCCTACAGACAAGGGTAGAGTATCTGGGCCATATCGTCGGAGGCGGTAACGTTCAGCCATCGGAACACAAAACTAGGGCCGTCGCTAATTTTCCGGAGCCTCAGTCCGCTAAAGATGTTCAAAGTTTCCTTGGCCTAGCGGGATATTTTAGAAAGTTTGTGCCCCGATATTCTATCATTGCGAGACCGTTGTCAGATTTGTTAAGGAAAAATGTTCCATTCAGGTTCGAATCGTGCGAGCGAGAAGCGTTTGTAAGGCTGAAGACAGCCCTAAGCGAGAAACCGGTATTAAAACTATACTGCGTGGGGGCGGAAACTCAACTGCATACGGATGCGTGTAGTATGGGATATGGTGCGATTTTATTGCAACGCGACAGCGAGGACAACGCTTTTCACCCTGTGTATTATTCGAGTGGAAAGACTTCGCCGGCTGAGGAGAAATACACCAGTTACGAGCTTGAAGTTCTGGCCATTGTAAAAGCGCTAAAGAAATTCCGCGTTTACCTGCTCGGTATCCCATTTAAAATCGTCACAGATTGTCAGGCGTTTGCGTTAACAATGCAGAAGAGGGACTTGTGCGTACGTGTCGCGAGGTGGGCGATCCTTTTGGAAGAATTTGATTACAAGGTGGAGCACAGACCCGGGAGCGGTATGATGCATGTCGATGCGTTGAGTCGGAATCCGCTACCCGAGGTCATGCTGATAGACGAGGACGAGCGGGGGATCGTTGCGCGGATAAGGAATGCACAGCAGCAAGAAGACGACCTGCGACAGATCCGAGACAACATAGAACGACATGAGGCCGATGGGTACATCCTAAAGAACGGTGTTTTATATCGAGAAATAAGGGACGCACCGTTACTAGTCGTGCCAAAGTCGATGCAGACTCAGGTGGTCCGACGAGCTCACGAACGCGGTCATTTTGGTATCACCAAGACAGAAGCGTTGTTAAGGAGGGATTATTGGTTTAAAGGAATGTGCGAAAAGGTGGAAAAGGTAGTGCAGAGTTGCATCGACTGTATCCTTGCGGAGAGAAAACAGGGAAAACAGGAGGGGTTACTAAATACCATCGACAAGGGAGAATTGCCGCTCGACACCTACCACGTCGACCATCTTGGACCGTTACCCTCCACGAAAAAAAGTTATCGCCATATCTTTGTGGTGGTGAACGCTTTCACAAAGTTCGTATGGCTGTATCCCACCAAATCGACAGGTTCTGCCGAGGTTGTTAGTCGCTTGAGGAAGCAGTCTGTGATTTTTGGGAACCCGAGGAGAATCATCTCCGATCGCGGAACAGCATTCACGGCCGGCGTTTTCGAAGACTACTGCAGAGAGGAAGGCATCCAGCACGTTCGGACTACAACTGGGATCCCGCGGGCGAATGGACAAGTAGAAAGGGTGAACCGAACACTTATTCCACTGCTGACGAAGCTGTCTGCGCCAACGCCGGGCAAGTGGTTCAAACACCTGGAAACAGCACAGAGGTACTTGAATGCAGCTCCCAATGTAAGTACGAACGCTGCCCCGTTCCAGTTACTGTTTGGGACACGAATGAGACTGCGAGACGATCCACAGATCAGCCAGCTAATCGAGGACGAACAGGTCGCGTTGTTTCAAGAGGAACGGGATCAGTTGCGTGCAGACGCAAAGAGACGGATCGAGGAGATACAAACCCGAAACAAGCGGGCGTATAACAAAAGACGCAAGAAGGCGACATCATATAGGACGGGAGATCTAGTGGCGATCGAGAGGACGCAGGGCGGTCCTGGGTTAAAGCTGCATCCGAAGTTTCTTGGACCGTATCGGGTGGTAAAAGTCCTGCGAAACGACCGATACATAGTGCAGCGAGAGGGGGAGCACGAAGGGCCACGTACGACTTCCACGGCAGCCGATCACATGAAGTGGTGGAATGTTGACGATAGTGATGCAAGTGCAAGCAGCGATGATGAGCACATCTGAGGGCAGATGTGATTGTCAGGAAAGGCCGAGTGTAATATCATGAAGTAAATTAAATTAGAGATCGGCTGAAATTAGAAGACACCGTGTACGTCGTCTTTTTGTGGCTTGTTTACATCCAAGAGCGCCCAGCAACGGTGACGCGAGAAAAGATGAGCAGCGTCAAAACAGTTTCGTAGTCAAGGAGTGCATTTTGCGAGGTCAGAGTTGATCGAGACGTCGAAACATAGAGTTGTTAGAATTGAGTTGTAAGTGTTGTCGAGTGTTAGAGTTGTTAGTGAGAGTGAGAGAGAGTTACCAAATAGTTGTTAAGTTATTTGATGTAAATACGAGTGTTGCATTCAGTTTTCCTGTTAATCAAACATCGTTTTTCTGTCTAACTAATATCTGTAATTTCAATCCATTTTAATAAATTATAATTAATCGCACAAAACTACACCTTTAATATATTCCGATATTACAAAAATTCCTTCCGAAGCCGACACCGCGAAATCCGATAATTTCCCGGCTCAACCTTGGCGCTCCTATTTTCGCATGCTGATCTGCCCGCATTAGAGTCAGCTCGCTACCGGTGTCTATCAGCGCGCTCAATTCGAAGTTTCCGATCCTGACATCTTTACCGCGTCTTGTTTGTGACGAACGAAACACACTATAAATTTTCCCTGAGGACTCACCTAGATTATCGCACTTCGATGCGATGTGTCCGTACTCCCTACATTTGAAGCATTTAGGTCCTCTCGACTTGTTTGGACACTCCGCACACACGTGGTCCGCATTACCGCAACTGTAGCATCGCACCTTTCTCGCATCTCCAGATCGACCGGGTTCCTTGTTCCTCTCGGTTTCGGCCAGCTTCGCCATCGGTTTTATTCCGCTACTCTTCGGCTCCCTGAATTTCGTCCTCACCTCCATATCTCTCTTCATCTCTTCGTACTGCTTGAGGCGTTCTTTCAGCTGTTTCATGTCCCGAGCTTCGTACAGCACGGCCTTATTCACGACTTCGTCGGGAATACCCTGAATAATATACTTGATTTGCGACCGTATATCAACCCTTCCTCGCTCCGCAATCTCACGCATCCTATTCACGTATTGTTGCAGGCTCTCGTCCGGTCTCTTTGTTCTATTCGCTAACTCCTGATGTACCTGTTGGTCGCATACTTCCTCTTCGAACTCTTCTTTTAGCGCCTGTCTCATCTGTACCCAGGACTTCGTGCATCGTTCTCGCCATACGAAGGATTTGGCAGAACCTGCGAGCAATTTCTTAGCGACAGCTGCCATCCGCAGGTCTGACCAACCGTACTCTTCTGCCATGTCTTCGAAGTCCTCGATCCACTGATTTATACCTGGCAGATCGTCCCCGCTAAATTTCTCCATCGTGTCCTCTATGTCTCTAAAATTCGGCATCAAACCAGCGCATGCCTTTTGGTGATATTCATCGTGGTCCTGATACGCCGCTCGCATGCCTCTCCTGTATTCTCGCACGCTTTTTTTATCGTCTTCGTCTTCACTTTCGCCGTCGCTCTCTTCTTCCGACGATACATCGTTTCCTTCTAGGGCCGCCTGTAGCCGTGCGCGTAGTTCGGATTTCCTTCCCGTTACTTTTAACCCCAAGCTAACGAGACGCGCTCTCAGCTCTTTCGTCCTCAGCTTCTCAAGGTCTTCCTCTCCCTCCTGACTGCGTTCGGCTCTCCGCTTGCTTCTTAGATCTCGCTGGTTGATTGGTTCTTCGGCATACTTCGAATCCTTAGGAGTAGATCGGCCAGGTTTGCACGCTCTGTTCAACCTGGCAATCAGCACTGGTCTCGCACCGGATATAGGCAGATTCATCTGTGCGAGCTTACTCCTCAGCCCCTCCAGCGTCAAATCCTCTTCACCCGACAATCGTTCGTCTTCAACGTTTGCCATTTTTTCTATTCTTTTCTATTCCCGCACAAATAACTCCGTTAAATCGCGTCGTTCTCTGTCTTATTCAATCCCGGCTGAGCCCCCACTTGTAATATCGGAATATATTAAAGGTGTAGTTTTGTCCGATTAATTATAATTTATTAAAATGGATTGAAATTACAGATATTAGTTAGACAGAAAAACGATGTTTGATTAACAGGAAAACTGAATGCAACACTCGTATTTACATCAAATAACTTAACAACTATTTGGTAACTCTCTCTCACTCTCACTAGCAACTCTAACACTCGACAACACTTACAACTCAATTCTAACAACTCTATGTTTCGACGTCTCGATCAACTCTGACCTCGCAAAATGCACTCCTTGACTACGAAACTGTTTTGACGCTGCTCATCTTTTCTCGCGTCACCGTTGCTGGGCGCTCTTGGATGTAAACAAGCCACAAAAAGACGACGTACACGGTGTCTTCTAATTTCAGCCGATCTCTAATTTAATTTACTTCATGATATTACACTATATACATAATAATAATATTTGATAGAAAATAAGAAATAGATGGAAAATACGAAATAAAAAGTATAAGAAACAGATTTCTTTCTCTCTAGCTATACTTTCAACATTAAAATATATATAGGTTGTTTGATTTCAAGAAATGTATGCAAATTACTGAAATACTATCCACTGTCTGAAAAAATGTATTAGGCAAGAAATGAATAGTTTCAAAGGAAACATAATCTGCTATAATAATTTTTTTGTATATGGCCAGATGTAAATCATATGATGACACAATACGTTTTTTTTAATGGAATCATATAGTTTTAAATAAAGTAATTGATTCGTATCAGCGTTCCCTACAAAAAGATATTAACCTACTTATGTCAAAAAGTAATTAGTTCGACAGATACTTTAACTTTAACAAAGAAAGATGCGAAAAAGTATTCCTGCTTTTACAATGTCTTAGTCTTTCACATATTATATTTGACAAATGGAACTTTGTTAATATGTCCTATACAACGATAGGTTTCTCACGCTCAAAATTGCATCCCATATGACCTGCTTCATATAAATCTATGGACGATACCCCAGTCTTATACTTAAGATCGTCTCAAGAACAGTCTTCAGATGTCTTTTGATTTCATCATTGTGACTGAAGTCTTAAGGTCGTGTCTTAAGGATTCGCTTAGCAAAGATCTTGTGAAATAAGAAAATCTCGTATGACGTCAAAAAGGCGCAAATAAGACCACCTTCATCCAAGTTCCCTCGATCGGGGACTTAAGGAAATCTTATTTTAAAATCGCCAATAACTGTAGCCATCTTGACCGTTCAATCGGGATTATTAATTTCAAAGAGGAGTTTAGGAACTTGATGAAGATATATGAAATGTACTATCTCCGCTTCTTGTATTACGAAAAAATAGAAAGTAAAATATATAAAAATAAAAAGTTTCATGCTATGGAACATTCTGCTATTTATAGTTACTTAATTTTTCCCCTTCTATAATTATTATATCTTTGTAGCAAAGATAATTATTGTTTCAGTTACATGCACGACTATAAATAAAAATTTAAACGTAATACAAAATATACAAGATGGTTACGAGCTACAGGAGTCGACTATGTAGCCGGGCTAATTCTTAGGTTATGGAGTTGCTAATCAGGCAAATTCTGTGTTGTTAATTGCACTGACTACTGAGGAAATAGATGCGAAGACGAATCAACTTACGGTGAAGGGAGCTCGAGAATTTTGGCTATCGTGTACGAATCGATGCGACGTATAGCCGGGAGCTACAGGAAAGGCCAAGGCGCGGGAACAAATTGACGCGGGCTTATGGCTAACGAACAGAAAGCAGGAAATATTAGTAGCAAAGTGATAACGTTCAACTAATCGGTAAACCTCGAGTGGCAAAGGTATATCATTGTGGGTGTGAGACACATATTTTATAAACAGGGACGTACAATTGTTTAGTGTAATGGTCGGGGTATCTACGTGTACTCTCTAAGTCACAAGTTAAGTAATTTCAAAGGAATATTAAATTGAGTTATTTAAGTTTCAATTCCAACGACGTAAGAGTCTAATCCTTTTCCTTCACGCAAGCGAGAAAGCGGGAATCAAAGACTAATGTAAAATAATGTCTAACACAATGCTAATGCCATGTACTATATCGTTACTGAAACTTTTATGCTTCGTTTATACACAATTGTTTTATTATAAATATTAATTAAATAAATATATATAACAATGAGTACTATAGGTTTTATATATGAAGTATTAGATCGAACGAAATATGAAGCATACAAGATATAGTAGTACTCGTTATAACATTTATAGTAAAACAATCGTCTACTCAGATTTCATTTTTTCAATTTATAAAAATATGAATTTGCACAAACATCTGCACTCTACTTATCATTACTTCCACAACAACGTTCTCGCTCTAAAGTTCAGATTTTTGTATGAAACTGCGGTTAAACGTGACACCCACATAGATACCCATAATTTTCTTGCATTCTGCTAAAGTAGCACTTACTATAGTCTTGCTCGTAAACAAACCTGACAGAAGCGTAATCGACAAAAAATCATTTATAAGGTCGTTTCTCTATTTACCCTTTTACCACGTGCATTGTTTTTGGCATGAAAACGCGGCGCACTTGCAATTCGCCAGGCCTGTTATTCTGACTGCCAGCCATTCGGCTGATCCGTTTCCCATTCTTATCCATCATTCTCAGCTCGCCCTACATTCTCCCCCGTAAGCACTTTCTACCTTGATCGATCGTGAGTGAACCCCACGCATTCATACACTAATTTCCTTCTTTCCTGTTAGATGCCCTTCTTTCGTCCTGTCAGACTGTGTGAGAACCGAGAATGCACGTGTTTCAAATATTCATGACTCGATGAAAAATATCAATGAAACTTGACATTAATTCAGATCTGTCTTCAAAAATACTATTATAATTAATTCTTTGATTGCTCTACAGATTACCAAGATTCTGGTTACCATCCTCTTATTCTAACGCAATCTAATAGGATAATAGTAAACTAATAGTAAAAGGGTAAATATAGTAGCACGTTATGTACATAATAATAATATAAAACAATGATACGAATTCCCTAAAAGACATATCGGTCAATTCCATACGTGGAAAAGCACGAAATAGTAACGATGTTAGAAATACTACTTTTTAAATTTAGTCTGGAATTTACTATTATTTGTGTCGTATTGTTGTGTGTATTTTCACGGGCGCAATACATTTAGTTAAAACGCACTAGAAACTAATACCGACACATTATGTAAAGTTCGTTTCAATCAATGGTAACGTTTCGTCGTTGGATTCTCGTCGCATCTTGCGCGACTGTTGATCACGTCTAACTCACAAAAGTGAATTCCATGAGATTGTCCATAATTTGAAAACACGGTCCTGCGATTCTCACGTGGAATAATATTCTGCGTTGGTGTACGCCAATCGCGAGATCCACGCGCCCTTTCCGCTCGATCGATACCAAAATTTATTATGTCCTATTTGCCGCCGTGGAACCGAATAAAAGACTGATTCCGAATTCAACTGAAAAATTTGTTCCTTTGTCTGTGAGGATTGCGCGTGATGTGTCGAAGGTGGGAATTAAAATCGTTGCGAAGGCATCTGCTATTGTTGTGGCTCCGGTGTTCGGTATCGCAACAGCTATGCAGTTTTTGGTTAAGTTGGTATGTGGCAGGTTCTTCTATATATTGTCTGTAATAAACATCAGTTGTGGGACTTTCGCTCTTACCGACTGTTGTTTCTCGCAGCTTTTGCATTTTCTCATTAACTCTTGTACATCGTTTTTCATTCCTCGTCATGAATATCTTACTTATATGTGTTTCTTCCATGAACTCTTTTCGAATATCCTCTGGAGGTGCTATACTTGTTTCCGTATATGGGGTAATTTCGACGTTGGTGTTTTTGAGTATTTTTCAGATGAGAGTTTAGTATTTTCGAATGATAGGTTGATTCTGGTTCTTTGCCAATGACAATATAACGGCTGTCGTTCTCGTTTCTTTGAGTATAGTTTTCAAGTTTCGTAGTACTGTGACGATATTTTGGTCTTTCAGTTCTTCGAAGATATATTTTATGACAAATTTATTTTAGATTCATGGGAAAAATTCTGAACGGCTGAATGGTAGTGACGATTATTTGTCCTTTCTGCGGATTCTCCTTAGCAGGTGACTCTTTTCCAAGTAACCGACATCAGCAAGAATTCTTCCCCTGGCATCTTTTAAGTAGCAATTTGCGGACTTATTAAATGTACATATTAAATGTACATCTTTTTCCATTATAGCGATAAATATTTCTCCGGATATGTTTATTTTACAAGGCTCGTGGTTTTCTTCTCCTTCTTCGGGTTGCGAATCTTAGGAGAGTGATATATCTGTATCAGATTTTTAATAATCGGGAATAATACTCCTCAACTACGTTCAAGTGCTTTCCAGAATTTGTGGAGTCTATATTCTTATAGGCTGAGAAGATATACGAGATTGCAGACTTTGATCGCGTGATTTCTCTATTTCACTCAATGTGTTGGGATTTTCAAGTGAAGTAGGCTCTTCGGTTTCTCCTTCGACCAACGTTATTAGATCCCTTTGCGAATTATTAGTATTTTATTTATTGTTCAGACTTAACGTGAGATGATTGTTGGTTAGTGTTGAAATGTGCTATTAGAGTGAATGTATCGTATATGAGTTTATATCGCCTTCCATGTGGTTTTGAGGAACGGTGCGCCAACGTCTTTCGTTGTTGTGTTGGTTGCTTCCTGGTGAACTTTTCCTCTTTCTACGAATAGACGTGGCGCTGTAATTGGTCCTTCGTTCGAATTGCTAGGAGCTACGCTCTATGTAAATCTTCCTTGATTTCGTTTCATTCCTTAAATTCCTTATCTTTGCGAGCGATTAAAAGAAGGCCACTGAATTACGAGACAACACGATTGTGTTCTTGTTTCGTTTTCGAGGTTTGAGTACGATATTGCATTTGTACTCTAGCGACATTAATTTCCATTTATCCAATCTTGAAATGGGATCTTTGACTGAATATAGTTAGACCAAGGGTCGATAGTGGGTGATGAGTGCAAATTTACGAACACAAAAGGTCGGAAATATTGCGTAGCATACATCATAGCCAGGCATTCCTTCTCAGTTGCTGAATAATTCTTTCCGACTGGGTATAAATTGCGAGAACCATATGGAACCGGTAAATCGGGACCAATTTCATCTTGGCTCAATACTGCACTCAATATTTGTATGATCTAAAGCGTCGGTAATGATAATGATTGAATGGTTGAAATCTAGATAATGTAGTATTAGTTTTATGCAGGCTTCGTCTTGCAGATTTTCAAAGTGCTTCTTGTTTTGTTCATCGGTTCATTTCAAACGGATTTCTTTTTCTAGCAGCTGAATCAATGATTTTGCGTTAACAAACTAGTCTCTGATAACAACGATAATATGTGATCCTTGTCAATCCTAAGAATTGTTAGATGTCCTTGGATTCTGGATCGTTGCATTCTGACTTTGGAGTAAGACAATTTTCTACCGCATGAAGTTTCCTTGGACCTGGTTTGACACTGTCAGCAGAAATTATGCCTTAAGTATGTAATTTCTTCACGCAGAAATTCACTTATATTGGTTGAGAAAGAAAATCCGAGATTTTTGAGGTGATTCGACAATCTTTAAATTTTGACTTTCTGTAGAGATGAAGAGTAGACTATTATATCATTCGTATAATTTTGAATTTATATTTCATTGAATTAATACCTGGTATATTAAACGTTGGAATTCATTTGCCAGATCAAAGATTGAGAAATACTTTACACCTCTTAGTTGGCCCAGAGTTTCGTAATGGTAATTTGAGATAGTGGATACTTGTCGCTTTGTTTTTTTCGTTTAGTGCACGAAAATTGATTATCACGCGCCAATGTTCAGTGTTATCGGCATCCGGTATTTTCGATACAATCCATAAAGCGAAGTTATACGGTGAAGTGGACGGTCTAATTGTTTCTTGGAATAACAGAGCTTCAAATTAATGCTGTATCTTCTCTTGATTCGTTGGTGGGTAGCGGTACTGGCTAGTATACATTACAATTTCGCCTGTTACACAAATCGAATGGTAAATTCTTACAACTTCCGCAAGCAAAAATTTCCTTTATTATTTGGAATAACAATGATGTTCCAAGTGAACAACTTTGGTAGAACAATTATCTGTAGATACAGTAATATAATCTCAATTTATTCCACCAAAATTGTATCTGTAGATACAATAATATAATATCTGCCATAATATATTGCCGAATATTAATGCCACTAACTATATGCATATTGTTGGGCTTTCATTGAAACGTTTCGTCAGTGGCTTGCCTGGACAAACATTGAATCTCTGAAAAGTAACTAAGCAGGAACGCCTGCGCAGAGTGCAAAAGATGGACTAACCCTAACCTCGAAACTAATTATTTACTTGTCAAAAGTAAAATTATTAGAATGATGTTTAATATCGTATAGTATTAGTATCGGTATTAATGTCCATTACTACGTATTAATATTAATTTATAGTATAAGTACGTAGTGTTAAGATTTCCTCTAGCATATTACGTGTGGTAGTAGCATGTATATATATGTACTACTGTATACATTATACATATGTATATACATGTATATACATGTGCATAATGTAAGACAGTAGTATATGTACATATATTATGAAAGAATAATAGAAAATATTATCTTAGAGATAAATATCTTATCTTTTTATCTTATATACATAGAATTTTTTTACGTACATATTTCAAATTTAATCATTTCAACATATACCAAAAATACCTTCTTAATACATGGGTTATCCTCGGTAACTATGGACAGCCCTTTATTGCCTGACGTATTGCAGATACCAAAAATTGTTACATGGCGATTGTATGGTACAATTAGGGCACATTTTTAACAAAGACTAACTTATTTACATCATTATTCTCCAAGATATGGAGGTAAAATTCAAATTCAACGTAAAGTTCAAGATAAAATTCAAATGGAACTATATATTTTTCTATTTCACAAGATGCAATATTTGATACGTGGCACTTCAGGCGCGAACAAGACCACCAGCCACGCTTTTGACCTATTTGAGGAATGTTTTCCCGCAAAAATCAGTGAATTTATCACACAATATCTCAAAAATTAATTGAAATCAGTAATATGCATGAGAGGTTAATGAGAATTCATCTTGAGAAGCATTATCAAATGATGCCAAAAAAATACATAATTCCAAATAAAAACGGAACTACATCTCCATATGTAAAAAAATAATAATGTAAAAAAGATGGTTTGTTATGGTTAATTACATATATTAAGTTTATGTTTTCTTACAAACACAGTTGAGCAAAATTTGATTTACCTGTTAAATAATAAATAACAAATTAAAATAGCATTTTAATTCTGAATAAGAATATTAAATTTCTTATTTAAATAATAATCGTTTAGACGATACCAAAAATAATTTATTTATTATTTCTTAGTTGTAAATGAAATTTTATTTTCTATATGGATTAAATCCCACAACAAATGAGAATATATAAATATGTTTTGTTTTTGTCTTATCTGTTTCATTTTGTACAATGAAATATCGTATAATTAATACGGTTATTTTTCAATAGACAGATCACAGTTCATATGATTCTTAGCTAGTATTATTAAAAATTACAAGTTGTAATTTACAGCGATCTTTCTGATTGAAACGTTATATTTATGTAAAAATAAATTCCCTCAACGATCGATAAATAACAAATAAAAGTAATAAACAAAAAATAACATTTCATTTGGTAATAACAATTAATCTCATTATATTAAATATTGTCTTTAGACTTGTCCAATAACAAATAATTCGTTTCTGCTTTTTATTTGAACTTTCCGAAAATTTATTCCATAATATCCAACATTACTCTCGACCAAACAAATCCTGTTTGAAACATTTTTGAATTAATAAATTATTCGAGAATATAATTGGATTTATAGATTAGAATGGGCCATTCTCTATATACAAGAATAGTATCTCGCACATCATGATGATCCAATATACTTTTCCTTTTTAGTTTCTCTTTAGTTATTGTTGTCGTATTACAGTTATTTTAGTTACATTTATAGCTTTATGGTTATTGAAGCGTGCTGTTAGTCAGAAGTATTCATGGAAGGTTCGCTTACCGAATTAGCACTTCCAAACATTTTGGAAATACTCGCAGAACATATGGAAGCAATTATGACTTGTAGTTTATGATTCGCACGGCCAACTTTTATGAAATTCGTTAAGCGAATAGAGGGTGTTCAAGAACTGGTAACGATAAAAGATTTCCATTGGATAATTTGTTCGTGAATATTTCTCGATTACCAATGTTCGGTCAATGAGATCGACCTTTAGAAAAGTACGAACAACTTTGTCGTCAATTTTGATTTATTATGGGTCTGTGCAATCATATATAAAATCAGTTGACACAATATGCCTGAACTCCCCCTTCCGCGACAGCTTGTAATGATTA
Organism: Bombus pratorum; assembly: GCA_930367275.1. NCBI lineage: Eukaryota > Metazoa > Arthropoda > Insecta > Hymenoptera > Apidae > Bombus > Bombus pratorum. The sequence goes on along the minus strand of OV883995.1, from coordinate 3,672,315 downwards.
TGCTGCTAAGAATACTGATTGCAAAGAGCTGTTACTCATTAAAAACTAGGACATTGATCATTACGATACAACTGAAGTAAACTCGTTACAACTGAGGGGATTGCAAGAAAACAAAGAGGCTTTTTGGTTTGACCGCTTACATTCACAACCCACTTACTTGCCAAATTTACAAATTTTTAGCTACTGTTGCACTTCCGGGTTATTTACTGATAACGACCGTTTTTGTCTATACACTGTCAGCGAACAATACGAATTACATGCATTAATAACGGCATCAAAAAATTGATTTGTTAGTTAAATAAATAAATAAAAGTACAAAACAGTTTTAATGATTTTACGAAAGAAGGTTTAAGGTGAAACATGTAGGTTTTGATACTCAAACTTAGTTCTTATCTTCTTTTATCCAATATTACATCGTTTCGTGACATCACAAATATTTATAAGCGAAGAAGAAAAGTTATTTATAGAATATCGATTGACTTCGACAAACCTTAATTATGATCTTTCACCGATTCGAACGAGAAATGTTGCAGTTTTATTTACTAAACAAAGTCACAAAAATATTTCTCAAAATTGGATAAAGAATGAAACAGCATCGTACGAATGGTTTCCAAGCTTTATGTCTCGGAACTCTCAGTTTTCCCTTCATACTCCTGAAGCATTCAGTAAAAGTACGGAGACTGCAACATAAAGCTAGAGTAACCACACAAGCCACAAAAGACAATTTGTCGGAAAGGATAAAAACAAATTACATAACATTATCTGTTGACGTGGACAGAAGTGTTTAGACATTCTTAACACTAGGTTTACAGGACCCGTCAATTTGACAGATTTCATTCAAACTTCGAAATGAAATATCCCAAAAACCATAGCATTAATTTCAACCATTTTGCATAGTAAATTAATCTATTAAATTAATCTAAATTAATTAATTTATACACACAATTATTTTTTTCCTAAGCTTTTTCAAATTTAAAATTCGTTTTAAAATTGACGGGCTAGCTGATTTCATAAACAATCCGTTTTTCAAAGGCAGTGTGCAAAAGTTTCAGATTATTATAAGTATTTACGATAGGGTAATTGAATTTAGGCACAGTATTTTCTTATTTTGACCAATCTCCCTTTTCTAGCAATCGTGTGTACATCCAGGAGATATAATAAGATATCTGAGGTGATCGTCGGTGAAGGTGCCCACAAGAAATACTTTTGATTTTCAACAATAACGTTTATTAAACTCTTAACGATTAACAACGGTTAACGTTTAACTAACAACGATTAACGTTTAACGTTTAACAACGATTAATAACAAGTAACGATTAACACTGAACTCTCAAGAGACAACCCGTTTCTCTAATTGTGTTGGCTTCGCTTAACTTTTCGCACTTCGCAGCTCGGGGCAGAATGAATCTTTTGGTTAAAAACCAAACAGATTCTTTCCTTTTGCTGCCCCTCGATAACCCCACTACGCTCGCGTTTATTAGAAGTCCGCGACGGTTGCCGCGTGTGCATTCCACCGGATATTCGGCGAAAGAACCGTAGGGATATCGATTAGGCTTGTCGGCCTTACGCTTTGAAGGTATAGCGCTTTGTGTCGCGAAGCCGTTAGAAATTTCCGTGGTCGAGTGCCGCCACATATCGAACAAAATTGTCAACATGAATGAAGATTGTTTTGAAGATACCTCCGAAGATCAGTATGAATTAGGCCAAAGCGAAGCTAACAGTGAAAGTTCTGAATACATTGAAGGTGGAGAGATAGAAAGATCTTCGGTTAATGAAGAGGAAACCTACTTGAAAGTGTGTGGTAACAAGAAAAGGATGCGTATTCTTTCTAGTTCTGACTCCGAGGATGAAAGGACGAGCATTCCAAGCACATCGCAAAATGTAATGGATGAAATTGAAATTGCAATTGACGAGACACAGTGGATAAAACTGAAAGCGAGGGAGATCTAGGGGTAGGACGCCCGTTCGTATGATATTCAAGGATATCGCAGGGCCTACTGGTTACTGGTTATGCTAAGAGAAATATTATGTCGGACTGTGTAACTAGTGCTTTCGAATGGATAATTGACAGACGCATAATAGAACACATAAAAGATTGCACTGAAACCGAGGCGCATCGAGTTTTGAAAAAAGACTGGACAATAACAGTTGCTGAGTTACGTAGTTTTCTAGGAATACTATATGCCCGGGGCACATATGAAGCGAGATCATTGAAAGCGTCCGAAAGATTACAAACAGATAAATTTGCGCTGATATGCGAAATATGGAACAGATTTATAAGTAATAGCCAGGCTTGTTACAAGCCATTTGAAAATATCTTAATAGACGAACAATTATTTCCAAGGAAAGCCCGATGCAGGTTTTGCAGGTTTGCGCAATATATGTCGAATAAGCCTCATAAATTTGCCATTAAGTTTTGGTTAGCAGTTGACGTCCAAACAAAATATATTTTGAATGGTTTCCTTTATATGGGGAAAGATGAAACTCGATGCTCAAGGGAAAAAGGACTAGGCGACTTTGTTTTCCTCACATTTATATAAATTAGAAAACTGCACGCTTACTGTGTATACAAGTAAACCTAACGTAAAAGTCCTCCTTCTAAGCACAAAACATACAGGTATACAAGTAGAAGACTATTCTAAACGTGTTCCAGAAACCATTGTTTTTTTATAATAAAACAAAGTTTGATGTGGACGTCGTTGACCAGATGGCAAGCAAATATAGTGTGGAAGTAGGGAGTTTCCGATGGCCCCTTCAAGTTTTCTTTCAATATCTTAGATTTGGCAGCGCTAAACACGTGGATATTATGCAAAGAGTGCACCGGATCGAAAATATCCAGAAAGGAGTACATATTTTGTTTAGCCGAAGAATTAGCTGGAGAAAACAGGAGAACATTTGCCAAAGATCGGACGCTTCATTTCGGTCACCTTCAACGTCATAAGTACGAAAAAGTTGCCAAGTGGGCTACTGCAAAAAAAAAATAGAAGCAATAATTGTTGTATATGTTGCAAAAAGATCGTATGCGGAAAATACACAAACAAAATTCAGTATATTAGTAAAAAATGTGCTTAATAAATATGATTACCCTATACCGTTAATATTATTGTTATCATTTCCATGATAATTTTTAAAAAATGACTGTTGAAAATGACAACGTAAGTTCGTGCTCGCTATCCATATGCAGATGCGTTAGTTATAAGAAATAGTAACTAGAGGATGATCCTAGTTAAGATGCCTTTTTGTTTTTATCCCCAGTTTTTTGTAAACGCGTGCAACAAAGGTTCTTTTGGCTCACAACGGTGTGATAGATTTAGCCATTCAATAAAATAATAACTATTGTGATCCTACCTCTGAGTATAGAAATAACAACAGGTTATGGGCCCAGGTGCAATAATTAGTTATTATTTTTATTGAAAATATTGTTAATAGTAATAATATTGAAGAGCGCAGAAGATAACCTAAAAACAAAAAAAAGGAGGGTGCGTGATCGATGATTCAGTGTTGAATATCATAAGGACGCTTTATCGAGTATACAATAATTGTTTACGTGATAATACAGTTATCAAAAAAAAGGGGGGGGGGAATGTCGAGCGGGGCGAGTTTAAGTATTGAAAAATTAAAAAAAGAAAATTACGACACATGGAAATTGCAAATGGAAGCAATACACTTTAAAGATGACCTGTGGGAATATGCAAATCGTTCAATAATTAAACCTGAAGCAGCGGATGAAGTCTTCTTTATGGAATAAAAGGGATGGTAAAGCCAGAGCCGATATTATTCTTACCATAAGTTCGAGTACCATAAGTACCATAAATTAACGGGGGTTTACGAATCCCAAGGACCCGCAAGAAAAGCTACGCTCCTAAAGCAATTATTATTCACGAAAATGTCCGGTAGTGAAAATATGTCCGATCACTTAAATAATTTTTTCAGCCACGTGGATAAATTAAAAGAAATGGATAATCCAATCGCTGATGATTTTGTGGCGGCTTCGTGATACAAAGCGCTACGCCGTCAAAGCGCAACACCGACGTGCCCAATGTGCCATCGATATCTTCACGCTCCTTCCGCCGAATTCTCGGAAGGCAACAAAGGGAAGAATCAGTTCGATCTGGAAGAAGACATTCTACCCCGAGCCGCGAATGGAAAAGAGAAGCGAGACAGTTATTCTTCGAAAGATCGGTCAATCGCCACTATTGTTAATCGTTATTCAACTGCTGTTAATCGTTACTATCGTTAATTGTTATTCATTGTTATCAAGTGATAGAGTTTAATAAACGCTATTGTTGAATACATATGAGTATTCCTTCCGCACCTATCACGACATTCCACCTCAATTTATTGTCAATCCTAATATTATATAACGTCCCGAATACATACGAAAATTTTAGATGTGCAATCGAATCGTGGGACCTACTCCAAATGCGCTTAAGACAAAATTATTAAAAGAAGCTAATTCTCGTCATAATTCAAATGCTGTGAATGATCACCAAGAAGCTCTACAAGTGGAAGATTCAAATAAACACAAAAGGTATGATAAAAATAGATATTCTTCCAATAAAAATAGATTTATTAAAGCTAATAAAGTAAAACACATTGAATGTTTTTATTGTCACAAACGTGGACATAAGGCAAATCAGTGTTTGAAGAAGAAAAACGATGATCACAAAGCTCAACTAGCACAAGTTCCTGAAATACCCAAAACTGAACAATGCTTGAGTGCTTCCAATATTCAGGATTAAGATAATCAGGATAATAATAGTATTATTACTGATGTTTCGTTGAATATAAACATGGAACCACCGATGAAATGGTGCATTGACAGCGGTGCTACGTCGCATATATGCTGTGACATAAACTGTTTTGAATCCATAGAGCCAGTCAGAAATCAAAAAGTAAAATTAGCGAATGACAAATTAGCTGAAGCCATAGGTAAAGGTACAGCAATATTATTTAGTTATATAAAAAACAAGAAATTTAGATTGAAAAACGCATTATACGTACCAGAATTAAAAGCAAATTTCATCTCAGTATCAAAAGTTACAGCAAATGGAAAAAGGATTGTATTTACAAATAGAATGGCTACAATATTTGGTAAGAAGGATGAAGTACTTATTACTGCTATTCGTAAAAAGGATTTATATATTGTAGATACAAATTCCGAATATATTGGTATGGTATATGAAAATGGAAATACACTTATTGCTACGCCACGAGGCATACCACAGGCTGTATTTCTAACCGTCGCTCGCGGTCCTACAGTGTCGCTGGCAGATCGTCTGATCTACCCGACGGAACATATACATTGTATCGACGAGCGCATAGTTGTCACCAACCAGCGAGATCTAGAAACGTCGATTTTTGTCCGTTACTTTTTCCACGCAAGAAGGCGGCATACGTGATCAGAGGCGCGAACGGTGGCGTGACCCGAGCATAGTGGGGGTCGTCTCCTAGAGAAGAGAAACAAATGATCGAAAGGCAATCAGTCCCTTCTGACGAGCCAAACGTTATACATTGAGAGGTCTGACGATTAAAATTAAGGTCGCGTAGTCTAACGAATTCATTGAGAGATATTGTAAAGTCGGGTCAAGTTTCTGTAACATATTTACAGTATTCACTGTTAAACAATTTGTGGCGTGTTCATCATATTATTGTCAAATATACTATTTTATGTTAACTTGTTAATACAGTGTTAAATTCATTGAACCACCTCTGTTATCTTAATCGAAACAGGGGAACAACTATTTCGCGGCGTCGATTAACAGAATCGTAGCGAGAATTTACGCCTCTCGCTGACGCGTTTTCCTCGCGACCGCGTCTCTCCGCGAACGGTCGTAACACTTATGAATTGACACTATCTTCTATAATTGGCACTATATCTTCGGAGATTAATAAATAAAAATATGGTAAATGGTCTACCTAACATAAGATTGAGTAAAATGAATACTTGCGAAATATGTTTGAAAGGCAAACAGGCAGCAACCCCAATGCCAAAGAGATCTGAATTAAAGATGTTGGAAAAATTAGAACTGATACATTCTGATGTATGTGGCCCTATAAGACAAACATCTTTGGGTGGAGCAAAGTATTTTGCCAACTTTATTGATGACACGTCAAGGTTTGTATATGTGTATATCCTTAAGACAAAAGATGAAGTTAAAAGTGCATTTTGAAAATTTAAAGCTTTAGTTGAAAGACAAACGGGTAACAAGACAAAAACCCTCAGAACTGATAATGGTTTGGAACTTTTAGGAAAGGATTTCACAAATGAATTGGAAAATTGTGGTATTCGCAGGGAATTTACAACTCCCCATACACCTCAGCAAAATGGAGTAGCTGAGCGAATGAATAGAACACTCGTGGATATGGCACGATGTATGTTGACCCAGTCAAAGTTACCTATCCAATTTTGGGCAGAAGCTGTTAATACGGCATTATACATTAGGAATAGGTGTCCAACAGTTCATGGTAAAACACCATATGAAATTTGGCACAAAAGGAAACCAAATGTGAATCATCTTAAAATTTTTGGTATCGAAGCCTATGCATTAAATAAACGACCCGATAAAAGTAAATTTGAAGCAAGATCAACAAAATGTATTTTTATTGGATATTCCGATGAATCAAAAGCGTTTCGACTATGGGATCCAAGTATTTAAAAGAAAAATCATAATAAGTAGAGATGTTTCTTTCTTAAGAAATGTTGAGTACCACAATGGTGGAACTAAAAATAAACTTGAACAATTTAAATATGAACTAATAAGTCAAGAACTTGACGAAGAAATCACAGAAGAGATTCATGAGGAAGAACATGATGATGGTGAAAGCATGAGTCAAAATGAAAATTGTGTTCAAGATAGATCTGTAGTCAAGAGGGGGCGAGAAAGGCCAAACATAATGCGAACAGGAAATGTTGGCAGACCGAGGAAAATCTATAAGACTGTCCCAATTGATCAAGAAACGGTACAATTAGTCAATGATAATTCGACAATGATAAGTCAATAGATGAATTATTATCTGGACTGTTGAGAAATGTTAGGTTGGTATGATCGCTAATTACTACAAGCTAAGTTGGTACACGACTTCTAACGACGCTCTTTTGTCTTAGAAGTCGACCACGTGTCAATTGACCGAGTGTATTTTGTCTGTTAAGACGTGTTGTACGAGGCTGAGAAATATGCGGAAAAAATCGAATCTGTGTGAATCGATTAATTATCAAACCCAAACCCACATTCTTTAACAGGTTATGGGCCCAGGGCAGTAAACTGCGGTAATAATAAGCATTATTTTGAGTTTGTATGAGATGTTGTGTCTTTATGAGATTACCCGAGAAGAGACCACGCCATGAACGCCACGAGAGAATAGGTGATGTGGACAACGATATGAAACCGGTCCTGAGAAAGGGGAATTACGAATATTGGAAGACAATGACGGAAGCCTCGTTAATTTTCCTGGGCTGCTGGGATGCGATAGAGCCAGGATTTACGGCAGCAGAAAGGTTGAACCCAGAGTGCATAAGGGTGGACAACAAGGCACGTACGTACCTTTTCAGGCATATTCGCCCCGAATACCTCGGGGAAATTAGGACCTTGAAAACAGCGAGGAATTGCTGGAAGGCGCTGCAAGACGTCCACGGGAGGTCCACGTCGATGGACATTGTTTTATGCATAAGGGAATTGGGCACCATGGAGAAGACCCCCAACATGGATATCTCCGCGTACTGCAGGAGGATACACGACCTATGCGACAAGCTATCCAGCGTAGGGTTAAAAATTGAGGACCACATGATGGCATGTTTCATCTTGGCCGGCCTCGTGGCAGATCCAAATTACGCAACATACATCAGAACAACGAGAATCGATAAGGGTCCGACGCGAAGGTCGTGAAGTCAGATCTTCTACTCGAAGAAAGGAGGATCGAAGCGGCCACGGACTCAAACGAGAACAACGCAATGGCGGCCTGGAAACAATGGAGGCCCAAGCCTCAACAAAGCAAAGATGGCACAAGGTCGAAACACAAAGACCTAAAGGACAAGAAGTGCTTTGAGAAACGAGGCCATATGTCGTACCACTGCCAAGAGGGAAAGGAAGATAAGGAGGGGAAAAACCAAGAAGATAAAAGGGAGAGAGAATCAGAAGACAAACCAAAGTCCAAGGGACTTATCTCCACGCTTGCTCTATCGTCTATCAGCTACACGGAAAGGGACAGAATCAGCTACCTTGACTCAGGAGCCTCAAATCATATGACTCCGGACAGGCATCGGTTCGTGTACTTCGTACCTACAACTGGCCAGATCAGGATTGGTAAAGGGTACCTAGAGGTCAAGGGAAAAGGAACGATCGTCGTGAAGATGACCAAGGCCTGTGGCGGATGGAACCTATCCTTGTCGAACGCCCTATGGGTACCTGACTTAGATGTGAATCTAATCTCGATCAGGCAATTGGCAGCGAAGGGCGTCACCACAGTATGTACGAGGGATCGGTAGCCATCGGTACACATGTGGTATTTAATTCAAAGGTAGGAGACAACGTGTACTACCTAGAGACAATACCATCTGAAAGGCAGGTAGCAAACGTATCCGTGGGAACGATCAGGAAAGACCAGGGAAAGATGACGAAGACATTGAGGTCATCGAAGCCAAAGCATACAAGGGTATTGTATCATGGCATGAGAGGTTAGGGCACCTACATGGGAATGCGATGAGGAAAATCCCTGTAAGTAGCGTGAAGGAGGACTCGAGGAAACATGAGGAACCATGCGGGGTCTGCGTGAAGGGGAAAATGACCAAAGTACCATTTCCAAGAACAGCCCACCACATGTGTCAGCGCCCCTTAGAGATTGTTCACAACGACATTAGTGGCAGAACTCAATGCAAGTCGCTAGGAGGAGACAGTTATTTTGTAACCTTTATTGATGATTTTCCTCGTTTTATGTACGTCAGGATCATCGGTAGGAAGAATGAAGTACTCAAGTGTTTCAAGGAGTATCAGCTGAAAGTGGAGGCCTTACACCAGTCCAGAATAAGTGCCCTCCAAACTGACAACGGGGGTGAGTACACGGGGGAAAATTTTGAAAAATATCTAAAGGAGAAAGGTATCTTACACAGGAAGACCGTTCCTAGAAACCCTGAGCAAAATGGGGTTTCTGAACGAGCAAATAGAACCTTGGTCGAAACGCCCAGATGTTTACTCATCCAATCAGGACTCCCTGACTATCTGTGGGGGGAGGTTGTGAACACGGCATGCCACATAAGGAACCTATGTCCATCTGCTGCTATCGGAGACAAGATCCCACTGGAATTATGGAAGGGTAAAGGATGTGACCTCCAAGGGGAGATTAACAGACTGAGAGTGTTTGCGTGCAGAGTCTGGTATCTGAGGAGCTCAAGCGGAGGAAAATTCGAGAGCAGGGCGGATGAGGGGGTATTTGTAGGATATGACAGACAGGTCAAGGGCTATAGAATCTACCTCCCAAAGACCCAAAAGGTGATAATATCCTGTCATGTCAGGTTTTCGCCTGAAAGTCAGGCACAAAATAACTGTCCATATACAGGCTATTTTCAAAACTTGAGGGCAAAATTAAACTCCGGATTGCACACCTAACAAGGAGTCAATGCTTGTTTGGACTGAATGATGGTGTAGCGGCACGCGAGCAGGACAGTTCGAATCCTGTTGTTGTTTTGTTTCGAAGCAGTAAGACCGTTAGGTCGTAGGTATGATGATGAGTAACGAACTCCGAACAAAACAATGTCACCGCTACTTTCAACTGTCAAACGTTGTTAAGTTCAAATTTTCCGGTTATCCCCCGACCAGTATAAATAATCAGACGCAAGCACGATCGAGAGAGAGTTAATCGATCAGTGCTTTAGCAATCAGACGTATCACGTATCCTTCGAGTTCCTCGAGTAATTATATTATCTTGACTAGATTGAACTGAAAACTACCTGTGTATATTTATACCTATTTCACCAAGCAAAATAAATTATACATATTTTACGATCTTCGGAATACTCATATCCTCCACAATGGAAACAAAAAGTTTGTTAGTACAGGTGTGGGGCGACGCCGTGGACTACAAAAGAAACTGAGGACTATAAAAGGACAAGGGACTCGTGACCTGAAGCAGCTATTAGCAGAACTGGTGAGATTCCCTGCGATCGTCCGTGCAGGCGGTATTCGTGAAAATGAATGCTGTGACGGTGCAGGGATATAATCGGCTCGCAGCCAACCTGCTAGAACCGAGCTATATGCTGGCAGTTCCGCCTCCTCGTGGCCCCCGCTGGAAACGTGCATCGTGCGGCGACGGCTAAGCGAGCTGCTGCCCGAAAGGGTAGGTTCAACTTGTCCAATGATCCGGAAAGGTGAGGGCAGGGTTTTTCCAAGTCGCGCGCCGAACATCTGCGCGCCGTCTCCTTGGTATTGGACGCCGGGGGTAGATTAAAAAAGCAAAGCCAGTATGAATTTTATACTCGAGGTATGGCGCGGCCTTCGGGTCTGATGCTTAGACTATTTGTCATGTCAGGTTCGAGGAGAGCACGTTCCCCTACAAGAATGCTAAGGTTGAGAAGAGAAATATAAAAAGTAGGTCCTCAGAATGGATATGGGACGTAGAAGATTTTGAACTTGGAAGGGATGTCGGCCAGACTGACGTCGAAACACAGAGTGATGGTGAAAACGACGAAGGGGAGACTGACTATTTCATGGATAGTTTAACGTGTGAGGATAATCCAGTGGATGCTGTGAGTGTACCGATTGTACCGAGGAAGTCGACAAGACTTCCGTCGACAAGACATACTGCGACCGTTTGTAAAGCTCAAAGCATGTATGTACCTGTGAATGTGTACGAAGCCCTGAGGGGCCAGATGCTCAAAAATGGACTGATGCGATAATGAAAGAGTTGGACAATCTAAAAGGTAAAGATGTGTGGGACATTGTGCAACGGCCCTTGGATAGAAACGTTATAGACTGTAAGTGGGTGCTTGTGATAAAGAGAGACCCTGATAGGTATAAGGCTAGACTCGTAGCTCGGGGATTTTGGCAGAGACCTGGAGTAGATTACTCAGGAACCTTCAGTCCAATAGTGAAACGCAGAACTCTAAGAATTCTGCTTGCTCTGTGTGCGGAGAATGAGTGGGTTTACGAGCATATCGATGTGGAATGTGCGTATCTAAACAGTCCTCTGGATGAGAATATATACATGGAGCAACCAGAATTCTTTAGAGCTCCAGGAAAAGACAGGAGTCAATTCGTGTGTAAGCTAAAAAGGAGCCTGTATGGACTGAAGCAAGCTGGGAGAATGTGGTTTAGGCACATAAACAGTATCTTGAAAAGTATGAGTCTGAACCCATGTGTGAGTAAATGCGTCCAAGGATCTGATTGTGGCTGTGTATGTGGATGACATTCTTGTATTTGGGACGAAGGAGTGGATTGAAGTATTCAAAACTAGAATTAAGGATAAATTAGATGTTAGAATGCTAGGTACAGACACTCAATTCTTATCCATCCACCTGAGTAAGCCAAGCAGTACCACTGTCGTATTTGATCAATCCGTACAGATAGGTCAAATGCTGGATCTGTTTGACATTACTCATGAGGTTGGAGTATCGACACCACTAGCTAAAGAATGTGAAGCCGGTTTTGACATTGAGTGTGATGAGCCCTTTGATAATAAGTTATATGAACAAGCTGTGGGGCATATAATGTATGTCGCCACTGTAAGCCGCCCTGATGTCGCGTATGCAATAGGGAAACTAAGCCAAAGATGTGCAAATCCGACTGTGTCTGATTGGAAAGCAGTGAAGCGAATCTTCAAGTACCTGTTGAAAACCAAAGACTTAAAGCTAGTGTACCAAAGGACCGGGCAACCTCTGAAGGTGTTTTGCGACTCGGATTTTGCGGTACGGGTTGTACGGTAGATAGGAAATCTAGGAGCGGATATGTATTCATATTCGTTGGTGGTGCAATATCCTGGTTGTCTAAAAAACAACCAATTATAGCTCAGTCGACGTGCGAAGCGGAGTTCGTGGCGATGCAGGAAGCAGCAAGGGAAACAGTGTGGATTTCCCTACTGTTAAAGGAGTTGAGTCAACTGTCATATTGCCCTCGACCTTGCAAGATCTTCTGTGATAACATCGGGGCTATATCATGGTCAAAGGATGAAGTAGTTGCCGAAAGTTCTAAGCACGTCCAAGTGCGTTACTTTTATGTTAAGAACTGAGTGTCGAAGGGGATATTAGATTATACATATATACGTAGTCCTGAGAATGTCGCTAACATTCTTACCAAAGGCTTAAATATGGTTAAGATTCAGTATTTCACCAAAGCTATGGGGCTTGTAGAAACTACGATCAAAGGGGAGTGATGAGAAATGTTACATTGGTATGATCGCTAGTCACTACAAATTAAGTTGGTACGACTTCTAAGGACGCTCTTTTGTCTTAGAAGTCGACCACGTGTCAATTGACCGGGTGTATCCTGTGTGTTAAGACGTACTGTACGAGGCGGAGAAATATACTTGATAAATCGAATCTGTGTGAATCGATAAATTATCAAACCCAAACCCACATCCTTTAACATGGACCTCGTGCAGAAAAATGGAATTCACTATATGCCCACAAATGAGATGCCAGCCGATGTACTAACGAAAAGCTTGGGCAAGCCAAGTCATAGTGCTCACCTAGAGACCACTGGTTTGACGAGAATTCGAATTCCTTTGAGAGGGGATGTCGAAAATGACAACGTGAGTTCGTGCTCGCCATCCGTATGCAGATGCGTTAGTTATAAGAAATAGTAACTAGAGGATGATCCTAGTTACAATCGATAGATTTAATCGACAGGCTTAAGTTGCTTTTTAGTTTTTATCCCCAGCTTTTTGTAAACGCGTGCTACAAAGGTTTTTTTGGCTCACAACGGTGTGATAGATTTAGCCATTCAATAAAATAATAACTATTGTGATCCTACCTCTGAGTATAGAAATAACAACAGATAGGTATACAAGAAACGCCCGTAAATCTAGTGTTAAAAATGTTGTAAGTGTAGTGTACAGAATGATACCTACACGTATCCGCCGAATCTTCAAAATTGATTTATTCGAAAATGAAACTTTGTAGAAAAACATGTCACTACATTTTCAATGCATTTTTTCATGTAAATTCGCACACTTTTTTCTTGTATCACCAGATCGGTATCAGCCTGCATATTATACCATACATTTTAAAACACCATTAGTACTTAATCAAACACGACTATCGTCATTAGATTGAAAAAATTTGAAACGAATCTGGAAATGTATAGAGCAAGTGCAGAATATTTTGGAATATTGTTAATAACTCGAAATACTGAAGTATCTAAAAAGCTATTAACATCGTCCAATTTGTAACATCGCAAATAGTAGTAATGAATGACCTGTTCAACGACATTTGTGAACGAATCGTAATTTCCACGTTTCCGACTCAATCCCAAAGAGTAAAAAACGTTCAAAAAAGCTTTCCAGTAAGTATCCAATCGTTGGAATCGTGATTAAAATATACATGTCAACATTTTAGAATAAGTCATTTACTCTACCCACTTGCATATTAATTCTATGATCTCCTGTCAATTTTACGTTAACTTCGAGAATACAAAATGTGACACCAAATTCTAGCTTTTAGTGCCATGTTGCTAATTCGGAATATCGAGTAGGAATGTAACTTGGAGTGTTCCAAAGCGTAACAATACTTTTGTTTCATGGATAATGGCCAACGTCACGTCAGTTTGAGCTGGATGAAGTAATTTGGTATCTCTCTCCTTCAGGATGCTCTCAGACGATCAGTAATATTGTCAATATTTCAAGATTCTCATATCATTGCGTTTTGTTAATAAATATTGACAATATTGTAATATCGTAAAATAACTTGGAATAGAGGTCGGTTGAAATTGGAAAAAACCGTGTACGTCGTCTTTCTGTGGTTCGTTTACATTTAAGAGCACCTAAGTGACTAAAATCACCTAGTAACAGTGATGTGAGAAAACGATAAACAGCGTCAGAACAAAGGTACGGTTTCGTGTTTCAAGGAGGGGATGACCGAGAGGTCAGAGTATGCGAGCCGAAAAGTGCGTGTGTTGCGAGAGTCAGAGTTGATCGAGACGTCGAAGAGTAGAGTTGGGAGAATTGATCGAGTTGTGAGTGTTAGAGTTGCTAGTGAGAGAGAGAGAGAGAGAGAGAGAGAGTTACCAAATAGCTGTAAGGTTATTTGATATAGACACGAGCACTGCATTTAGTTTTCTGTTAAACAAACATCGTTTTCTGTCCAATTAATATCTGTACATTCAATCCATTATTAATAAATTGTAAGTAATCGGAAAAAATTTATACCTCTAATTTTTCCGATACTACAATATAAACAATATGTATCCTCCATACCACTAGTATTTATTGACGATGCATTCAATTTCGAGTTAGCGTTCGTTCAATAATGTCGAGTAAGAAGAAAGCATTGTGCACTTTAGCATTATTAGCGAAGAAACCAAAGAAGGAAAGAGCATGTGTGAAGAAATGGCTTTTAAGAAGAGATACATGTTCACATAGAAATTCGTTGTATGATTTGTTGAGATAAATGTCATGTTGGTATGATCACTGGTTTCTACATCCAGAGTTGGTACAACTGCTTGCGGTTTTTATTTCAGTATCCGGTGTGTTGTAATGGCTGTACAAGGTGGTGAAATACAGAGGATACAAAACTAATCTGTACGAATCAATTAATGTATCAAAACACAAACCTATGTAATAATATGATTTTGATTATTTCTTCTTTAACAAACACAAAAAAGCAAACTTCCGATAGAGGACGAAAGCCGGCGATGTCTGCAACAATTTAAGGTTTTTCTTACAGAAACGAGCTTGAAGTAACACAGAATAGAAGAAAAATAAAAAAATAGGAGAAAACCAAGGAATAGGAAAAGACAAAAGTAAAACAATAAGAAAAAGAGGAAGGAAAAATGTTTCGGATAGTAAATCTTCAGACTCCGACACTAATCGTGATCATGTCTCTCATTAATCGGATAAAATGGAATCAACATTTGTGGCAACAGGAAAAGCTAAAATAAGTATGCTGTGTGTCTCTTCTACAATGTGAACTACAGCGAAGACAAAACAAGAGAAGAATGGGTTGTAGTGTTTCATGTGTAAAATATCGACACACTGTGAATGTGGTTATGAATATGATTCCGGAAGTTGCATCTGTACTGTAAGGACTCTGTTTCAAGTCTCAGAATTGATATTTACCTAACATGACTGTTCCTATACTGTTATCTCATGTTTATATACTGTATTTTCATGTTTTGCCTGAATAGATGATAAGAGAAAATAATTGTATTATGCACTTGCTTTTTTAATTTGTGAAGTATAAAATGAAGATAGATTGGAATACAGCTATTCGAAATTACCTGCTCTGTATCAAAATCACTTTTCATTTAGTTTCATTAAGATTCGGATACTTGTTTCTCATATTATTACTGATCGTAAGATGTAAACGTCTCATGGAAAATATAACCGACAAAACAGTAACCTCTTTTCATAACTATGACTACTTTATGGTGAACATTTTTTTTATTATAACTTCATTTTTTATTCATTCAATCCTTAGATTATGTGGGCCATTAGGGCTCCTTACAACCTTAAATGGAATTTTATTTAATGTGCGAGAGTAAGTTGTAATCGCAATTACAATAGCTATTTCTTGTCCCGAATTCTTCTTTCTTGATGTTATATTCTTCTCTCATTCGAATTTAATTAACTTGACTTGAAAAATGAATTTTTCAGATTGCCATCATGAGTTTTGAGAGAGAATTTTGTACAATATCCACAAGTCTGATCAGTCTAAGTGATCAATTGAGTTTTCTAGCGCCTTCTATTAAGGCTTCTAGAGAAACGAATTCAAAAATCATCACACGTCTGATCAAGATCACAGTTTGAATGAACGTATGAGACTTCATTTTTCTTTTCTCTTTTGTACTTTTTTTTTTTTTTTAGCTTTCTTCTCTGAGCTATGATTTGGAATACACCTCACAAGAAATAATACAATAATATTCTAAATTATCTTCCTCATTATCACTTTCATCTCTTTTTTGACGAATCTTCCGCTTGATTTGGCATCTATGCTTCCTTCCCTCTGTCCCTCTCCCTTCTTTTTTCCTTGTGTTCTTTATTTGCACTACAGAGATTAGATTCCCTGTTTGAGGTCCGGTTTCCTTTTCGACATTCTGATGGTTGGTTTTTGGTTCTCAACTAATTGGCGGTGAAATTTTAGCCCTAGTCTTCCAAACCTGATATGTGATCAGCTCATTTTACGGGGAGCTCAGTGCATCTGTCGGCCATCTTAGGACCAAAACACTTCTCCCACAAGTCCAAGCCAACGATACACGACGGAGGGAAACGTCCCCTTCCGTGGGTTTTATACATCAACCTCCGAGGTGCCAATGTCTAGGATATGCTGATCACATTAAATCGTGGAATAAATCCAGTTTTCTGATACATCTAAATGCCTAAAAATGAGATCCTTGGTTGGATCCGCCATACCCAAAGGCCACCGATCTATTAGGTTCGGTACCCTCCTGCGGTTCGTTCCGAATGAATTAGACTTTCAGGAATGTTTCACTTGATAAAACCAGAAGAGTATTTATCTTTTTAGAATTCAAGTCAAGCGTTCATGTAGTATCGCAAATGTTCTTGCATTCACGTACCGTATTATAGGGAGCCATCAACAGCAAAATATCGCAATAGACGTTACCGCATTATGCTTCGCAGACTGCGAAGAGAAGGAACAGGAAAAAGAAAAATCGATATTGTGAATATTAAATCGGCTGAATTTGCAATTTCAAAACTTTTCGGCAGTAAGTCATTCTCCAAAGTTTTACCGCATTTCTTATATTCCATTCATCTATCTCATCGCGTCTCCCTTTTAACATTTAAAAGTCGACGACCACGTTCGAATATCTGCGATACTATCTACTTAAATTGGACTCGGTAGTTTTCAACTTTCGCCTTGACCACCGAAAGAGTTCAAATCTTAACGTGTACAAAATTCCAAAAGCCATCAATGAAATTGTTACAGCAATGATATACTACACACAATCGCGATCCCGCTGCACAAAAGCATCCGCTCAAAGTATACGCATTTACTTGACCCTACTGCATCGCCGTACTCGGTTGTTGTACTTAGCAGGAGAATAAGACGAAGAAGGAGAGGTAGCGGTTGAGAAGGAAATGAAGAAAATGAAGGGCAGAAGGAGAAAGGAAGAAAAGGCCGCAGGCGATACCCGCATGCTGAGATAGGACAGAGACAATCGGCAGAAATGCCACTCTGCTAGAACACAACTATATGTCAGCAGCTACGCTTCCTTGTAACTTCCGTTGATAACGATGCTACAGGATCAGTGCATAAAGACATTTTATAGAAAGATTTACTGGGTACTGTCGAAAATATACTGTATTCCGAAGAGGGCATTGTATTTCAACACGATTAAGACTCCAAACATACCACTAAAAGTGTAAAGAATTGACTGGACACACAAGTATATAAATACATTCTTTGATTCTCTACCGTTATCCGTCATTGAATTACATAAGAGAATAAATGAACAATGGGATAGAATCCATTCCTATCATTACAGAAAATTAAAGGGCCCACTGCAAGAGAGAGCTATGCCACAACAGTTTTATTCCTGCTTGCTCTATGAACGTGTCTATAAATGATTATTTCCCTTACATATTACAATTTTTGTACAAAGGAGAGCTATGACACAGAGAATTTTCGTAATCGTTGCATACACGCCCAACTGCGAAACTGAAGGATATAACTTGCATACTGTCGTTTATTTCGTCTGTGTACCATAAAGTTTAAAAGAAATATAAATGAGAAAATAGTGATGAAGAAAAAGACGTGTGAGATTAAATGCTTGTGCGTGCTTTCCATAGTTTATTTAGAAAATTATTATTCCTAACCTAACCCCAATCTGGGGTTTTCAATGCAAATAAAATGTACAAAAATGATTTGTCATGTAAGATAGTTCTAAAAACATTGTATTATGAGAACAACCTTTATAAAGCTTTTTCTTTCATCCGATTTTCAGGCTCAAACGCGCAAAAGAGTAAATTAATATTAAATTATTTTCCAAGATATACCAGTATACCAGTATATTAACACATTGTTGACCGGTCACGAGTTAACTCGTGTTTTCGTGGCCAAACGTAGCCGCCGATCGGCCACGAGTAAACTCGTGATCCGCTTTCTTCCGCATCAGCGTCGTTTTTTCAGTGCGCCGTTGGAGATCATACAGTGCAATTGTTGGTCCTCAAGCTGTGTCTTTCGCTTATAAGACCCGTCAAGTTGCGTCCTTTGTTATAAAAAAAAAAAATTCAACGATGACGGAACGTACTTATCTGACTGTCCGACTGTGAATCAAATTGTGGTGACTTGGAAAATGATACCGTATCAGAAGATAGTGAATCTGATATTAGGCCACCAAAATATCATTAAACCTACGCGCATAATACAATACAATAAGCACATGAAAGGGGTAGATCGTGCAGATCAGTATTTGGCGAACAACAGTATTTTACGAAAAACTTTAAAGTGGTCCAAAAAATTAGCTTTTCTGATAAACTGCACCTTGTTCAATGCACATAAAATGTACTGTACCTATCTGCCAGAAAATAAAACAAGATACAAAAAATTTCCACTGGAAGTAGCTAGAGAATGGATAACTGTAGATTTCAAAGAATGCAGCATTGCACCTGATACTTCTTGAATTTCTAAAACAGCTCGGTATAATGATTCACCCTTCACCCATTCCGGACATCTAAGAGACCACGTTTTAGAAAAGATTAAAAGTTGAATAATAAATAAAATTTACTAAAGTTTATTTATATTGTTTTACTTCCACATCCAATTATGGAATAATAGCCGGTGACATGAGATAAATTCTCAGTAAAATTGCCAGTCAACAATGTGTTAATAGATTTAAATAATAAAAATAGTAGTCTTAATAACAACTTCTCTTGAAACATTGCATTTTATAAAATGCTTAATATTTTAAAATACCAACAAAACGTAGAAGTCCCACTTGTGGTAAGTCCTTCACTTAAAAGAAATCAACAAACTAAAGGACTGTGGACAGAGTAATAGAAACATTTCAAAGTTAAAAAGTTACACTGTTAAAAATTTTGTGTAAAACCGAATCAATGAATACTTTTTGTTACATATGAATAAAAATGAATTCAAAATTTATGAAAATTGTTTATGTTAACTTAACCTCTACAAAACGTTATTGTTATGCTTTTCTTTTTATATACGTGACTGTCCATGATATTAAATAAAAATTTATACGAAACCTATGATTATTGGTTCAGTTCTTCTCTTCACTATAAACAACACATCGTGGCACGGGCATATAATATAATCCTGACCGTAGATAAACATAAAGTAAAGCACATTGTGGTTCCTATTACTATTTCTATGACATTTATTTTTTCTGTCAAGTACACTTTTTATGAACAGATTATAAAATTCGCAATTTATAAATATCAACTGAATTCCCGAAAGACGTGAATTAAAAAAATGTTACTGATAATTTTTTATTATTTTATTAAAAATATGAATATTCATACTTTTAATTGTTAATTTTTCTATTAATCCAACATAGGATGCAACAGTTTATTATAATATTAGTATAAGAAATAAGTAAATATATTTTTGCATTTCGAACTTTTTTTATTTCTATTGCATTCTCTCATCATTATTGTTTGAAAATCATAAGTATTACAATGGAAATTTTCAAGTTAACCACGACCGAGGGAAGCATGGCAGTGAGATCAAACGTTCAAGTCCTCCTCACAGCTTTATTTTCTATTACCGTGGTATTGTGTTTCATAAACTTTTTTATCACAATATGTTACGATCCATAGAGAATACTATTTGAGCGTTTCGATATCTTGTAGAAATTGTACTACTATAACACATCAGCTCATGCGTCACTACTGACTTGGGAGTTTCTCGCAAAAAATAACATTTACAGTCACCATATTCACCTGGTCGCTCCCTTGCGATTATTTGTTATTCTCCAGAATGAAAAAATAAAACAAAAATAGTTATGTGAACTATGCACTATAGAAGAAAGTACTTTCAGAAATGTGTTAATGATTGGAAAACACGCTGGCAAAAATATATTATATTCAAAGGGAATAACTTAAATATAGACGAACAAATAAATATTTTCTCAAATAAGAGAAAGATTCAACGATCTTTTTGATCACGACTCGTATGAGAGAGAGAAAAGAAAAAGAGGGAAGTATAAAATGGTATGCAACTGAGTAAAGGTTCAGAAGAAAAGCCTGTGGAAATTGTGAAAGGAAAATGTCTGTGATCAAATGTGATTAAGAAAAGAGTGAGATATGAAGCGTGTTATATAAAATATACTTTATACATTCTATTTTGGTTCATGTATATAATATAAAAAGTGTATATGTAATACAAAACGAGTGTAGAATATACGTACTAATGTTTAATCAGAGTTTCTGTAATTTTGATAGTTTTGTATTTTTTTATTTTCATATTTTTATAATTTCTATATTTCTGTATTTTGTATTTTTAAACGTTTTCTATAATTCTATATTCAAGTAATGGTATAAAAAAAAGGATACGTGAATGTTACGCGTGCGCCAGATAACCAGGGGAGGTTGTATAAAAATCGACAGTTCGTTGGACAAAGAGAACATTTTTAAGGAATACGTTATGTTTATGTAAACTATATACCAAAGAATTCCAAAAAAGAAATAAATAAAAACGGGTAACTAATTAGTTACCCGAAGAAAAAACGGAAAACATTCGTTAAACGAAATGGCGCGATCAACCTGCGAATACAAGATTGCGACGATTGGCGTTAACAGTTGGGATGCACGACACAAACAATTTCAAATCGGAGTTTGACCGCCAGCCGCGACAAGGCCACGGTGATTTTTACTCTTTTCTATACGCAGGCAGCGCGTTATAAATAGAGATCTCACTCCGCTGGTCCGATGTTTTTAATTATATTTTTAATACAGCGCTTATCGTATCGAGCAGCATTATGGCCATTTGTAGGCATTCATTGGTAAAGGCATGCGATACATCATTTAAATCCGTCATAATAAAAAGGAGGACGCATGATTACATACATTTCATAATAAAGATAATAAAAAAAGACTCACCATACCAACGTAAGAGAAGATTTATAATGATTTACCTTACAGGAGAATAGCTTTAGTTGAATAACACGAAATCCATGCATAAGGTTCTGGAGATCCAAAGACTTTGAGCACCCTAAGAAATTAAAGCAAGTTAGATAAATGCAAAAATTAAAATTGAAACATGATTATGTTCTAAGATTATCGTATTGAATTATATATTTAATGCATACAACTAAGTTAAAATGTTACAATATTTTGCCATTATTTGTTTAAATTTCATCAAATGCTGTTAAATAATAAAATTTTGATAAAAACAAGTAACTTACAGCGTTAAAATAAAAAATTGCATTATCTTTATAGCGTAATTTATTGATAGGTTATAAATGAATTTATAGCTATAATATTCAGAATTTTGCAAAATATTCTCAGGACATATCTTTCATTTGCTAAAACTTCTTAATGGATTGTTATCTAACATACATGATTAAAGCATACTTTTCTGTTAATCATTGATCGATCAAATTGGTCCTGTTCTTAAAATCTTAACGAATCAATGTCTCACAATATGTAGAAAAAAATAATTTTAAAGCAATCTGATCTATATAAAAAAAGAACATTCTCAAGTTTAACATTGCAATGTTGTAATATTTTTACATTTATAAAAGAAACGTTGACATGTTTAAACAAAATAAACCATCAGCGCTTCATATATTTTGGATTATTAAAATACAATTTCACTTGATACAACTCTTGGCGGGTCAAAAGTTCTTAAAATTAATGAAAGTGTACATTATTGTACATTTAATAATAACAATAAGTATACATATAAGTTATGACAAAAAGTAGAAGAGCAAACAAAGGTTCAATACTTCAATACTTGCTTATCATATATTAATGTTAATTACAAATAAAGATGAGTTTTAACATATATTAACGCATTGAAAAACTATCGTTTGTATACATAACTATGTGCTATAAAATCTGTGTATCAATATTAGTGGTTTCCTGCCTGTTATTTCATATCTAATACAATTTTATATATATACTCACAATTTAATTTATGAAATGTAACAGTGACATATGAGCAATATGGACATAATTAACTCTTGCTGGAATACATTTGAAACAATCTTGGCAGTTCGATCTTCCGATTCCATAAGAATCTATAAATACATCTATACATGGGTGCCACCCATTATTTATTCTGCAACATAAACAAATTGATATTGTAATTTTATTGCAAAACTTTACAAGACCATGATATAAGAAGATCATACAAACATATATATACATATTTGTAAATATATACAATTTTCATATACTCCTGAAATCTAGTCCATACCACTTTATGGCTTTCAGCATTGTTTGAACATATTTCATGCTAATATAATATTTACATCGGGATGCCCTTTCGTTTTTTTATAGATAAGAAATTTTATTGTTATACAATATGATGAAACGTGGTAAAAAGGTAGTACGATAATATGGCAAATTTGTAACTTTTAATTAAAAAAGGAGGAGAAAGAAAATGTTTTACATTTAAAAATGAACCTTTGAAACCCATTATCTTGCATCAATAAGGATAGAAATTAAACAAATTTCGTATATCGCATCGCAAACTCAACTATGAAAATTGAAAAGTTAATCGTTATCGATCGTCATGTAGGCCCATACCAATAATCACAAATAGGTATTTTATTCCTTAATTTTCTTCGGTTCTGTCAATATTCCTAGGTAGTCGTGTATTAATATTAGACAGAAAGGTACGAACCTATCTACACAGTTAATAAAAATATGATTGAATTAAGAACATAAATTCCGTATTTTATAATACATACTACACGTTTATTTCTCTTATACGTACGTCTAGATCTACGATCTCTTCTGTCTCTTATCTCTGATACATATGGTTTGATATATTTGCTATACCCCATTAATATAGGTTTACTTACATAAAACATATCTGTTTCATATTGGAATAACTTAAGCAAAATCTTTAATTGTATAAACACATATAAAAGATTTACCTTAAATAAATCAATGATCGATCAAGTGTTACATCTTTTGTATTTGTACACTCTCTTCTATCAAAATTTAACAGATTAACTTTGTAACTTTTTGTTTAACATTCATTACTAACTGATATATATCCACATTGTAGGCATCCTTCAACACGATGCACAACTGACCACGTGCGAATCCACAGAACGACTGTGCGGTGCCTCGTGTCGTTTAACCGTTATTATTTCGAATTGCTTACAGCACTGCTTCTTGATTGGCTACAATTCAGCAGTACAACATGGTACCTGCGCACATCCTCCCGCGAATATATAAAAATATAAACGTATAATATTTGTACTTTAAGATTGATTAAATAGATGTGTAAGTACGATTTTAACAAGCTGTCTTAACAAGATCATTGTGCACATATCACACATTAAACATGATACATGCAAAGTATGTATAACATTCAAGATACATGTATGTATGTATAGTGAAAACCAAAAGTGTTCGTACAGTTGGAATGTAGAAATAAAAAGAACTATATTTTCTACATTATTCAAATATATGTAATTGTACACCATAAGAGACATTTATATAAATAAAGTAATTCTATAATAAATGTACACAAACATTGACATTATTCATAATATTACAATGCATGAATTTAATAATATAAAAAATATTGATCTTTTTATTTCCACATTCCTTTTCTTTTTTTTTAATTTGTACTTTATCTGGACATTTGGTAAATTTTTATAACACTTTATTACTATATAACTCGTGGATGGCTACCCCCAGCGAGATACCATCTTACAGCTTACCTATTATATTTCTTTAACGAGGTCGGTGGGATATTTTCTTCTTAGCCTTCTTTTGATATGGGTTTTGTATCTAATATTGGTCCTAAGACGCTTCCTTGCGGTACCTCTGCCTTGATGTCTTTAACTTCAGAATATGTGTCCTTTATTTTTACTACAAAGGTTCTATTGCTTAGATATGATTTGAGTAAGTGGTAGAATTGTTCTGGGAAATGTTTTTGATTGTTTGTAAGAGGTTTTCATGATTCACTTTGCCAGGTGCTTTCTCGATGTCCATGAAGAGGACTGTATAGTATTGTTTCTTTCTTATTGCTAGTAAAATTTCATTGACGAGCCTGTGCATCTGTTCTGTGGTGGAGTGTTTGTTTCTGAATCCAAATTGGTGATCTGGCATTAATTTTTCTTCCTCTATTGTTGATTTCAAGCGATCGTATATTATTTTCTCTAGTATTTCGCAAAACACAAGAAGTAGTGATATTGGTCTGTAAGATGCAGTTTGCTGTGTAGGAAAGTATTGAATTCTTAAAATTGCATTGAATATTATTGTCATTAATCGTATTGCTTGTGGGGGAAGGGTTTTCAAGATTTTACCATTGATTAGGTCGATTCTTGATGCTTTATTGTTTCTTATTTTCTTGATTATGTTTCTAACTTCTTGAGCAGTTATACCAGGTATGGTATAGTGCTTGTCAGTTGAGGTACGAGTATTTTGCACGTCTATGTCTGTATGACAATTGGAGGTACTGTTGTTAATATTATGTGGAATAAATGTGTTACAAAGGTGGTTGGAAAATACTTCAGCTTGCTCTTCGTTGCTTCTGGTCCATGTGTTGTCTGTTTTTCTGATTGCTGAGATTAGTTTTACTGGCTTCTTTATTTTGTTCGTGGCTTCCGATAGGGAATAGTTGGCATTCTCATGTGCAGAGAGTTAATCTATGAATTTTGAGAATTTGTTATTATGATGATCTCTTATTTTACTTTTTATTTTCTTTCCATGTTTTTTGTTTTCACGTATTCCACGTTTTTGCCATTTTGCTTTAGCTTTTCTTTTTTCTCTGTTTTCGTCAAAGATGTCTGATGGAATTATTTTTGTTTGCCTGTTGTTTGGTTCGTAATTAGTAGTTGCCCATACTGCTTCTTGTATAATTTCTGTCAATGTTGTTACTGCCTGTTCGATGTGTTCGGGCGTTTTTAGTGGAATATTGCAGTTGATTCTGCTCTCGATTAGTTCTTTAAATGTTTGCCATTTGGTGCTTTTATTGCAAAGCGACTCTGATTTGCGATAAAGTATTGGTTTGCTTGTGTATTCTATTATTATCGATGTACGATCGGAGCTAAACTCAAGACTGACTGTTATTTTTAATTTGTTTGCGTTTAGTCCTTTTATAACTGCAAAATCAGGCAAGTCAGGAATTTTGTTTAGATTTGTCGGCTAGTATGTTGATCTGCCTGTGGATAATATGTTGAGATTACTAGTTCTAATATATTTCTCTAGTGTTCTACCTCGAGGTGTGTTAATTCTTGAGCCACATAGCGTGTGCTTTGCATTGAAGTCTCCCGCTGCGATGTATTTGTCACCTAAGGATTGAAAATACCGTTCCCATTTTTGTAATATGATGGTATCCTACTGGGGGTAACCACCCACATGATATATCACCACACCGCTATAAAATTTTACCAAATGTCCTATAGGACAAATTGTAAAATCTAAATAAATAAATAAAAAAAAAAATTTTTGTAATGCCATTTTGTGTCGCGGTGGTGCATATACTGCTGACATCTGAAAGTAATTGCTGTTTGTTTGTATTGTAACGGTGGTTGCTTGAACGTGTTCCTGACTAATTTTTTTTTTTTATTTATTTATTTAGATATTACAATTTGTCCTATAGGACATTTGGTAAAATTTTATAGCGGTGTGGTAATATATCATGTGGGTGGTTACCCCCAATGGGGTACCATCATCGTGTTTGTTAGGTTGTGTCCTTTGTGAGGTCTGTTGGGTGGCTTCTTTCTATACCTGATGTGTTGACCGTTTCCGCTGCCAGCCGGTTCGGGTGTGTTGCTATTCTTTCTCTGTACCTTCTTGCATATCTGTTAATTTCCTCCTTGACCGTCGGTATTCCCAGGTCTTTCCTAATGTCTTCGTTTCTAACGTACCATGGCGCGTTTACTATTGTTCTTAGAATTTTTGCTTGCATTGCCTCTATTTTGGTTATATGGCTCATTGCCGCTGTTCCCCATAGCGGTATTCCGTACGTCCAGATTGGTTTTATTATCGTTTTGTTATCTGACTAATTTGACTATGTAAGTGGTGTTTGATATCGTTTCTTATTATCACTGTGGCTCCTCCATGTGCTCTTCCTGAAGGGTATCATAAATGGTGTAATATGGTATTTTCATGTAGCTTTTTGGTGTGAAATGTGTTTACATTCCAAGTGTATGAATATTTTTGTCCTGCATGGCATGTAGAATGTGGAGATATATGTAAAATATACAAATTGTATAGCATATTTTTTATTCTAGTTTGACTACTGATAATAGGAGTGAAAATCGCATTTAAGGCAGTATATGATTAAGCCAGTATAAAAATGTGTTGCACTCTTAAAGACACTAATTGTAATGGTATAAAACATTTAACTAATTGTATGTACAGCATAGACGTGACATTAAATGGGATTCCTGTCTCGCGTTCTGAAGTATGGTCCTCGAAAAAAATATATTTTTCATTTTATAACGTCGAGGCGCGAAAATTATAATTATAAGTCCGTTTGAACCACAGGTTTGATCGCGCTCCGTTTATTCAAATAAAACTTTAATTAATGCTCGAATAAGTAAACTTCTTGTCATTGAATTCATTTATCTGAACGTGAAATCTAGTATATGAACGAGAAATCGCAAATATGTAGTAAAGACATAAGTATTTGTTGCACGATAAGTTCAAATAAACGGTATTCTACCGTATATTAAATATAAATTACAGATGTTATTGAATAAAACAACATAAGTAATTAAATTAATAATTAAACTAAATTAATATTTTAATGTAATCTTATATTAGAATATAATAATATAGAGTTGTGTGTGTGAAAACATATTAGATTTATCATTGTTAAACGACGGTATATGCTTAGCATGAAGCTAAGAAAATTTCTAACTCGCTCTAGAATATTATGATCGGTCGTAAAAATCACAAATCTAGCAAAAAGATTTCCGGGAAATCTGGAATTATAACAGATTGAAACATTATATAAATTCTTTTCCCTTTGGAATGGGTGCTAATTCTTAACCACTGGTCAATTTCATGTTTGACTATAATAATACAATTGTTTTTGTCATAAACCGACATTTAATATATATTAGCACAGTTTTAAGTAAAAAAACTAGTACTACAGAAGTAAATTTTATTTTATTTCGTAAAAAATATCGAAATTATAGAAACGATTATTGTAATGAATTGAGGTGGATATTAAACGTGTTGGCATGTTTAATAAAGAGACGAGTGATAAAATCGTAATAGTTAATTATATTAATATCAATGTAAGTACAAGTACAGAGATAGTGTATGCAGGTCGTAATCGTCGCTCGCTCAATGTTACTATTCAACTCTCTAACTGTTTTTAGCAGCACTCGACAACAAAACTTTCCAACGGTTTCGTCGATACAAGTATATCATCGAAGCGTAAGTGCCGACAGGCCTAATGAGCCATCGATTTCTCTACGGTTCTTCTGCCGAATATTTGAAAGAAGGCGTACGTGCCAAACGGTCGCGAACGCCTAACGAACACATGCGAAGGAGGGATATTGAGGGGCGACAAAAAGAAACGAGTCGGATCAAGAAAACAGTGGAGTTGTAATCGAGAAGTGAGAGTCGTCAGTTGGAATCGAGAGTTGTATGTAAAGAGTCGAAAGCGAGAATTGTTAATAAATATACTGTTAAACATCATCGAATATTTCTTTAGCACCCTACACATCCTACACCAATTCACCTCATATTCAACTATTCGACTATATGACTCTCCTAGAGAGCACGTTCGTCTATTTGTATCGACAGGTGTTACTATAAAAAGTTCAAATGTAACTCCGGTTGGAGATTATAAATAACGGCAATAATATTTTGTCCGGAGTTTGTTTACCTTTACACCTAGCAAACCAAAACAACGTTGGTATTCCAAAGCACAATAATATGAGTCTCTGCCGATTCAAATCTTCCGTTGACTCATGTGCCATTACGGAATTATTGTAATGAATTGGAGGCATCAGTTTACAACAGCAATAAAAAAATTATTAAATTTTATTGTATGATAATGAAAAAATCACTTTTCATCGTCAAACTGGACCGTTGTTACTTGTACACAAGGAACATGCTACTCGCGCGTAGGCTCATTTTTTCTTGAATCACCGCACCATGAAAATCGGAAAAGAACTTTCACTTAGTTATTAATAATTTAATTATTAATTTATAACAATTAATGTAATAATATATTACGTTATAATATAATAATGTAATATAATAATACAGGCCCATGGATGAGTGAAGTTAGAACTCAGCTTGAATGCCGAGATTTATGTGTAATGTTAAGTAACATATCTAAGTCACTTCTAAGTGTAAGTCTTGTTCGTAGTCACCTCGTCATTTTGATACATGGTAATTGGCATAATTTTTCGAAAATAAATCTTTACAATGTTTTCGCAGGGATATCGTAAGGTACATGTACTTTACGTTACATTACATACGCGTTAGCCGGGTAAAAGTAGCCGTACTTGCAGCTAATCCTAGGTGCGAGAAGGATAAAATGATTCGGATGCATTTACCGTATTCACACACAGTTGAAGATTTTTAGTCGATGGGCAAAAACAGATGGGCTCCAGTATGACTAAGTCTGTGTTCTAAAGCCTAGACCAAGGTAATGCAAAAACTGGCTAGGTTCGAGTTTACCGCCAAGCAACAAAAATGCGTATGCTCGGCAAAAACAGAATAAGCCGATGAGTAATCGATCAACGAAATAAACTCGATCATTACAAGCTACAGTATAAAGGAAATTTATTACACTGATTTCTTTATTAACTGAAAAATATAGTTTCGAATTCCTGTTTAAGTTATCATACAAATTATTATTGTTATTTATATAATTTTGAATTACATATCAATAAACCATAATACAATGTTAAAAAAACATAATTATATATGTCGGAGATGGAAGGACACCGGAGCCTTCCCTTTGCAGCTTCGGGAAAGTCCCTCAACACCGTAATCTGGATTCTATCATAGGCGTAATTAAACAATTGTCGTCATTCGATCCGATTGTATTTGTTAGAGATTTATGACAGTGAGCTTGGGCTCGAGGCGACAGCCAGTCGCTGAACGTAGCCACGGTCACGGGATGGACGCTTTGTCTAACAAAGGTATGGAGTAATTCTATAGCTCTCCTTAAAAGAAATATTTGTGGCGGCACGCGACAGTAAACATTCCAACGGTTTCTGTCCCGTGGCTCGCCACACGCAGACCCTATTCTTCGAGTAAGATGATTGCCAGATGTCGATGCGTCTCCGCAGTACATGTTCGGCTAGCCTGAGGGCCCGCTATACATCTTAAGACTTAGCTGACTAAAGTCCTTCAGACAGACAAACAATCTTTGTCCCAACTACGGGAAGATTGGTTCGCTGTTGAGCGCCGAAGCGTGCAGACCTGTGTCTAGTGCTCCGTGAAGTTCGTAAAAAAAAAAACACGTGTCGCCCATCCGTCGAAGGTGAACACAGCCAAGTGTTTCCTATCCTTTAGAGAAAAAAAAATCCTACGCTCCTAACCTCTATCCAAATACTAGCCTCATAGCCTCACGACTAGTTATTCAATTTTGAATCAACTAGCTCGATGATGGCCCAGGAATCACGACCAGGCTCTCCTGAGCAAAATCTTAATTGCTCCGCGCTACCTCCTCCGTGGCAAAAGTGCAACAGATCCCCCCGTACCAACGACGCCAAAAACTACAAGAAGCGAAAATTAGAAGGACCAAAAACAAACACAAACGCCACCCAGAACGAACAGGCAACTTCCGCAGAATCCGCAGACGACTTCATGGATATCGCTGACCCCCCATCAAACCAACACACTCAAAGAAACTCCCCTCCCCCACCAATATTCGTTGATGATGTCATCGACATACAAACAATGATCAAGTCCATAGAGAGAGATATCTCCAAAGAGGACTACAACTTAAAAACTATCAACAACAAAGTTAAAATCCTGCCGACAAACCCTGATGCGTATAGAAGACTCATCAAACTTCTCAAGACCTTGAACGCCAACTTCCACACTTACCAGCTCAAACAAGAAAGACCCTTCCGAGTGGTTCTACGAAACATCCACCACTCAGCAGACATAGACGAACTCAAATTCGAACTCCTGAAACTCGGCCACGAAGTCATCAACGTCAGTAACATAAGGCATAGAATCTCTAAAGACCCGCTATCCTTATTTTTTATAGACATTAAACAAAAGCCCAACAACAAGGAAATATACAACATCAGTCGACTGATGAACTCAATAGTAAAATTCGAACCACCGCTTGTTAAAAAAGAGATAGTGCAATGCAAGAGGTGCCAAAGATACGGCTACACGCAGAAATACTGCAACCATACCTTCCGCTGCGTTAAATGTGCAGGTACACACCCCACCGACCAGTGCACTAAATCACCGGAATCCCCAGCGAAGTGCATCCATTGTCAAGGGGACCATCCTGCTAATTACAAAGGCTGCTCAGCCTACAAAACCCTGTACTCAAATAAGTACCCTAAACTCAGGGCAAAAGAAACAACCAACCTAACACCCAGTCCCCCTAAACCCACAACTACACCAATTCCCCTCACCAATCAAATACCCAGTCCTCCTAAACTCGCAACTACTTCAACCTCCTACGCCCAAGCAGTACAGGGAACCCGAAATAATCCGAATACCCACAACGACCACTCTCAACATAGTGTCCCCAATGCACCAAACTCAGACAACGTCTCTAGACTCGAAAAGTTAATAGAAAAGCAAACAGAGCAAATTAATAATTTGCTATCACTTTTAACACTCATCATGGATAAATTAATGCGCCCCGACGCAAAATAAAACCAAGACGCTTAGCTCTTTGGAATGCCAACGGTCTAGCTCAACACAAACTTGAACTAGAAATCTTCCTCAAACAGCAGCAAATCGACGTAATGCTCGTATCGGAAACCCACTTCACCGACAAAAACTACCTAAAAATAAACGGTTACAAATTCTACCATACCCAACATCCCAGCGGAAAGGCCCACGGCGGTACCGGAATCATAATCAAATCCAACATCAAGCACTACGGACTTCCATCATTCCAGAAAGACTACCTCCAAGCAACAAACGTAGCAATAGAAGACTGCCATGGCACAGTCACCATTTCAGCAGTATAAGGCCCTCCCAGACACTCCATCACCAAAGAAGACTTTGACAACTTCCTTGACACCCTGGGCAGTAGATTTATAGCTGGAGGAGACTACAACGCCAAACACACCCAATGGGGCAGCAGACTGATCACAGCAAGAGGCAAAAATCTCTTAAACAGCATAACAACCAACAATCTCAACTACCTCACCACACACGAACCCACATACTGGCCCACCGACACTAAGAAATTACCCGACCTTCTAGACTTCTTTATAACTAAAAACATCTCGCCAAGATACGTCCAAATCAACTCCTCGGCTGATCTCTCTTCTGATCATTCCCCAGTAATAGCAACAGTCAGTTCAACAATTATCGAGAATACACCTAACGGCTCAATACATAACCAACTCACCAACTGGCAGCTCTACAGAGAAGTCTTTAACCACTCAACTTCAGCTTTAACTTCACTAAAAACCAACGAAGAAATCGAAGCAGCCACGGTATACTTAAACATGAGCATAATAAACGCTATCCGCTCCTCCACACCGACTGAGACGTCTATCTGCAAACACGAATATCCCAACTACATATTAAAAAAAATAGCAAAAAAACGTAGACTAAGAAGAGTTTGGCAGACCCATAGAACACCGGACGACAAACGCAAATTAAACAACGCAACTAGAAAACTGACCAAAATTATAAAAAACTATAAAAATGACTGTTTTCATAGATATCTCGCCAACTTGTCCCCCACAGCTGACACCAACTACTCCCTATGGAAGGCTTCCAGGAAACTCACGCGCCCCCGCAAATAATCCCTCCGCTCCGCCGCCCACAAGGTGGATGGGCGCGTAGCCCTATAGAAAAAGCCAACCGGTTTGCCAAACACTTGTCAAAAGTACTTAAACCCCACCCCTCCAAAGCTGCCGCGGACATCACTGATTACCTGCACTCCCCTTTCCAAATGTCTCCTCCAATTGAACCCTTCACTTCTGCAGAGATCATAGACTCAATCAATAGCCTAAACCCTAAGAAGGCAGCAGGGCACGACCTAATAGGCAACAAAGCAATCAAGGAACTCCCCAAAAAAGGGATAGCACTTATCACATCAATCTTCAACGCTATTCTTCGCCTTGAATACTTTCCCAAGGCCTGGAAAACCTCACTGATTACCCTCATCCCTAAACCCGGTAAACCGATACATGAAACAAGCTCCTATCGCCCAATCAGTCTCCTACCTACCCTGTCTAAACTGTTCGAGAAGATACTAACGAATCGACTCCTTCCACTTCTAGAGGATTTGAAAACACTCCCAGATCATCAATTCGGCTTTCGGAAACAACATTCAACAGTAGAGCAAATCCATCGCATAATCCACATGATCAGCCAAACCCTTGAAAGGAAAAAATATTGCTCAGCGGTATTCCTAGACATACAGCAGGCATTCGACAAAGTATGGCACGAAGGACTACTTTACAAACTCAAAAAAATACTACCACACCCCTACTATTCCATCCTAAAGTCCTACCTAAACAACAGGCAATTTATGGTTAAATGCCTAGACGCCACTTCCGCAACATTCCCAATAGAATCTGGCATACCCCAAGGTAGTGTCCTCGGACCCCTGCTATTCTCCATCTACACTGCCGACCTACCGATATCAACTGAGATAACAGTAGCAACATTTGCAGACGACACAGCGCTATTAGCCTCCCACGCTGACCCGGTAATTGCCTCATCCAATCTCCAACGATGTCTCGACACTATGGAAAAGTGGTTTCATAAATGGGGCTTCAAAATTAATGAAAAAAAATCCTCACATGTAACCTTCACGCTCCGTAAACAAACCTGCCCCCAGGTCACCATCAACAACACAATAATTCCTAGCAAGGACTCAGTCAAATACCTGGGCATGACCCTGGACAGGAGACTTACTTGGAAAAACCACATTTCAGACAAAACGAAGCAATTAAAGGAAAAATTAAAAAAATTCTACTGGCTCACAGGCCGACGCTCCAAACTAAACCTACAGAACAAAATTACCCTCTACAAGACCGTAATAAAACCTGTCTGGACCTACGGAATCCAACTATGGGGAACAGCAAGCAACTCCAACATTGAAATACTTCAACGCTTCCAATCGAAAACGCTAAGATCATTATTAGATGCACCGTGGTATGTTACCAACGAAACAATCCATCGAGACCTCAAGATACCCACAGTCAAAGAGGAAATAGCAAAACACAGTGATAGATATAGCAAAAGAGTCAACAAACACAGAAATCCCCTAATCACTGGACTACTTGATACATCGAACCAGACTCGCAGACTGAAGAGACATTACCCGCTAGACCTAAACGCTAGATTCAATTAGTTATTTAAATTAAGTAATATTTACTTATTTATAATACTTACTTACAAATTACACGTATCTATAATAAGTATTAACTTATTATAAATAATCAGCCATGTCACTGCGCCACGCCAGAAAAATTACTGAAAATTCTCAATGTAAGAATTGATCGTAATTTCAATAAACAAAATAAAAAAAAAAAAACTACGAGAAGATAGAGGAAACATATTTTCCAAAGTGCGGCGTCTCCCACTAGCAACTTTCCCTCGAGGGCGGCTAGCATCTTTTTCTAACCACCGATATGGAGATTGACCAATTAGCAGCAACGCCAATTCCCCTTACCTTCTGAACGAAGGCTTTTCTCAACGAATCCGAGGATCTCGCGCCTTTAGATTCACCCCATATAGTTTTTCTCTGTGGCATCATCGACACGGAAATTCATTCCTTCTTGCGACCCCATCGACGAATATAGTAACAACTTACGAGCAGTGAATATTACGCATCCGACTTAGATTTTGTGAGCACGTTCATCTATCATCGGATTCGTTATTGAACCTAGGATCATTGTCATTAGTTTCTCGAGTATCTAATTACCACGGTTACTTGTCCAGTTCTATGATAATCGTATTCGCACTAGTCAATGTCTTCTCTATTGCATAACGACAATGTGTAATCCAAGTGGAGATTCGTTTCACGCCCCTAACCCTAATTCTAATGCTAATCCGACATATATATTGAGATTTTAAAGTAAAATGGATAGAAAACATTCAAAATTCAGCTCTAAACGGGCATGCAGACCGAAGAACAGAAGATTTTCCGGCAGTCAATTTACCGTAGAAGAAGAAACCAGTTACAATAGTGCATCTGCAGCAAAATTGAAAAGTTCGCAAGATGAAGAAGTTTTAATTAATAATAATTACGGTTATTGTATTTTAGAATTTTTCTGTTTTTACCACACTTTCATCGAAGAACTTATAAGAAAGATATTAAATTTTCTCGTACAGCTGCTCGTGGGTTAGGGTTTAAAATTGCTATACAATGCGGGTGTGAGGAAGTACGGTATATTCAATCATCGCCTTTTATCAATAAAGCATTTCAAGTGAATCGTAGACTTGTAGTAGCTATGAGATTGTTAGGAGTTGGAAGAGAAGGTATCAACATATTTTGTAGTATGATGGACATTTGCCAAGGCTTGATCATTGGCACATATTACTCCGAGCTTCAGAGGCATCAAAGAAAGCCAAGACTGCTCGTCTCCATGAAAGAACTTCGGAGAATAAGCATTTTGAAGTAGAGGAAGGTTTCTTGTATGCAGCAGAAATCGCCGATTAAAAATATATAAGTATGCTGTACCATTTTATGAGTAAAATTGCCAGAAACTTGTCTCAAAACTTTAAACGCGTTTTTCTCGAGTTGGCGTGCACGATATCTCAAGTTCTAATAAACCGATTTATTTGAAATTTGGTATCAATGTTCTTTATACATTCCTCTATCGCCTGAACCACGCTCAGATCAAAATTTTTCATTTTACTATTTTTTAAACATTCGGAATTGTTAAAAGAAACATGCGAAACAAGAAACTTTCCTTCAAACGGCCGCCATTTTGTGAAAAAATGTTGTTTTGACATTTCAAGGTTCATGCTATAGCGGCATCTATACTAATTAAGAATCCGTTCGGATTTTTTGTTTCAGATGACCAGAAGGGTTGAAATCATGCACGCCAGGACACCCTTTCTTTGGCGCCACCCACTTTGCCAGCTCATAACTTTGTGAATTTTGAGTTTTTTGTTCAGTGAATTTTTTACGTAATCTTAAAATATCAATAAACAAATGCTAAAAAAAAGGATAGCAAAAATATTTTTTGTTTCGTTTGTACAGAGCTTCAAAAATCGCCCGAAATTCATGCCTCTAGACTAGACCCCCGTAAAGTTGGTACTTGGATGGTAATAAGAAGGCTGAGTCGTAACCCAACTACTAGTTTTTCTTTATAAAACTTTATTATAAATTTTACCATTTACAAGAGAAACACCGAACCGGAGAAAAGGGGTTGTACAGCAACTAGAAGGAGAACAAGTACTGCCCGAGCTGGGTGAAGTCTCGGTTTATATATCCTTTGGGTTTAGGATGTTGAGGGGCTAGGTGTAGGCTATGATGATAAGGTGGTGATGTGTCCAAAGGAGTCCGAAGGTCGGGGGTCGAAGCCTTTATCTATGATGTGGACTGAGGTGTGTCATAGCTTCTGTGTAGGCTATGATAAGATGGTGATCTGTCCAAAGGAGCTCGGGGTCGATATCTTATGGTTGATATGAGGTTGATGTCACACACCCCCCTTCTTAGATTGGTTTTGGTCCTCAAAACCCCTAGTGTTCCTTTAGTATGGTGCGGTGGAAGTGGACTCTGGTCGGCTCGATTTGTATTTGTTTCTCTTCATCGTGGTATATTATGCTTTTTAGTCTTGTTGATGTCTGTGGTGTCCTTGACGATTCCACCTGGTTAGTCAAGGGTGCGGAGTTTGTCGTAATGTTCTGAATGTTATTTTTTGTTTTACAGCATAGCAGGTGGATACATAATTTTGTTGGTAAACATTTCTTCAATAAATCTAATATTCCTATTTTGTTAAGGATATAGATTCCAGTTAATCCTAAGGCAACGTAACCTGCTACTTGCAGACATGAAAGTCCCTATGATTTAATCGATTGTATTCGGTGAGAATACGTCAGTTGATTAATTTGATGATATATTTGGTTCAAATCGTTTTGGTATTCTGGAACGTGACTAAAGATTCTAGGTGTTCTCTCAATCTTATCTAACAGGTAGTTTATCCTAGTATCGTTTTCAAAAGGAATCGTTTTAAGTTTACAATCAAACGATACGTTGACTTTGGATTGTCCTATTTTCATTATACTGTCGTTAAATATTAAATGACATTGTTCGTCTGGCGATTGAATTACAGAGGGTTTGCTTATCTTAATTTGTTTTTGAGTGGCGCCGCAAAGTACGTGAACTTCAATTTCCTTTTGTGGTATGGCTATGTATTGGTTCTCGGCAGTTAGTGGAATAAAAGTTATGTCTTCGATTTTGTAAACAGCAAATTTGCAAATGTCTATCTTTCTGCTAAAATTGACGATTTCTGACGCACAATCGCGGACCGATTTCTCATCGTGTGTGACTTGTTTTTGTTTGCACATTGTGATTCCTATTTTAGTGTTACAATCTTTTTCGAGGTATTCATTGTCAACATTCATATATGCAAATTGATGCGTTAAGAATATCGGATGCTCGATTACGAGTGCCAGAAATGCACGGCCTCTTTTAGTAAGTATGGGGTATACTCGTATTATATCCCATGCCGAGTCTATTAACAGAGGTATGGTTATTTTAAAGAAAACTTTACTTTTGACAGTGAATACCGTCAGTCTTGATATGTCTAGAATGAATTGGTAATTTTTGTATATAGGTTCCAATTCTGTGTTATAAAGATGATGTCCTAATGCTTTTTTATAATTCTCGATGAACAATACATGATCAATGACCTGAGGGCTAAGGATTCCTGCTTTTTCCATATTTATAGCATTGAATATTTCATCGAATTGAAAGTGGAGATCATAAATCGCGCTTTCAGCTTGAATTATCAAATCTGTGATTAACCTTTCCCTGGTGGTATTGATCATATATTCGTTAAATTTTACTCTTATTTCATCGATTAGTTTAATACCGTCAGATTTTATAACTTTGCGTATGAGTGCGGTTTGATTCGTAACTATGGTTTTTAATTCGTTTCCCTCCTGAAATAATTTATCAATGTTGGTATTTATTAGGTCTAGGTCGCCGTTGTCAAGAGTTCCGAATAGACTCTTCGATATAGATCCAACAATATTCAATAATCCTCTCTTAGTTATGGTGTAATCGTGAGTTAAAAGGCGCAATTGGTGTGCTAAGGTTTCTGATTTTTCTAATTTTTCGGTTCAGAGAGATTATCTCGTTGTGGAAATTGCATTTGTTTTTGCATACTTTCTCGATGAACATGACATTTGCTTTCATGTGGTTCAAATTTTCGAATATATCATTTATATCGGTCCCTATATACATATTAATTTCGTCGGAATATAAATACGCTTGCTTAATTTTCTCATGAAATATACCACTGCCATCCGATGGTAAAACGTTAATTCCTATCCCAAGCTTAACGTAAATTAGTGTTGTAATTACGATGAACGTCCCGCGAAATAAGTTTTTAACCTATTACCGTGAATTTTTTTAATAACTTTGTCAATTAATATTTCATAATAAGGTGTTTTGACTCAGTGGATTCGATATGGTCCTAACCATTCGGTATCCATTTTGTCTTTCATTATGATCGTTGTGGATTAATACAAAGTCGCCTTTGAAAATTGTTTGAGTTCGCACGATCTTTCTTTTTTGATCTCGAGCGTATCGTTTCTTACTACTTATTAGCGTTTGTCTTGTTAACTCCAAATATTTGTTCAACTGTTTTTGCCATACAGAGAACATATCATTATACGTTAGGTTAGTGGTTTTTTCAATCGCGGAAGGTGAACTAGCTTTTCTTCCGAACGTTAATTCAAAAGAACGTTAATCCTGTTCCTTCGTGAACTGCTGTATTATAACCTAAGCATGTAAAATTGAGTATCTCATCCCATTCCTTATCGTCGTTATCCCGTAGGCTAGTACGAATTAAATCTTTAACTACCGCGTGAGTGCGTTCTAATGATCCGTTGGATTGAGGATGAAAGCTAGTCGTCTTGATATGTTTAATCTTAAAAGCTTCGTCAAATTTCATTACGAGCTCGCTAATAAAATTCTGTCCTTGGTCAGTAAGAATTGTTTTGGGTGCAGAAAATATATAAATATCATGGTTTAATAGCGCGTTGATAATGGATTCACTTTGTTGCGTTTTTAGTGGAACTAGTATTAGGTACTTCGTTAACTCGTCATGAATTGAGAGGATGAATTGGTTCCCTCGCTTGGTCTTTGTCATTGGTCCCATAATGTCCATGGCTATTTTGTCGTTAGGGTTTAAAGGTGTGTCTGAGATTACTGGTTCTTCTTTAGGTCGTATTCTGACTAATTTTTCTTTTTGGCAAACGTCACAGTTTTTAATAAGGTCTTCGATTCTACTCATTAAATTTGGGATCTTGTATAGTTCTTTGATTCTTTGATACGTCTTTTGGATTCCTAAATGTCCTATCGTACCGTTATGATTTTCTTGAATTATTTTTTCTATATCTTCCTCGGTTAACTCTTGGATTGGGTCCCATGCAAAGGTGACAGGATATCGGGTATCGTTGAAATATAAAAGCATGAGTTTAATTTGGTTCTTTTCTAATTCTGCAAACGTTTTGTCTCCTATGCCTATTTTCTTGTTATTTCGTAGGATTTCACTAATTTTCCGTAACCATATTGCCTCGTCAAACTCCCCTAATTCTATTTTAGTCAACTGGTAGAAGGATTGATCGTTGGGTCTCATCTCTAATCGTTTTGGGATTTCCGATTTCTTTTTCCATTTCGTAAAATGTTGTAAGAAATCTAAGACTACTATTCCTTCAGGGGTTTCTACCTTTTGAATAACGTGAATTCTAGATAAACTGTCTGCGACTGGGTTGTCTTTGCCTTTAACGTACTCGACTGTGTATTCGTGCTCTTCTATTTTTAATCTTCATCGCATTAGTCTAGACGATGGGTCTTTGCAATTATTTAACCATTTCAAAGCTTGATGGTCCGTTCTAATGATGAATTTTCGTCCTAACAAGTACTGTCGTAATCGTTTCAATGCCCAAACTATCGCTAGTAGTTCTTTCTCGGTCGTCGTATAATTCTTTTCGGGTGGATTCAATGTTCTAGAAATAAAACAGCATGGGTGTCCTTCTTGTGAAAGAACTGCTCCTAATCCTTCGTTACTTGCGTCGGTCGTTAGTGTAAAAGTTTTAGTAAAGTCGGGGTATGTTAAAACCGGTGCTTCGCAGAGTCTCTGTTTTAATGTTTCAAAGCTGTTTTGCTGTTTGTCTGTCCAATGAAAGTTAACGTCCTTTTTTGTTAAGTCTGTTAGAGGTTTAGCTATTTTAGAAAAATTCCTGATGAATTTGCGGCAATAACCTGCTAGTCCTAGGAAAGATTTGACTTCTGTTGGGGTTTTCGGTGTCCTATAGTCTGTTACTGCTTGTATTTTCTTCGGATTAGGTCTTACTTCTTCGGCTGTTACTATGTGTCCCAAATATTCTAATTCCGGTTTCAGAAATTCGCATTTATCGGGTTGTATCTTGAGTCCTAGTTCCCTAAGTCTTTGCAGAACTATTGCTAGATTCTGATTATGTTTCTGGATGGTCTCCCCGAATATTATTATATCATCTAGGTAAGCAAAACAGTGTTTGTTGATTAAACCTCTAAAAGCTGTGTCCGTCATGCGTTGGAAAGTCGCGGGTGCGTTCTTTAATCCAAATGGCATTCTATTGTAATGAAAGTGTCCCTGGGATGTTGAAAAGGCGGTATATTTTTTTGAATTTAAATCCACGGGTATTTGATGGAATCCTGAGGATAAGTCTAACGCGGAATAGAATTTCGCATTCCCTAATTGACTCAGTATGTCTTCTATGTCAGGTAAAGGGTAGGAGTCTTGGTCTGTCAGCTCGTTAAGTTTCCTGAAATCTATCGCTATCCTCCATTTTTGTTTTCCTGAAGCGTCTATTTTCTTTAGGACTACCCTAACTGGCAAATTGTAAGGTGAATCCGATTCTTCAATAATATTTTTATCTAACATCTCTTTTATTTGTTTCTCAATCTCGGCTTTGTGACATTCTGGGGGTCTATAGGATTTGGTGTTAATAATTTTATCTTGTTTCAGTGTAATCACGTGTTTCGTCAAGTTCGTGCAAGGTAAAAGGTCTGTCTCTAAGTTGAACACATCTATATAGTGGATTAGTATTTTTTCTATAGGTTCTCTAAATTCGCGTTCGAAATGATTTGTCCTTAAAATGGCTTTGAATTTTGCAATTTGGTCTAAATCCTTATTGTTTTCGATATGATGGGAAATTTCGTGATTTTTCTTACCAGTGTTGAAGAAACATACTCTCGTTGGTTGTCCTTCCAAGTAGATCGTTTGAACTCTCTTTTCTCCTGGTCGAATTACTATGGATTTCTGGAAGTGTGGATCGTTATCGTGTAATTTTAATGTTTCATTTGACATTTCGTATCGGTATTTTTCTAGACATGGCAGACCTAATATAGCATCTTCAATTAATGGGAAATCCTTAGGTACAATGAAAAATTTATGGTCTTTACCAAATATTCTAAGTAGTACGTATTTGTTAGTTTTGTATTCATTCTGCCCCATATAAAATGTTCGTGGTTCGTTGGTACTATAAACAGTTGATATCACCCGATTTTCTTTGATTAAATTGATGCCGGCTCCTGTGTCGACTAAGTGCGTTACTGGTCCGTCATTCCTCCCAAACTGTATGGTGAGCAATTTTCCCGTGGTCGCGTTGACCCTTGGTATTTCTTGTTCCAGTAACTTTGCTCCTCTGTATCCTGGTTGATTTCTTCCGTTATGTAGTCCAGTTCCCTCTCTATTTGGTTGACCCGTGAAGGTGGTCGGTTTCTTTGGCTGGGTGACTGAAAATTTGGGCAATGAGGTGCGATGTGTACGATTTCACCACACTTGAAGCATCTAGTTTGGATTGCGTCATTCGTCCGTACTGTATTATTATATTACATTATTATATTATAACGTAATATATTATTACATTAATTGTTATAAATTAATAATTAAATTATTAATAACTAAGTGAAAGTTCTTTTCCGATTTTCATGGTGCGGTGATTCAAGAAAAAATGAGCCTACGCGCGAGTAGCATGTTCCTTGTGTACAAGTAACAACGGTCCAGTTTGACGATGAAAAGTGATTTTTTCATTATCATACAATAAAATTTAATAATTTTTTTATTGCTGTTGTAAACTGATGCCTCCAATTCATTACAATAATTCCGTAATGGCACATGAGTCAACGGAAGATTTGAATCGGCAGAGACTCATATTATTGTGCTTTGGAATACCAACGTTGTTTTGGTTTGCTAGGTGTAAAGGTAAACAAACTCCGGACAAAATATTATTGCCGTTATTTATAATCTCCAACCGGAGTTACATTTGAACTTTTTATAGTAACACCTGTCGATACAAATAGACGAACGTGCTCTCTAGGAGAGTCATATAGTCGAATAGTTGAATATGAGGTGAATTGGTGTAGGATGTGTAGGGTGCTAAAGAAATATTCGATGATGTTTAACAGTATATTTATTAACAATTCTCGCTTTCGACTCTTTACATACAACTCTCGATTCCAACTGACGACTCTCACTTCTCGATTACAACTCCACTGTTTTCTTGATCCGACTCGTTTCTTTTTGTCGCCCCTCAATATCCCTCCTTCGCATGTGTTCGTTAGGCGTTCGCGACCGTTTGGCACGTACGCCTTCTTTCAAATATTCGGCAGAAGAACCGTAGAGAAATCGATGGCTCATTAGGCCTGTCGGCACTTACGCTTCGATGATATACTTGTATCGACGAAACCGTTGGAAAGTTTTGTTGTCGAGTGCTGCTAAAAACAGTTAGAGAGTTGAATAGTAACATTGAGCGAGCGACGATTACGACCTGCATACACTATCTCTGTACTTGTACTTACATTGATATTAATATAATTAACTATTACGATTTTATCACTCGTCTCTTTATTAAACATGCCAACACGTTTAATATCCACCTCAATTCATTACAATAATCGTTTCTATAATTTCGATATTTTTTACGAAATAAAATAAAATTTACTTCTGTAGTACTAGTTTTTTTACTTAAAACTGTGCTAATATATATTAAATGTCGGTTTATGACAAAAACAATTGTATTATTATAGTCAAACATGAAATTGACCAGTGGTTAAGAATTAGCACCCATTCCAAAGGGAAAAGAATTTATATAATGTTTCAATCTGTTATAATTCCAGATTTCCCGGAAATCTTTTTGCTAGATTTGTGATTTTTACGACCGATCATAATATTCTAGAGCGAGTTAGAAATTTTCTTAGCTTCATGCTAAGCATATACCGTCGTTTAACAATGATAAATCTAATATGTTTTCACACACACAACTCTATATTATTATATTCTAATATAAGATTACATTAAAATATTAATTTAGTTTAATTATTAATTTAATTACTTATGTTGTTTTATTCAATAACATCTGTAATTTATATTTAATATACGGTAGAATACCGTTTATTTGAACTTATCGTGCAACAAATACTTATGTCTTTACTACATATTTGCGATTTCTCGTTCATATACTAGATTTCACGTTCAGATAAATGAATTCAATGACAAGAAGTTTACTTATTCGAGCATTAATTAAAGTTTTATTTGAATAAACGGAGCGCGATCAAACCTGTGGTTCAAACGGACTTATAATTATAATTTTCGCGCCTCGACGTTATAAAATGAAAAATATATTTTTTTCGAGGACCATACTTCAGAACGCGAGACAGGAATCCCATTTAATGTCACGTCTATGCTGTACATACAATTAGTTAAATGTTTTATACCATTACAATTAGTGTCTTTAAGAGTGCAACACATTTTTATACTGGCTTAATCATATACTGCCTTAAATGCGATTTTCACTCCTATTATCAGTAGTCAAACTAGAATAAAAAATATGCTATACAATTTGTATATTTTACATATATCTCCACATTCTACATGCCATGCAGGACAAAAATATTCATACACTTGGAATGTAAACACATTTCACACCAAAAAGCTACATGAAAATACCATATTACACCATTTATGATACCCTTCAGGAAGAGCACATGGAGGAGCCACAGTGATAATAAGAAACGATATCAAACACCACTTACATAGTCAAATTAGTCAGATAACAAAACGATAATAAAACCAATCTGGACGTACGGAATACCGCTATGGGGAACAGCGGCAATGAGCCATATAACCAAAATAGAGGCAATGCAAGCAAAAATTCTAAGAACAATAGTAAACGCGCCATGGTACGTTAGAAACGAAGACATTAGGAAAGACCTGGGAATACCGACGGTCAAGGAGGAAATTAACAGATATGCAAGAAGGTACAGAGAAAGAATAGCAACACACCCGAACCGGCTGGCAGCGGAAACGGTCAACACATCAGGTATAGAAAGAAGCCACCCAACAGACCTCACAAAGGACACAACCTAACAAACACGATGATGGTACCCCATTGGGGGTAACCACCCACATGATATATTACCACACCGCTATAAAATTTTACCAAATGTCCTATAGGACAAATTGTAATATCTAAATAAATAAATAAAAAAAAAAAATTAGTCAGGAACACGTTCAAGCAACCACCGTTACAATACAAACAAACAGCAATTACTTTCAGATGTCAGCAGTATATGCACCACCGCGACACAAAATGGCATTACAAAAATTTTTTTTTTTATTTATTTATTTAGATTTTACAATTTGTCCTATAGGACATTTGGTAAAATTTTATAGCGGTGTGGTGATATATCATGTGGGTGGTTACCCCCAGTAGGATACCATCATATTACAAAAATGGGAACGGTATTTTCAATCCTTAGGTG
The DNA here is from genome assembly GCA_930367275.1 of Bombus pratorum. NCBI lineage: Eukaryota > Metazoa > Arthropoda > Insecta > Hymenoptera > Apidae > Bombus > Bombus pratorum. The sequence goes on along the minus strand of OV883995.1, from coordinate 3,627,878 downwards.
ACAAATACATCGCAGCGGGAGACTTCAATGCAAAGCACACGCTATGTGGCTCAAGAATTAACACACCTCGAGGTAGAACACTAGAGAAATATATTAGAACTAGTAATCTCAACATATTATCCACAGGCAGATCAACATACTAGCCGACAAATCTAAACAAAATTCCTGACTTGCCTGATTTTGCAGTTATAAAAGGACTAAACGCAAACAAATTAAAAATAACAGTCAGTCTTGAGTTTAGCTCCGATCGTACATCGATAATAATAGAATACACAAGCAAACCAATACTTTATCGCAAATCAGAGTCGCTTTGCAATAAAAGCACCAAATGGCAAACATTTAAAGAACTAATCGAGAGCAGAATCAACTGCAATATTCCACTAAAAACGCCCGAACACATCGAACAGGCAGTAACAACATTGACAGAAATTATACAAGAAGCAGTATGGGCAACTACTAATTACGAACCAAACAACAGGCAAACAAAAATAATTCCATCAGACATCTTTGACGAAAACAGAGAAAAAAGAAAAGCTAAAGCAAAATGGCAAAAACGTGGAATACGTGAAAACAAAAAACATGGAAAGAAAATAAAAAGTAAAATAAGAGATCATCATAATAACAAATTCTCAAAATTCATAGATTAACTCTCTGCACATGAGAATGCCAACTATTCCCTATCGGAAGCCACGAACAAAATAAAGAAGCCAGTAAAACTAATCTCAGCAATCAGAAAAACAGACAACACATGGACCAGAAGCAACGAAGAGCAAGCTGAAGTATTTTCCAACCACCTTTGTAACACATTTATTCCACATAATATTAACAACAGTACCTCCAATTGTCATACAGACATAGACGTGCAAAATACTCGTACCTCAACTGACAAGCACTATACCATACCTGGTATAACTGCTCAAGAAGTTAGAAACATAATCAAGAAAATAAGAAACAATAAAGCATCAAGAATCGACCTAATCAATGGTAAAATCTTGAAAACCCTTCCCCCACAAGCAATACGATTAATGACAATAATATTCAATGCAATTTTAAGAATTCAATACTTTCCTACACAGCAAACTGCATCTTACAGACCAATATCACTACTTCTTGTGTTTTGCGAAATACTAGAGAAAATAATATACGATCGCTTGAAATCAACAATAGAGGAAGAAAAATTAATGCCAGATCACCAATTTGGATTCAGAAACAAACACTCCACCACAGAACAGATGCACAGGCTCGTCAATGAAATTTTACTAGCAATAAGAAAGAAACAATACTATACAGTCCTCTTCATGGACATCGAGAAAGCACCTGGCAAAGTGAATCATGAAAACCTCTTACAAACAATCAAAAACATTTCCCAGAACAATTCTACCACTTACTCAAATCATATCTAAGCAATAGAACCTTTGTAGTAAAAATAAAGGACACATATTCTGAAGTTAAAGACATCAAGGCAGAGGTACCGCAAGGAAGCGTCTTAGGACCAATATTAGATACAAAACCCATATCAAAAGAAGGCTAAGAAGAAAATATCCCACCGACCTCGTTAAAGAAATATAATAGGTAAGCTGTAAGATGGTATCTCGCTGGGGGTAGCCATCCACGAGTTATATAGTAATAAAGTGTTATAAAAATTTACCAAATGTCCAGATAAAGTACAAATTAAAAAAAAAGAAAAGGAATGTGGAAATAAAAAGATCAATATTTTTTATATTATTAAATTCATGCATTGTAATATTATGAATAATGTCAATGTTTGTGTACATTTATTATAGAATTACTTTATTTATATAAATGTCTCTTATGGTGTACAATTACATATATTTGAATAATGTAGAAAATATAGTTCTTTTTATTTCTACATTCCAACTGTACGAACACTTTTGGTTTTCACTATACATACATACATGTATCTTGAATGTTATACATACTTTGCATGTATCATGTTTAATGTGTGATATGTGCACAATGATCTTGTTAAGACAGCTTGTTAAAATCGTACTTACACATCTATTTAATCAATCTTAAAGTACAAATATTATACGTTTATATTTTTATATATTCGCGGGAGGATGTGCGCAGGTACCATGTTGTACTGCTGAATTGTAGCCAATCAAGAAGCAGTGCTGTAAGCAATTCGAAATAATAACGGTTAAACGACACGAGGCACCGCACAGTCGTTCTGTGGATTCGCACGTGGTCAGTTGTGCATCGTGTTGAAGGATGCCTACAATGTGGATATATATCAGTTAGTAATGAATGTTAAACAAAAAGTTACAAAGTTAATCTGTTAAATTTTGATAGAAGAAAATGTATAAATACAAAAGATGTAACACTTGATCGATCATTGATTTATTTAAGGTAAATCTTTTATATGTGTTTATACAATTAAAGATTTTGCTCAAGTTATTCTAATATGAAACGGATATGTTTTATATAATTTAACTTAATTATTGCTGTATAGCAAATATATCAAACCATATGTATCAGAGATAAGAGACAGAAGAGATCGTAGATCTAGACGTACGTATAAGAGAAATAAATATGTAATATGTATTATAAAATACGGAATTTATGTTCTTAATTCAATTATATTTTTATTAACTGTGTAGATAGGTTCGTACCTTTCTGTCTAATATTAATACACGACTACCTAGGAATATTGACAGAACCGAAGAAAATTAAGGAATAAAATACCTATTTGTGATTATTGGTATGGGCCTACATGACGATCGATAACGATTAACTTTTCAATTTTCATAGTTGAGTTTGCGATGCGATATACGAAATTTGTTTAATTTCTATCCTTATTGATGCAAGATAATGGGTTTCAAAGGTTCATTTTTAAATGTAAAACATTTTCTTTCTCCTCCTTTTTTAATTAAAAGTTACAAATTTGCCATATTATCGTACTACCTTTTTACCACGTTTCATCATATTGTATAACAATAAAATTTCTTATCTATAAAAAAACGAAAGGGCATCCCGATGTAAATATTATATTAGCATGAAATATGTTCAAACAATGCTGAAAGCCATAAAGTGGTATGGACTAGATTTCAGGAGTATATGAAAATTGTATATATTTACAAATATGTATATATATGTTTGTATGATCTTCTTATATCATGGTCTTGTAAAGTTTTGCAATAAAATTACAATATCAATTTGTTTATGTTGCAGAATAAATAATGGGTGGCACCCATGTATAGATGTATTTATAGATTCTTATGGAATCGGAAGATCGAACTGCCAAGATTGTTTCAAATGTATTCCAGCAAGAGTTAATTATGTCCATATTGCTCATATGTCACTGTTACATTTCATAAATTAAATTGTGAGTATATATATAAAATTGTATTAGATATGAAATAACAGGCAGGAAACCACTAATATTGATACACAGATTTTATAGCACATAGTTATGTATACAAACGATAGTTTTTCAATGCGTTAATATATGTTAAAACTCATCTTTATTTGTAATTAACATTAATATATGATAAGCAAGTATTGAAGTATTGAACCTTTGTTTGCTCTTCTACTTTTTGTCATAACTTATATGTATACTTATTGTTATTATTAAATGTACAATAATGTACACTTTCATTAATTTTAAGAACTTTTGACCCGCCAAGAGTTGTATCAAGTGAAATTGTATTTTAATAATCCAAAATATATGAAGCGCTGATGGTTTATTTTGTTTAAACATGTCAACGTTTCTTTTATAAATGTAAAAATATTACAACATTGCAATGTTAAACTTGAGAATGTTCTTTTTTTATATAGATCAGATTGCTTTAAAATTATTTTTTTCTACATATTGTGAGACATTGATTCGTTAAGATTTTAAGAACAGGACCAATTTGATCGATCAATGATTAACAGAAAAGTATGCTTTAATCATGTATGTTAGATAACAATCCATTAAGAAGTTTTAGCAAATGAAAGATATGTCCTGAGAATATTTTGCAAAATTCTGAATATTATAGCTATAAATTCATTTATAACCTATCAATAAATTACGCTATAAAGATAATGCAATTTTTTATTTTAACGCTGTAAGTTACTTGTTTTTATCAAAATTTTATTATTTAACAGCATTTGATGAAATTTAAACAAATAATGGCAAAATATTGTAACATTTTAACTTAGTTGTATGCATTAAATATATAATTCAATACGATAATCTTAGAACATAATCATGTTTCAATTTTAATTTTTGCATTTATCTAACTTGCTTTAATTTCTTAGGGTGCTCAAAGTCTTTGGATCTCCAGAACCTTATGCATGGATTTCGTGTTATTCAACTAAAGCTATTCTCCTGTAAGGTAAATCATTATAAATCTTCTCTTACGTTGGTATGGTGAGTCTTTTTTTATTATCTTTATTATGAAATGTATGTAATCATGCGTCCTCCTTTTTATTATGACGGATTTAAATGATGTATCGCATGCCTTTACCAATGAATGCCTACAAATGGCCATAATGCTGCTCGATACGATAAGCGCTGTATTAAAAATATAATTAAAAACATCGGACCAGCGGAGTGAGATCTCTATTTATAACGCGCTGCCTGCGTATAGAAAAGAGTAAAAATCACCGTGGCCTTGTCGCGGCTGGCGGTCAAACTCCGATTTGAAATTGTTTGTGTCGTGCATCCCAACTGTTAACGCCAATCGTCGCAATCTTGTATTCGCAGGTTGATCGCGCCATTTCGTTTAACGAATGTTTTCCGTTTTTTCTTCGGGTAACTAATTAGTTACCCGTTTTTATTTATTTCTTTTTTGGAATTCTTTGGTATATAGTTTACATAAACATAACGTATTCCTTAAAAATGTTCTCTTTGTCCAACGAACTGTCGATTTTTATACAACCTCCCCTGGTTATCTGGCGCACGCGTAACATTCACGTATCCTTTTTTTTATACCATTACTTGAATATAGAATTATAGAAAACGTTTAAAAATACAAAATACAGAAATATAGAAATTATAAAAATATGAAAATAAAAAAATACAAAACTATCAAAATTACAGAAACTCTGATTAAACATTAGTACGTATATTCTACACTCGTTTTGTATTACATATACACTTTTTATATTATATACATGAACCAAAATAGAATGTATAAAGTATATTTTATATAACACGCTTCATATCTCACTCTTTTCTTAATCACATTTGATCACAGACATTTTCCTTTCACAATTTCCACAGGCTTTTCTTCTGAACCTTTACTCAGTTGCATACCATTTTATACTTCCCTCTTTTTCTTTTCTCTCTCTCATACGAGTCGTGATCAAAAAGATCGTTGAATCTTTCTCTTATTTGAGAAAATATTTATTTGTTCGTCTATATTTAAGTTATTCCCTTTGAATATAATATATTTTTGCCAGCGTGTTTTCCAATCATTAACACATTTCTGAAAGTACTTTCTTCTATAGTGCATAGTTCACATAACTATTTTTGTTTTATTTTTTCATTCTGGAGAATAACAAATAATCGCAAGGGAGCGACCAGGTGAATATGGTGACTGTAAATGTTATTTTTTGCGAGAAACTCCCAAGTCAGTAGTGACGCATGAGCTGATGTGTTATAGTAGTACAATTTCTACAAGATATCGAAACGCTCAAATAGTATTCTCTATGGATCGTAACATATTGTGATAAAAAAGTTTATGAAACACAATACCACGGTAATAGAAAATAAAGCTGTGAGGAGGACTTGAACGTTTGATCTCACTGCCATGCTTCCCTCGGTCGTGGTTAACTTGAAAATTTCCATTGTAATACTTATGATTTTCAAACAATAATGATGAGAGAATGCAATAGAAATAAAAAAAGTTCGAAATGCAAAAATATATTTACTTATTTCTTATACTAATATTATAATAAACTGTTGCATCCTATGTTGGATTAATAGAAAAATTAACAATTAAAAGTATGAATATTCATATTTTTAATAAAATAATAAAAAATTATCAGTAACATTTTTTTAATTCACGTCTTTCGGGAATTCAGTTGATATTTATAAATTGCGAATTTTATAATCTGTTCATAAAAAGTGTACTTGACAGAAAAAATAAATGTCATAGAAATAGTAATAGGAACCACAATGTGCTTTACTTTATGTTTATCTACGGTCAGGATTATATTATATGCCCGTGCCACGATGTGTTGTTTATAGTGAAGAGAAGAACTGAACCAATAATCATAGGTTTCGTATAAATTTTTATTTAATATCATGGACAGTCACGTATATAAAAAGAAAAGCATAACAATAACGTTTTGTAGAGGTTAAGTTAACATAAACAATTTTCATAAATTTTGAATTCATTTTTATTCATATGTAACAAAAAGTATTCATTGATTCGGTTTTACACAAAATTTTTAACAGTGTAACTTTTTAACTTTGAAATGTTTCTATTACTCTGTCCACAGTCCTTTAGTTTGTTGATTTCTTTTAAGTGAAGGACTTACCACAAGTGGGACTTCTACGTTTTGTTGGTATTTTAAAATATTAAGCATTTTATAAAATGCAATGTTTCAAGAGAAGTTGTTATTAAGACTACTATTTTTATTATTTAAATCTATTAACACATTGTTGACTGGCAATTTTACTGAGAATTTATCTCATGTCACCGGCTATTATTCCATAATTGGATGTGGAAGTAAAACAATATAAATAAACTTTAGTAAATTTTATTTATTATTCAACTTTTAATCTTTTCTAAAACGTGGTCTCTTAGATGTCCGGAATGGGTGAAGGGTGAATCATTATACCGAGCTGTTTTAGAAATTCAAGAAGTATCAGGTGCAATGCTGCATTCTTTGAAATCTACAGTTATCCATTCTCTAGCTACTTCCAGTGGAAATTTTTTGTATCTTGTTTTATTTTCTGGCAGATAGGTACAGTACATTTTATGTGCATTGAACAAGGTGCAGTTTATCAGAAAAGCTAATTTTTTGGACCACTTTAAAGTTTTTCGTAAAATACTGTTGTTCGCCAAATACTGATCTGCACGATCTACCCCTTTCATGTGCTTATTGTATTGTATTATGCGCGTAGGTTTAATGATATTTTGGTGGCCTAATATCAGATTCACTATCTTCTGATACGGTATCATTTTCCAAGTCACCACAATTTGATTCACAGTCGGACAGTCAGATAAGTACGTTCCGTCATCGTTGAATTTTTTTTTTTTATAACAAAGGACGCAACTTGACGGGTCTTATAAGCGAAAGACACAGCTTGAGGACCAACAATTGCACTGTATGATCTCCAACGGCGCACTGAAAAAACGACGCTGATGCGGAAGAAAGCGGATCACGAGTTTACTCGTGGCCGATCGGCGGCTACGTTTGGCCACGAAAACACGAGTTAACTCGTGACCGGTCAACAATGTGTTAATATACTGGTATACTGGTATATCTTGGAAAATAATTTAATATTAATTTACTCTTTTGCGCGTTTGAGCCTGAAAATCGGATGAAAGAAAAAGCTTTATAAAGGTTGTTCTCATAATACAATGTTTTTAGAACTATCTTACATGACAAATCATTTTTGTACATTTTATTTGCATTGAAAACCCCAGATTGGGGTTAGGTTAGGAATAATAATTTTCTAAATAAACTATGGAAAGCACGCACAAGCATTTAATCTCACACGTCTTTTTCTTCATCACTATTTTCTCATTTATATTTCTTTTAAACTTTATGGTACACAGACGAAATAAACGACAGTATGCAAGTTATATCCTTCAGTTTCGCAGTTGGGCGTGTATGCAACGATTACGAAAATTCTCTGTGTCATAGCTCTCCTTTGTACAAAAATTGTAATATGTAAGGGAAATAATCATTTATAGACACGTTCATAGAGCAAGCAGGAATAAAACTGTTGTGGCATAGCTCTCTCTTGCAGTGGGCCCTTTAATTTTCTGTAATGATAGGAATGGATTCTATCCCATTGTTCATTTATTCTCTTATGTAATTCAATGACGGATAACGGTAGAGAATCAAAGAATGTATTTATATACTTGTGTGTCCAGTCAATTCTTTACACTTTTAGTGGTATGTTTGGAGTCTTAATCGTGTTGAAATACAATGCCCTCTTCGGAATACAGTATATTTTCGACAGTACCCAGTAAATCTTTCTATAAAATGTCTTTATGCACTGATCCTGTAGCATCGTTATCAACGGAAGTTACAAGGAAGCGTAGCTGCTGACATATAGTTGTGTTCTAGCAGAGTGGCATTTCTGCCGATTGTCTCTGTCCTATCTCAGCATGCGGGTATCGCCTGCGGCCTTTTCTTCCTTTCTCCTTCTGCCCTTCATTTTCTTCATTTCCTTCTCAACCGCTACCTCTCCTTCTTCGTCTTATTCTCCTGCTAAGTACAACAACCGAGTACGGCGATGCAGTAGGGTCAAGTAAATGCGTATACTTTGAGCGGATGCTTTTGTGCAGCGGGATCGCGATTGTGTGTAGTATATCATTGCTGTAACAATTTCATTGATGGCTTTTGGAATTTTGTACACGTTAAGATTTGAACTCTTTCGGTGGTCAAGGCGAAAGTTGAAAACTACCGAGTCCAATTTAAGTAGATAGTATCGCAGATATTCGAACGTGGTCGTCGACTTTTAAATGTTAAAAGGGAGACGCGATGAGATAGATGAATGGAATATAAGAAATGCGGTAAAACTTTGGAGAATGACTTACTGCCGAAAAGTTTTGAAATTGCAAATTCAGCCGATTTAATATTCACAATATCGATTTTTCTTTTTCCTGTTCCTTCTCTTCGCAGTCTGCGAAGCATAATGCGGTAACGTCTATTGCGATATTTTGCTGTTGATGGCTCCCTATAATACGGTACGTGAATGCAAGAACATTTGCGATACTACATGAACGCTTGACTTGAATTCTAAAAAGATAAATACTCTTCTGGTTTTATCAAGTGAAACATTCCTGAAAGTCTAATTCATTCGGAACGAACCGCAGGAGGGTACCGAACCTAATAGATCGGTGGCCTTTGGGTATGGCGGATCCAACCAAGGATCTCATTTTTAGGCATTTAGATGTATCAGAAAACTGGATTTATTCCACGATTTAATGTGATCAGCATATCCTAGACATTGGCACCTCGGAGGTTGATGTATAAAACCCACGGAAGGGGACGTTTCCCTCCGTCGTGTATCGTTGGCTTGGACTTGTGGGAGAAGTGTTTTGGTCCTAAGATGGCCGACAGATGCACTGAGCTCCCCGTAAAATGAGCTGATCACATATCAGGTTTGGAAGACTAGGGCTAAAATTTCACCGCCAATTAGTTGAGAACCAAAAACCAACCATCAGAATGTCGAAAAGGAAACCGGACCTCAAACAGGGAATCTAATCTCTGTAGTGCAAATAAAGAACACAAGGAAAAAAGAAGGGAGAGGGACAGAGGGAAGGAAGCATAGATGCCAAATCAAGCGGAAGATTCGTCAAAAAAGAGATGAAAGTGATAATGAGGAAGATAATTTAGAATATTATTGTATTATTTCTTGTGAGGTGTATTCCAAATCATAGCTCAGAGAAGAAAGCTAAAAAAAAAAAAAAAGTACAAAAGAGAAAAGAAAAATGAAGTCTCATACGTTCATTCAAACTGTGATCTTGATCAGACGTGTGATGATTTTTGAATTCGTTTCTCTAGAAGCCTTAATAGAAGGCGCTAGAAAACTCAATTGATCACTTAGACTGATCAGACTTGTGGATATTGTACAAAATTCTCTCTCAAAACTCATGATGGCAATCTGAAAAATTCATTTTTCAAGTCAAGTTAATTAAATTCGAATGAGAGAAGAATATAACATCAAGAAAGAAGAATTCGGGACAAGAAATAGCTATTGTAATTGCGATTACAACTTACTCTCGCACATTAAATAAAATTCCATTTAAGGTTGTAAGGAGCCCTAATGGCCCACATAATCTAAGGATTGAATGAATAAAAAATGAAGTTATAATAAAAAAAATGTTCACCATAAAGTAGTCATAGTTATGAAAAGAGGTTACTGTTTTGTCGGTTATATTTTCCATGAGACGTTTACATCTTACGATCAGTAATAATATGAGAAACAAGTATCCGAATCTTAATGAAACTAAATGAAAAGTGATTTTGATACAGAGCAGGTAATTTCGAATAGCTGTATTCCAATCTATCTTCATTTTATACTTCACAAATTAAAAAAGCAAGTGCATAATACAATTATTTTCTCTTATCATCTATTCAGGCAAAACATGAAAATACAGTATATAAACATGAGATAACAGTATAGGAACAGTCATGTTAGGTAAATATCAATTCTGAGACTTGAAACAGAGTCCTTACAGTACAGATGCAACTTCCGGAATCATATTCATAACCACATTCACAGTGTGTCGATATTTTACACATGAAACACTACAACCCATTCTTCTCTTGTTTTGTCTTCGCTGTAGTTCACATTGTAGAAGAGACACACAGCATACTTATTTTAGCTTTTCCTGTTGCCACAAATGTTGATTCCATTTTATCCGATTAATGAGAGACATGATCACGATTAGTGTCGGAGTCTGAAGATTTACTATCCGAAACATTTTTCCTTCCTCTTTTTCTTATTGTTTTACTTTTGTCTTTTCCTATTCCTTGGTTTTCTCCTATTTTTTTATTTTTCTTCTATTCTGTGTTACTTCAAGCTCGTTTCTGTAAGAAAAACCTTAAATTGTTGCAGACATCGCCGGCTTTCGTCCTCTATCGGAAGTTTGCTTTTTTGTGTTTGTTAAAGAAGAAATAATCAAAATCATATTATTACATAGGTTTGTGTTTTGATACATTAATTGATTCGTACAGATTAGTTTTGTATCCTCTGTATTTCACCACCTTGTACAGCCATTACAACACACCGGATACTGAAATAAAAACCGCAAGCAGTTGTACCAACTCTGGATGTAGAAACCAGTGATCATACCAACATGACATTTATCTCAACAAATCATACAACGAATTTCTATGTGAACATGTATCTCTTCTTAAAAGCCATTTCTTCACACATGCTCTTTCCTTCTTTGGTTTCTTCGCTAATAATGCTAAAGTGCACAATGCTTTCTTCTTACTCGACATTATTGAACGAACGCTAACTCGAAATTGAATGCATCGTCAATAAATACTAGTGGTATGGAGGATACATATTGTTTATATTGTAGTATCGGAAAAATTAGAGGTATAAATTTTTTCCGATTACTTACAATTTATTAATAATGGATTGAATGTACAGATATTAATTGGACAGAAAACGATGTTTGTTTAACAGAAAACTAAATGCAGTGCTCGTGTCTATATCAAATAACCTTACAGCTATTTGGTAACTCTCTCTCTCTCTCTCTCTCTCTCTCACTAGCAACTCTAACACTCACAACTCGATCAATTCTCCCAACTCTACTCTTCGACGTCTCGATCAACTCTGACTCTCGCAACACACGCACTTTTCGGCTCGCATACTCTGACCTCTCGGTCATCCCCTCCTTGAAACACGAAACCGTACCTTTGTTCTGACGCTGTTTATCGTTTTCTCACATCACTGTTACTAGGTGATTTTAGTCACTTAGGTGCTCTTAAATGTAAACGAACCACAGAAAGACGACGTACACGGTTTTTTCCAATTTCAACCGACCTCTATTCCAAGTTATTTTACGATATTACAATATTGTCAATATTTATTAACAAAACGCAATGATATGAGAATCTTGAAATATTGACAATATTACTGATCGTCTGAGAGCATCCTGAAGGAGAGAGATACCAAATTACTTCATCCAGCTCAAACTGACGTGACGTTGGCCATTATCCATGAAACAAAAGTATTGTTACGCTTTGGAACACTCCAAGTTACATTCCTACTCGATATTCCGAATTAGCAACATGGCACTAAAAGCTAGAATTTGGTGTCACATTTTGTATTCTCGAAGTTAACGTAAAATTGACAGGAGATCATAGAATTAATATGCAAGTGGGTAGAGTAAATGACTTATTCTAAAATGTTGACATGTATATTTTAATCACGATTCCAACGATTGGATACTTACTGGAAAGCTTTTTTGAACGTTTTTTACTCTTTGGGATTGAGTCGGAAACGTGGAAATTACGATTCGTTCACAAATGTCGTTGAACAGGTCATTCATTACTACTATTTGCGATGTTACAAATTGGACGATGTTAATAGCTTTTTAGATACTTCAGTATTTCGAGTTATTAACAATATTCCAAAATATTCTGCACTTGCTCTATACATTTCCAGATTCGTTTCAAATTTTTTCAATCTAATGACGATAGTCGTGTTTGATTAAGTACTAATGGTGTTTTAAAATGTATGTATGAAGATCTTTCTATCTCTCCACCTTCAATGTATTCAGAACTTTCACTGTTAGCTTCGCTTTGGCCTAATTCATACTGATCTTCGGAGGTATCTTCAAAACAATCTTCATTCATGTTGACAATTTTGTTCGATATGTGGCGGCACTCGACCACGGAAATTTCTAACGGCTTCGCGACACAAAGCGCTATACCTTCAAAGCGTAAGGCCGACAAGCCTAATCGATATCCCTACGGTTCTTTCGCCGAATATCCGGTGGAATGCACACGCGGCAACCGTCGCGGACTTCTAATAAACGCGAGCGTAGTGGGGTTATCGAGGGGCAGCAAAAGGAAAGAATCTGTTTGGTTTTTAACCAAAAGATTCATTCTGCCCCGAGCTGCGAAGTGCGAAAAGTTAAGCGAAGCCAACACAATTAGAGAAACGGGTTGTCTCTTGAGAGTTCAGTGTTAATCGTTACTTGTTATTAATTGTTGTTAAACGTTAACCGTTGTTAATCGTTAAGAGTTTAATAAACGTTATTGTTGAAAATCAAAAGTATTTCTTGTGGGCACCTTCACCGACGATCACCTCAGATATCTTATTATATCTCCTGGATGTACACACGATTGCTAGAAAAGGGAGATTGGTCAAAATAAGAAAATACTGTGCCTAAATTCAATTACCCTATCGTAAATACTTATAATAATCTGAAACTTTTGCACACTGCCTTTGAAAAACGGATTGTTTATGAAATCAGCTAGCCCGTCAATTTTAAAACGAATTTTAAATTTGAAAAAGCTTAGGAAAAAAATAATTGTGTGTATAAATTAATTAATTTAGATTAATTTAATAGATTAATTTACTATGCAAAATGGTTGAAATTAATGCTATTTTTGGGATATTTCATTTCGAAGTTTGAATGAAATCTGTCAAATTGACGGGTCCTGTAAACCTAGTGTTAAGAATGTCTAAACACTTCTGTCCACGTCAACAGACGTATTATTTATATATTATTAGATAATGTTACGTAATTTGTTTTTATCCTTTCCGACAAATTGTCTTTTGTGGCTTGTGTGGTTACTCTAGCTTTGTTCTCGTTATACATCGATTTTGAACCAAAGCAATATTTTTTAAATATTATTCGCAAATTTTTATAAAGATAAAACACGTTATGTTTACTAAATGCAGTCTCCGTACTTTTACTGAATGCTTCAGGAGTATGAAGGGAAAACTGAGAGTTCCGAGACATAAAGCTTCGAAACCATTCGTACGATGCTGTTTCATTCTTTATCCAATTTTGAGAAATATTTTTGTGACTTTGTTTAGTAAATAAAACTGCAACATTTCTCGTTCGAATCGGTGAAAGATCATAATTAAGGTTTGTCGAAGTCAATCGATATTCTATAAATAACTTTTCTTCTTCGCTTATAAATATTTGTGATGTCACGAAACGATGTAATATTGGATAAAAGAAGATAAGAACTAAGTTTGAGTATCAAAACCTACATGTTTCACCTTAAACCTTCTTTCGTAAAATCATTAAAACTGTTTTGTACTTTTATTTATTTATTTAACTAACAAATCAATTTTTTGATGCCGTTATTAATGCATGTAATTCGTATTGTTCGCTGACAGTGTATAGACAAAAACGGTCGTTATCAGTAAATAACCCGGAAGTGCAACAGTAGCTAAAAATTTGTAAATTTGGCAAGTAAGTGGGTTGTGAATGTAAGCGGTCAAACCAAAAAGCCTCTTTGTTTTCTTGCAATCCCCTCAGTTGTAACGAGTTTACTTCAGTTGTATCGTAATGATCAATGTCCTAGTTTTTAATGAGTAACAGCTCTTTGCAATCAGTATTCTTAGCAGCATAATCATTACAAGCTGTCGCGGAAGGGGGAGTTCAGGCATATTGTGTCAACTGATTTTATATATGATTGCACAGACCCATAATAAATCAAAATTGACGACAAAGTTGTTCGTACTTTTCTAAAGGTCGATCTCATTGACCGAACATTGGTAATCGAGAAATATTCACGAACAAATTATCCAATGGAAATCTTTTATCGTTACCAGTTCTTGAACACCCTCTATTCGCTTAACGAATTTCATAAAAGTTGGCCGTGCGAATCATAAACTACAAGTCATAATTGCTTCCATATGTTCTGCGAGTATTTCCAAAATGTTTGGAAGTGCTAATTCGGTAAGCGAACCTTCCATGAATACTTCTGACTAACAGCACGCTTCAATAACCATAAAGCTATAAATGTAACTAAAATAACTGTAATACGACAACAATAACTAAAGAGAAACTAAAAAGGAAAAGTATATTGGATCATCATGATGTGCGAGATACTATTCTTGTATATAGAGAATGGCCCATTCTAATCTATAAATCCAATTATATTCTCGAATAATTTATTAATTCAAAAATGTTTCAAACAGGATTTGTTTGGTCGAGAGTAATGTTGGATATTATGGAATAAATTTTCGGAAAGTTCAAATAAAAAGCAGAAACGAATTATTTGTTATTGGACAAGTCTAAAGACAATATTTAATATAATGAGATTAATTGTTATTACCAAATGAAATGTTATTTTTTGTTTATTACTTTTATTTGTTATTTATCGATCGTTGAGGGAATTTATTTTTACATAAATATAACGTTTCAATCAGAAAGATCGCTGTAAATTACAACTTGTAATTTTTAATAATACTAGCTAAGAATCATATGAACTGTGATCTGTCTATTGAAAAATAACCGTATTAATTATACGATATTTCATTGTACAAAATGAAACAGATAAGACAAAAACAAAACATATTTATATATTCTCATTTGTTGTGGGATTTAATCCATATAGAAAATAAAATTTCATTTACAACTAAGAAATAATAAATAAATTATTTTTGGTATCGTCTAAACGATTATTATTTAAATAAGAAATTTAATATTCTTATTCAGAATTAAAATGCTATTTTAATTTGTTATTTATTATTTAACAGGTAAATCAAATTTTGCTCAACTGTGTTTGTAAGAAAACATAAACTTAATATATGTAATTAACCATAACAAACCATCTTTTTTACATTATTATTTTTTTACATATGGAGATGTAGTTCCGTTTTTATTTGGAATTATGTATTTTTTTGGCATCATTTGATAATGCTTCTCAAGATGAATTCTCATTAACCTCTCATGCATATTACTGATTTCAATTAATTTTTGAGATATTGTGTGATAAATTCACTGATTTTTGCGGGAAAACATTCCTCAAATAGGTCAAAAGCGTGGCTGGTGGTCTTGTTCGCGCCTGAAGTGCCACGTATCAAATATTGCATCTTGTGAAATAGAAAAATATATAGTTCCATTTGAATTTTATCTTGAACTTTACGTTGAATTTGAATTTTACCTCCATATCTTGGAGAATAATGATGTAAATAAGTTAGTCTTTGTTAAAAATGTGCCCTAATTGTACCATACAATCGCCATGTAACAATTTTTGGTATCTGCAATACGCCAGGCAATAAAGGGCTGTCCATAGTTACCGAGGATAACCCATGTATTAAGAACGTATTTTTGGTATATGTTGAAATGATTAAATTTGAAATATGTACGTAAAAAAATTCTATGTATATAAGATAAAAAGATAAGATATTTATCTCTAAGATAATATTTTCTATTATTCTTTCATAATATATGTACATATACTACTGTCTTACATTATGCACATGTATATACATGTATATACATATGTATAATGTATACAGTAGTACATATATATACATGCTACTACCACACGTAATATGCTAGAGGAAATCTTAACACTACGTACTTATACTATAAATTAATATTAATACGTAGTAATGGACATTAATACCGATACTAATACTATACGATATTAAACATCATTCTAATAATTTTACTTTTGACAAATAAATAATTAGTTTCGAGGTTAGGGTTAGTCCACCTTTTGCACTCTGCGCAGGCGTTCCTGCTTAGTTACTTTTCAGAGATTCAATGTTTGTCCAGGCAAGCCACTGACGAAACGTTTCAATGAAAGCCCAACAATATGCATATAGTTAGTGGCATTAATATTCGGCAATATATTATGGCAGATATTATATTATTGTATCTACAGATACAATTTTGGTGGAATAAATTGAGATTATATTACTGTATCTACAGATAATTGTTCTACCAAAGTTGTTCACTTGGAACATCATTGTTATTCCAAATAATAAAGGAAATTTTTGCTTGCGGAAGTTGTAAGAATTTACCATTCGATTTGTGTAACAGGCGAAATTGTAATGTATACTAGCCAGTACCGCTACCCACCAACGAATCAAGAGAAGATACAGCATTAATTTGAAGCTCTGTTATTCCAAGAAACAATTAGACCGTCCACTTCACCGTATAACTTCGCTTTATGGATTGTATCGAAAATACCGGATGCCGATAACACTGAACATTGGCGCGTGATAATCAATTTTCGTGCACTAAACGAAAAAAACAAAGCGACAAGTATCCACTATCTCAAATTACCATTACGAAACTCTGGACCAACTAAGAGGTGTAAAGTATTTCTCAATCTTTGATCTGGCAAATGAATTCCAACGTTTAATATACCAGGTATTAATTCAATGAAATATAAATTCAAAATTATACGAATGATATAATAGTCTACTCTTCATCTCTACAGAAAGTCAAAATTTAAAGATTGTCGAATCACCTCAAAAATCTCGGATTTTCTTTCTCAACCAATATAAGTGAATTTCTGCGTGAAGAAATTACATACTTAAGGCATAATTTCTGCTGACAGTGTCAAACCAGGTCCAAGGAAACTTCATGCGGTAGAAAATTGTCTTACTCCAAAGTCAGAATGCAACGATCCAGAATCCAAGGACATCTAACAATTCTTAGGATTGACAAGGATCACATATTATCGTTGTTATCAGAGACTAGTTTGTTAACGCAAAATCATTGATTCAGCTGCTAGAAAAAGAAATCCGTTTGAAATGAACCGATGAACAAAACAAGAAGCACTTTGAAAATCTGCAAGACGAAGCCTGCATAAAACTAATACTACATTATCTAGATTTCAACCATTCAATCATTATCATTACCGACGCTTTAGATCATACAAATATTGAGTGCAGTATTGAGCCAAGATGAAATTGGTCCCGATTTACCGGTTCCATATGGTTCTCGCAATTTATACCCAGTCGGAAAGAATTATTCAGCAACTGAGAAGGAATGCCTGGCTATGATGTATGCTACGCAATATTTCCGACCTTTTGTGTTCGTAAATTTGCACTCATCACCCACTATCGACCCTTGGTCTAACTATATTCAGTCAAAGATCCCATTTCAAGATTGGATAAATGGAAATTAATGTCGCTAGAGTACAAATGCAATATCGTACTCAAACCTCGAAAACGAAACAAGAACACAATCGTGTTGTCTCGTAATTCAGTGGCCTTCTTTTAATCGCTCGCAAAGATAAGGAATTTAAGGAATGAAATGAAATCAAGGAAGGTTTACATAGAGCGTAGCTCCTAGCAATTCGAACGAAGGACCAATTACAGCGCCACGTCTATTCGTAGAAAGAGGAAAAGTTCACCAGGAAGCAACCAACACAACAACGAAAGACGTTGGCGCACCGTTCCTCAAAACCACATGGAAGGCGATATAAACTCATATACGATACATTCACTCTAATAGCACATTTCAACACTAACCAACAATCATCTCACGTTAAGTCTGAACAATAAATAAAATACTAATAATTCGCAAAGGGATCTAATAACGTTGGTCGAAGGAGAAACCGAAGAACCTACTTCACTTGAAAATCCCAACACATTGAGTGAAATAGAGAAATCACGCGATCAAAGTCTGCAATCTCGTATATCTTCTCAGCCTATAAGAATATAGACTCCACAAATTCTGGAAAGCACTTGAACGTAGTTGAGGAGTATTATTCCCGATTATTAAAAATCTGATACAGATATATCACTCTCCTAAGATTCGCAACCCGAAGAAGGAGAAGAAAACCACGAGCCTTGTAAAATAAACATATCCGGAGAAATATTTATCGCTATAATGGAAAAAGATGTACATTTAATATGTACATTTAATAAGTCCGCAAATTGCTACTTAAAAGATGCCAGGGGAAGAATTCTTGCTGATGTCGGTTACTTGGAAAAGAGTCACCTGCTAAGGAGAATCCGCAGAAAGGACAAATAATCGTCACTACCATTCAGCCGTTCAGAATTTTTCCCATGAATCTAAAATAAATTTGTCATAAAATATATCTTCGAAGAACTGAAAGACCAAAATATCGTCACAGTACTACGAAACTTGAAAACTATACTCAAAGAAACGAGAACGACAGCCGTTATATTGTCATTGGCAAAGAACCAGAATCAACCTATCATTCGAAAATACTAAACTCTCATCTGAAAAATACTCAAAAACACCAACGTCGAAATTACCCCATATACGGAAACAAGTATAGCACCTCCAGAGGATATTCGAAAAGAGTTTATGGAAGAAACACATATAAGTAAGATATTCATGACGAGGAATGAAAAACGATGTACAAGAGTTAATGAGAAAATGCAAAAGCTGCGAGAAACAACAGTCGGTAAGAGCGAAAGTCCCACAACTGATGTTTATTACAGACAATATATAGAAGAATCTGCCACATACCAACTTAACCAAAAACTGCATAGCTGTTGCGATACCGAACACCGGAGCCACAACAATAGCAGATGCCTTCGCAACGATTTTAATTCTCACCTTCGACACATCACGCGCAATCCTCACAGACAAAGGAACAAATTTTTCAGTTGAATTCGGAATCAGTCTTTTATTCGGTTCCACGGCGGCAAATAGGACATAATAAATTTTGGTATCGATCGAGCGGAAAGGGCGCGTGGATCTCGCGATTGGCGTACACCAACGCAGAATATTATTCCACGTGAGAATCGCAGGACCGTGTTTTCAAATTATGGACAATCTCATGGAATTCACTTTTGTGAGTTAGACGTGATCAACAGTCGCGCAAGATGCGACGAGAATCCAACGACGAAACGTTACCATTGATTGAAACGAACTTTACATAATGTGTCGGTATTAGTTTCTAGTGCGTTTTAACTAAATGTATTGCGCCCGTGAAAATACACACAACAATACGACACAAATAATAGTAAATTCCAGACTAAATTTAAAAAGTAGTATTTCTAACATCGTTACTATTTCGTGCTTTTCCACGTATGGAATTGACCGATATGTCTTTTAGGGAATTCGTATCATTGTTTTATATTATTATTATGTACATAACGTACTACTATATTTACCCTTTTACTATTAGTTTACTATTATCCTATTAGATTGCGTTAGAATAAGAGGATGGTAACCAGAATCTTGGTAATCTGTAGAGCAATCAAAGAATTAATTATAATAGTATTTTTGAAGACAGATCTGAATTAATGTCAAGTTTCATTGATATTTTTCATCGAGTCATGAATATTTGAAACACGTGCATTCTCGGTTCTCACACAGTCTGACAGGACGAAAGAAGGGCATCTAACAGGAAAGAAGGAAATTAGTGTATGAATGCGTGGGGTTCACTCACGATCGATCAAGGTAGAAAGTGCTTACGGGGGAGAATGTAGGGCGAGCTGAGAATGATGGATAAGAATGGGAAACGGATCAGCCGAATGGCTGGCAGTCAGAATAACAGGCCTGGCGAATTGCAAGTGCGCCGCGTTTTCATGCCAAAAACAATGCACGTGGTAAAAGGGTAAATAGAGAAACGACCTTATAAATGATTTTTTGTCGATTACGCTTCTGTCAGGTTTGTTTACGAGCAAGACTATAGTAAGTGCTACTTTAGCAGAATGCAAGAAAATTATGGGTATCTATGTGAGTGTCACGTTTAACCGCAGTTTCATACAAAAATCTGAACTTTAGAGCGAGAACGTTGTTGTGGAAGTAATGATAAGTAGAGTGCAGATGTTTGTGCAAATTCATATTTTTATAAATTGAAAAAATGAAATCTGAGTAGACGATTGTTTTACTATAAATGTTATAACGAGTACTACTATATCTTGTATGCTTCATATTTCGTTCGATCTAATACTTCATATATAAAACCTATAGTACTCATTGTTATATATACTTATTTAATTAATATTTATAATAAAACAATTGTGTATAAACGAAGCATAAAAGTTTCAGTAACGATATAGTACATGGCATTAGCATTGTGTTAGACATTATTTTACATTAGTCTTTGATTCCCGCTTTCTCGCTTGCGTGAAGGAAAAGGATTAGACTCTTACGTCGTTGGAATTGAAACTTAAATAACTCAATTTAATATTCCTTTGAAATTACTTAACTTGTGACTTAGAGAGTACACGTAGATACCCCGACCATTACACTAAACAATTGTACGTCCCTGTTTATAAAATATGTGTCTCACACCCACAATGATATACCTTTGCCACTCGAGGTTTACCGATTAGTTGAACGTTATCACTTTGCTACTAATATTTCCTGCTTTCTGTTCGTTAGCCATAAGCCCGCGTCAATTTGTTCCCGCGCCTTGGCCTTTCCTGTAGCTCCCGGCTATACGTCGCATCGATTCGTACACGATAGCCAAAATTCTCGAGCTCCCTTCACCGTAAGTTGATTCGTCTTCGCATCTATTTCCTCAGTAGTCAGTGCAATTAACAACACAGAATTTGCCTGATTAGCAACTCCATAACCTAAGAATTAGCCCGGCTACATAGTCGACTCCTGTAGCTCGTAACCATCTTGTATATTTTGTATTACGTTTAAATTTTTATTTATAGTCGTGCATGTAACTGAAACAATAATTATCTTTGCTACAAAGATATAATAATTATAGAAGGGGAAAAATTAAGTAACTATAAATAGCAGAATGTTCCATAGCATGAAACTTTTTATTTTTATATATTTTACTTTCTATTTTTTCGTAATACAAGAAGCGGAGATAGTACATTTCATATATCTTCATCAAGTTCCTAAACTCCTCTTTGAAATTAATAATCCCGATTGAACGGTCAAGATGGCTACAGTTATTGGCGATTTTAAAATAAGATTTCCTTAAGTCCCCGATCGAGGGAACTTGGATGAAGGTGGTCTTATTTGCGCCTTTTTGACGTCATACGAGATTTTCTTATTTCACAAGATCTTTGCTAAGCGAATCCTTAAGACACGACCTTAAGACTTCAGTCACAATGATGAAATCAAAAGACATCTGAAGACTGTTCTTGAGACGATCTTAAGTATAAGACTGGGGTATCGTCCATAGATTTATATGAAGCAGGTCATATGGGATGCAATTTTGAGCGTGAGAAACCTATCGTTGTATAGGACATATTAACAAAGTTCCATTTGTCAAATATAATATGTGAAAGACTAAGACATTGTAAAAGCAGGAATACTTTTTCGCATCTTTCTTTGTTAAAGTTAAAGTATCTGTCGAACTAATTACTTTTTGACATAAGTAGGTTAATATCTTTTTGTAGGGAACGCTGATACGAATCAATTACTTTATTTAAAACTATATGATTCCATTAAAAAAAACGTATTGTGTCATCATATGATTTACATCTGGCCATATACAAAAAAATTATTATAGCAGATTATGTTTCCTTTGAAACTATTCATTTCTTGCCTAATACATTTTTTCAGACAGTGGATAGTATTTCAGTAATTTGCATACATTTCTTGAAATCAAACAACCTATATATATTTTAATGTTGAAAGTATAGCTAGAGAGAAAGAAATCTGTTTCTTATACTTTTTATTTCGTATTTTCCATCTATTTCTTATTTTCTATCAAATATTATTATTATGTATATAGTGTAATATCATGAAGTAAATTAAATTAGAGATCGGCTGAAATTAGAAGACACCGTGTACGTCGTCTTTTTGTGGCTTGTTTACATCCAAGAGCGCCCAGCAACGGTGACGCGAGAAAAGATGAGCAGCGTCAAAACAGTTTCGTAGTCAAGGAGTGCATTTTGCGAGGTCAGAGTTGATCGAGACGTCGAAACATAGAGTTGTTAGAATTGAGTTGTAAGTGTTGTCGAGTGTTAGAGTTGCTAGTGAGAGTGAGAGAGAGTTACCAAATAGTTGTTAAGTTATTTGATGTAAATACGAGTGTTGCATTCAGTTTTCCTGTTAATCAAACATCGTTTTTCTGTCTAACTAATATCTGTAATTTCAATCCATTTTAATAAATTATAATTAATCGGACAAAACTACACCTTTAATATATTCCGATATTACAATAGGATGTACCGAAAATCGAGAAATAGTACAAGTCAAATGGAGGCGATTCCCTAATTGAATTTCCAAATTAAATTGAAATTCCAAATGCAAAGTGACAATTTTTAATGCTAGGCTCCGTTTTCCAGAAAATCGACTATGCAGTTTCAAGTAGGCGTGCACTTGAATGGTAATGAGTCGGTTGAACGTGTTACTGCACACTTATTGTTAGATACTCTGTTCTTAGCCAGCTAAGTTGACCACATAGCCACAGTTTTTTTAATTATAACGTTTATTGCCCAAAGAAATACAAATTACGTATTTTACATTCTCAATAAACAAAAAATTTCGGTTCAGAAGTGGCTCTGACGAAAGTATCGTTAACGCAACGGTACGATGTAGTCATATAATATTTGATGCAGGATTTACACATTTTTTACATTGCAGTAGTTGATTCTATCAAAACTGCTCATAAGCGGTACCGACACGACCGTTCGCGGAAAGACGCGTTAGCGAGGAAACGCGTCAGCGAGAGGCGTAAATTCTCGCATCGATTTTGATAGTCGACGCCACGAACCAGACGATTCTCCTGTTTCGATTAGAACAACAGAGGTAGTTCAAATGATTGTGACACTGAATTAACAGGGTTAATATAAGCTTCTATTTTTAACAATATTTAAAATTATAATTAACACGTTACAAATAATTTAACGATGATCCAACTAGTTTATTATTATAATTCGACTCGACTTTATAACATTTCTCGACGTATTCGTTCGATTAAGCTACCTTGATTTTATTTCTCTGAACCTCTCGATGCATTCGGTTTGAATCCTCGTATGATACTGATTGCTCCTCGATTTTTTCCTTTGTCTTCTCTTGGAAGCGACCCCCACCGCGCTCGGGTCTCGCAACCTATCGCGCCTATGATCACGTATGCCACCTTTTTTGTGTAGGTAAAATAACGGACCGAAGGCGAATCGATGCTTTTAGAACTCGCTGCTTGATGACAACTATGCGCTTATCGCTACATTGTGTATATCTTGTCACGTAAACTTGTGACTCAGATTATAAAAACAAGAAGGTTGAGCCGTAACACAACTATTAACTTTCTCCTTTACTACACTTCATTATGCACTTAATAGTCACAATTGAGTATACACTGAATTGACACGTATAAATTACACTTTACTCTAACAATTTTATATAAATTAAGTAGGCGACTGATCTAAGGGTAGAAACCCGGTAAAGAGATGTTGATTGTTCGAAAGATGAAAAATCAGTCAAGTTTAGTGACGATGTTGTGGCGAAGGAAATCTAGTGATAGATGGGTCTAAGGACACGATAAGAGCTGATTTGTTAAGGGCAAGTTTTCATTAGGAGAGTGAGGGAAATAGACTTCGCTGTCAATTGGCTAATTTTATACGTTGGTGAGTGAGGAAGGGTGCTAACCGCCCCTGAGAGAAAATTGTTAACGGAAGATACCGAACGCGAGAAAAACTAACTTTCCCGTATCTTCCCGTAGTAGACAAAAATGTAAACAACACGCGAAATAAAAGATGCTTGTTTGGTCTGAAGGACCTTAACCATGAAAATTCCTTGTCTTTGCCTTCGGATTCATCTTGGGGCCCCTTTTCTGCAATAATTTTCTTAATGTTATCTCCTCTATTTTCTTCAGTTTTATTTATTGTACCTTCAGGAACAGTCTGTTCCTCAAGATTAATTTCTTCAGTCCCGGGTTCCTTATGAGTTTCAAGAAAGGTCACATTACGGTTTATCTTTACTTTATCCGTAGTTGTGTCAAGTAATCTGTATGCTTTTGATTCTTTCGAATATCCGACAAACCTTAATTTTTCTGCTTTCTCGTCTAATTTTCTTCGACACTCTTGAGGTATATGTGCATATGTCATAGTACCACAAGAACGAAGATTTTTGACGTCAGGTAGTTTAGAGTACCATAATTCATACGGCGTGTCTTACCTGTGTGTTTTGTGGGTAGGATATTTTGCAGGTAGTTGGCTGTATGTATTGCTTCACCCCAATACTTCTTGTCCATGTCGGCGTCAATAAGCATACATTTAGCCATTTCTATCAATGAACGATACTTCCTTTCAGCGACTCCATTTTGCAGCGGTGAGTATCCTGCTGTATATTGAATCTTCCCGCAGGGAGGACGTGCTTATGTAAGTCTATGGGGGCTGGCAAACCCACGTTCCCGCAGCCAGGGAGGACCGTCGGGACAAGCGTCCCGCTTACGTGAGTTCTCTATGTACACCGCAGGGAAGGTCGCCGGGAGTTTAAGCGTAAGGTTCTGTTACACTAGGATAAGTTCGTGGGTACTTTGTACCTTGAGGCCCCCGCTTACGTGAGTCCCACCTGTATCTGTCGAGCACGGTTAGCAGGTCGCCGACCGGCAGTGACGTGGCGGTACATCCACACGATAGTCCCACCAATGACTTAGAATGGTACCACGGGGGTCGAGCGTAAGCCCGGAGGGAGTAGCGACCCCTCTGCTCGGCCAATTATGGGTTTGGACTCGTGGTGGCAGTGGTTGATGGCCAAGATGATGGGCAAGAGGGCCGATTTAAGGGGTAATGGCTCGCCCCGAATGGCCTTCGGCGGGTAAGCAGCGTCCCACCTGCTCCGGAACTGTCCTGGAGAGACGGTAGGGCTTGGAATCGCCCCGTTCTATCTGTAACGAGCGACTGTCCCTACAGGCTTAGTTAATCAAGGTAGCAAGGCACTGGGTGCCTTGCGCGGTGGTTGGGCGTAATCCCAACCCCTATGGCCCTAGGGATGCCCGGGTTCTGTGTTGCGATAAGTTGACGCCGAGGAAAGCACCCGTTAACAAAGACTGACAATACTTGTATATTGAATCTTTATACCTTCTGTTGAAAATTGTGGATCTTTGAAGCCGAAATAATGTTACAGGAACACTAAATTTATATTGAGGATTAATATTAAAATAATGATATATTTATTTCATGGACGATTTCTTATATATTCATCGATACAACACTTGCACGCGTCTCAGCATTTTCTCCTATAGCCGACTCTTAACCGACTGATCAGTTTACATTCCTTTGTTTTCGAGACGCTGCGCACACACACATACCTTCCACACACTGATATTTACATACAAGTATCTCTACTACGCATTTAACCCAGTCCAGCACAGAAAATTATACATATCTCAATACACCTCCTTAATTTTTTGTGCTGCATATTTATTTCCTTTTATAAGTCAATCAAACTATTCTTAAAAATAATCTAAAATTTTCAAATTTGTTCCTCCCTAGAGCCTTCGTTAAAATATCAGCTAGTCAGTTAAAATATCATTTTCTGAATCTACTTTTATAATGTCAATTTCTTTATTTTCGTAACTTTCATTCACAAAATGGAAGTGAACTTCAATGTACTTAGAATTTTTTGTTAAATTTCCAAATTTTGATATCGCAATCGCTCCAGAATTATCTTCGTAAATTTTTATTGGTGTCTCGATCATTATTTTAAAATCTTTCAACAATTTTCTTACAAATTTAATTTCGCTCACAGTTTCCGATAAAGCTACATACTCGGCGGCTGTTGATGATTTTGTTACGCTACTTTGCTTTCTCGATTTCCAGTAAATTGCGTTTCCGAAAAATCTTATGATAAATCCCCTAGTGGATTTTCTATCTACTTTATCTCCAGCCCAATCAGCGTCAACAAAACAATCAATAACTTCAGCATTCAAATTTCTTTTATAAGTTAATTTTAATTTCCTAGTTAAATATAAGTATTTCAAGATTCTCAATGCATATTTATAGTGGGTCCCGTTGTAACTGTTTTGAAATCGACTTAAATAGTTTACATTATAGCTAACGTCTAATCTTGTTCCAGTACTAATATATAACAAAGCTCCTATGAGATTTCTATATCTTATATCGTCTGAGGCTGATTGTGCGGGTTCTAAACTTAAGTTTTGTTCCATTGGTGTAGAATATAATTTACTGTTTTCTATATTATAATGTTTCGCTAATGACTCTATATAACTACTTTGATCTAATTTCATCTCACACTTCTTATTATCGTATTCAATGTTTATTCCTAAGTAAGTCTTTACTTCACCCAAGTCCTTCATCGAAAATTTGTTTGACAATTTGTTTTTAATTTCATCAATTTTTTTTATGTTTTTTCCACATATTAATAAGTCGTCTACGAATAGAATTAAATATATAACATCATCGCTCTCATACTTCATATACAGACAATAATCACTCTTACTTCTTTGAAATCCTAATTTTTTCATA
The DNA here is from genome assembly GCA_930367275.1 of Bombus pratorum. Taxonomy (NCBI): domain Eukaryota; kingdom Metazoa; phylum Arthropoda; class Insecta; order Hymenoptera; family Apidae; genus Bombus; species Bombus pratorum. The sequence continues at coordinate 3,600,907 of OV883995.1, read as the reverse complement.
TACTCGTCGAAACATTCATACCAAGCTCTTGAACTTTCACACAATCCATATAACGCTTTTGATAATTTACATGCTTTCCCGCTTTTATCGTCGTAACCTATAGGTTGTTTTACAAATACTTCCGATTTTATAGTTCCGTTTAAGAAAGCTGTTTCTACATCCATTTGCATAATCGTCAAACCATATTGACAACAATAAGATACTAATAATTTCAACGTTTGCATTTTTGCTACTGGAGAGTATAAATCTTCCAGTACTTCTTTTTGTTGGAAGCCTCGAACAACTAGTCGCGCTTTCTTACGATTATCAGATTTATTCGTATATATCCATTTCAAGTCTAATACTTTTTTGTCTTTTGGTTTCTCTACTAATTGCCAGGTCTTATTTTTGATTAAACTATTTATTTCTCGATCCATTGCTTCTTTCCATGAAACGCTGTCATCTCCACTTAAAGCTTCTTCAAAGGTTTGGAGACTGTCTGCACTAACTATATTCACGTAAATGAAATATGAGCTCGTTTGGCCATATCTTTGAGGTTTCCTTCTTTCCCGTCCTGACCTTCTCAAATTATTTTCTGTGTCCTCAAGTTTTTCTTCCGATTCGTTACTTAAATTTCTCTCCTCTTTTATTGTAACCTGCTCGACCTTTTCGTTTACATCCGAATGTTCGTCAAAATCCTCTTCTGTCTCATTGTCTGGTCCATCTTCTCCTCGAAATCCTACTAACTTATCATCCTCACCTATAAATTCTACGTGTCTTGCAATTATAATTTTATTATTAACTAAGATCCTATATCCATTGTTTTCATAACCTACAAGTATCCCAATATCTGCTTTTTTGTCCCATTTCGAATTTCTTTTAATTTCAGGTATTCTTACGAAAACTCTACTTCCGTACAACTTTAAATTATTTATATTTGGTTTCCTTTTAAAAAATATTTCAAATGGTGATTTATTTTCATATGTGTTTGTAATGGTTCTATTTTTTAAGTGTGCCGCGGCTCTAACTATTTCCGGCCAATATTTAATATTCAGCTTTGAATCATGTAATAAGCATCTAGCGGAATGCACGATTGTTCTATTGTATCGCTCAGCTGTTCCATTTAACTCGTGAACATAAGGTGGGCATGGTTCTACGACAATTCCCTTTTCCCTAGTTACATTGTACATGTCTTTGTTCATGTATTCTTTTCCGTTATCGCATCTTAGTCTCTTTATCTTCTTACCAGTAAGATTTTGAACTTTGTTTATATAATCAAGGAAGCAATTGTAAACTTCACCTTTTGATTTCAAAGTATAAATCAATGCGCACTTACTGTAGTCGTCTATAAATGTTAAGAAATATTTGGATCCATCAAACCCGGTATTATTCTGAGGTTCATTTAAATCGGTATGTACTAACTCTAAAATCTCGCGTGCTCTACTACGGTTATTTTGGAAGGGTAAATTGTGCATTTTATTTTGGATACATGTACCACATTTTAATTGTACTTGCTCAAATTTTTCTGGCATTCCCTCAACTAATTTTTTCTTACACATTGTATCTAAATAATTAAAGTTTACATGTTCTAAGATGCTATGAAATTTTTCTTTATTTGTCATTTTTTCTACATTTTTAGCGTGAGATTCTTGCCTTTCAATGTAACTACTTATTTTATATAAACCATGATCTTTGAATGCGATCCCTATCAATTTTCTGTATTTGTTATATATCTTTGAAGTATTTCCTGCTGAGACTATCTTATTTTCATTCGTTACTCTCGCATAGCTAATTAAGTTATTATCCATTTATTTCACGTAAAATACTGAGGTGGTGTATTGTGATAGGTGATAAAGAAATACTCGGATACTTTAACGAACAGTAGTTTATTAAAACTAATTAAGAGTCAGAATCAACGAATAACGATTAACAGAAACGATTAACAAATAACGATGAACAAGTAACAATAAACACAAAGAATTCAATCGACGCGTTGCTATGCAATGACACTCGGAAGCTGTTTGTTTCACGGCGTAAGACAGACTGACTGTCCTTTTGTTCAGGATCGAACCAATTCTTCTCTTCGTTGCCCATCGATATCCCCACTAGCGTGCATTCATTAGATGTGCCGCCGCGGCTGGCACGTGCATGCTCTTTCGAGAATTCGGCGGAAAAAGCGTGAAGATATCGATGGTACATTGGGCACGTCGGTGTTGCGCTTTGGCGGCGTAGCGCTTTGTGTCTAGAGCCGCTGGAAAGTTCCGTGGCCCGCGCTGACGGTTATGTTGATTGGTCGCCCTTTTTATCGCGGTTGAGCTTGTTCTATCACCGTTCGTCCGTGCTTTAAGAAAGTCTAGCAAGTACGTAATGTGCGTTGCCATTTGCGAATGGTGATGGACGGTAGCTTCGATGTGAATAATTTAATCAGAACAACGTTTGATGGGACTGGTTCACTTAGTTTCTCTAAAGCGTGAAGATTTACTTTGACCGTCTCGAGAAAATCATCTACGGCCTCGGGTGTCTCCTTGGTTATTTCCGGATATTCGAAAATCAGGTCCCAGTGTCGTAATGGGAGTAGCAGTGGGTAATGGGTATGCGTCTTGGTCAGTTAGCTCGTTTATTTTTCTGAAGTCTATTACGATTCGCCATTTCTGTTTTCCTGAGGCGTCTGCCTTTTTTGGTACTGGTGATTTAGGGGGGGTCTATTATGTTCTTTTGTAGCATTTCGTCCAAATGTCGTTTAATTTCCTCTTTGTGGCATTCGGGTGGTCGGTAGGATTTCGCGTTAATGACTTTATTCTTTTTTAACGTTATTGTGTGCTTAGTAAGGTTAGTGCATGGTAAAAGGTCGGCCTCTAAATTGAATACATCGAGGTAAAATAGCAATATCTTTTCGATTGGTTCAAGGAGAGTTTTCTCTATATGCGAGAGTCTGACTAAATCTTTAAATGTGGAGACTTGATTGTATGTATTTGAGTTTCCGATAAAATTGGTTGTTTTGGCTGAGCACTCACCACCATTGATAAAGAATATCATTGTCGGTTTTCCTTCCAGGTAGACTGTCTTTTACACTGCTTGTTTTGGAAGTACGTCGTTTTCCTGTTGCAATAAAAGAATATTATCGTCAAGTTTTAGTTGATGATTCGAGAGTACAAATTTGAATTTAGATAGGGCTGGCAAACCGAGTATGCTGTCCTCTACAATTGGAAAGTTATCACCTACTGCAAAGAATTCTAATGTTTTATCGAATAATTTTACAAAGGAGTGTTCGTTAGCCTTAACTCTCGAGTGTCCCATCGAGAATTTCCGTTCTTTTACTGTTCTTGGTTGTGATACACATCTTCGCTTGAGTATGTTAATTTCTGCTCCGCTGTCAACGAGGAATTTATGTTGTCGTCCGTTGGATTGAGTACGAGTGGTTGTTCGCTACACATGGCTCGTAATGCACGTACTTCGCGTATGAACTCTTCTACTCCGATATCGTCTTCGCCGTATAACTGTGGAGTACATGCCATCGCGTTTTTGGCTCGTAAGCTCGGAGAAGCGAATTGCGGTAAACGGTCTTCATAGGAGGGATGGTTGTCTGCTTCTGGTCTAATCGAGGCGGATGGTGGGGGAGTACTGTCTCTCGCGGTAATAGATTCGTCCATGGCAATAAGGGAGCCTAATTCCGTAGTAGCGTCGTGTCCTATTTTTATTTTAGAGATATGTTTGCCTAGTAGTTCTATCAATGCTGTACGTCTCTTGTTTTCACTATCGACTATCCGTTGTGTTTCTTCTGTACGTCGCGTAAGAAGTTTGATTTGCTTAGTGAAATTCTCACTTTGTTTCTGCATCGCGTCGAGTATCGCACGAGTCGAATTATCCATAGCTCCGGTTATAGAAACGGTATTAATAGCTTCGATATTGTCTTTTCGTGGTGTAGACATGATTCTAATCGAGCTTATCGAGTCTGATCTATCGTTGCTTGAGGTCAAACGACCTCAAACGCTTGAGAAACTTGGATTTCTCGCACCGTTGAGGAGTCTCCGGGGGTTTTCCTCCCTGGTTGGTTCTAGATTCCGAATCTTATTCGTAGGCCTGCTCTGCGCTGTGAGGAGTATTTATTATTCTTTATTCGTTGGAGTGGGAAAAGACTTTGGTCGTACTTATCATATACCCGATGTACCCGATGAAACTCGAGGGTCCGGCATATCCTGTCCGAGGGGATGCTGTTGAAGGCGTTAACCGCGCTGCTTGGCCCCCTGGATAAGGGAGCGGACACGGGCGACAGCGTCGGCCGTAGACCGCCGTCTCCGGAAGCCGAACTGGCCGTCATGCAGTCCGGGGACACTCTGGGACAAGTGCGACTCGAGGCGGGCAGCCATCACTCTCTCCAGCAGCTTGCCAGCCTCGTCCAAAAGGCACACCGCCCGAAATACGGAAACCGACTCCGGAGAGCGTGTCCCGGCTTCGGCAGCAGTACCGTCCCTCCATCCATGAAATGGGGAATTCGTTCTGAAACAGGCATCCGTCGAACAGACGAATTAGTCTCGGGGCCAGGACCCGGAGCTTTCCGCGCTCCGATCCTCCCGACAGCCTCAGCCAATTCTTCCTCGGTGACCCTCGATTGCGGGCTCCAACTTCCCGCGGTGTCACGTGGTTCTTCCTCCGGCGGTTGAGGCACCTACTCCTCCTCTTCTGTAAAACTGCAATCTTCCTCGTTCGCCGCTCCCGGGAACAGGGTGCCGACAACCTCCTCCAGGAACCGAGGCTCCATGCTCTCCGTTGCGGAAGGTGTCCAAGGACGGAGTTTGCGCAACACCATCTTGTAAGGGCGCCCTCAGGGATCGGAGTCGAGGCTGGCCTGAAGTTCGTACCAAGCCCGTCTCTTCCCCTCCTTGATGGCTCGCTGAAGGGCCCTCCGCGCTTCGCGGTAGGCCTCGCACGGACGAGCCACCGTGGGTTCGTCCACCAGCTGCTTACGTCGGGATCTGATGTACCGGTGCCGAGCGCGGATGTACGCCTCGCAAAGACGAGCGATCTCCTCGGACCACCAGTACACCGCGCCAGCGCGGCGCAAGGCTCTGGACCGCGTCATACACGAATCGCAGATCGCGTGCATGTCGCGCCTCAGCCGGATAGCTCCCGCCTCCACGTCTTTGTCACGTAAAATGGATACTTGGGTTGCGAGAGAAAAGAAGGCTGAGTCGTAGCCCAACTATTAATTCTCTTTTATCGAACTTTATTATGACTTTGGCACTTACAATAGAATAACAGAGAAAGGGGTATTGTACACGAACAGCAACTAGAACGAGAACTCCCCGGGCTGGGTGAAGTCTCGGCTTATATACACCCTGGCTTGGGTATGTTGGGGGGGGGGGGGGGGTTCGGTGTGGATTCCAAGGAGTTCGAAAGTCGGGGTTGATCTCTGATGGGAACTAAGATGCGTCGCGGCGTTGGCGCCCGACAGTAGGGGGGACGATGTCTTTTCTCTGAGAGGTCCAAGGCGTCCGAAAGTCGAGGTTGGGGCCTTATCTCTGATGGGAACTAAGATGCCTCGCGGCGTTGGCGTCCGACAGTAGGGGGTCGATGTCTTTTCTCTGAGAGGTCCAAGGCGTCCGAAGGTCGGGGTTGGGTGTCTTTTCTCTGAGAGGTAATTGGCGTGACATGCCCCACTCTTTAGATGGATTTTGGTCCTCCAAAATCTTAGTGTTTCTTCAGCATCGACAGATGAAATTTGGCCCTGGGCGGTGTCAATAGTTCGAAGCTAACTCTTGGTTCGCTTCCAGGTTGTACAGGTAGCATCGGCGTGTATGTGTTTATAGGGGCGGAAGGTGTTGCAGTACCAACGTTGGGTGCGTTATTAACGGCGTTTTTCTTAATTTTACAGCAAAATATGTGAATACACAGTTTTGACAGTCCTGTCTTATTAAGCAGATACAAGCATATGAGTCCAATGGATATATATCCTATAATTTGCAACGTGCTGAGACCCCAAGTTTTGATTTGTGTCATTCTGTGCGAAAAAGTTAATTGATTGGCTCTATCTTCTATTTGACTCAAGGTATCAGTATAGCCGTTTAGGTTGCTCATTACTTTGGGAGTTTTTTCTAAGATATCAAGCATTGAGGATAGATCTACGTTATTAGTTACATTTATGGTTTTAATCTTAATATCGTAAGAAACGTTCTTGGGATTACCACTGATTCTCATATGGTTGTCTCCATACAATATATCTACAGTTGTTTTAGTTCTCAACAGGGAGGGTTGCTTAAGTTTGACAATTTGATGACCTTCTTCCGAGAATACATTGAGTTCTATTGGTTTTTCTGGTATAGCTATGTAGTGATTTTCGTTTTTGAGTGGTATAAAAGTTACTTCTACGATTTTATAGACTGTGAATTTACAAAATTTCATGGTATTGTCTACACTAATTATTTCGGATGCGCAATCGTGTTTCGAATGTCTATAATGTATGGGTTGAGTTTGTTTACAAATATATAATTCGCGTCTGACTCGACATTGTTTGTCCAAATACATCTGATCTACATTCATATAAGTTAATCCTGAGGTGAAAAATATCGGACGTTCGACTAATGGGGCGAGAAATGCTCCGTTCTTTTGAGTCGGTATGGGGTATACCTGTTCTATTTCCCATTCTGAGTCAATTATCGTTGGAATTGCAATTTTAGAGAAGGTCTTTTCGCTTTGGACAAACAGTGTGAGTGTAGAGATGTCTAAGATGTTTTGGAAGTTACCTTCCTCTGGTAAAAATTCTTTATTCATGGTGTGCTTTCCTAAAGCCTTAGCGTATTGTTCTAAGAAAGTGTGATGATTTATGATCTGGGGGCTAATAATTCCGTGTTTTCCTAGTAGAATTAGATTGAACATTTCATTGATTTGAAAGTGTAAATCTGACAAAGCGCTTTCTATAGAAATAATCTTGACTACTAGAAGTTCTTGCTTGTTTACCTGATTTATTTCATTTCGTATATCCGCGTTTACCTCTTCTAATTGCTTTAGGCTGTCGGTGTTTAGGATTTTCCTAATTAGAGCGGTTTGGTTAGTTACAATGGTTTTTAATTCGTTTCCTTCGCTAAATAGTTTGTCGATATTCTGGTCTATCAACTGTAAGTCGTCAGAATCTAGAGTTCCGAAAAGTGTTTTGCTGATTGAGCCTATAGCGTTTATCAATCCTCTCTTAACTTTAGAGTGAGTCAGTAATCTTAAATGTGTTCCTAGCGTTTTGACGTTGTTAAACTTGTTAGTTAAGGAAAGTATTTCTGATTTTACTCGACACGGGGTGGTACAATGTTTCTGGGTCTCTTTTATGTGTTTTCCTAGTGTATCGATGTGGTTAGTTATATCACCTACATCTATTCCTATATATACATTAACTTCCTCATTGTACAAATAAGCTTTAGATATCTTTTCGTGGAAAATTGCGTTGTTTTCGATTGGTATTAATTCCAGACCGAGCACGAGGGTTGTGCATGAGATAAGCGTCCTGAAAAATAAGTTTTTAACCTATTACCATGAATTTTCTTAATGACCTTATCGATTATTATCTCGTAATACGGTGTTTTGACTTGATGGATTTGATATGGCCCTAACCATTCGGTATCCAATTTGTCTTTTTTGTGATCGTTGTGAACTAATACGAAGTCTCCTTCTCTGAAAATTGTTTGAGTTCGAACGATCTTTCTCTTTTGATCTCGAGCATATCGTTTCTTATTATTTATTAGTGTTTGTCTCGCTAACTTCAAATATTTGTTCAATTGCTTTTGCCATAGAGAGAACATATCATTGTATGTTAAATTAGTGGTTTTTGCAATCGCGGAAGGTAAGTTAGCCTTTCTACCGAACGTTAATTCAAAAGGGGTAAATCCTGTTCCTTCGTGAACCGCTGTATTATAACCTAAGCATATGAAATTGAGTATCTCATCCCATTCCTTATCGTCGTTATCCCGTAGGCTAGTACGAATTAAATCTTTAACTACCGCGTGAGTGCGTTCTAATGATCCGTTGGATTGAGGATGAAAGCTAGTCGTCTTGATATGTTTAATCTTAAAGGCTTCGTCAAATTTCATTACGAGCTCGCTAATAAAATTCTGTCCTTGGTCAGTAAGAATTGTTTTGGGTGCAGAGAATATATAAATATAGTGGTTTAATAACGCGTTGATAATGGATTCACTTTGTTGCGTTTTTAGTGGAACTAGTATTAGGTACTTCGTTAACTCGTCATGAATTGAGAGGATGAATTGGTTCCCTCGCTTGGTCTTTGTCATTGGTCCTATAATGTCCATGGCTATTTTGTCGTTAGGATTTAAAGGTGTGTCTGAGATTACTGGTTCTTCTTTAGGTCGTATTCTGACTAATTTTTCTTTTTGGCAAACGTCACAGTTTTTAATAAGGTCTTCGATTCTACTCATTAAATTTGGGATTTTGTATAGTTCTTTGATTCTTTGATACGTCTTTTGGATTCCTAAATGCCCTATCGTACCGTTATGATTTTCTTGAATTATTTTTTCTATCTCTTCCTCGGTTAACTCTTGGATTGGGTCCCATGCAAAGGTGACAGGATATCGGGTATCGTTGAAATATAAAAGCATAAGTTTAATTTGATTCTTCTCTAATTCTGCAAACGTTTTGTCTCCTATGCCTATTTTCTTGTTATTTCGTAGGATTTCACTAATTTTCCGTAACCATATTGTCTCGTCAAACTCCCCTAATTCTGTTTTAGTCAACTGGTAGAAGGATTGATCGTTGGGTCTCATCTCTAATCGTTTTGGGATTTCCGATTTCTTTTTCCATTTCGTAAAATGTTGTAAGAAATCTAAGACTACTATTCCTTCAGGGGTTTCTACCTTTTGAATAACGTGAATTCTAGATAAACTGTCTGCGACTGGGTTGTCTTTGCCTTTAACGTACTCGACTGTGTATTCGTGCTCTTCTATTTTTAATCTTCATCGCATTAGTCTAGACGATGGGTCTTTGCAATTATTTAACCATTTCAAAGCTTGATGGTCCGTTCTAATGATGAATTTTCGTCCTAACAAGTACTGTCGTAATCGTTTCAATGCCCAAACTATTGCTAACAGTTCTTTCTCAGTCGTCGTATAATTCTTTTCGGGTGGGTTCAGTGTTCTAGAAATAAAACAGCATGGGTGTCCTTCTTGCGAAAGAACTGCCCCCAGTCCTTCGTTACTTGCGTCGGTCGTTAGCGTAAAAGTCTTAGCAAAGTCGGGGTATGTTAAGATTGGTGCTTCGCACAGTCTCTGTTTTAATGTTTCAAAGCTGTTTTGTTGTTTATCCGTCCAATGGAAGTTGACGTCCTTTTTCATTAAGTCTGTTAGAGGTTTAGCTATTTTAGAAAAATTTTTTATGAACTTACGATAGTATCCTACCAGTCCTAAAAATGATTTGACTTCTGTGGGGTTCCTCGGTGCCCTAAAGTCTGTTACTGCTTGTATTTTCTTCGGGTTAGGTTTCACTCCTTCGCCCGTTACAACGTGTCCTAAGTATTCTAGTTCCGGTTTCAGGAATTCGTATTTATCGGGTTGTATCTTGAGTCCTACTTCCCTAAGTCTTTGTAAATCTATTGCTAAATTCTGATTATGTTTCTGGATGGTATCTCCGAATATTATTATGTCGTCTAAGTAAGCGAAACAGTGTTTGTTGATTAAACCTCTCAAGGCTGTGTCCATCATGCGTTGGAAAGTCGCGGGCGCGTTCTTTAATCCAAATGGCATTCTGTTGTAATGAAAGTGTCCCTGCGGGGTTGAAAACGCGGTGTATTTTTTTGAATTTAAATCCATGGGTATTTGATGGAATCCTGAAGATAAATCTAGTGCGGAAAAGAACTTAGCATTCCCTAATTGACTCAGTATGTCCTCTATGTCAGGTAAAGGGTAGGCGTCTTGGTCTGTCAGCTCGTTAAGTTTCCTGAAATCTATGACTATTCTCCATTTTTGTTTTCCCGAAGCGTCTGTTTTCTTTGGGACTACCCAAACTGGTGAATTGTAAGGTGAATCCGATTCCTCGATAATATTTTTGTTTAACATTTCTTTCGTTTGTTTCTCGATTTCGGCTTTGTGACATTCTGGGGGTCTATAAGATTTGGTATTAATAATTTTATCTTGCTTCAGTGTGATCGCGTGTTTCGTCAAGTTCGTGCAAGGTAAAACGTCCGTTTCTAAGTTGAATACGTCTATGTAGTGAATCAGTATTTTTTCTATAGGTTCTCTAAATTCGCGTTCGATATGATTTGTTCTCAAAATGGCTTTGAATTTTGCAATTTGATCTAAATCTTTATTGTTTTCTATATAACTGGAAATTTCGTGATTTTTCTCACCAGTGTTGAAGAAACATACTCTCGTCGGTTGTCCTTCCAAGTAGATCGTTCGAACCCTCTTTTCTCCTGGTTGAATCGCTATGGGTTTCTGGAAGTGCAAATAGTTATCGTCTAATTTCAAAGCTTCATCTGATATATTGTATTGGTATTTTCTTAGACACGGCAGTCCTAGTATAGCATCTTCAATTAACGGAAAATCCTTAGGCACTACGAAAAATTTATGGCTTTTATCAAATATTTTTAGTAGAACGTATTTGTCGGTTCTGTATTTACTCTGTCCCATATAAAATGTTTGTGGTTTGTCCGCGCTATAAACAGTCGATATCACCCGATTTTCTTTAATAAGGTTAATGCCGGCTCCTGTGTCGACTAAGTGCGTTACTGGTCCGTCATTCCTCTTGAATCGTACAGTAAGCAATCTTCCTGTGGTCGCGTTGACCCTTGGCGTTCCTCGGGGTTCATACTCTCTTCGTCCGTCATTATAGGATAATTTCTCGGGGGCGGTAGGTTTCTTTGGCTGGCTGACGGAAAATTTCGCTGTTGGGTACAAGCGTTGGCTAAGTGTCCCACTTGACTACATTTGAAACATTTGGGCGGTGATCGTTCCATCATCGCTCTTCTTTCCGTAAGTGGATTCATTGGTTTCGGCCGTGTGGTGTTCTCAAGCGTGATATTTCTTCTTGCGTTAGGTGTTCCTTGGAATTGGGCGTCGGCTCTCGCAATTGGTCGATTCATTATTCTTCCTCTTGCTATGTTTCTGTTGCGTTCGATTTCTCCTATAAGTAACTCTGCCTCGAAGGCTGCATCCTGTGCTTGTTGGAGATTCTTTGGTCCTTTAGATGATGTGCGCATTTCTATTTCGGGTTTCAAATTTACGGTGAAAATCTTGGTGGCTCGTTCGTTTTCAAGATCTATAGCAACTGCACGACGTATCGGATCGCGAATTTCGTGTTGGAGTGCGTATAGTAGTTCGTTGAGGTTGTGTCGGAACCTCTTCACATAACTGTGTACCGATTCGTTGAAGTTTTGTCGTGTACGTTGTAGTTTATCGCGGGCTCCGTTGGATGTGATACTCACGGATACAAATTTTCTGAGGCCATCGTACAGGTCTTCATAGCTTTCGATTACAGAGTGGCGGATACTACGTTCTGCCTCTCCGATGATTCTTTGTGTTAAAATGAGACGTAATAGCATGCGTTTTTCTCGACATTCGGCTCGAGCTTCTTTTACCCGCTTAATAAAGCCTTCTACTCCTATATCATCTTGTCCATTGAGCATAGGGATGAAGTCTAAGCAGGTTTTTGCACAGTACGTAGGATTGTCGTAATCTATAGTTTCTTCTTCACTGTCTATATGGTCCGTTTCGTTTTTCGTCTCTGTCTTTTTAAGAACATGTGGTTGATTTTTCCGAATAGTGCTGGCACTAGCGTCTTCGGTTATAATGGAGTTGAATTCAGATGTAGCGACTGACGACTGAATTCTTAATCGTAGTTCAGCGTAATTCCTACCTAAGAGTTCGATTTCTCTAACGCGTTGTTGACTTTCGTCTTGTATTAGTTTATGTAAGTTATTAAAAGCTAGTTCGTTTCTTTCGTTCTGCTTCTGCATAGCATCTAGTATGGCCCGAATATTTGGATCCATACCAGTAGCCATAGGGCTAACAGAAGATGTGTCTTCTGATTTTTTGCTCATAGTGGTTGTTGTACTGTTGTTGGAGTCTGTACTAGCGAAGCTATTGCGACGAGTACGATAATATTTAAAAGAATCCAGTTCTTTACCTGAATATTCTTCTTTTCGTGACCAGTTTCAGTTTTGGTGATGACCGTAGTCCGCTTTCCGTAGAAGTCGTTTTCACGCAAAGTGAGCTGATCTGCAGAGGTCCGCTGATCCCTCAATCTTCAATGATGCACGTATGCCGAAATGCGTAATTTTGTTTTCTTGAAGTTGATGGATCCTGGCACGGATCGCCAAAATGTCACGTAAAATGGATACTTGGGTTGCGAGAGAAAAGAAGGCTGAGTCGTAGCCCAACTATCAATTCTCTTTTATCGAACTTTATTATGACTTTGGCACTTACAATAGAATAACAGAGAAAGGGGTATTGTACACGAACAGCAACTAGAACGAGAACTCCCCGGGCTGGGTGAAGTCTCGGCTTATATACACCCTGGCTTGGGGATGTTGGGGGGGGGGGGGTTCGGTGTGGATTCCAAGGAGTTCGAAAGTCGGGGTTGATCTCTGATGGGAACTAAGATGCGTCGCGGCGTTGGCGCCCGACAGTAGGGGGGACGATGTCTTTTCTCTGAGAGGTCCAAGACGTCCGAAAGTCGAGGTTGGGGCCTTATCTCTGATGGGAACTAAGATGCCTCGCGGCGTTGGCGTCCGACAGTAGGGGGTCGATGTCTTTTCTCTGAGAGGTCCAAGGCGTCCGAAGGTCGGGGTTGGGTGTCTTTTCTCTGAAAGGTAATTGGCGTGACATCTTCGTCGGTCATTGATCCTTCCAACCAGGTGACGGCCATAGCGGCCTCCGCCATGAAGTCCTCATCGCGGTGGGTCGCCGACCACCGCGGGAAGCTTCTCCTTCCCGGTAGGCCGATGGGCCCGCGCGCACCCGACGAAAATACTCCAATACGCCAAAGATACTTCATTTCTCTTACTCCGGATAGGATATACCTGCAATATATTTCATTCCGTGTTAGAGACTGAAGGTACTATGATTTTGAAGAATATTTTGTCACTTACTGTGAAGACTTTAAGATCACCGATGTCGAGTATAACCTAAAAATGTTCCGTTTTGGCAGAGATCGCAGGGTTGTACATCTGGTTGTCTATTGCATTAGCGTAGTTTTCTATAAATCCATCGGGGTCGAGTATTTGTGGGCTAATTATTCCCTGTTTGCCTAATATTGTGCGGGTAAAGTTGAACCCCGCCGATAGTGTCGGGGGCAAGAGGCGTTACTTTCCCGAAAGGTATGCTTGTGCGTACGCCAAGAGACCCAAGATATCGTCACGGGGACAGACACCACCCGCCACAAAGGCAAGGGTGGTCCTGCAACCTGTGAAGACACAAAAGCCGGAGGGCTCAATACCGGAGAAGCAGAGCCCAGAAATGAAGAAACAGGAAAGGAATGAAGAAGAAGAGAAGGAGAGGAAACAGAAAACCCGACCAGTACTCGATACAACCCGGCTGATACCCGACATAAGGGTACAAGCAGTGGACATAGAAAGAAAGGTCCTAGCGTTCTGTTTCGACCCCAGCAAGAAAATAAATAAAGAGCAGGCCGCAACAATTATGCGGCACTTCAAAGACATGCGAGCAATTGTGGAGGAGCTCCTGCTCCACAACAGTTATCTGACCAGGAAGCTGGAACAAAGCACCGGATCAGCTAAGAACAAAGAAACAGAAATCTTAAGCGCCGTTAATAAGTCGCTGCAAGTCAGCAAGCGACTTGAAACAGCGGTTAAGAAAACCGCGAGGGCTGAACCAAAGCAGCTACCGTACGCGGAAAAAGTAAAGATGGCCAGCAGTAAGGTCGGGCAGATATCACGAAACCACCGAGGAACGTGGTAATAATCCAACCAGAATTAACTGATAATGAAATCAAGACGAGTGGGGAAGCGCGGGATACGGTGTTCACACTTGTAAATCCCCGTAAAAAGAGGATACAGGTTACTGTCGTAAGGAAAATCAGCGGTAAAGGCTTAGTCGTGGAAACGACGAAGCCGGAAGGCCTGAAAGCGTTCACCGAGAACGCGAAACTAAAGGAGGCCGGCCTAAAAACCAGCACACCACAGAGAAGGCTGCCCCAGATGATTTTATATGATGTTCCGTGGGAACCCCCAGAAAAGGAGATACTGGCCTGCATGAAGAAGCAGAACCAGGGCAGGCTCAAAGAAGAGGACGTTGCGGCCATCAAATTCTGCTTCAGGACGGGCCGCAAGGACTCCAAGGAGACCAATTGTGTAATGGAAGTACACCCCTCCCCCCAGGTAAGAGAAAAACTTTCAATGGGGAAGGTTTACATCTCTCGGAACACATGTAAAGTCCGAAACTATATCGCTGTTAGCCGCTGCTATAAATGCCAAGGCTATGGGCACGTGGCAAAATCTTGCTGCATTAATTATGAAATCTGCGCACACTACGCAGAAAGCGGGCACAGCACGAGAGCGTGCAAAAGTAAAGATAAACATGCCAGCTACGTAAACTGCAGCACGGCAGGGAAGAGGGGCGATCATGCGGAATCCGACGTGAACTGCCCAATGTACAAAAAGGTGTTGGAAGCAGCAGTCTCAAGAACAAATTATGAATAAAGAAGTACAGAAAAACAACAGGATGGCGACGAAATCTTACTAATGCAAGAGCCATACAGCATCGGCGGAAGGATACCTGGACTCGGAACAGGAGTCGCGATCGCCTGTCGATGAACGAAATACGACCTGCCAGGCTCTGGAACATTAAGTCCTGAGCCCGGCGGGAGCGGTTAAGATTGCACTGCAGGAGCAGTTGTCCTCCTCTTCTTCCGCTCACGTTGGGGAAGGCTCCGTCTCCATAGCCTCCGCCGAGCCTTTCCCCTCGCGGTCGATGCGTCCGACTTCTCCGTCCTCTCTTCTGGCCTTCGTGGGGCCAGTTGACGGCTGCGTCGTTTTCTTCCTCGTCATCGCGTCCCCGCCGTCACCTGGAACGGTCCTTGCCTCCTGTGCGGCCTTCTTCTTACGGGCCGGCGGTTTGCATGCTGGTGACCCCATACGGTTCGACACGGGCAGACCCAGGTCCGTGCAGACCGGACACTTAGATACTCGCGCCGAGCAGTCCCTGGCGCGATGTCCTTCCGCCCCGCACCGGTAGCAGGGCTTCAACTGGTCGACCTTCGATGTGCAGTCCCGGCGCACGTGACCCGACTCTGTGCTACTGTAGCATTGGAGTCGGCGCGCCGGGAGAGGGGAAACCCTCGCCGCTGATCAACCTATATTAATCTTACCTCCTGCTCGGGGGTCTCCTCCTCCGCTGATTTTCCTGGCCGCTGTCAGCGGGCAGCGTAGCCATACCGACCCAAGGCCCCGAGGAGCGGAGCGCTTGACTCCCACGTTGACCTCGTCGGCGTAGCAGACCCTGGCCTCAGCAACGGCGACTGCCACCTCTTTCGAGGTGACCGTGCCCTCCAGTCCGGTTACTCTTAGCTCGGCCGTCCTTCACGGCACGGTTACCTAGGCGGGCAAATCCTTCAGCGTGGCCGCCATCCGCTCAGCCAGTCGCGATGCTGTGCTCCCAGCGTCCTGGCCTGAGATTTCGAACAGCAGCGCTCCCGTGATCGCCCTCCTCGGTCTTAACTCCGTGGTGTCGAGTTCGGAGAGCTTGACTTTCCTCTTCACCACCGACATCGCATCCCTGTACGTGAAGCCCGAGCCGTTCCTCACGGTAAGCGATACCGCGGCACACCGTGGGGGTCGGGGAGGGCCCGGCACTTTCTCGCCGCGCAGGTCTCGCCCACTAGCGTTGCGTCTCTTTCCTGCCCCAATAGCTCCGGATCCATCGTTGCTGCCCGCTCCTCGCGTGGATTACCTTCCCGTGCGAGGGCGCACCGGAGGTCGAGCGGCCACCGCCGCTAAAGTCCCCGCCCTTGTTCCGCCACTGTCGGTTGCCGTCCTGGGCGCCAAGGCCCCTGTTCGCAATGTCGACGACGGAAAAGACGACGATACCCATCCCATGGTTCTTGCGTCCTCGGTCGGCGCATGGACCGTTGGAAGAGGTTGCGCCGTGGGCTTCCTGTTCTTTTGCCTCGCTCTCCCTCTTCCTCCTCCTATGACGGTAATAAATCCTGCCTCGTCGGCCGACGACTCCACGGTCGACCGCGAGGTGTCTCTCGCAGACCGCAATCGTGCTTGTACGGTTCTTGCGGCGACGCCAGCGTCCGTAGCCGGGGGGATCGCCCCTCCCCCTGGCATTATTTCTCGCCAACACTCCTCCAACTTGTGGAGGAACAGGATTATGAGATCCTGCAGTGGATCTCGAGGACCATGACCACCGAATATTTCCATTTTCTTAGTTTGTCTATTATTACTCCCCGACCCGTCGGGACAGCGGAAACGGCGCGACGCTGACCAGGGGTGTGGTGGAGGTTGGGGAGAGGGACCCATAATCGCTCCCGTTGAGGCCGCGGGAGCATTTCCTTTCGTCCCCCTTGTAGAGGTGATTCCCACCTCTTGTCCTTCGCCGTCGTTGTTATCAACTTTGGCTGTCCTCTCCGTGCGTTCTTTGGTCAGCCGTTCCACCGTCTCTTGGAGACGACTGACCTCTCTCTTCAGAAAGCGCGCACCCTCCTTCGCAGGTATGCGACGTCCTCCTGTTCCTGATCGTGGGTCGGTTCCGCACCCTTCACGGTCGCTTGCTCGTCGTCCGGTCCGATCTTCGTTTCGTCCCTCCGCATGTCGTCGCTGCCCTCTGCACCGCCGCGGATGGTAGAGGCGGCGGCGGCGGCCACGGCGGCCACGGCGGCGGCCTCGGCATTGGTGTCGGTGTCGGTATCCGTCCCACGCCTCGCGCCCCTCTTCTTCCTTTTACCGGGAGCCGGCAGTTGCGCGGAGTCCGGGTCCTCCGCGGACGCGTCTTGCCGCCGTGTGCGACGTCCCGTGCCTCCGCCGCGACCGTTGGCGGCGGAGGCGGTGCTTTCTGTTGACTCGGTAATCCTGCGGTACGACCGCTTGCCGAGCGTGCCCGCAACGGTCGAATAGGAAGAACACGACGACACGCGATTCGCCGATTATCGTCTTTATCGACGTTACGTCGGCCTTGGCCATGTATCCCATTCATGACAGGCGGTTGTCGAGTCGACGAGTCCTCTGTTTCGCGGGCACACGAGCAACCTATAGTGACTTCAGAACTCCATGCCTATGATGGGCGCTTGAACTACAGCTACCACGATACGCCATTTAAAAGCTCGTCTTAGGGACAGGTTCAAGTTATCCACGATAGTGCCGTACGTCGCTATGCGCGTCCCGTTGGCCGTGAACAGTTCGTAGTCGTCTTTGTTCGCGGGACATTTCCTAACAATGTGTCCTAGCTATCCGCATTTGGAGCACTACAACTCATCGCGTTCAGCAAATGGCCTATTTCTACTTGGCTATATGTATCAAGTTTCTGAGTTACTGACGTGTTAGGTGGTCTTGATGGTACGTTACGTCGTCTTAGTTGCATTAGTTCGTTGTTTGGGCGGTTACTAGCAGTGGTAAAGCGATTTCTTGACCAATTAGGTTGCCGTTCTTCTCGTAAGTAGCGTTCTACTTCTTAGTAATATTACTGCTTAGTAATATTCGTCCTACGTTGCGTCTGAGTCTCTGTAGGTAGACACGAACTGTCTTTTTTGTGATGGCTTCAGACATGATCTTACATGTTGGTGGTTGCGGATACTCGTTGGTTACTGCGTACAGCTGAGTACTCTTCTAAAGCGCATATTGAAACTTTGCACTGAATCTTCGAGTCCTTGTCTCAATTCTCATAATTGTTCCTGGTATTCGTCTGAAGTCACTTGAGCTGCTAAATTATTTCTTAATGCATCGTATAGATCACTGTAGCACTCAATGGCAATGTTGCGAATGCTTTGGGCTGCTTTTCCTACGTTCTTCTCCACTTTCACTGCTTTTAACAATAGGTCTTGTTCCATACAACGATCCTTCATACCTTTCACTTCTTTGATAATATCTTCGAACCTACGTCAGCATCTCTGTTGAGCGTTGGGATGTAACGTATTGCGTCTTTAGCTCGTAGAGTGGGAGGAGCGGGCGGAACATAGCCTCTCTCTTCCACCTCGGGTTCTTCGATATTGGGGTGTTCAGGTGGGAAGTCTGAAGCTGCTAACCTTGACAGCTTGCGTGCCCTTGCCATATTCCCAGTACGGTTGATTGCTGTTGATCCACTTTCATTATCTTCCGTAATAATAGAAGGACAGTCGTTAAAGTAAATTCGTTAAATGAGGAATTAATCAAGGATTAATGTCTTGCAATTCTCGGCCCGTTTTTAGTTCTTGAATGAACAGGAAGTTCCTTCCGAAACGCAGGCTCGAGAAGCTTTGACCCACGGGCAACTAGTAAAGAAAGGAACAAAGCGAAACAACAGAGAAGACAGAGCTTTGAAGATGGTAAAGATGATATAAGAAAAAGAAAACTTCTTGCGAAAGATATGTCGATCTCAAATGTTTATGAAAAATGTAATAATTAATGTAATAATTAAAGAAATTTTATGCTTCATTATGCAAAGTACTCTTTCAATATTCGAAGAAAGTCAGATACATAATTATATTTGATATGCGAATAATTAATGGAAAATAACTTCGGAAATTAACTGAATGAAGAGATCGACTTTCTTAACAGTCAAAGGCTCGTTTACGGTCGGCAAGAGAGTTCGCACGATGCTTGTGTCACAGACTCAGAAAACAGTAATAGAATAACCTCGTGTGACAAAACATCCTGCATGCCACAGGCATCGAACTAGATAGTAACAGGATAGCTACCAAACCAAACCATAGTATATAAACCTTCCCAAATAAGCACTGAATACATTTTTGTTATAAAACTCTGAACCCTTACTCTGATGGATTCATTTGATAAATTTTACGTAGACTTATCTAAAATCCGAACTTCTCACCTTACTTGCCAAACGTTCGAACTGCGACGTGAAGAGACAACCGGAGATCGATTAATTAATTTCGTTCGCGATTTCCTGTGTTTTCTATGTGACACTTGCACCATCGCATCGCACTATTGCCAATAAATAGTTGTTCATATAAAGAATGTTGTACAAACTGTTATGATGACAACGTCATATCGAAATTTTAACTACACTTATTTGTTGAAAATTCGTGCTAGTTGTTGTGAAAAAGTACGTAGTATGCAAGCAATGAAATATACGGAACGTGGATTCATTAGGAATTTATTCCAAAAATTTCTAGAGATTGCTGTAATGATTTCTACCAATTAGACGAAAAATGTACTTAATGCTATGTTCGAATTTAGAATACGGTGTAACGAATACGGTGTAATGAAGTTGACAGCAATAAAGGGTGACGAAAGCATTCTGACTACTAAGGGATAAAAGCATTCTGAATGAGACATATTCCATATTTTGGTGCATGTAATCATATCAGCTTTTACGTCATAAACTATCATTGCGATATAACTATGTGAAAATTCTGATGCGCCCAAATCCCTAATATCACTTCAAAACAAAAACGAAGATTGACGGGGCCTTAATTTTAGAATTTTACAAATTTAAGTTCAATTTTTACGATTGAACTCGTATAAAATACACGAATAACAGTGCGCACAAATACTCGTTCTAGGAATTGTCATTGAACGTCGATTAACCCTTAGGGTAATATGGACGCATATATGCGTCTGGCGAAAGCTATCGGTGTGGACTAAGGACATATATATGCGTTTTCTGTAAGTGTCCGGCATGGACTAAGGATGCATATATGCGTTTGTCAATTTTTCCGAACACCTACGCAGAAGTAATACTATTACGTTTGTGTGAGACAAATATAAATGCATTCCTTAGTAACGGCAGTAAACAAATGCCAATAATGCCTCGTGTAACAGTTGTCTACCAGTTTCGCGGACAGTCTCATCTGTTTCGCGGACTATTCCGTACCGGAAAACGACCGAGGACACCCAAAAAATCCGCGGCATAAAGACAATTTATAACAACTTCCAAGAACCTCAGAGGCTCGTCACGTACCGGAGAGTCCAAGATAGTGCCCTATATAATCTATTTGATTATCTTTTACTTGTGACATCCTTCAAAATGGCAAGTAATATCGAAGAATATTTTAGAAGAGACGACAGCGAAATAGAAGATTACGATTCAGGCGATTTGATGAATGATGTGTTACAGTTTAATCCACCATCATCAGACAGTGAAGAATCGATCGATCAAAGAAGAATAAATAGAAAACGGCCCAGAACACTAAGTACATCATGAGAAGAGGAAAGTTCAGAAGTACCTGCAAATATCGAGACCTCTCACCAAACAGGAATATTATTGTGGTGAAAAACGAATTTAATGCCTAAACTACATATCTTTGACGAATAAAATGCAGGAGTAAAAGGGAATCCAAACCCAGAATCAACACCTTTAGACGCCTTTCAAATGATATTTTCGGAAGAATTAGTCGCTCAAATTACCGAGCAGACGAACAATTATTTCAAATGCGTAAAACAGTGTATAGCATATAAAAAGAATTCCCGTTTTACGAATTGGAAGGATGCTTCAGTTCCTGAAATGTACGTATTTTTATGCATTTCAATTGTAATGCCGCATTCAAAGAAACTGTCTTTGAGAGAATATTGGTCTGCGAACGAACTGTTGAAAAGCAATATTTTCCGCAAAATAATGGCACGAGATCGATACATGGTATTATTACAAATGTTGCACTTTAACGATAATAATACAGGAAGTGAAGATACTTTAGCAAAAATACTACCAGTAATCGATAAATTAAAGATTTCCTTTTCGCAACATCGCTTTGAGATCCAACGTAGCAGTTCAAGCAACATCTGACGAATACGGTGAACAATTACGCGATTTGAAACAAGGACGCGACAAATCTGTTCAAAGCCTCAATATCCGATTCCGTCGCATATTAAATAAACTTACGTCTGGAATAACTAATGAAACTCCACAATCACTTACACGACGAACAATGATTGAAGCCACCATGAGAAAAGTAAGTCTAATTTATTTGAAAGGACTTCAACACGACATAGGACGCATACTGTTAGCAAACGAACCAGTTTCATTGAGCGAAACAGAAAAGAAAGCCGCCGACATTGAAAGATACCTACGAGAAGAACAAGAGGAATAGAGAAGAACAGCTACTCGACCAACAGCAACGTATAACCGACTTAGTAACAGACCAATGCAGACAAGCAACCGACCACTACCGGCCACACGTAATAATCCAATCAACAAAAATGTGTTATCATTTTCTAAAACGGAGCGTATACCACTTGTTGAGCGACAACAAGTAAAATGTTTCAAATATGGTAAATTAGGACAACGCAGTGTCAAAATTTTCAATTAACCAGCCAAAGAAACCTACCACCTCCACGGGTAAAGCAGATCGGAACAGATGAGAACGAGGATCAGCAACAGCAGGAAGAAACGACAACGGAAGACCAGGAATACCAAGGTTTAACACAACAACCGGACAACCACTTACAATACCATTCAGAGGAACTGCAAGACAACGAGTTTATCTAACTGATACCGGAACATGGATAAATTTGACCAAAGAAAATAAATCGGACATTAAGATACTCAAATCAGACGAACCTCAAACTTTTTATATGGGACGAGACAAATATTTCACTGAATTACCTGGCGATGTCAATCCATATAATGTATTTGAGCTGTTCGTTGATGACGAAATAATAAACTTACTTGTATCAGAAACAAATAGATATGCGGAACAAAAGTTATATAAATCTGAGCTAACACCATGTTCACGGATGCATAAGTGGACACCAACTAATCCCGAAGAAGTAAAAAAAATTCTTGGAATTGATCTTAAACACGGGATTTGTAAAAGTAAACCCCATAGCTAATTATTGGTCGAAAAGCCCACTGTATAATTTTCAATTACCGCCTACTGTTATGTCACGAAACAAATTTGAATTACTACTGAATAACTTTCATTTTGCCAATAATATGTCGATTGCCCGTAATGATCGACTTGGAAAAATACGTCCACTTTTCGACAAACTGGAAAGGAAATATCAAAAAATATTCACGCCTGGAGAACACATCGTTATTGATGAAGCGTTGATTCTGTCACAGGTGAAAGTCGACTGGGGAGCACGAGGCTGGTACGGATTCTCAGGGCGTAGAACCATGCCCTGGGAAACCTCGATGAATCTAATATACTCCTATAGCCGGGTGGTGGCTGGTCGGCGCCTTTGGCACCCGCCAGTTTGCCGATCCGGTGCGGAGAACCTCGGAGAAGTTGGTCGGCCCGTATCTGCCAAGACCACTCATCTCACCTTCCTGTGGGGCTTGCCCGTCATCCTGCGCCAGCCTTGACCGGGGCAGGGTGCGAAAGAGTGAGTGGCACCAGGATGGAAACCCTTGTTGACGACCTCGTCGATTTCTCAGAATTAGAATGGATAGAAAACGAATCAAAAAATCGTTTACGGTGCAGGGGAGGGATACCCCAGTAACAGCGCAGCCGCGGGTTGTAAAGCGGGCCCGCTGCGACGTCATCGAGCAACTGTGGCCGACTGGGGGGGGGGGGCAAGGCCCCCGAACACGCTCATGCGTCTGGCGAAAGAGATACGCGATGGGGGGGGGGTCTCGGAGAGGGTCGGAGGTACTCGATGTTACTGTCGTCGTCCCGGGATATTCGCGCGGTGGGGCGAAGGGGGGGGGGGTGAGATAAAACAACGAAATATCGTCGTGTTCTTCCTATTCGACCGTTGCGGGCACGCTCGGCAAGCGGTCGTACCGCAGGATTACCGAGTCAACAGAAAGCACCGCCTCCGCCGCCAACGGTCGCGGCGGAGGCACGGAACGTCGCACACGGCGGGAAGACGCGTCCGCGGAGGACCCGGACTCCGCGCTACTGCCGGCTCCCGGTAAAAGGAAGAAGAGGGGCGCGAGGCGTGGGACGGATACCGACACCGACACCAATGCCGAGGCTGCCGCCGTGGCCGCCGTGGCCGCCGCCGCCGCCTCTACCATCCGCGGCGGTGCAGAGGGCAGCGACGACATGCGGAGGGACGAAACGAAGATCGGACCGGACGACGAGCAAGCGACCGTGAAGGGTGCGGAACCGACCCACGATCAGGAACAGGAGGACGTCGCATACCTGCGAAGGAGGGTGCGCGCTTTCTGAAGAGAGAGGTCAGTCGTCTCCAAGAGACGGTGGAACGGCTGACCAAAGAACGCACGGAGAGGACAGCCAAAGTTGATAACAACGACGGCGAAGGACAAGAGGTGGGAATCACCTCTACAAGGGGGACGAAAGGAAATGCTCCCGCGGCCTCAACGGGAGCGATTATGGGTCCCTCTCCCCAACCTCCACCACACCCCTGGTCAGCGTCGCGCCGTTTCCGCTGTCCCGACGGGTCGGGGAGTAATAATAGACAAACTAAGAAAATGGAAATATTCGGTGGTCATGGTCCTCGAGATCCACTGCAGGATCTCATAATCCTGTTCCTCCACAAGTTGGAGGAGTGTTGGCGAGAAATAATGCCAGGGGGAGGGGCGATCCCCCCGGCTACGGACGCTGGCGTCGCCGCAAGAACCGTACAAGCACGATTGCGGTCTGCGAGAGACACCTCGCGGTCGACCGTGGAGTCGTCGGCCGACGAGGCAGGATTTATTACCGTCATAGGAGGAGGAAGAGGGAGAGCGAGGCAAAAGAACAGGAAGCCCACGGCGCAACCTCTTCCAACGGTCCATGCGCCGACCGAGGACGCAAGAACCATGGGATGGGTATCGTCGTCTTTTCCGTCGTCGACATTGCGAACAGGGGCCTTGGCGCCCAGGACGGCAACCGACAGTGGCGGAACAAGGGCGGGGACTTTAGCGGCGGTGGCCGCTCGACCTCCGGTGCGCCCTCGCACGGGAAGGTAATCCACGCGAGGAGCGGGCAGCAACGATGGATCCGGAGCTATTGGGGCAGGAAAGAGACGCAACGCTAGTGGGCGAGACCTGCGCGGCGAGAAAGTGCCGGGCCCTCCCCGACCCCCACGGTGTGCCGCGGTATCGCTTACCGTGAGGAACGGCTCGGGCTTCACGTACAGGGATGCGATGTCGGTGGTGAAGAGGAAAGTCAAGCTCTCCGAACTCGACACCACGGAGTTAAGACCGAGGAGGGCGATCACGGGAGCGCTGCTGTTCGAAATCTCAGGCCAGGACGCTGGGAGCACAGCATCGCGACTGGCTGAGCGGATGGCGGCCACGCTGAAGGATTTGCCCGCCTAGGTAACCGTGCCGTGAAGGACGGCCGAGCTAAGAGTAACCGGACTGGAGGGCACGGTCACCTCGAAAGAGGTGGCAGTCGCCGTTGCTGAGGCCAGGGTCTGCTACGCCGACGAGGTCAACGTGGGAGTCAAGCGCTCCGCTCCTCGGGGCCTTGGGTCGGTATGGCTACGCTGCCCGCTGACAGCGGCCAGGAAAATCAGCGGAGGAGGAGACCCCCGAGCAGGAGGTAAGATTAATATAGGTTGATCAGCGGCGAGGGTTTCCCCTCTCCCGGCGCGCCGACTCCAATGCTACAGTAGCACAGAGTCGGGTCACGTGCGCCGGGACTGCACATCGAAGGTCGACCAGTTGAAGCCCTGCTACCGGTGCGGGGCGGAAGGACATCGCGCCAGGGACTGCTCGGCGCGAGTATCTAAGTGTCCGGTCTGCACGGACCTGGGTCTGCCCGTGTCGAACCGTATGGGGTCACCAGCATGCAAACCGCCGGCCCGTAAGAAGAAGGCCGCACAGGAGGCAAGGACCGTTCCAGGTGACGGCGGGGACGCGATGACGAGGAAGAAAACGACGCAGCCGTCAACTGGCCCCACGAAGGCCAGAAGAGAGGACGGAGAAGTCGGACGCATCGACCGCGAGGGGAAAGGCTCGGCGGAGGCTATGGAGACGGAGCCTTCCCCAACGTGAGCGGAAGAAGAGGAGGACAACTGCTCCTGCAGTGCAATCTTAACCGCTCCCGCCGGGCTCAGGACTTAATGTTCCAGAGCCTGGCAGGTCGTATTTCGTTCATCGACAGGCGATCGTGTCACGCCAATTACCTCTCAGAGAAAAGACACCCAACCCCGACCTTCGGACGCCTTGGACCTCTCAGAGAATAGACATCGACCCCCTACTGTCGGACGCCAACGCCGCGAGGCATCTTAGTTCCCATCAGAGATAAGGCCCCAACCTCGACTTTCGGACGCCTTGGACCTCTCAGAGAAAAGACATCGTCCCCCTACTGTCGGGCGCCAACGCCGCGACGCATTTTAGTTCCCATCAGAGATCAACCCCGGCTTTCGGACGCCTTGGACCACTCAAAGAAAAGACATCGTCCCCCTACTGTCGGGCGCCAACGCCGCGACGCATCTTAGTTCCCATCAGAGATCAACCCCGACTTTCGAACTCCTTGGAATCCACGCCGAACCCCCCCCCCCCAACATCCCCAAGCCAGGCTGTATATATGCCGAGACTTCACCCAGCCCGGGGAGTTCTCGTTCTAGTTGCTGTTCGTGTACAATACCCCTTTCTCTGTTATTCTATTGTAAGTGCCAAAGTCATAATAAAGTTCGATAAAAGAGAATTGATAGTTGGGCTACGACTCAGCCTTCTTTTCTCTCGCAACCCAAGTATCCATTTTACGTGACATTTTGGCGATCCGTGCCAGGATCCATCAACTTCAAGAAAACAAAATTACGCATTTCGGCATACGTGCATCATTGAAGATTGAGGGATCAGCGGACCTCTGCAGATCAGCTCACTTTGCGTGAAAACGACTTCTACGGAAAGCGGACTACGGTCATCACCAAAACTGAAACTGGTCACGAAAAGAAGAATATTCAGGTAAAGAACTGGATTCTTTTAAATATTATCGTACTCGTCGCAATAGCTTCGCTAGTACAGACTCCAACAACAGTACAACAACCACTATGAGCAAAAAATCAGAAGACACATCTTCTGTTAGCCCTATGGCTACTGGTATGGATCCAAATATTCGGGCCATACTAGATGCTATGCAGAAGCAGAACGAAAGAAACGAACTAGCTTTTAATAACTTACATAAACTAATACAAGACGAAAGTCAACAACGCGTTAGAGAAATCGAACTCTTAGGTAGGAATTACGCTGAACTACGATTAAGAATTCAGTCGTCAGTCGCTACATCTGAATTCAACTCCATTATAACCGAAGACGCTAGTGCCAGCACTATTCGGAAAAATCAACCACATGTTCTTAAAAAGACAGAGACGAAAAACGAAACGGACCATATAGACAGTGAAGAAGAAACTATAGATTACGACAATCCTACGTACTGTGCAAAAACCTGCTTAGACTTCATCCCTATGCTCAATGGACAAGATGATATAGGAGTAGAAGGCTTTATTAAGCGGGTAAAAGAAGCTCGAGCCGAATGTCGAGAAAAACGCATGCTATTACGTCTCATTTTAACACAAAGAATCATCGGAGAGGCAGAACGTAGTATCCGCCACTCTGTAATCGAAAGCTATGAAGACCTGTACGATGGCCTCAGAAAATTTGTATCCGTGAGTATCACATCCAACGGAGCCCGCGATAAACTACAACGTACACGACAAAACTTCAACGAATCGGTACACAGTTATGTGAAGAGGTTCCGACACAACCTCAACGAACTACTATACGCACTCCAACACGAAATTCGCGATCCGATACGTCGTGCAGTTGCTATAGATCTTGAAAACGAACGAGCCACCAAGATTTTCACCGTAAATTTGAAACCCGAAATAGAAATGCGCACATCATCTAAAGGACCAAAGAATCTCCAACAAGCACAGGATGCAGCCTTCGAGGCAGAGTTACTTATAGGAGAAATCGAACGCAACAGAAACATAGCAAGAGGAAGAATAATGAATCGACCAATTGCGAGAGCCGACGCCCAATTCCAAGGAACACCTAACGCAAGAAGAAATATCACGCTTGAGAACACCACACGGCCGAAACCAATGAATCCACTTACGGAAAGAAGAGCGATGATGGAACGATCACCGCCCAAATGTTTCAAATGTAGTCAAGTGGGACACTTAGCCAACGCTTGTACCCAACAGCGAAATTTTCCGTCAGCCAGCCAAAGAAACCTACCGCCCCCGAGAAATTATCCTATAATGACGGACGAAGAGAGTATGAACCCCGAGGAACGCCAAGGGTCAACGCGACCACAGGAAGATTGCTTACTGTACGATTCAAGAGGAATGACGGACCAGTAACGCACTTAGTCGACACAGGAGCCGGCATTAACCTTATTAAAGAAAATCGGGTGATATCGACTGTTTATAGCGCGGACAAACCACAAACATTTTATATGGGACAGAGTAAATACAGAACCGACAAATACGTTCTACTAAAAATATTTGATAAAAGCCATAAATTTTTCGTAGTGCCTAAGGATTTTCCGTTAATTGAAGATGCTATACTAGGACTGCCGTGTCTAAGAAAATACCAATACAATATATCAGATGAAGCTTTGAAATTAGACGATAACTATTTGCACTTCCAGAAACCCATAGCGATTCAACCAGGAGAAAAGAGGGTTCGAACGATCTACTTGGAAGGACAACCGACGAGAGTATGTTTCTTCAACACTGGTGAGAAAAATCACGAAATTTCCAGTTATATAGAAAACAATAAAGATTTAGATCAAATTGCAAAATTCAAAGCCATTTTGAAAACAAATCATATCGAACGCGAATTTAGAGAACCTATAGAAAAAATACTGATTCACTACATAGACGTATTCAACTTAGAAACGGACGTGGCGGGTGGTGTCTGTCCCCGTGACGATATCTTGGGTCTCTTGGCGTACGCACAAGCATACCGTTTGGGAAAGTAACGCTTTTTGCCCCCGACACTACCGGTGGGGTTCAACTTTACCCGCGCAATATTACGCAAACAGGGAATAATTAGCCCACAAATACTCGACACCGATGGATTTATAGAAAACTACGCTAATGCAATAGACAACTAGATGTACAACCCTGCGATCTCTGCCAAAACGGAACATTTTTAGGTTATACTCGACATCACTGATCTTAAAATCTTCACAGTAAGTGGCAAAATATTCTTCAAAGTCATAGTACCTTTAGTCTCTAACACAGAATGGAATATGTTGCAGGTATATCCTATCCGGAGTAAGAGAAATGAAGTATCTTTGGCGTATTGGAGTATTGGAGTATTGGAGTATTTTCGTTGAGTGCGCGCGGGTCCATCGGCCTACCGGGAAGGAGAAGATTCCCGCGGTGGGCGGCGACCCGCCGCCCACGGAAATACGGTTATTTCAAAAGGAAATATTGCAAAAGTAATAGATGAGGATAATAAAGTTACAGCTGTAGCGTTCAAAGAGAATGGGACATATAGAATAAGAAGTATATTGAAAGGGAAGAAGCACTTAGTAAACAGCGCCGAACGTAGTGGTATGAGTAAAAAGAAATGATGGCATAGGATGCTAGGACACGTAAATTTTAAATACTTAAATATTTTGGGTAAAGAGCAGCTAGGGACTGGCATACCGAATGAATTTGAAAAGGAACTTTTGAAATGTAGGGTGTGTATAGAAAGCAAAATGCATAACTTACCTTTCAAAAATAATCGAACTAAGGCTAGGGAAATAATGGAAATTATTCATACGGACGTATGTGGTCCCTTTAAGACTACCGGATTCAATGGAGAAAAATATTTTATTCCATTTATCGATGATTATAGTAAAGTAGCTACAATTTGTTGTATAAAATCAAAAGATGAAGTCTTTGATTCTTTTGTTCAGTTCGTAAATGAAGCCGAGAATTTAACGGGCAAGAGGTTAAAAATATTAAGATGCGATAATGGTAAAGAATATTTAAATAATCGAATTTATAAATTTGCTAGGGATAAAGGTATAAGAATAAATAATTGCCCAACATACATACATGAATTAAATGGGACAGCGGAAAGGTATAATAGAACAGTGATGGACATGGCGCGTTGCTTGTTAGCGGAAGCGAAATTACATAAAAGGTACTGACCGGAAATAGCTTGTACAGCGGTATACTTGAAAAATCGAATATTAGCGAATACCATAGAGAGAAAGACACCTTTTGAAATATTCTTCGGGAGAAAACCAAGCGTTAAAAATCTACATCTATATGGAAGTAAAGTTTTTGTAAGAAGGCCAGAACAAAAAAGAGTTTCCAAGTGGGACAAGAAGGCAGATATGGGAATTCTATCAGGATATAGTGAAGTAGGATACAGAGTCTTATTAGGTGGGAAAATAACAATAGCTAGACATGTAGAGGTCATAGAGACAGACACTAAATGTATCGGTTTTGAGGAAAATCCATTAGAGGCATATAGAAATGATAGCGAAGATAATTATTCATTGGATGGTATGGATAAGGAAGAGTTAGAAGGTAGGGAAGATGAAAATGATAGTAGTACTGAAAGCTCAAACATTCCTAGGAGATCTACACGCAATAAGAAAACTCCAGTAAGGTATCCAGAAAAGGAAAATATTTGCGAGATTCATGCATATTATTGTAAAGTAGATATCCCTCGTACATTTGAGGAGGCGATTTGTTGCGAAAATAATGAAGATTGCAAACAGGCTATGGATAAGGAAATAGAATGTCTCTATAAGAATAAAACTTGGAAATTGGTAGAAAGGGTAAAAGGCAAAGAAGTATTAGATGTAAAGTGGGTTTACACTTGAAAATCAGAGGACAGGTATAAGGCTAGATTAGTGGTAAGGTGATTTCAACAAAGAAACGTAGCCGATGACATATATTCTCCAGTAGCGAGTAATCAGACCTTTAAGATATTGCTATCATATTGTTGTCAAAATGGATTAATCATTGAGCAAATAGATGTAGAAACTGCCTTTTTAAATGGTGAAGTAACCTCGGAGGTATATGTAAATCAACCAAAGGGATATGCGGACGGAACGAATAGTTTGTAAATTATCGAAAGCGCTTTATGGGTTAAAAGAAAGTCCGAGGGAGTGGTATGAGTGTTTTGATAGGTACGTGACGAGATTAGGTTTTAAGAAGAACAATATAGAGCTGTGCCTATATACTTATGGAGAGGGAGAAAATGTTGTTTATTTGTTAATATACGTAGACGATTTGTTGATTTGTAGTAAAAACAAAGGGAGGATACAAAGTGTAAAAAAATTATTAACTGATAAATTTGAAATGAAAGATTTAGGTGAAGTAAAAGAATATCTTGGAATAAATATAGAGTATGATTATTTCAAAAATGAAATGAGATTAAGCCAAAAGAAATACATAGAATCATTAGCAAACAAATATAAATTACATAATAGCAAATTGTACTGTACACCTATGGAGACCAACTTAAAAATTGAAAAAGCTGAGATAAATAGAGAGGACATTGGATACAAGAATTTAATTGGCGCATTGTTGTATATTAGTGTTAATACCAGACCCGATATAAGTTATAGTGTGAATTATCTGAGTAGATTTCAAGATTTTTGTAACGAGACACATTTTAAATATGCCTTACGAATATTGAAATATTTGTACCGGACTAGAGATTTAGGGCTACATTATAAAAGGAATGAAAAGTGCGAAACGATAGATTGTTATGTGGACGCTGATTGGGCAGGAGATCATGTAGATAGGAAATCGACTTCTGGGTATGTAATTAGATTGTATGGAAATGTAATTGAATGGAAGTCTAAAAAACAAAGGTGTGTGACAAAAGCCTCGACGTATGCAGAGTATGTAGCTCTATCGGAAGCGGTGAGTGAACTAATGACTATCAGAGAACTAATGAAAATCTTCGATGTAAATCTAGACGATAACCCTGTAAAAATTTATGAGGATAACTCTGGAGTGATGAGTATAGCAAAATACGGAAATTTTACAAAAAATTCTAAGCACATTGAAGTTCATTATCACTACGTTCACGAGTACTTAAACGAAAATAAAATAAACATAATAAAAGTAAGTACAGAAGAAAACACTGCGGATATTTTTACGAAGGCACTGTGTAGAGAGAAATTTGAAAGGTTTACACCCAACACCAGAGGGCTACGACAACTACGAGTCTGTCTATCTCGCTAGCGGTCGAATATTCGGGCACTTCATACAAATACCGCTCCTAGCGAGACTCCCTCTATGTCTAAGGCAGGGACTACCGGGCATAGCCTTACTGACGACTCCACCGGTAGTCCCGGGACGAATTGGTGACTACCGACGTGATTTAACGTGATATTTAGTGAAAGAGGTGACTGTGATAGTGCTATCGTTTTCTTTGCCACCGATTTTGAGTGCACCGCGACGATGGAAAACAATACTCAGGGAACTTTAGCCAGCCAGGTGGTCAGCATGTCTCCACTGGTGCCCACGAACACGGCGGCATGGTTCGCCCTTCTGGAGAGACAATTCGAGGCAGCGCGGATTACGGAGGACACCGTTAAGTACGTGGCGCTTGCAAAGTGCCTCAATGATCAACAGCTTCAGGACGTCGAAGACCTGATGACGAACCCCCCGGACTTCGGACGCTACGAAAAATTGAAACACGCGCTCATTCGCATATTATCCGATATGGACGCGACCCGGGTAAAGAAGCTGGTGGAAAGCGAGGAGATGGGAGATAGAAAGCCATCCCAGTTTTACCAACATTTGAAAAAACACTCCAGTCCCTCCACGCCCGATGATTTTACCCTCACGCTGTGGAGGAACCGATTACCCGCTCGCATCGGGAGTATTCTCGCCGCAGTCGACGACTCGGACCCGGAAAGGTTATTGCGGCAAGCGGATCTGATCGCTGAAGAATTTAAGGAAGATTATCAGCGCACCGCCCGAGTAACAGCACTAATGGCCCCACCAGCGCAAAACGCTGGAACATGCGAACCGACGGCCGCCGCAATCAACGTGTTGAGTGAGCGAATGTCACAGTTGCAGGCACAAATGGACGCGATGAGCATCATTAATCATCGTCGACTACGACCACGACTACGACCACGACTACGACCACGACGACGACCACGACCACGATCACGCTCGCGTTCGCGTTCGCGGTACCGCCGACGTTCGCACTCCTGAGATCTACCACGACAAGACGGTCTTTGTTTCTACCATGCAAAGTTCGGAGAACGCGCTCGGAGCTGTCGATTCCCATGCACGTGGAAGTCGGGAAACGAGACCAGCCGTCCGTAGACGCGGCAAACGACGACGGCCTGAGATCCCGCCGCATCTTCGTTACGGACAAGGGAACGAAGATCTCTTTCCTTGTAGACACCGGCGCCGACATCAGCGTATACCCCCACAGTAAGATTCATAGACACGTCAAGAAAAACACGTACGAACTGTTCGCGGCCAACGGGACGCGCATCGCAACGTATGGTACCACTGCGATTTGCCTTAACCTGTCCCTAAGACGAGCCTTCAAGTGGAACTTCGTGATTGCTGACGTTGAAACGCCTATCATAGACGTAGATTTTTTGAGCCGTTATGGGTTGCTCGTGGACCCGCGAAATAAACGACTCCTCGACACGACAACCTAATTATCATCAAAGGGATACGCTGCCACGACGGAAGAAATATCCATCAAAACCGTAATCGGCGAATCGGTCTACCATCGACTTTTGGCGAAGTTTCCGGATCTAACTCGCCCACCAGCCTTCGGACGAGAGAAAATCCGACACAGTGTGGTACACCATATTGAAACCACACTCGGGCCACCCGTTTACAGTAAACCTCGACGACTCGCACCATATCGTCTCAAGTAGGTCAAGGCGGATTTTGCAGCAATGATCGAGCAAGGAGTGATGCGGCCATCGAAGAGTTCATGGGCATCACCCCTGCACGTCGTCCCAAAGAAGGACGGAAGTCTACGACTATGCGGCGACTATCGTGCGTTGAACGCTCGCACCATACCCGACAGGTACTCCCCACCGCATATCGAAGATTTCGCGCAACATCTGCACGGTAAGCGTGTCTGCTCAAAAATCGACCTTGTCCGCGCTTACCATCAAATCCCGATCGCGCCAGAAGACGTTAAGAAAACCGTTATCACGACACCTTTCGGACTTTTCGAAGCAACCAACATGATGTTTGGGCTTCGAAATGCTGCGCAAACGTGTCAAAGATTCGTCGACGAAATTATCCGTGGTCTGGACTTCGTGTTCGCATACATAGACGATTTCTTAATCGCCTCCGAAACCGAAGAACAACATCGCGAACACCTTCGGATTTTGTTTGAACGTCTAAACGAGTATGGTGTAGTCATCAACCCAGTAAAGTGCGAATTCGGTGTGAACGAAATTACATTCGTGGGACACACCGTAAACGCCGACGGAATAAAGCCGCTAGCCGAATGCGTTGACGCCATTGTAGAAGTACCGCTCCCCGCGACCGTTAAAGCACTACCTCGGTATGATTAATTTCTACCGACGCTTCATACCGAGGGCCGCATAAATTTTTCAACCCCTAAACGACCTATTAAAAGGAGGAAAAAAGGACAACACGCCCATCAAATGGACAAAGCAATCCGAAGCTAGCTTCCGCGAGTCGAAACGCGCCCTCGCTAACGCCACGATGTTAGCGCATCCGATACCTGGCGCACATGTTAGCCTCGCGGTAGATGCAACCGACTATGCAATAGGAGCGGTCCTCCAGCAACGCGTCAACGACTCTTGGCAGCCGTTAGGTTTCCTGACCAAACCGTTGAACTCCGCGCAGCGAAAGTACAGCGCGCACGATCGCGAACTACTCGCTATGTACACTGCGGTCAAGCGATTTAGACACGCCATAGAAGGGAGAAATTTTATAATTTTCACCGATCATAAGCCCCTCACATATGCGTTCAATCAGGATCCTGATAAGTGTTCGCCGCGACAATTCCGACAACTCGATTACATCGGACAATTCACCACCGACATAAGACATATTAAGGGGTTAGATAATAACGTAGCCGACGCTCTGTCACGCATCGAAGCGATAGAAAAGTCTGTGGACCATCGAGCTCTCGCCGCCACGCAAGAAACCGACAAGGAACTAAGCAACATTGTAAACTCCGGTACATCCGCGTTACGGTTAAAGAAAATACATTTCCCCGATCACGACGTAGAAATATATTGCGACGTATCGGGTGACTTTGTACGACCGTACGTACCGAAATCCTTGCGGCGCGACGTATTTAATTCGCTCCATGGACTTTCCCATCCAGGGATACGTGCCACTCAAAACCTGGTGACGACGCGTTTCGTCTCGCCGTCCATAAACAAAGACACCCGAAATTGGACACGACAATGTATCCCGTGTCAACAATGTTAAGTCACCAGGCACGTATCCTCACCCGTCGGAACATTCGGAGAATTAGCGGGCCGTTTCGAACAAATACACATAGACATTATCGTGATGCCATATTCAAAAGGCTACCGATATTGTCTAACGTGTATCGACCGTTTTTCGCGTTGGCCCGAAACCATTCCCATCGCCGACATGGAGGCGGCAACCGTTGCTTCGGCCCTTCTTTCCACGTGGATATCTCGTTTCGGCGTGCCTCTAAAAATAACGACCGATCAAGGACGCCAGTTCGAATCGAACTTATTTAACGAATTATGCCGGTTGCTCGGCATCAGGCATTTGCGCACGACAGCCTATCATCCCGCGTCCAACGGGATGGTAGAGCGCCTGCACCGACAATTAAAAGCAGCAATCAAGTGCCACGATACGAGCAACTGGGTAGAAATCTTACCAATAGTGTTATTAGGCATACGAACTGCTATTAAAGAGGACCTGAACGCGACGGCAGCAAAAATGGTTTATGGCACCGGCATACGATTGCCGGCAGAATTCTTCGTACCGACTAAGCAACAGGCCAACTCGGAATATGCAAGTCGCCTAAAGGACCGAATTGAAAAAATCAGGCCTCACCCGATTACGCGACACGGCGAAAAGAGAACCTTCGTGTTCCGTGATCTCGAAACATCGCCTTACGTATTTCTGCGTCGCGACGCCATCGGAGACCCTTTACAACCACCCTACGACGGGCCGTATCAGGTTATAGAACGAGGAAAAAAGACCTTTACAATTAAAATGAATAACAAAAACGTAATAGTTTCCATAGACCGATTGAAACCCTCATTCTTACTGGACGATAACCTTGAACATCAGAGCACGGAAAAGCGCAATGTAACAATACCGCCTGATGCCCGAAACGAACAAAGCAAAGGAGGGGGGTGGGGGACTCAAGAGTTCATCACACCACACGCGCGGGCAAAAGAGTTCGATTTCCTGATTGGCTTCAGGCAGGTCTCAGATAGGCGTTAGGAGCCGGCGAACACCCTTGCCTGTAACATTTATGCATTTTCATTTATATAGCGTTATCACTGGTAAGGGGGTACACATCGATATCTTCACGCTTTTTCCGCCGAATTCTCGAAAGAGCATGCACGTGCCAGCCGCGGCGGAACATCTAATGAATGCACGCTAGTGGGGATATCGATGGGCAACGAAGAATTGGTTCGATCCTGAACAAAAGGACAGTGGTCTGTCTTTCGCCGTGAAACAAACAGCTTCCGAGTGTCATTGCATAGCAACGCGTCGATTGAATTCTTTGTGTTTATTGTTACTTGTTCATCGTTATTTGTTAATCGTTTCTGTTAATCGTTATTCGTTGATTCTGACTATTAATTAGTTTTAATAAACTATTGTTCGTTAAAATATCCGAGTATTTCCTTATCACCTATCACAATACACCGCCTCAGCACAATAGTACAACGTAACAAGAAATTTTCCTTAAATCATTAGAAGAAATTGGATAGCAGCTGTTAAGTTTTCAAGGTGTGCAACATTTATTTGAAAATGTTACTTGGGGCTTTGTTTAGTTTGTTTTATAAAATCTTTTTGTACCCCCCTTATTAGCATGTCGCAGAGAAGCTCGAAAAGAATTCCATCCTCTAATGACTTAACTGATTCAGACAGTGATTCAGACAATGAAAATCAAATTAACGTAATACGACACAGAAATGGAAGAGCTATATGTAGTAGTTCTGAATCAGAAGCTGAACAGATTGAAACCCATGACAATAATTCTGAAGTATGGACGTCAAAAACATTCGTCCCCAAAATATATAAGTTTGCGGTAGCGGATTCAGGAATTAAAAGAAATATTAATAGATAAGCAAAAATCTTAGACTTTTTTCAACTTTTATTTTCGGAAGAGCTCGTAGAGTTGATTGCAAGGGAAACTAATCGATATTGGTCTCGAAAGAATAATAATGACGTAAATATGTCAGATGGGACTGGACCAGCCGAATTATATTGTTTTTTGCTGTGTCATTATTGATGACACTCAACAAAAAGTTATCATTAGAGTACTGGAGTAAAGATAAACTTCTGCTTCAAAATATATCACTGTGAATTAAATTATTGAGAATTTTAATTTGTTATTGTAAGGTGTAATTTTTAATTTTTAAATATATTTTTATTGATAATAATTGCAAAATCTCCAAATATGTTGTTGTATAACACTTAAAGAATCGTACGATCCGGATAATGACGAGGCTGCACCGAAAGATGTAAGTTCGAACACCAGTTCACCTACGCGCAACGTAAGCACGCTTTCCGTCGCAGCGCTCCGTTCAGTACCACTACATCGGCGGCACGGTGGCCCGTACAGTTAAAGGGTTAAAGACCAAATACGATAAAAATGGAAAAGTTGAACGTAGAAAAACTAGATTAGTAGCGAGAGGATTTGCTCAAAAACAGGGTATTGAATACAATGAAACCTTCGCTCCTGTGACACGATTAACCTCTATGATAGTTATAATGAATGGTCTTAGCTGCTAAATTAAAATTGGATTTATATCAATTGGATATAACCATGGCATATATTTATGGCAATTTGAATGAAGATATTTACATGCATCAAGCCAAATATTTTGAAGTATCGGGCAAGGAAGATTATTCATATCATCTAAAAAATCTTTATATGGATTGAAACAATCCGGTAAACAATGGTTTGATGATAAATTAAGTGGTTACTTAGAAGAACTTAATCTTAAACAAGTTGAAAAAGATCCTTGTGTTTATTCAATAAGAGATGGAGATAAAATTCTCGTACTGGCAGTTTACGTGGATGGCATAATAATAGCCACTAAGAACCATAAGTTATTTAATTACATAAAAGAGAATTTCATGAAAAAGTTCGAAATAAGAGATGGAAATAAGAGCGTGTCGGGGGTCGCCTCCAAGAGAAGACAAAGGAAAAAATCGAAGAGCAATCAGTATCATACAAGGATTCAAACCGAATGCATCGAGAGGTTCAGAGA
Source organism: Bombus pratorum (assembly GCA_930367275.1). NCBI lineage: Eukaryota > Metazoa > Arthropoda > Insecta > Hymenoptera > Apidae > Bombus > Bombus pratorum. The sequence continues at coordinate 3,563,551 of OV883995.1, read as the reverse complement.
AATAAAATCATGGTAGCTTAGTCGAACGAATAGCTTAGTCGAGAAATACTATAAAGTCGAGTCGAATTATAATAATAAAATAGTTGGATCATCGTTAAATTATTTGTAACGTGTTAATTATAATTTTAAATATTGTTGAAAATAGAAGCTTATATTAACCCTGTTAATTCAGTGTCACAATCATTTGAACTACCTCTGTTGTTCTAATCGAAACAGGAGAATCGTCTGGTTCGTGGCGTCGACTATCAAAATCGAAGCGAGAATTTACGCCTCTCGCTGACGCGTTTCCTCGCTAACGCGTCTCTCCGCAAACGGTCGTGCTTATGAGCAGTTTTGATAGAATCAACTACTGCAATGTAAAAAATGTGTAAATCCTGCATCAAATATTATATGACTACATCGTACCGTTGCGTTAACGATACTTTCGTCAGAGCCACTTCTGAACCGAAATTTTTTGTTTATTGAGAATGTAAAATACGTAATTTGTATTTCTTTGGGCAATAAACGTTATAATTAAAAAAACTGTGGCTATGTGGTCAACTTAGCTGGCTAAGAACAGAGTATTTAACAATAAGTGTGCAGAAACACGTTCAACCGACTCATTACCATTCAAGTGCACGCCTACTTGAAACTGCATAGTCGATTTTCTGGAAAACGGAGCCTAGCATTAAAAATTGTCACTTTGCATTTGGAATTTCAATTTAATTTGGAAATTCAATTAGGGAATCGCCTCCATTTGACTTGTACTATTTCTCGATTTTCGGTACATCCTACATACATAATAATAATATTTGATAGAAAATAAGAAATAGATGGAAAATACGAAATAAAAAGTATAAGAAACAGATTTCTTTCTCTCTAGCTATACTTTCAACATTAAAATATATATAGGTTGTTTGATTTCAAGAAATGTATGCAAATTACTGAAATACTATCCACTGTATGAAAAAATGTTTTAGGCAAGAAATGAATAGTTTCAAAGGAAACATAATCTGCTATAATAATTTTTTTGTATATGGCCAGATGTAAATCATATGATGACAAAATACGTTTTTTTTAATGGAATCATATAGTTTTAAATAAAGTAATTGATTCGTATCAGCGTTCCCTACAAAAAGATATTAACCTACTTATGTCAAAAAATAATTAGTTCGACAGATACTTTAACTTTAACAAAGAAAGACAGATCCTTGTGGGACTCCTCTCTCGGCCGCCTTCCTCTCCATACCTCTCTGGCTGCGATATCCTACCCATTGGTCGTCCCGGTAGGATTTAATCACTCCTACCAGGTATTTCGGTACCTGGTAGTGCCGCAGGGCCTCCACTATCCTATGCCACGGGATAGTGTTGCAGGCGTTGGTGATGCCCAGTGAGACTGCCAATGCCACACCCTGTCCGGATGTCATGTCCCCCGCTGTCTTCCTTACATGGTTGACGGCATCCACAGTAGACCGGCTCCGGCGGAATCCGTATTGCCCGTTGTGCCACCCGGGTTCCCTCTGACTCATATGCCCCTCCAGACGGGCGGCGATCACCCTCTCGAATAACTTGCCCACCTCGTCCAGTAGGCATATCGGTCTGTACCCGGAGGGTGAGTCCGGGGGTCTTCCTTCTTTTCTAAGGAGCACCAGCCTTGCCGTTTTCCAATTTTTCGGGTAACTTCCTTCCGCCAGGCAGCGGTTGTACAAATGTCGCAGACGAGGGGCCACTAGGTGGTATGTTAGGGCCCATATTCGTCCTGGGATGCCGTCCGGGCCCGGGCAACGTTTCGGGAGGCCATTCTTTTAACTGCTTCTTGTAACTCTTCCTCCGTGACCTCGTTCTCCACCCTCCACTCCGATGTATTTTCTCTTTCATTAGATTCCTCGTCATGAGAATGTGAGATGGAGGAAAAGCCTCTGCTTCCTTATGGAATGGCCTCCTGTCTTGGGAATAAGGTACCTACTACCTTATCCAGTGTCCCAGGGTCCATACTTCCAGTTTGTGGGGGGGCTGCTGGTCTGATTTTTCCCATTACTATCCTGTACGGCCGCCCCCATGGGTCTGATTCCACTGTTTGGATCAGCTCCCTCCAGGACTTTTCTTTAACAGATTTGTTCTCCCGCTGCAGGGTCTTCCTAGACAGTCTGTATAGCGCATACAGACGGGAGATCTCTTCTTCATTCCTTGTCCACGTGCGACGTTGTGCCCTGGCGAAGCTTCTTCTAGCTCGGCTGCAGTGCTACCTTAGCTCCGCTATCTCCGGGTTCCACCAGTGAACCGGTCTCCTCGGGTTACCGTCTCTAGCGACACGTGGCATGGCCGCGTCACAGATCTTCATCTGAGTCTGAAGGTCGGCTGCTTCTTCATCTACCGACCATACCTTGGAAGGGTCTTGAGCGTCCCAGCTCCAGGCCAAGCCGGTGGCCTTCGCCCTGAGCATATTCTCATCCAGGTCTTTTAGGCTCCATTTGGATTGTGTTGGTCCAGTCCGCCTTGTCTGGGCTCTATCTGTTTGTTTCAGTTCCATCTCCATGTGTACGTAGAGGTGATCCGAAAGCGTCTCCACCCCCTCGGCCACATGCCACCTCCTGATCTTCGGGTATAGTTGTGGCGAGGCCCAAGTGAGGTCAACCACCGAAGTTCCTCTCCACGCTACACATGTTGGTGTTTTGCCCTTATTGACCAACACCAATCCCAGACCTGCCGCCCAGTCAGACAGCCGCCTTCCTCGAGCTGTAGTTCTTGTGTTTCCCTACAATGTAGAATGGGCATTGAAGTCACCGAGAACCAACGCCTGGCGAGGGAGGCACTGCCTGATGCAGTTGCCCACCTCTTCCAGGAAGTCCCCGAAGGCCTCCAATCCGCAGTTGGGGGAAACGTAGATACCCACGACCGCAATCCCTGCCCACTCGACCGCCACGTATCCATTGCCTCGGTCGAGTAGTCTGCCGTGGAGGTCTAGTCCTGGAGTCCAAGTAACCGCTACCCTTCCGCTTGCGTTTTGCGCCCAGTTGGAGTTAACTGGTACGCAGTATGGCTCGGCAATGACTGCGAGGGTTATCCTGCTCTTTCGAATGGTCTGATACAGCAGGTCTTGCGCTCTCCTCGCATGCCCCAGGTTGCCTTGTCTTAGGGGGGTTGGGGAGAGTGTTAATCCAGATTCATGACCTCCCCCGGGCCATTCCTTGCTTCTCCTGCAAGGACTCTTCTGTTATTGTTTTGGTCCTCAATCCTTCTCCTGCCACTCATTTTCCTGTTCTGGGGGGGGGGGGGGGGGGGGTACACTGGCTGTTCCTCCCATCCTGTGTCCCGCTGGCGCACCCAGTGCCTCGCCCAGCGGGCAGTTGGGTTTCCCCTCTGAACATTCCCTCGCTATGTGCCCCGCTTTTCCATATCGGTGGCACAAGTTGCTTCTGTCCACTGCCGAGGTACAGGCCGCTCTCACGTGCCCCACTTCGAGGCATCTAAAGCACTGTAGAGGCCTTTTGGGGACGGCTGTCACTTTCCCACTCTACCAGCCTATTGGAACTCTCCCCATTCTAGCCAGCTTCCTGCCTCCTGCCACTGGGCATCTTACCCAGGCTGTTCCCAGGCCTCTTCTGGCAGTGCTGATGTCTCCTCCCAATATATCCTCTTTCCTGCACTCAGCAGTGGAGGCTAGGGCTTGTAGGAGCTCTCCCTTGTTGATCGAGATATCGATGTTCTCGATCCTTAGTTCCGCCCTTCTAATTGGGGCAGCCACCTTCACCGCCATTGGATCTAGGACGTTCATTAGCTTCGTAGCCAACATGGAAGCCTTCCCCCTTTCCTTATCGCCCGGGACCCGGATCACTATTGCTCCGGTCGCTCCCTTTCTCATTTCCAACTTTTTTACCCTTAGTTCTTTTAGGGGAATATGCTCCCGGGCTCTCGCTATAACCTTGGTGTAGGACGTCTTTTGCCGCATCCTTTAAGGTTATAGTTACGGCCAAGGTTCGTGGGGTACGCGGCAGCACGCTGGTTGACGTCGCTTGTCTGTTCGGCCTCTTCTCTTTCTCCCCCGATCCTTTTCTCCCTGGGGGGGGGGGGGCTCCTTCCTAGCCAACGAGCTGGTTGTTCTTTTGTCCTCTGGTATTCTTCTCGTAGCGGAGGTCATAGCAGGGGTTGCCGCTATTGATGCGTAGCTAACACCCTTCCTTCTTCTCCTAGCTCTTCTGGATTGGGCCACTACCCATTCTTCTTCTTCATGTCTTAATTGAGGGGAAGCCGTGGTGTTTGCTTCCACCACTGGTGCACTTCCCCTCACCCTCGGGGGATTCGGCTCATATCCCAGTATCTCCTGTATTTGTGTTAGTACCTCTCTAGCTACCTGAGGTACTATCCACCTCTAACCTTCTTTCCAGAGCATCCAACCTGCGATCCCTGGTTTGCGGTCCTTGTTCCCCCTGGCTAGGGGTTCCTCGCACTCTTGCCGCTCTTTCGGCTGCCAGTTCTTTACGCAGCGCCTCATTCTCTTGCTGCAATCTGGTAATGGTGGATCTTGCCTCCACCTGTTCCCTTTCTCCGTCAAGCTACTCTTGCGTGCGCCCTTCCCGGGGCCTCTTCCTGGTTTTGTCCTTCCAGGCCGCCGAGAAGAACGCCGCCGCGTTCTTCAAATCCCGGATATATGTGCCTTTCAGGTGGGTGGAGTTGATCGCCACCTTCATCACAGTTGCCACCTGTCTGGCGTGTTCCGCACTTATGTCGGCATGACTACCCACTTGACTACCCACGCCTGCGCCGGTACCGGGGTCTCCCTCCTCTGCACCGTAAACGTTTTTGACTTGTTTAGAACTATCCATATTTTTATCATTGTTCGCCGAGGTCGCCAACAAAATCTCCATCCTGGTGCCACTCACTCTTTCGCACCCTACCCCGGTCAAGGCCGGTGCAGGGTGACGGGGAGCCCCACGAGAAGGCGAGGTGCGTGGTCTTGGCAGATATGGGCCCACCAACTTCTCCGAAATTCTCCGCACCGGATCAGCGAACTGACGTGTACCAAAGGCACTGACCAGCCGCCACCCGACTATAGGAGAATATCAGACCCATCGGAGTTTCCCAGGGCGTGGTCCTACGCCCTGAGAACCCGTACCCGCCTCGTGCTTCCCACAACGAGCCTAACAAATAATCAACGTGCATGCCGCTGCAGCCCTCGGAGGTCACGGCGTGGTTCATGCTACTGGAGATGCAATTCGAGGACATGGATCTCACGGACAACAAGCGAAAGTTCCTGACCCTCGCCAGGTACCTCGGCGGCCGGTATCTGTCACATATCAAGGACATGAGGAGGAGGATACCAGAGCCGGAACGATATGAAAAATTAAAAGACGAGATCATCCGAGAGTTGGCTGATACTGCCGGCACGAGGTCACGCATGCTGCTGACCTCCGAAGAGATGGGCGACCGAAAGCCGTCCCAATTCCATCATTATCTGAGAAGACTAGCCGGCCCCTCCATGCCGGGTGACTTCCTCCTCACGCTCTGGAGCGAGCGACTCGGATGAAACCGACGTAGAGAAGTTGACACGGGCGGCCGACCGGATCTACGAAACACATTCGCTGAGAAGACAGAAGTTCGCCGTTATCATGACCGAAAGAGCGGGAGGCGAACGACGAGATTGCCCCCCAGAATCGTCGGACGACAGGCTCTCCAGAATAGAGGCACAAATCGGGGCGCCTCTATCAACGTCCAAACACGAGACGGAACAGACCGCGCCCGGGATAAGATTCACAGAACTACGGTTTTTGCTATTATCATGCGACGTTCCGAGAACGTGCGAAGAAGTGCTGTTTACCGTGCACCTGGAATCAGGAAACGAGACCGGACGTTCGTAAACGCGTCAAGCGACAACGGCCTAGCATCCCGCCGCATATTTGTGAGGGACCGGAGCACAAAAATCTCCATCAAAGTGGACACCGGCGCCGACGTATGTGTATTTCCGCGCAACAAAATACACGGGCCCGCGAATAAAGATACGTGCGAATTGTTCGCGGCTAACAGGTCACTCGCGGTGTACGGCACTACTCTAGTGTCCCCCGGCCTGGCATTGCGTCGAGCGATGAAGTGGCGTTTCATAATAGCGGACGTTGACACACCCATCATCAGTGTGGACATCCTCAGTCATTACGAATTGTGGGTGGACGCGAGGAGTAAACGCCTCATAGAATCTACCTCGAACCGGCAGACGAGAGGATACACGGCCACGACCCAGACGGCGGTGATTAAGGCAATCATCCTAGCACATTTTTTCTAAAATCGACCTCGTTCGCGTTTACCATTAAATTCCGATTGCGCCGGAAGACGTCGAGAAAACAGCAATAACAACACCGTTCGGTCTGTTCGAAGAGACCAACATGATGTTTGGGCTCCGGAACGCCGCGCAAATGTGTCAGAGATTCGTAGACAAAATCGTGCGAGGCCTTGATTTCGTCTACGCATATATAGACGATTTCCTCGTAGCTTCCGAGAATGATGAGCAGCACCGCGAACACTTACGGGTTCTGTTTAAACGCCTCAACGACTACGGGGTCGTTATTAATATCGCGAAATGCGAATTCGGCGTCCGCGAAATTCAATTCATCGGCTATACTGTAACCGTTGGGGGGATAAAGCCGCTGGCTGAACGCGTGGAAGCTATCACTAAAATACTGTTACCCGCGACCGTTAAAGACCTTCGAAGGTACCTCGGTATGATTAACTTTTACAGACGTTTCATACCGAGGGACGCACACACCCTTCGACCGCTCAACGACTTATTGAAAGGTATAACGAAGCGCAACGTGTCTATTGAGTGGTCCGAGCATGCCGAAGAAAGCTTCCGCGAGTCGAAACGCGCCTTAGCTAACGCGACAATGTTAGCGCACACGATACCTAGCGCGCCCGTTAGCCTGGCGGTTGACGCATCCGACTACGCTATTGGTGCGGTATTTCAGCAGCGCGTCAACGATTCTTGGCAACCACTAGGCTTTATGACGAAAATGCAATCTCCCGCGCAACGAAAATACATCGCGTATGACCAGGATTGCTGGCGATGTACTACGCGGTTAAACGCTTCCTACACGCCGTTGAAGGTAGAGATACAGATCACAAACCCCTAATTTACGCGTTCAACCAGAACCTCGACAGATGTTCGCCAAGGCAGTTTCGACATCTGGACTACGTCGGACAGTTTACGACGGATATGCGACATGTAAAAGGGGTAGAGAACAGCGTAGCCGATACTCTATCTCGCATCGAAGCGATCGGGAATTCAGTAGACCACTATACGCTAGCTGCAGCGCAAGAGAAGGATACGAGCTGCGCGAAATTATCAACTGCGGCTCGAGTGCGCTGCATTTGAAAAAGGTACGATTTCCCGATCAAGGCGCCGAGTTATATTGCAAAATTACCGCCGAGACCGTGCGTCCGTACGTACCGGAACCGTTACGGCGCAACGTATTTCAATCGCTACATGGACTTTCCCATCCGCGGATGCGTGCTACGCAAAAATAGGTGACGACGCGCATTATCTGGCCGTCCATAAATAAAGATTGCCGAACGTGGACGTCACAATGCATACCCTGTCAGCGCAATAAAGTTACCAGGCACGTATCTTCACCCGTCGGAACGTTCGGAGCGTTAGCAGGCCGGTTCGAGCATATACACTTAGACATTATCGCCATGCAATGTTCGTAGGGATACCGGTATTATCTAACGTGTATCGACCGTTTTTCGCGCTGGCCCGAAGCCATTCCTATCGCCGACATGGAAGCGCCAACCGTTGCTTCGGCTTTCCTTTCGACCTCGATATGTCGTTTTGGCGTATCCTTGAAATTTACGACCGATCCAGGCCTTCAATTCGAATCGCGCTTATTCCAGGAATTATGCAGGTTGCTCGGCGTCAAACATCTGCGCACGACGGCCTATCATCCCGCGTCCAATGGGATGATTGAGCGCCTACATCGACAACTCAAGGCGGCGATTAAGTGTCACGACACGAGCAACTGGGTCGAAATTTTGCCGATCGTTCTGTTAGGCATTCGAACCGCTATCAAGGAAAACCTCAACGCAACGGCGGCCGAAATGATTTACGGCACCGGCATACGATTGCCGGCAGAATTTTTCTTACCGACGTATCAACGGGCCAATCCGGAATACGCGAACCGGCTAAAAGAACAGATGGGAAAAATCAGGTCACACCCGGTGACGCGACACGGCGAAAAGGAAATTTTTGTTTTTCGCGAGTTAGAATCTTCGCCGTACGTTTCCTTGCCCCACGACGCGATCGGAGGCCCTTTACAGCGGCCTTACGATGGGCCGTTTAAGGTGATCCAAAGAGAGTAAAAGAATTACAAGCTAAAAATAAATAATCGCGACGTGACGGTCTCCATAGACCGCTTAAAGCCCGCCTTCATCGTACCGGAGGGCCTCGAACAAAGAACCGCCGAGACCCGCAACGTATTGATTCCGCTGAGGCCTCGGTACGAACAAGACGCCGATCAAACGAACGTCCGCGATGAAAGCGGTTTAAGCAGCGACAACCGAACGAACGATGAAATCAGCCAGTCCGATTCCCCGATTGGTTTCGGGCAGGTGTCGGCTAGGCATTAAAAGTCACCGGATGCGGAATTACCCTCGACATTTGTAAAAAAATGACGACGATCTATTTCTTTTTAAACGGTGTCACTGGTAAGGGGGTACTGTGGCGGCACTCGACCACGGAAATTTCCAGCGGCTTCGCGGCACAAAGCGCTATACCTTCAAAGCGTAAGGCCGACAGGCCTAATGTACCATCGATATCCCTACGGTTCTTTCGCCGAATATTCGGTAGAATGCATACGCGGCAACGGTCGCGGACGTCTAACAAACACGTACGTAGTGGGGATATCGAGGGGCAACAAAGGAAAGAATCTGTGCGGGTTTGAACCAAAAAGATTCATTCTGCCCCGAGCCGCGAAGTGCGATTGGTGAAGAGAAACGAATCGTCTACTCTTGAGCGTTTGGTTAATCGTTACTGTTATTGATCGTCGTTAAGCGTCAAACGTTGTTAAGCATTAATTGTTGTTAATTGATAGAGTCTAATAAACGTAAATATTCGAGTGTACCTTCAGTACCTATTACGACCTATCCAGCTCCGATGAAAACACGAAATGCGTTAAAGAATTTGTACAACTAACGAAAACTCAATTAAACAAGATACCTAAAGTAATAAGATCGGATCGAGGAAGGGAATACGTCAACAACAATCGGAGGAGTTATTTACATAATGCAGGTATAAAGATTCCTAAATTCCTAAGATTCCTAATATTCCTAAGACACCACTGTATCCGGGTTATATTAAAGCTAGATGTGGCGAGAAACCAACCGAGATGATGGAACAGTATCAGCAATTTATCGGAGCTTTGCTGTACATAGCAACTATCACACGACTCGATATATCTGCTAGTGTCACGATACTTAGTCAGTTCAATAAGAATCCGACATAATCCGACTGGACAGAAGCTAAGAGGATCGTGCGATACTTGATGGGTACTAAGGATCTCAAATTAAAGCTCGGTGGAGACTTCAAATCGAATCAATCGAAGGATACGCTGTTGCTGATTGAGCTGGATGCAGTGTTGAGAGAAAATCTCACAGTGGCTACGTTTACCTACTATTTGGAGGATGCATAAGTTTTTTTTTCTTTTTTTTGGACGTGGAGAAATCTTCATGGACACTCCGCTGTTCTAATAACCGCGCAACAGCAGAGTAGCGTCGGACTCCTACCGACTAAAACTCCACGGTTGTCATCCTGACGCTTGGTAGAGGGAACTCCACGATGACCATCCTACGCGTATGACAGGAGTGCTCCAGGAACCTCTTATGAATTAACTTCTGCTGCACCCCCTTCCCGCGTCCTCTTCTTCGAGCCAATCCTAATAATTCCTAACCATTGAATTTGGCGTTGGGGGGGGCATTGCCCCTAGAGCTATTGCTCGTTCTAGTCGTGGTCCGTTGGGAAGGCGATGGAGCGGCTCTAGGTCGCCTGACTGCCATCCTCCTCTATCGTCTTATCCTACAAGGGTGAGAGTTTTTCTTTCTCTCCCTTTCTGCTCGCTCCTATGCGAGCATAACTCGCTCGCAGAAGAGGCGGACGGCCTCGTATTCCTGTGGCCCTCTCAACATCGCTTCTACAATCGCCGAGGGGCTCAGTCTTTCTCCTATGGCGTGCCGCAGAGTGTAGCGGGGCAGCTCCAACGCCGGACAGAGCACCAGCGTGTGCTGCGCTGTGTCCTTGCCCTCCCCGCGTGGGTGACAAATGTCTGTCCTCTCCCGTCCGATTTTTGTCAGGTACTCGCCGAACACGCCGTGTACAGTGAACACCTGGGTCATCCTGTAGGTGAACGGCCGCGACGGATTCTCCATATCTCCCAGTTTGGATGGACCACCTCTGCGCCTCGATGTTCGCCTCCCTCGTTGATCAGCTGGGATCGCCACTGGTCCCACGCGTCATTCTCGGCGGTTCCTAGCTCGTTTGAGGCCGCCTGCTCGGTCGAGTCATCTTCCGGGTCCATACTCTCAAGCGGGTGTATCTTCTTTTGAGCGCTAGTGCCCGAAGTTCCTGTAACGACCACCCAAGAGGCAAGTGTAACGACCACCCAAGAGGTAGGCATCCGCTGATATCGGATATGTCGATAACACCTAGCATTGTGATAACTAAGAGAAAAGACAACAGCCAGATCCTCACCCATAAGATATGAGTCATAATAAAGAAATAAAAACCCCGGTCCTTTAGTCAGTAACCTCAGTCTGTAATCTGCATTTAATAAAGCATATGAATGAGCTATTGCTCATTCTCCTACTTGTAAAACCTTGTTCTTGTGGTGGATCGGTATCAATAGGACGCCGACAGGTCGAGGCATCAACGCGGCGCAACACCTCCCGGGCGATCCGCGGGTACCAACCGCCAACACCAGAGGGCTACGACGACGAGTCTGTCTATCTCGCTAGCGGTCGAATATGCGGACACTTCATATAAATACCGCACCTAGCGAGACTCCCTCTACGTCTAAGGCAGGGACTACCGGGCATAGCCTTACTGACGAGTCCACCGGTAGTCCCGGGACGAAACGCAAAACTCTCTTTTCGCACCTCCGCCACATTGGTGACCACCGACAACGAACACGCACCTTTGGAGAAGGAGTCAGAAGGAGCCAGCCGCCTCGTCCCCACGACCATCAGCCTTCCATCATCGACGACGGACCATTCCCTCTAGCTTGTATCGCGCTATATCGCTTCGAGGTCACGCTATAGCGCTAGGGGGAGGCTGTGTGGCGGATCGGTATCAATAGGACGCCGACAGGTCGAGGCATCAACGCGGCGCAACACCTCCCGGGTAATCCGCGGGTACCAACCGCCAACACCAGAGGGCTACGACGACGAGTCTGTCTATCTCGCTAGCGGTCGAATATGCGGACACTTCATATAAATACCGCACCTAGCGAGACTCCCTCTACGTCTAAGGCAGGGACTACCGGGCATAGCCTTACTGACGAGTCCACCGGTAGTCCCGGGACGAAACGCAAAACTCTCTTTTCGCACCTCCGCCACATTCTTTTACTACGTGACATTTTTGGCGATCCTGCCAGGATCCATTCGGTCCACTGTAAACGAAATTACGATTTCGGCGTACGCGCATCACTGAAGATTGAAGGATCAAGCGGACCTCTGCATAAGATCAGCTCACTTTCCGTGAAAACGACTTCTACGGAAAGCGGCCTACGGTCATCACCAAAACTGAAACTGGTCAGAGCAACATTCACGAAAAGAAGAATACCCAGGTAAAAAGAAAACTGGATTCTTTTAAATACTATCGTACTCGTCGCGACAGTTTCAATAGTACAGACTCTGACGACAGTATAATAACCACTATGAGTAAGAAATCGGAAGACACATCTTTTGGTGTGGATCTTCGGACCATACTAGACGCTATACATGACTTGCGTAACCAACTACACAACGAAAGTCAACAACGCGTTAAAGAAGTCGAACTCTTAGGTAAGAACATCGCTGAACTACAAGTAAGAGTTCAGTCAGTTACCACGTCTGAGTTCAATTCCATTTTTACCGAAGACGCTAGTACCAGCATCGTTCAGAAAAAACGATCACCTGTTCCTAAAAAAACCGAAGCAAAACCTAATGAAACAGACAATGTAGACAGTGAAGAAGACGCGGTGAGTTATGACAATTCCGTGTACAATGCAAAAACCTGTCTAGACTTCATTCCTACACTCAATGGACAAGATGATATAGGAGTAGAAGGGTTTATTAAACGGGTAACAGAAGCTCGGGCCGAGTGTCGTGAAAAACACGTATTATTACGCTTAATTTTGACACAAGGAATCATCGGAGAGGCGGAACGCAGTATTCGCCACATGGAAATCGAGAGTTATGAAGATCTGTTCGAAAGCCTCAGAAAATTTGTATCCGTAAGCATTACATCTAATGGAGCCCGCGATAAATTGCAACGTACGCGACAAAACTTTAACGAATCGGTACACAGTTATGTGAAGAGGTTTCGATACAACCTCATCGAACTAATATATGCACTTCAACATGAAATTCGCGATCCAATACGTCGAGCAGTTGCCATAGATTTTGAAACCGAACGAGCCACCAAAATCTTTGTCCTAAACCTGAAACCCGATATAGAAATACGCACATCGGCTACAAGACCGAAGAATCTCCAGGAAGCACAAGATACAGCTTTCGAGGCGGAGTTACTCATGGGGGAAATCGAACGCAACAAAAATATAGTAAGAGGAAGAGCAACGAATCAACCAATTGCGAGATCCAACCCTCGATTTCAAGAAACACCTAATGCAAGAAGAAACATCACAATCGACACCGCAGCACTATCAAAGCCAATAAATCTACCTACGGAAAGAAAAGCCATAATGGAACGACCACCGTCCAAATGTTTCAAATGTAATCAAACGGGATATTTAGCCAACGCTTGTACCCAACAGCGAAATTTTCCGTCAGCCAGCCAGAGAAACTTACCACCTCCGAGAAATTACCATATAAAGACGGACGATAAGGATATGAATCTCGAGGAAGAAGTGGAAGAGGACCAACGATACGAATTAACGCCATCACTGAAAGAATCCTCGCAATTACCATCGGATCAAAACTTGGACTAAAGCGATATATAATAGACACTGGTACCGGAATAAACATAGTCAAACGCTCAAGAATCATTTCCACCCCATTAAAAGACGACAAGAAAATATTCTTTATGGGCAATGACAAATACGAGACAGACGAATACGTTTACATTAGAATCTGTGACAAAAGAAACAAATTCTACATAGTACCTGACGACTTCCCACTAATCGAAGACGGAATCATAGGGTTGCCAATGCTAGAAAACTATCAATACAAAATCATGTAATCCCATTTCTGCCACCACAGGTAATTTCTCCAGGACAAACCAAAGTCGAAACAATTTATCTGGACAAGAGACCGACGCAAGTATGCTTCTGCAATACTGGTAAGCAACCAATACCAATTTCTAACGACCTCTCTAATGATGTTGATCTCGAACAAATTCAAAAATTCAGAAACATAATTAGAACGAGCCATATTGGAAACAATTTCCGCATTCCTATCGAAAAAATCCTCTTACACTACATTGACGTATTCAACCTAGACACAGACACTTTACCATGCACCAATTTAACAAAACACATCATCACGTTGAAAGAAAACAAAATCATAAATACAAAATCTTACAGACCACCCGAGGTACACTAATTAGAAATCGAAAAACAAATCAAAGAAATGTTAAACAAAAACATAATCGAAGAATCAGACTCGCCGTACAATAGTCCAGTATGGGTAGTCCCCAAGAAATTAGACGCCTCCGGAAAACAAAAGTGGCGCATAGTGATAAATTTCCGTAAATTAAACGAATTAACTGATCAAGACCCGTACCCTTTGCCAAACATTGACGATATACTCTCACAGTTAGGAAATGCGAAATTCTTCTCCGCACTAGACCTCTCCTCTGGGTTTCATCAAATACCAATGGACGTAACATAAAAAAAAAATACACAGCTTTTAGCACCCCTCAGGAACACTTTCAATACAATCGAATGCCATTTGGATTAAAAAACGCCCCAGCTACATTCCAACGCATGATGGACACAGCACTTTGCGGTTTATTAAATAAATATTGCTTCGTTTATTTAGACGACATCATAATATTCGGAAACACGATTCAACAACATAACGACAACCTTGCAATTGTATTACAAAGATTAAAAGAACTAGGACTAATGATTCAACCAGACAAATGTTAATTCTTAAAACCAGAATTAGAATACCTTGGACACATTATCACACACGAAGGAATAAAACCAAACCCAAAAAAGATAGAAGCAGTCAGAGAATTCAAAATTCCCAAAAACTCCACCGGCGTAAAATCATTCTTAGGATTAGCAGGATATTACAGGAAATTCATACGTAACTTTTCAAAGATAGCCAAACCTCTAACCGACCTGACAAAGAAAGGTACACCCTTTCATTGGACAGATAAACAACAAGATAGTTTTCAAACTCTTAAAGACGCATTATGCAAAGCCCCGGTAATGACATATCCCAACTTTAATGAAATATTTACATTAACAACCGACGCCTCTAACGAAGGAATAGGCGCTGTTCTTTCGCAAAACGACCATCCTTGTTGCTGCATCTCCAGAACACTAAATCCTCCCAAAAGAAATTACTCAACCACTGAAAAAGAACTCCTTGCAATCGAATGGGCAGTAAAACGTTTGAGACAATATTTGTTAGGAAGACATTTTCTCATAAGAACCGACCATCAAGATTTAACTTAGCTTAAAAACTACAAAGACCCCTTATCACGACTAATTAGATAGAGATTAAAGTTAGAAGAATACGATTACGAAATACAATACCACAAAGGAAAAGATAATACGGCTGCTGACGCACTCTCGAGACAAACTATCAACAATTTGACGACTGAAGACAATCTCCTTGACGAGTATGACAAATGGGAACAAGAGACCGACACACTTCCTGAACTACTAAAGATAGTCCCCAACCGAAAATCCTTCTTCCAAGTAACAAAAGAAACTTTAGAGCCCTACGACAAAGAGAAATCTTTAAAGAAGATTAAAGAAGATTAAAGAAGATCGTAGAATCAGCTACAAAACATAAAAAGTTAGGTATAGGAGACAAAAGCTTCGATGAAATCGAAAAGGCACGAATAAAAACATTTTTGATGTATGTTAACGACAAGATAGAAGAAATAATCTTTGCATACGACCCAATTCAAATTCTAACAGACGAACCAGTTGACGCGATTATAAAAGAAAACCATAACGACATTTCAGGACACTTAGGTATACAGAAAACTTACGCAAAAATAAAAAAACGATTTAAAATCCCACGTTTGTTCTCAAAAGTAGAGGAATTTATAAAAAAATTGTGTAGCATGTCAAAAACAGAAACTTGTCAGAATCCGCGCGAAAGAAATTCCCGTAATACCATTTAAGATTATTAACTCATTGTAGAGTTAAGAGAGGATTAATAGACGCTATAGGTTCAATTGGCAAAACACTTTTCGGAATCTTAGATTCTGACGATTTACAATTGATAAATCGGAATATCGACAAACTATTTAGTGAAGGAAACGAACTAAAAACCATTGTAGCTAACCAAACTGCTCTAAATAGGAAAATCCTAAACACCGACAGCTTAAAACAATTTGAAAAAGTAAACGCGGATATACAAAATGAAATAAATCAAGTAAATAAGCAAGGACTTCTAGTAGTCAAGATTATTTCTATGGAGAGCGCTTTGTCAGATCTACACTTTCAACTCGATGAAATATTCAATTTAGTTTTACTAGGAAAACAAGGAATTATTAGCCCCCAGATCATGGATCATCACACTTTCTTAGAACAATACGCTAAAGCTTTAGGAAATCACATTACGAATAAAGGATTTTCACCAGAAGAACATAATTTCCAAAACATTTTAGACGTCTCTACACTCACACTGTTGTTCCAAAACGAAAAGATCTTATCTAAAATTTCAATTCCAACGATAATTGACTCAGAATGGGAAATAGAACAGGTATACCCCATACCGACTCAAAAGAACGGAGCATTTCTCGCCCCATTAGTCGAACGTCCGATATTTTTCACCTCAGGATTAACTTATATGAATGTAGATCAGATGTATCTGGACAAACAATGTGGAATCAAACACGAATTGTATATTTGCAAAGAAACTCAACCCATACATGATAGACGTTCAAAACACGATTGCGCATCTGAAATAATTAGTGTAGACAATACCATGAGATTTTGTAAATTCACAGTTTACAAGATCGTAGAAATAACTTTTATACCACTCAAAAACGAAAATCACTACATAGCTATACCAGGAAAACCAATAGAACTCAATATATTCTCTAAAGAAGGACATCAAATTGTCAAACTGAAGCAACCCTCTCTGTTGAAAACTAAAATAACTGTAGATATATTGTATGGAGACAACCATATGAGAATCAGTGGCAATCCCAAGAGCATTTCTTACGATATTAAGATCAAAACTATAAATATAACTAATAACGTAGATTGATCCTCAATGCTTGATACCTTAGAAAAGACTCCTAAAGTAATGAGCAACCTAAACGGTTACACTGATACCCTGAATCGAATAGAAAATAGAGCAAATCAATTAACTTTTTCCCACAGAATAACACGAATTAAAACTTGGAGTCTCACTACGTTGCAGGTAATAGGACATATATCCATTGGACTCACATGCTTGTATCTGCTCAATAAGATAGGACTGTCAAAATTATGTATTCACGTATTTAGCTGCAAAATTAAGAAAAATATCGTTAGTAATACACCCAACATTAGTACTGCAACACCCTCCGTCACACCCTATAAACATTTACGCTCCGATATCACCTATGCAACCTGGAACAGAAAAGAAATCAAGAGTAAGCTTTGAATTATCAACACCGCACAAGGCCAAATTCCATCCATCGATTCTAAAGAAACGCAAGAACTTAGAGGACTAAGTTCACTCTATGAAGGGGGGAGTGTAACGACCACCCAAGAGGCAAGTGTAACTACCACCCAAGAGGTAGGCATCCGCTGAAATCGGATATGTCGATAACACCTAGCATTGTGATAACTAAGAGAAAAGAAAACAGCCATGATCCTAGGTCCAATAACGAATCCGCGGTCAACGGGATAACAGGATGCGTTTTCTTCCAAAGCCCAAATCGTACTCGACTTGTTTGGCTACGGTGGAAGTATAACTAAACTAACTTTTAATTAACGATAAGTCACTCGCTAATACGACCTCACGAGAGAGAATGACGTTCCGTCGCGATGATGCTGCAGAGGAAAACTATGATGGGGTGTGTCTAAGGACACGAGATCATCGGATTCGTCAAGGATAGCCTTCGTTCAGAAAGTGAGGGAAACTGACGTAGCTGTTAATTGGTCAATTTCCATGTTGATGGCTAGAAAAGGATGCTAGCCGTCCTTGAGGGAAGGTTGCTAGCGGGAAGCGTCGTTCGTTGAAAAATAGATCTCCCCTATCTCCCCGTAGTTGGGACAAAGACTGTTTGTCTGTTTGAAGGACTTTAGTTAACTAAATCTTAAGATTTACAACGGGTCCTCGGGCTAGCTGAACATGTACTGTGGAGATATGTTGACATCTGGTGATTGTCTTGCCCGAAGAATAGGGTCTGTGTGTGGCGAGCCACGGGACAGAAACCGTTGGAATGTTTACTGTCGAGTGCCGCTACAACTATTTCTTTTTAAGGAGAGCAATACTATTACCCCATACCTTTGTTAGACAAAACGTTTATCCCGTGACTGCGGATACGTTCGGCGATTGGTTGTCGCCTCGAACCCAAGCTCAATATCACAAATCTCGAACAAATACAATCGGATTGAATGACGACAATTGCTTAATTACGGCTATGGTAAAATCTAGGCTAAAGCATTAGAGGACTTTCCCAAAATTGCAAAGGGAAGGCTCCGGTTTTCCTTTCATCTCCGACATATAAGATAAAAATTAAATAAAAAAATTATACTAAGCTATCTATTACTTGCATCGTTTATTGATATCTAAAAGTAGAGCTATGTCCGACATTTATTTAAGAATTGTTTAAAAAACAACGTTTAAGTATAATTTATTCTTACCTGTAAATTTTTTGCTTTATCTTATCTTAATTTAGATTCGTATTGCTATAAGCTATGCTAACGTAGATCACGCTAATCACATGCTTTAGTTCTTTTCACAATTTCATGATACCAGCAGTACCTTTCGTATTTATGTTTCTTTTTTTTTTACTTAGTTGTTTACATTCACAATTTGTCCGATTTGGACATTTGGTAGAATTTTTTGGCTGTTTGATTATCATGTGGGTAGCTACCCCCAGCGGGTTACCATCTTCGTGTTTGTTAGGTTATATCCTTTGTGAGATCTGTTGGGTGTTTCCTTTTTAGTCTTCTTTCTATGCTTGATGTGTTGATCGTCTCCGCTGCCAGCCGGTTCGGGTGCGTTGCTATTCTTTCTCTGTACCTTCTTGCACATCTGCTAATCTCCTCCTTGACCGCTGGTATTCCCAGGTCTTCCCGAATGTCCTCATTTCTAATGTATCATGGGGCGTTTACTATTGTTCTAAGAATTTTTGCTTACATTGTCTCTATTTTGGTTGTATAGCTCATTGCTGCTGTTCCCCATAGTAGTATTCCGTACGTCCATATTGGTTTGATGATCATTTTGTATATTTTTAATTTATTTCCTACACTTAGTTTGGATTTTCGACTTGTTAGCCAATGCATTTATCTCCTTGCCGTCTATATTTTGTCTGCTATTGATTTGATATGCTGTTTCCATGTGAGTTGTGTATCTATGTGGAGTCCTAGGTATTTGAGTTGCCTTGTTTGTAATATGTGCCGTTAAGAAATATGTTTGGTGGTGTCTGTTTTCGCAGTGTGAATGTAATATGGTTGCATTTAATTTGTTTAATTTGTTTACTTTAATTTGCTTTAATTTGTTTAGCTTGTAGCCACTTTTCTATTTTTGTGATATATTCTTGTAGTAATGTCACTGCTGTTACAGGGTTAGGGTGCCTAACTAGTACCGCTGTGTCGTCCGCGAATGTTAGTATTTTGCTATTAGTAGTTGTTGGTATGTTGGCCGTGTATAGTGTGTATAATATAGGTCCTAAGACGCTTCCTTGCGGAACCCCTGCCTTGATGTCTTTGACTTCGGAGTATGTATCCTTGATTTTTATTACGAAGGTTCTGCTGCTTATGTAGGATTTTATTAATTGGTATATTTGCTCCGGGAATTGTTTCCTGATTGTTTGTAGAAGGCTTTCATGGTTTATTTTGTCGAATGCTTTCTCTATGTCCATAAAGAGGGCTGTACAATATTACTTATTTTCTAGTGCTAGTATTATTTCATTGACCAGTCTGTGCATTTGCTCTATAGTGGAGTGTTTGTTTCTGAATCCGAATTGGTGATCCGGTATTAATTTTTCCTTGTCTATTATTGGTTTTATGCCATCGTAAATTACTTTCTCTAGTATTTTAGAGAACACAGGAAGTAATGAAATTGGTCTGTATAATGTAGTTTGATGTGGGTCTTTGCCTGGTTTAGGTAACATTATGATCTGTGCCAGTTTCCAAATTTTAGGAAAGTATTGAATTCTTAATATTGCGTTAAATATTATTGTTATTTGTCTTATCGCTTTTGGCGGAATGTTTATCAAGATTTTGCCGTTGATTAGGTCGATTCCTGGGGCTTTATTATTTTTTGTTTTCTCGATTATGTTTTTAATTTCCTGAGCGGTTGTTTTGGGTATGATGTAGTGTTTGCGAGTTGATGTACTAGTGGTTAGCGAATCCTCGTCCGTATGACTATTGTGGTTGCTGTTGTTAATATTATGTGGTGTAAATGTGTTGCATAGGTGGTTAGAAAATTCTTCAGCTTGCTCTTCGTTGCTTCTTGCCCATGTGTTTCTGCTCTTCCGATTGCTGGAACCAGTTTTATTGTCTTCTTTATTTTTTTTGTAGCTTTCCTTAGGGAGTAGTTGTAGTTCTCGTGTGCAGATAGTGACTCAATGAACTTTATGAACTCGTTGTTGTTGTGTTCTTTTATTTTGTTTTTTATTTCCTTTGCAAGTTTGTTTAGGTGTTTTTTGTTTTCTTTTGTTCTATGTTTTTGCCATTTTGCCTTCGCCTTTCTTTTTTCTCTAATTTTTTCGAGGATATCTAATGGAATTATTTTTGTTTGTCTGTTGGTTGATTCGGGTATAGTGGTTGCTCTGGCTGCTTCTTGAATAGTTTCTGTAAGTGTTGTTACTGCTTCATCGATGTGTTCAGGTGTTTTCAATGGGATGTTGCAGTTGATTTTGCTCTCGATTATTTCTTTAAATATTTGCCATTTGGTGGTTTTATTGCATAGCGTCTTTGAATTGTTGTAAAGTATTGGTTTGTTTCTGTATGTAATTATTATGGGTGTATGGTCGGAGGTGAGCTCGAGACTGGGTGCTATGTTTAGTTTATTTGCGTTTAGTCCCTTTGTAACTGCAAAATCGAGTAGGTCTGGTATTTTGCTCAGGTCTGTCGGCCAGTATGTCGGTCTTCCCGTGGATAATATATTGAGGTTATTGTTTCTAATGTAGTTTTCCAAGGTTTTGCCTCGAGGTGTAGTGATTCTTGATCCCCATAGTGTGTGCTTTGAATTGTAGTCCCCAGCTGCGATATACTTGTTACCTAAGTGTTGAAAGTACTCTTCCCACATTTGTGGTGTAATTTTGTGTCGCGGCGGTACATATACTGCTGACAACTGTAAATGGTTGCTGCTGGTTTGTACAGTAACGGTGGTTGCTTGTATATGTTCCTTACTAATTCGGCTGTGTAAGTGATGTTTAATGTTGTTTTTTATTATCACTGCAGTCCCTCCGTGTGTTTTTCCTGAGGGATGCTTGGTATCATATATGGTGTAGTACGGTATTTTTATATAACTTTTTGTAGTGAAGTGCGTTTCTGATACGAGTAGTATGTCGATGTTGTTGTTGTACAGGAATGTTTTAGTTTCTAGGGCCCTTTGTTGTAGGCTGTTAGAGTTCCATTCTACTATTTTAAGCGTGTCCATTTTTATTTTTTGCTTAGCATGTTTGTAAGTAGTTGTAGCATGAGTGTGATTTGTTGCGTTTGCTGTCTAAGGACTGCGTTTTGTTCGCTTATCATTTTTGTTAGCATTTCGGTGTTTTTGATGGATTGTTTGAGCAGTTCCTTGATTTCTGTAGTGTCGTTGCTGCAATTGTTCTGATTTTGATTGTCTAGGGTTGGCGATTGGTTGACTACTTGCGCGTAGCTTCGGCTACCAGCGGTGTTGGTGTTACTGTCGGTATTGTTCATTACGTGTTGTAGATTTGGTGTTGTCACAATTTCTGTGCTATCCTGTTGCGCGTGAAAGTTGTTGTGTGTCCTGTTTCGAAGCGGCGGAAACCGTTTACGTTGCAGTTGCTTTCGGACTACACAGCCTTTGTAGCTGGCTGGGCGGTTTCCATTGCAGTTGTAACATTTTACATCGTTTGTTTTTCCCGTGTATGGGCAGTTCGTTGTTAGATGCATTTCTGCGCATTTGACACACGCCGGGTTTCTGTTGCAGTAATTCTTTGTGTGTCCATATTGTTGGCACCGCATACATTGCGGCATGTCTTTTTTGTGTCTGGGTGGCTCGACTGTAATTATTGTGTTTAATACTTTTTTAACATCGAAAATTTCCTTGTTGTGGTTTTTAGGTTCGAGTTCTATTAGAAATAGCGGTAATGGTTGTTTGGTATCATATCTGGTTATGTTGTTTATTGCTCTTACCTGGTGTCCGATTTTAGCTTGTTCCTCGCATATGTTGTTTGTATTTGTTTTTGGTCGTAATCCCCTGATTACTGCTTTGTACCTTTTATCAGTTTTGAGCTGGTAAGTGTGATATCCGGCGTTTTTTTTTTTTTTTTTTTAACACTTTTACCACTTTTCTATAAGTTTCCGGGGTTTTAGTTTGGACTTTTACCTGGTCCAGTTTTAGTTGCTTAATGCTATAATTATCTTTGCCTGCCGTTATGTTTAGCAGTTCTATTAGGGGGTCTATAATTTGGGCATCTATGTAGATTGGTGGTGGTTTGGCGATGTGTGCTTTTGGTTTTTTCGCTGGGTCTAATTCCATTTCTTGTGGCAGTGCGCTGAAGGAGTTTTGGAGAGGAATTTCTTGAAGCCATTGTTACCTTTTCGTTTCTCCAGTCCTCCTAGCATTTGTAATTGATGTTATTTTTCGTTTTTTGCTGGGAGTTACAACCTTCCAGCTTTCATTCCGGTATGATAGATCGTTGTTGCTGTTGTTCTTCTCTTCATTCTTTTGTGTTGTTTCCGTTTCTGTTTTCTTTATATCTGAACAGTCATGATCTTCGTTTGTTGATTTTTTTGGGTTTGTTGTATCTGCAGCTCTGTTTATGAAATAAGTTTCACCTTTGTTTAGTATTTTTATTGGTGGTACTTGCTGCTTATTTTCCATTATTGAGCGATGGGTTCGGTCTTGAGTCACTCTGTTTTCCCCACTTGTCGCACTTACGGAGGCACTGATTCGCACGTCCACATAGCTCGACTGCTCGGGCACTATATTGTAGTCGCTGAAATGACATATTGAACGACTTATAATAAGGTAGAAGAGCACATAGCTTAGCATAAGTAACAGAGCATATAGTGTGTGCATGACTCGTCTTATTAGGAATTAAAAAGGACCCTGATCTTCATTAGTATGCGAGATGCTGTAAGTTTACATCGAGCGATATAAATTAACATTAAGAACTAACTATGTGTTGGTTCACTAAAATACTTCGACCACGTAATAACTCTAACACAAGATAATTTTCAGCTGACCTTGACTTTCACAACGAAACGAAAAATTTATGGAGAGTAACTGAAAAATGCATAGCTTAGATTGACTCACGTTCTCCACAAATCCTTATCTCGTTATATTCAAGTACAACTGAAAGTTACCCAACGATCGAAGGTCATTGAACTCGTCTCTTTAGCGGCTACAATATAATACTTAAAAAAATATAGAGTACCATTTAAAAAACTCAAGGTCACATTGTTACCTGAAAAAATTTAATTCATAGAAAAATCAAGACATATACTTCTGAGCAGTATTCTCCAATACAATAAATTTCGTCTCAAACATTTTTTAATAAAGTCAATGGATAGTGAGTTATTTCAAGTGATAATTTGTATTAACTTACTCTACCATTCAGCATGTACCGAAAAACGTGGTGCAAGCCGAAAACATGTCACTTCTCGCGCAAACGTAAGTCGACTATGTAGGAAGACAATTTTTGATGCGAGGCTTCGTTTAATTATGAAATTCCTTCAATTGGAGTCTGATGAACGGGTTTCTTCATACTCAGATACACTTTCCTTATCTGTAATTAATGATTGAAATGGATTGGATTATTATATTAAGTCTCAAAAATACATGTTACGCCGCCTAAAACATCTGCATTCCAGCCGTCGCGACCGGACGGCCAGCGGCCTGCGTAACGTCACTTCGACCCTCAATAAACCTAAGGACCCACCATAGACTTTCTCTTTCATTGTTTTGCATCGACATGTGTCCTCAGTAAATTCGTTTGTCCTGAAGAATTTCTCAAGTCTAAAAATATTTTCGAAGCACATCTGGCTTTTAGAGAGGTCCTTGGGTTTATTAGGCGCACTTAAAAAATACGGAGAAAGCGGATACACACCTATTAGGAAAAACCGAATAGCTAGCTAACAAACACGCTGGTTTTTCCCATGTACACGAACCACGATGGTAGGAGGTTTCCTACTCATCCCTTAAGACCTCAACGTAGGTTATAACCAATCGACATCGCAGATCGTTACCCTCACTTTTCTAACGAAAAGTGTGAACAACGAATCCGCGTTCCTCAGGCAAAGGGGCACACCCACACCGAGCTTTCTTCCGTATTAACATTAGAACGACAAGTTAGTTATAGCAAAGCATCGTCACTGTAACTCATCTCCTAAGACCTCGGGAAAGTCAACATTAACATTAACATAACAAAATTAACATTAGAACGACAAGTTAGTTATAGCAAAGCATCGTCACTGTAACTCATCTCCTAAGACCTCGGGAAAGTCAAATACTGCTCCTGCGACATCAGGAGGTTTACTAAATTTGTAACACATCGAACGCCTAACGCAGCATTCAAAGTCGGTTCTCGGTATCATCGAACATTCACATACGCTATTAAATATCATATCGTGCTGCGTCCATTAACATACGACATTCAATTATAAGAGCCCTGCTCTAGTGCGCATATCTATATTATCTTCGTGCGACAAGTTGTTATCTATTTGTAACTCCCCGAAAGTGTAAGTTAAGTGTTGGAAATATATAATTTATAATTCTGTGAATCACAGTGTTATATAAACTTAATCACCCCTATTATCTTAACGGAAATCAGGGCATCGATCAATTCGTGGTGTCGATTATAATAATCGTAACGGGAATTTACGACTTCCGTTGACGTCTCTCCTCGCGATTGCGTCTCCCCGCGATTGGTCGAAAATACATGGTCCTTCGAGCCGGATTCAGTGACAAGTGAAAAGTGTGGACACGCAACTGGTCGAAAAATACATGGTCCTTCGAGCCGGATTTCGTGTCTGTGAAAAGTGCACTAACCAGTGACTATACAGTGTCACGTGAAATCCAATTTTCCAACGACTTAATCTACCACCAAGGGAGCTGCCATCAGAAAGGAACTCCTCCCACGCTCAGCATCTACACGAGCCCACGCCGCACTGTAACGAGTAGCAACCGATTCCTATATCGACGTTCATTTGACTAAGGTAAGCTCGTTCCTATTATTACAATCAAATATGGCCCAAGCTGAACCGATCAGCACATTGCGGCGGAGACGAAGCGCCCTAGTCCGCCGATTTGCAACTACGAAGCGTCAACTCGACGAATACGAGGCGTCTGGACAAGCAAACATGAACTTTCTAACAGCTTGCCGCGAAGCTTTCGAAGAGAATTGGAAAAAGATAAGCGCGACTCAAGAAGAGTTAGAAATGTTAGACGAGGAGGAAATTGCTCGTGCAGATTCGTTATCACAAGAGTATCTAGAGATCAAGGTACGAATACTAGATCTCCTTGACAAAATACCGGCGATACCCGCTTCGACAACAAGAACAGGCGATACATGCGCGAAACTCGAACCGACACCAATCACTCTACCCGAGGTCCGCATACCTCAATTTGACGGTGCCCTTGAGAACTGGACCTATTTTTATGAAACGTTCTCATCCACAGTGGATCGCAATGAACGGTTAACAAAGGTCCAAAAATTCCAGCACTTACGCTCATCCATAACTGGACGGGCCGCACGGAGTATCCAATCGTTGGAACTCACAGAGGCCAATTACCCCATCGCGCTTAACACGCTAAAGGAGAAATTTAATTGTCCCCTCAGGATCGGCATGCGTCATTGGGACTTGATGCGCAGTTATCCCGAAATTAAAAGGGAAACTCCAGAAGCCATAGAGGATTTGCTGGAAACCGTCAGCGTGAATCTCAAAGCGCTGGAAAAACTAGGACAGCCGGTGACGACAGACGTAGTGATTATAGAACTGCTCGCGTCAAAATTACCTTCTTCCACCATACGTAAATGGCAACGCACGTTGCCAAACAAAGAAATACCGTCCTATCAACATTTGATGGACTTTCTGACAACACGGGCCAACGGGAATGAATTCTTCTCCAATGCAAAGGAGACAAAAGGATCAACCCACAAACATCATCGTCACCGACAAAACATATCGCATGAGCGAACCTTTACCAAAATCAGCAGGAGGGCGGTGTGTCCGACCTGCAACGGATTCCACGAACTCAGATACTGTAGGGTCTTTAAAGCCAAATCGGCTACAAAACGTCTTGAACTTGTAAAAAGGGCATCGCTATGTACAAACTGCCTAGGACGAGGACATTCGCTTACCCAATGCACAGCAGGGTCGTGTCATATATGCGGACAACGACATCATACACATTTACACCGAACGCACACTCAGGTCAGTCCACGGGTTTCAAGCGATCGGGCGTCAAACGGTCAGTATTCAAGCGGTCGGTTTTCAAGCGGTCGGTTAACGAGCGGTCGGTCAACGGGCAGTCGGTCGTCGGGAGATCGATCATCGGGCGGTCGTTCACCGCACAACCGATCCTCTAATGGACGATCTCCACCTGGATCATCGAAACCACACTCTACACATCGATCGAGACGCACAACAGAACCTTCGCGGAAATCCACCCAGTCGACTCCAAAAGACCGAGAATCTCATCCTCCATATGAATCTCGATCATCACGGACAAACAGCCCCGACCAAAACTCATCGTCCAAACACCCATCGAGGAAAAATTGACTAAATAAACCTGCGCCTTCCTGGCCGCTACGCCGATTCATCTCTCGGCGAGGATACTGCGCAAAAATTATCACGGACAACGACACCAATTCCGTCGAGGCAACAAGGAGTTGCAAGAACTTCGGATCCTACTGCATTCCGACGAACACAAGGAAGGGGTACAGAGTTGTCCCGACGACCAACAGATACAATGGCGTTCCAACCCCCAAATTCACCATCCCATATCATCCGATCCGAGTGATCTCCCTGTCCTCATTCCCGGTCACTTCCTAATAAGTGATACACTAACAAGTTTACGGGAGCGTGATTTCAGGACAGTTCTACCATTCCGGTATCCAACTGGGCGTATCCATTCGATCAAGCACCACGTCAGGAGCTGAGGGAATCATAAGGAGCGCTACCGTGCATACGGCAACGAGCATCTTGGTACGAGGTGCTACACAGCTCGTCCTACTATCGAGCCAAGCCGATCCAGACGACTCCGAACACCCACACGGAGCGAAAGAAATTCACCAACGACGCACCTGACTCCACAGCTAGAATTTGATCGGTGCCCTCTCAACGGGGGGAGGATGTTACGCCGCCTAAAACATCTGCATTCCAGCCGTCGCGACCGGACGGCCAGCGGCCTGCGTAACGTCACTTCGACCCTCAATAAACCTAAGGACCCACCATAGACTTTCTCTTTCATTGTTTTGCATCGACATGTGTCCTCAGTAAATTCGTTTGTCCTGAAGAATTTCTCAAGTCTAAAAATATTTTCGAAGCACATCTGGCTTTTAGAGAGGTCCTTGGGTTTATTAGGCGCACTTAAAAAATACGGAGAAAGCGGATACACACCTATTAGGAAAAACCGAATAGCTAGCTAACAAACACGCTGGTTTTTCCCATGTACACGAACCACGATGGTAGGAGGTTTCCTACTCATCCCTTAAGACCTCAACGTAGGTTATAACCAATCGACATCGCAGATCGTTACCCTCACTTTTCTAACGAAAAGTGTGAACAACGAATCCGCGTTCCTAAGGCAAAGGGGCACACCCACACCGAGCTTTCTTCCGTATTAACATTAGAACGACAAGTTAGTTATAGCAAAGCATCGTCACTGTAACTCATCTCCTAAGACCTCGGGAAAGTCAAATACTGCTCCTGCGACATCAGGAGGTTTACTAAATTTGTAACACATCGAACGCCTAACGCAGCATTCAAAGTCGGTTCTCGGTATCATCGAACATTCACATACGCTATTAAATATCATATCGTGCTGCGTCCATTAACATACGACATTCAATTATAAGAGCTCTGCTCTAGTGCGCATATCTATATTATCTTCGTGCGACAAGTTGTTATCTATTTGTAACTCCCCGAAAGTGTAAGTTAAGTGTTGGAAATATATAATTTATAATTCTGTGAATCACAGTGTTATATAAACTTAATCACCCCTATTATCTTAACGGAAATCAGGGGATCGATCAATTCGTGGTGTCGATTATAATAATCGTAACGGGAATTTACGACTCCCGTTGACGTCTCTCCTCGCGATTGCGTCTCCCCGCGATTGGTCGAAAATACAATACATTTATTTAGTTGAAACCTACCTCCGAACGCGTTTTTCATTCTGTTCCGAACAAAGTGCTGCTCGATGGACTATAAAAGCGTGAAGTGATAATATGCTTCGAGTCTGCACTTACCTGCACTTAACCTACAATATCGTATGAGAGACGTGGTACGTCGATGTTGTTGATTTATTATTTACTTCAAGATAATAAATCTTTCTTGTTCAATGATCAATTGGTAGGATTAGAGGAATTATTGGTAGGATTGGTGGAATTATTTATCAAACATCTTGCAAAATAAAATTAGTTGTACTTTACACTTCAAAAGAACGGTGCGATTTGCACAACTTCGAACGCTCAGCCAAACTGTGAAATGGCTCGACGTGTGATCGACCTTGTTTGTTGTTTATGACACGCGCTATTCGAACTTAAGTCGTAAGGCAAGCGGTTAAACGTCTGTACATTATATCTCGATTCATCTATAGTTTCATGGCATTTTGCACAAACGAAATCTATAATATGATCCCATAAATAAAAATAGAGTGGAGTTCAATACGGCGACCTTGCCAGCCGTATTACTATTCGACCACGTTCAGTCTAATACTTGCGCCGTTTATAAATTTCTGATTTCCGCAGAAAAATATGACAGAGCTCCATTATATTACAAAAGTATCTTTGGAAAATAGTCAGGGGTAATTATTCTGTGGCGGCACGGGCCACGGAACTTTCCAACGGCTCTGGATGCAAAGCGCTACGCCGTCAAAGCGAAACACCGACGTGCCCAATGTACCATCGATATCTTCACGCTCTTTCCGCCGAATTCTCGAAAGAGCATACACGTGCCAGCCGCGACGGCACATCTAATGAACGCACGTTAGTGGGGGGATATCGATGGGCAACGAAGGGAAGAATCCGTTCGATCCAGAACAAAAGGACAGTCAATCTGTCTTATGCCGTGAAATATAAAAGTCCTCAGTGCCATTGCATAGCAACGCGTCGATTGAACTCTGGGTGTAAATTGTTAGTTGTTAATCGTTACCCGTTATTTGTTAACCATATCTATTAATTGTTATTTGTTGACTCTGTCTGTTAAATCGTTTCTTAATAAACTATTATTTGTTAAACTTGTGAGTGTTCCTTTCGCACCTATCACGACAACCACCTCAATTCTAACAATTCGGGCACGTGATAGTGTCATGGAACGCAGTTTCATCACAATATATTTCAGCTATTGTTATTGAATGCAGCAGCTTTCCATAAATACTTCTTCCTGTGCTTCGTTCAAAGCAGCAGCCTAAGCAATATTTATTTATATGTCGGAGAGGCGTCGAGGATAGGGTTGTGGGTATTTGATGCATCTTCATTAAAAGTAGCCATCGTTGCGATATGACGAATACACAGTTTATTAACACAAGTATGAATACACAGACTTGACAATCGACCACGGCGATTAAGCACTCGCGACACTGGTGATAGTGATCTCAGGTTCGATAACGAATCGGCGGTCAACGGGATAATAGATAAACGTTCTCGCAAAATCTAAGTCCGAGCAATTACTGATCGTAAAGACGTTACTCTTTAGTCGATGAGGTCGCAAGGAGGAATGCCTTTCCCGGCCCGATGATGCCATAGAGGAAAACTATAACGGGGTGTGTCTAAGGGCACGAGGTCATCGGATTCATCGAGAAAAGCCTTCGTTCCGAAAGTAAGGGAAATTGGCGTTGCTGCTAATTGGTCAATCTCCATATCGGTGGTTAGAAAAAGATGCTAGCCGCCCTCGAAGGAAAGTTGCTAGTGGGAGACGCCGTTCGTTGAAAAAATAGGTCTCCCCTATCTTCCCGTAGTTGGGACAAAGACTGTTTGTCTGTTTGAAGAACTTTAGTCAACTAAGTCTTAAGATTTATAACGGGTCCTCAGGCTAGCTGAACATGTACTGCGGAGACGCATCGACATCTGGCAATCATTTTACTCGAAGAATAGGGTCTGCGTGTGGCGAGCTACGGGACAGAGACCGTTGGAATGTTTACTGTCGCGTGTTACAACTATTTCCTTTCTTAAGGAGAGCTATAGAATTGCTCCATGCCTTTGTTAGACAAAGCGTTCATCCCTTGACCGCGAATACGTTGGCGACTGACTGTCGCCTCGAGCCCAAGCTCACTGTCATAAATCTCTAACAATTACAATCGGGTTGAGTAACTACAATTGTTTAATTACAGGTATAGTATACTTTAGATTACAATGTTGCGGGATTATCCAAAGGCTCCGGTGTTCTTTCGTCTCCGACATATATATATCACGATATTTATTCACTAATAAGAATTAAGAATGGACATAAATAATAAATACAAAGAAATAAATTACCGCCTTCTCAATGATAATAAAAGTTATTTTACGTTGGCTGTGCAATATTCATCATTATACTAAAATATATCGAATAAAAAGTTTTTACAAGAAGATATTACCGACTTCGAAATGCGCTAAAAAGTGTGAAATAATTTCTGTTTTATTTATATTCTGTTTGGTCACAAATACAAAAACGGTTATGGTCACTCATTTACGTACTAAACAGCATATTAAATATATTTTGACCTTTCTGAAGGCTGCACAAGATGACGTACTTTCTAATATTATAAATTTCAATGAAATTAATGTTTATTAGCATTAATTAATAATAATTTCTATTATTGGATAATAAATGATATTAGATTGTCATGTAAAATCTGAGCAGAGAATTAGGCTATTCTGCGACCCAAAAAGTAGAATCGTTGAATTGTAGAATCGTTAGAGCCATCACACTTATCAGAGTCTAGCAAACTTCCATTAAAACGCAAATCTTTGATGAAGTATTCAATCTATTGTAATTCAATTTTAAATATAAATTATTTTTCAAGCTAATTTTTTTCGTTGTGTATTTCTTTATTTAAACAACGAGTTAGTTTTTCGAATTATTTGAAATTAAAATGCGAACAGAATGCTTCAGCACTCGAAGGGCCGCAACCTCGCTAAATTCCCCAAAATCTTGGAAAGGCAACGCAACAACACATATATCATGCTTGTCACAAATTTCAGATATAATCGTTAAAATTACTGATGTTATGCAATTAGAAATGAAAGTAGACTATATATTAGTTATGCCCCTAATTTTTCGCTGCTTTGAAAAAGATTACAATATGTTTGATATGCTTTTTAGTTAGTGTATGAATGACCTTGTGCCTTGTTACATATATGCCCAAATAAAATATAAGTAAAATAAAAATGATTTCAATACGAAAATATGTTTTTTGCATTGATTTATACTTCTCGTGCGTTTCATAACTGTAATATTAGATCATCCCATAAGTTCGTGCCGTTCTTCGAGCGGTTATGTAATAGTTAAGTGATAATTCGCGTGGAAGATCTCTCGCACTACACTTGCATACGGTATTTCTAAAATCGCGTGAAAGTCTTTGCGAATTGCTCAAAATATATTCGTCAACCGGATGTAATTGAACACATTTCTGTAGTGGTTTCTGCCTCTAAGGAAATCCTTTGTTTTTTTGCAAGATTTTTTTAACTAGTTTTCTCACCGTAAATTGTTTACTATTTTTGGGAAGTTGTTCGGAAACGTAGTGGGTGATACGCGAGAGAGTGACCTTTTTGTATTTGGTAATGGCATTATGAGAAATGAGAAATTAGATTCGGAAATTCATTCGCATTTCTGAAATGAATTAAGATTTTATTGACTGTTTTATTTACAACTTGAGTCAGAGTTTCACTAGCACTTATCTGTTTACTTCTGCTTTCGGTAACATTCGCAGATAGTGCTGAACATTCAAAGAACATTCATTATATGTTCTGTTTATATCTGAACGTTCTACGTCCATTTTGGACATCCTTAGAATGTTCACAAGACTTCAACTTCGTATGTTCTAGACACGTTTGTTTTTGAAATCTTACGAATGAACTTAGGACTTGAATTTCGGAAGTTTTGGAAACGTTCCTCTCATAAACCCCACTGATGTTCTCAGGCCCAAATCTCAAATATTCTAAGAAAATTTGTCTCGTAAATCTAAAGAACTAAATTTCAGATGTATTAAGAATACCCATCTTGTAGATTTTAGAGACGATTAAAAAGCTAAAATGTTTAAGAACATTCATTGCAGAAATACAATATCTCCAATCTCGTAATTATTTGTACCTTCGTAAAGTTTTCATGTTTAGTTTGTACGCGCACTAGGAATTTTAGATTCAAAAAGTGGCAGTGCAATCAATTTTTTATATTTTAATCGCAACAAATCGGTGTCTAATAATACATTGATAGACGGTATAGAATTACAAGTAAATGTAATTTATTGAAATATATATTTGTTGTTATTATTTTTATTATTATATATTATATATACATTATATATTAATGTTATTATTACATATAATTATCAATTAGTAATTTTAGTGTATAATTTACGTGTTTATAATAACTGGCATTTTTATTTATTTATTCTTACATATACAAACATCACTTTCATAAAAAAATCTGTCGTACCGTATTAGATTATTACACCATTCTCAAAAAGTATAGAAGTCGTTTTTTTCAGTAATTTTAAACATTCAGAAACCGTTTGTTATAACCCGCTGGAAATATTATCACAGCTTTTTTAAAATCTCTGTGAACATTTAAAAGCGTAAAAAATATTACTTTCGGGCAATCGGAAAATGTTCTGAAGATTGTTGATGCAGTACGTTTTCAGGACATCCTATTTTAGAAATGGGACCTTCTTAGGACATTTAAAGAGCGTAACGAGGATATACAGGTTTTTTTTTATTTGGTTGTTTACATTCACAATTTGTCTTTGACTTCGGAGTATGTGTCCTTGATTTTTATCACGAAGGTTCTGCTGCTTATGTAGGATTTTATTAATTGGTATATTTGCTCCGGGAATTGTTTCCTGATTGTTTGTAGAAGGCTTTCGTGGTTTATTTTCTCAAATGCTTTCTCTATGCCCATAAAAAGGGCTGAGGATATACAGGTGGCACGAACCTTCCCAAAACATCCTCCCAATGTTCAGCACAGAATGTTCGGCACGGATGTCTTTCGTACATACATAAAATGTCTTTGTACTGTTTGGGTTAGCGATATATTTTGGGCAAGTATTTACGCTTTTCCGCTACTTCGCAAGGTGACCTTCTCCTTTACGTACAAAACACGCGAGTTTCTCCGTTGATAAGTAAACCCAGTAAATCATTTTAGCTCTTGTGTTTCTAGTAACTTCGGGACCTCTACAGATTGGATATACGTTTTCTTTCGAAAATTCAATAAACAATTGAAGTTAGGATCTGTTGCACGAATGTGCTGCAGACTAATCGCGCAAACGATAAATCCGTTCAATACAAAGAACTCGCGACGAGAAGCTACAAAGAAACATTAAAAAATCTTGAACTATTACGCACCGAGCCTAAACGATTCAACTAACCAGTCCGCATACTCAACATACTCGATACGCGTGGCCGACACGTATAGTCCCGCTGGCTCACCCAAGCACGTCCAACCAAAACACACAAGTTTTGACACAAACGATAGTTTTAGATTGCGCATCGGTTAGGTCATATGTGACTGAACGTAAAGTCTTTTGAAGGAGCGCATAACGAGCTTCATGTGAAAAATGAAAACGTCAAGGTATCCGACGATGGTGCGACGAACCTCAACAATGACCGGACGGTTCTGATTCGAGAGAGAGAGAGTCGTTCCTCGACGACATCGTCCGCGTTTTCAGTCTCTTGACTCCAGAAGCCTAGTTGGGGCGTTTTGTCGTAATCATCGAACTCGACGAGAGGTCTCATGTTACCACATCGTAGTCAGTATCAACTGATGTTACCCAACTCCTCAAAGGAATAATAGTCTAATACAAAGCTGCGTTAACGAGCTGGGCTCGTGTTTTTACTCTACTAGTTTGAAAGCAAACCGTTGAGAGAAATTCAATACCTACTCTTTGCGAAGGATAGCTTTCAAACTTGAACCTGTAGTGTTTACCGAAGACAATGAAATGGACCCCATATTTTGTAATTCTGTTGGCATTTCGATTAGCAGAATCTTTTCTCCTACAATCGGATTTCCAGCAGAGATTTCCGACGTAACATAAGGAACATATATACGCAAATAGAATTAGAATGAAGTACGCGTATCGCGATGGATTTCACGCGAAGCAACGGAGTTATGCGTATTATTTCCCGTACCTTTACAGTTGATCTTTAGCCAACTGAGAGCCTACACATACGCGT
The DNA here is from genome assembly GCA_930367275.1 of Bombus pratorum. Taxonomy (NCBI): domain Eukaryota; kingdom Metazoa; phylum Arthropoda; class Insecta; order Hymenoptera; family Apidae; genus Bombus; species Bombus pratorum. The sequence continues at coordinate 3,529,233 of OV883995.1, read as the reverse complement.
TATGGGTACATGTAGTTTGGAGCACGCAGGGTTGTCCATTTAACATGGAATCAGCGCTCGTAAAAACATATGAGAGTGGCAACAATGTGACATATAAGCTTGACTACAGTCAAATGTCACTCGTTACCTAGCTATTGCTAGAAGTATAATTAGTCGAGGACAATAAAAAGAAGACGATCGCTGAAAAAGGGAAACATGCATTTTCACCTGACGATTTCATGCCCTACGCGCCCCCGATGCTTCAAAACAAACAAGCGTAGTTCTGTTCCCATATATAGCGGCACTTTTTTTTGGTAACTGATATCTTGCATTATGCTTACTTGAAATTTATTACAACAACAAGAATCATTCTTTCGACACAACTGCGAGCGATACGGTATTTTGACACTCCAGCAGCAATTAATAGAAAAAGAGAGAAGACTCTGCGAGGAGCAGCGCGGCTTTGATCAGGAACGTTGGTAATTCGAGAAAGAAGTGGCAAAAAGCCAAAATGTGCTAATCGATCTTGAACAAATGCGCAACGAATTCAAAAGTCTCCGCGTTAAATATCTCGGATTCGAACTCAGTGAATTTCGTTGCGACCAAGGTGCCGTTCGAAGAAAATGCGCATACACCCCCGACCTCGCATCGATTCACTTCTTAGATCGAAACCCTAACTTTTTCGTTGAAAGAAACCATAGACTCTGTCCCCTTGTTCTGCCGGACCTGCCACTGAGCTCGCGATATTTTGTCGCCTCGTGAAAACGAATCTTAACGAAACTAATAACAAACAAAATTCGCGGCCGCGCTAATATGGCGTCGAAAATTTCGATACGTTTGTGGAACTGTGCAATCGTCTCAAAGACGTATTCGACTTGTGTCGCAACGTCGATCCATACAGCGAGGAAATGGTTTCAACTTATCAAAAACTGAACGAGCAAGTAATTACGAGTAAAAATGAATTACGAATTCCTTACGAATCCCTCATCGTTACCAAATTTTCGTGATAATTCGCGTTAATGGCGAAAATCGGATTTGATCTATTAAGAGAAAACTTAATGAAGAAATGACCAGTCGCATTACGCTTCCAGGTACCATCCTCGCAAATATAGAGGGATTCCGCAGAAATCGATTCCATTTCTTCGAATTGACAGATGGTTATGTAAAGCAATAAAAACAGAACTACAAGAACTTTTTGAGAAAATAAACGACTACTACCACGCATGGAAATTAAAAATTAACACAAGCAAATGCGAAACCATACTGTTTACACCCGAATCAAGTAAAATCGGCCCAACAGAAAGAGAACACCGCAAAAAATTCCAACTAAGAGAAAAAGAAAACAAAGGGACACTCATACCACCTAAAAACTGCGTAAAATACCTAGGAGTATACATAGACCACAAATTCAAGCAGCACACCGAAATTCAACTTGCCAAGGCCAACAAAGCATTCTGGAAAATAAAAAAACTATTCTATTCCAAACATCTCGACAGCAAAGTTAAAATACTATGCTACCAAGCACTAATCAGACCGATCATAACCTACGGCTGCCCAATCTGGTACAACATATCAGCCTCCCAAATGGAAAAAATCCGCATATTCGAAAGAAAATGCATCAGAGCCTGCTTGAGTACCTACAGATCCGAGCACAGCGGATACAAAAAATATGTAAAAAACAAAACAATATACGACAGAGCCAACATTCACCGAATAGACTGTCACATCCTAAAGCTAATAAGAAACCACTACGCGCAAGCGGCAATGATAAAAGAAAACAGCTTAATCTTCAGCTGCTTACTCCCAAACGACGCATACTTCAAAAGCACTCTGACAACAGGCTACATCCCCCAGAAGCTTTCCTATACCTAGACGGAAGAAACTACCTCCAGGACCAAAATAACATCCCGATAATATACCACATAAAGAGAAAAATAGGGATCAAAACTATACTATATGAAGAAAACCTAAATGGACAGTCCATAGACACTAGATGGAGATACAACATGGCCCTCCCGCTGAAAGACACCGAAGACAAACACAGAAGAAACACAAAAAGATACTGGTGGATACAGATTCCATAATAAAAGAAGAAAGAAAACCAGCAATCCGACAGAACCCAATTCTGACACCGCAAAACACAGATGTAATCTGTATATAATATAAACCTCGTAAATAAACACTATTTGACATCCCCCCACCTACTCCCTCTCATCCCCCCCCCCCAATCAAACTACCGAAGCGTCCTGTTTTTCCGACCAAGTTTTCAGGACAAAGCAAGAAAAGACACGAAATCACATATAAACTCCGCCCCTGAGCGGCTTAAATCCAAATATCGCATCAAACACAAAAAAATGTAAAGCGCCGACACATAATACAGTATGGCTACGTCGTGCCGTCGCGTATCGGTACCTTTGCCTAACACATCATTACCAAAATTCTTCAGCAAGGAAAGATCCTTTGCTTTTTTTCTGATCAACAACTACCAGAAACTCTTCTAGTTATTCGCACGTTGGATATTCCATAGTTTCCATGCGCATCTATTCCTCATCTAACTTCACGTCAAATCTCAGCGTGAATAACTGAATTAAAATCGGATTCGCCTCGTTCACTTCACAATCAAAGCTGCGCAATAAAGCTACCGTTTGTTTGAACTTAGAACAGACTGTGATCAGCCTGAACAGCTTGTACAGCTTAACAGCGAGGAAATCAAAACTCCTTTATTTTCGTATTTCTCCTTCACCGTTTTCCATGCGATTTTAAAATTATTGTCACACTGATGTCTGACGCTGTCGCACATGCTTCATTCTCGGGAGACGTAATCAAATGCTATAAATGCATTTTGTTCTTTATCGATTCGTACTCTATCATTGGCGTTTCGAATAAATCCGCGAAATGTTTGCATTTATCAAACTCTTCACGAAATTTCGGCAGTCTTTGTAATGGAAGCTTTATCGGATTATGTGACTTATCGGATTTGTTATTGGCATACTAAAGTATGGCATAAGTACTCACTCTTGACAACTTCTCCGCCATATAGTTCTGTTTCCTTTACAGCCTCTCTGATATAAGCAGGAAAAAGGATAATCAGCTTCATCATGGCTAGTCTCGAGCTAAGAGATCCATCCTGGACCACTACATAGGGAGCTGAGAATTGCTTGCATTTTCCTTGAGGTTGGGCAGCATTCTACTCAACTGTTTGAGGTGAAATTTCCCAGTGGAGAATCTAATGCGAAAGAAATAATGTTATTCGATAATCCAACTGTTTTTCCAAATTCGAGATAATTTACACTTACACGAAGGACAATGAGGATGCTGCGTTGATTCCATGTGACGAACAAATTAATGGGAATCTTTATCCAGATAAAACCAAATGAAGTTGAATGAAAAAAGACTGAATAAAGAACGAGCATGATTGTTTGTGCAATATAATGAACAATAAAACGATACAGCTAATTCGAAGATAACATTTTTATTTATCCGAACACAAATTGTTAACTCGCAAATTAATTATTTCGCATGAGCGATTTTAACCTTGTACAAGGATTAAAGTGACGTCACATACATAACGCCCAACAAACGTACGTTTCTATGCCAGTCAGATATCAGCAAAAATTTAATTCAATTACTTTGATTATTAAGTAAATACATGTGACAAAGATATGCACTAACTGTTCCTAATAACCCGAATTGTTCTTCTCCTCAATTTTTTTAATCAAGAAAGACAATTTTTATAATTCAGAAACAATCAAGAATTTGCTACAACCAGATTCTTTTTTAAAAGTCATTCCTTCTACATCCTTTTCTATGTTATACAACATGAAAATTATAATTCACATGAAAAATGTCGTCAAAAGAAATACAAAATCACATATGAATACATAAATAAGAATTATAATTTTTATTAAAATGTGGGAAGATGATGCTGAAGAAGGATAAGCCTTGGGAAAGAATTATGAAGAAAATTATAGAATGAGCCTATTTCGTTACAGTTACAAATACTTATTACATACTTAATAATGGTTAATAGTTGTGCTACCACTATGTTATATATCTGTACATGTACATGCATATTTCAACTGTTTGGAAGTCAAATCGTATAGATAGACTCCGACAATCAAGGACCATAAAAATCATGTTGAAACTGAATTCGTTCGTGATAGTGTAGCTGCTAAATAGCTCTTAACCCTTTCCATCGGCAGGGCCAGTCAGACGTCGAACCATTTCACGGTCTGCCCGAGCGTTTGAAAAGTACAACTAATTTTATGTTGCAAGATATTTGATAAATAATTACTACCAACTGATTATTGAACAAGATTTTTAAGGGCATCTTTCTAATGTTTTTCAAGAAAAATATCTGGACGTCAGAATACAGCCAAGCAAAAAAAAATGTTTGTTGTATGTAACCTGAAGGACGTACCACGAGTCTGGTTCGTTTTTCTTGTGTTTAGCCTGAAGAACGTATCACGAGTCTAGCTCGTGTTTTTTATGTTTGAAAGACGTACCACAAATCTAGCTCGGCGTTGTAGGTTAAGGGATTAAACGCTACGTAGTGTGATCGATTATGCGATTACGAGTTAGTTCTCCTTTTCAGACAAAAGAGAGGTGATTCCACTTGTCGAAGCTAGCAAATCATCACATTCATTGACGTTATCTGCGATGAACTGAACCTTAGGAAGGAATACTTCGCGATGAGTAGACTGTTTTTACACATTTCGATCGTTGACTGGAGTATCGAGACGTTTTATCCATGATAAAGCCAAGCTTTTGATTTTGTTGAAGCACGAGGATGCGAATATACGTATATCGTATATCGCGATCATGTGAATACGGACATGACGTCCGAAAATTTTTCCAACCTTTGCTCGCCATGTTGGCAACAAAAGTGCCATGTTGGCAAAAATATTGACGAGGATTTAACGAATTCATCGTAACGTAAGAACATCATTCATTTAAATTATTCTCCCGAAAAAACTTCTCCATAGATCAACAATATATGTATATAGCATAGAGTTTAATTGCCTCGAAAGCGCACAAGCGTGATAATTCCTCGATCATTTCTATGATAGGTAAAGGATATAAATACAAACGCGTTATAGCGCCGCTGGTTGCTAATTTCTTAATCTACAATATCGTGTGAGAGATGTTTTTCGTCGATCGGGTCAAACACAAACAACACGTGTGAGAGGCATGATACGTCGATGTTGTTCATTTATTATTTACTTCAAGATAATAAATCTTTTTTATTCAATGATCAATTGGTAGTAATTATTTATCAAGCATCCTGCAAAATAAATTTAGTTATACCTTACACATGCATTTATTCAACAAAAGACATCTGCAATTTGCACAACTTCGAACGCTCAGACAAACCGTGAAATGGTTCGATCGATCTTGTTGTTTATGGCATGCGCTATTGGAACCTAAATTGTAAGGCAAGGGGTTAAATGCAAAGACATGGAATGCAATCGCTACTATCGAAAAACATGTTCGTAATGAAAAATGCAGTTGATATGATTGAAACTTTCATTGGGACGATTCGCAAGAACTGATGGATCGATTGAGGCTGTTCCTTTTCGAACAATCAACTGATTATATTAGATATAACTGATGATAACGAGATCATGATAATACTCGAGGAGCTTCGTGAAGCTGGTATAATAGTTATAAATGAAACGTTCTCTCGGTCGTTGAAATAACAGTTGACGAAATATCGATCGACAAGATTGCTGTGTTGTTCGATTTGAGAGGAGAAGAATTTATTCTCAATTGCAAATTGTTTCCGATAATGCTCTATGTCGGAGGAGGATGGAACGTCCGATGCAAGAGGAAGGAAGATAAGGGACGCCACGGCACCAGAAGATCATAACATCATGATTAAAGTTTACATCAGTAACTACGTATGCGATAATACCATGTGTTTGTTACCTAACCGTAAGGTAATCGATGTTAAAAACGAAGGATGGATAATATCGGTGGAGTCGCTGTAGCTGTAGATACGGCTACCAAACTTTACGTAGACACTGCCGTACAAATTAAATGATATTAATAATAATAGTAATAATAATAACAATAATAAGCCTTTGCTCGCAGCTTTTTTTTACTATTTAATTTGTACTTTACAATTTGTCCAGCTGGACATTTGGTAAATATTTTTCTGCGTACCTGCCTATTTCTTCTTTGACCGTTGGTATTTTTAAGTCTTTTCGTATATCCTCGTTTCTGACATACCATGGGGCGTTGACTATTGTTCTCAGTATCTTCGATTGTAGCGACTCTAGTTTATTTATGTGGCTCATTGCTGCTGTCCCCCATAGTTGTATTCCGTACGTCCAGATTGGTTTTATTATCGTTTTGAAGATTTTTAGTTTACTTTCTATGCTGAGTTTAGAGTTTCGACTAGTTAGCCAATACATCTGTCTTCTTTTTATCCGTATTTTGTCTATAATTGATTTAGTATGTCGCTTTGATGGAAGTTGTATGTCTAAGTGGAGTCCTAGATATTTAACTTGCCTTGTTTGCGTTATGTGCGTGCCATTCAATTGGATATTTGGTAGTTTCCGTTTTCTTAGTGTAAATTTAATATGGTTGCATTTACTAGGGTTTGCTTTAATTTGTTTAGCTTGTAGCCACTTTTCTATTTTTGTGATATGTTCTTGTAGTAATGTCTTTATTTATTTATTTATTTATTTAGATTTTACAATTTGTCCAGTAGGACATTTGGTAAAATGTTATAGCGGTATAGTAATATAACATGTGGGTGGTTACTCCCAGTGGGGTACCATCATCGTGTTTGTTAGGTTATGTCCTTTGTGAGATCTGTTGGGTGTTTCCTTTTTAATCTTCTTTCTATACCTGTTGTGTTGACCGTTTCCGCTGCCAGCGCTTGTAGTAATGTGACTGCTGTTACAGGATTAGTGTGCCTGACTAGTACCGCTGTGTCGTCCGCGAATGTTAGTATTTTGCTATTGGTAGTTGTTGGTATGTTGGCCGTGTATAGTGTGTATAATATAGTCCCTAAGACGCTTCCTTGCGGAACCCCTGCCTTGATTTCTTTGACTTCGGAGTATGTGTCCTTGATTTTTATTACGAAGGTTCTGCTGCTTATGTACGATTTTATTAATTGGTATATGTGCTCCGGGAGATGTTTCCTGATTGCTTGCAGAAGGCTTCCATGGTTTATTTTGTCGAATGCTTTCTCTATGTCCATAAAGAGGGCTGTATATTATTGCTTGTTTTCTAGTGCTACTATTATTTCATTGACCAGTTTGTGCATTGGCTCTATAGTGGAGTGTTTGTTTCTGAATCCGAATTGGTGATCCGGTATTAATTTTTCCTTCTCTATTATTGGTTTTATGCGATCGTAAATTACTTTCTCTAGTATTTTAGAGAACACAGGAAGTAATGAAATTGGTCTGTATAATGTAGTTTGATGTGGGTCTTTGCCTGGTTTAGGTAACATTATGATCTGTGCCAGTTTCCAAATTTTAGGAAAGTATTGAATTCTTAATATTGCGTTAAATATTATTGTGATTTGTCTTATCACTTTTGGCGGAATGTTTTTCAAGATTTTGCCATTGATAAGGTTGATTCCTGGTGCTTTGTTATTTTTTGTTTTCTCGATTATGTTTCTAATTTCTTGTGCTGTTGTTTTAGGTATGGTGTAGTGTTTGTCAGTTGATGTACAGGTGGTTAGCGCATCCTCGTCCGTATAACATTTGGGGTTTCTGTTGTTGATATTATGTGGTGTAAATGTGTTTCAAAGGTGGTTGGAAAATTCTTCAGTTTGCTCTTCGTTGCTTCTTGCCCATGTGTTATCTGCTCTTCTGATTGCTAGGACCAGTTTTATTGTCTTCTTTATTTTTTTTTTTTTTTTTTTTGTGGCTTTCCATAGGGAGTAGTTGTAGTTCTCGTGTGCAGATAGTGACTGTATGAACTTTGTGAACTCGTTGTTGTTGTGTTCTTTTATCTTGTTTTTTATTTCCTTTGCAAGTTTGCTTAGGAGTCTTTTGTTTTCTTTTGTTCTATGTTTTTGCCATTTTGCTTTAGCTTTTCTTTTTTCTCTAATTTTTTCGAGGATGTCTGGCGGAATTATTTTTGGTTGTCTATTGGTTGATTCTGGTATAGTGGTTGCCCATGCTGCTTCTTGAATAGTTTCTGTAAGTATTGTTACTGCTTCATCGATGTGTTCAGGTCTTTTCAGTGGGATGTTGCAGTTGATTTTGCTCTCAATTATTTCTTTAAATGTTTGCCATTTGGTGGTTTTATTGCATACTGTCTCTGAATTGCTGTAAAGTATTGGCTTGTTTCTGTATGTAATTATTATGGGTGTATGATCGGAGGTAAGCTCAAGGCTGGATGCTATGTTTAATTTATTTGCGTTTAGTCCCTTTGTAACTGCAAAATCAAGTAGGTCATGTATTTTGCTCAGGTCTGTCGGCCAGTATGTCGGTCTTCCCGTGGATAATATATTGAGGTTATTGTTTCTAATGTAGTTTTCCAATGTTCTACCTCGTGATGTAGTAATTCTTGATCCCCATAGTGTGTGCTTTGAGTTGTAGTCTCCAGCTGCGATATACTTATCACCTAAATGTTTAAAGTACTCTTCCCACTTTTGCGGTGTAATTTTGTGTCGCGGCGGTATATATACTGCTGACAACTGTATATGGTTGCTGCTAGATTGTACAGTAACGGTGGTTGCTTGTATATGTTCCTTACTAACCTGGCTGTGTAAGTGGTGTTTAATGTCGTTTTTTATTATTACTGCGGTCCCTCCGTGTTCTTTTCCTGAGGAATGCTTGGTATCATATATGGTGTAGTACGGTATTTTTATATAACTTTTTGTAGTGAAGTGCGTTTCTGATATGAGTAGTATGTCGATGTTATTGTTGTACAGGAATGTTTTAGTTTCTAAGGCCCTTTGTTGTAGGCCGTTAGATTTCCAGGCTGCTATTTTAAGCGTGTCCGTTTTTATTTTTTGCTCAGCATGTTAGTAAGTAGTTGTAGCATGGTAGTGATTTGTTGTGTTTGCTGTCTGAGGACTGCGTTTTGTTCGCTTATCATTTTCGTATGTACTTCGGTGTTTTTGATGGATTGTTTTAGTAGTTCTTTGATTTCTGTAGCGTCTTCGGTGTTGTTGCTTTGACTCTGATTGTTTATGGGCGTTGATTGTCTAATGTTTTGGGTTGCTTCCGCGTAGCTTCGGTTTCCTTGGGGATCTGTGTTTCTGCTTATAGCTTTTATTTCATTTTGTGCTTTCAATGTTGCTTCGTTATCCGTTGTACTTTGTTGCTGTTGGTAATTATCGACTGATCTATTGCGAAGTGGTGGAAACAGTTTACGTTGTAGTTGTTTCCTGATAGCTGGCTGGGTGGTTTCCGTTACAATTGTAACATCTAACTTCTTCTATTTCTCCTGTGTATGGGCAGTGTATTGTTAAGTGATTTTTTGCACATTTAACACATGCCGGACTTCTGTTACAATAATTTGTTGTGTGACCGTATTGTTGGCACTGCATGCATTATGGTACATCTTTTTTGTAGCGTGGTGGTTCCACTGTTACTATTATGTTTAGAATTATTTGATTTTATAAATTTCCTTGTTATTGGTTCTGGGTTCAAGTTCTATTAAGAATAGTGGTAATGGTTGCTTCGTATCGTACCTTGTCATATTGTTTATTGTTCTTGTTTGATGGCCAATTTTTGCTAGTTCGTCACTTAATTTTTCTGTGTTAATTTTTGATGTAATCCTCTTATAACTATTTTGTAGCTCCTTTCCATTTTGAGCTGGTACGTGTGGTATATAGCATTTTTTCCTTTAATTCAATTATCACTTTCCTATAATTTTCTGGAGTGTTTGTTTGAATTTTTACCTGTTCTAATTTTGTTTGTTTTATTGTGCAATTGTCCTTCCTAACTATATTGTTCAGTCGATCAATAAGCGGGTCTATTATTAGGTCATCCCATAAGTCCTATTTGCGCCTCAACAAATATTTTTGTTTTATTTTGTTTATTGAAATTACAATCAATTCTCGCATTGAGAATTTTCAGTAATTCAACAAATATTGGTGGTGGTTTTGTAAGTGGTTTGTGTGTTGGTTGAGTTGTGGTTTTGCTTGTTGGGTCATCGTCTATTTCTTCCGTTAGCGAGCTGAAGGAGTTTCTTAATGGTAATTCTTGCAGCCGTCGCTGCTTTTCTGTATCTAGATTTCCTGTTATTTTTCGTTTTTTATTGTAGCTCGCCACCTTCCAGCTTTCATCCTGTTGAGTTGTTTCTTTATTGGTTTCCATATCAACTTCGATTGTAACGGAGCAGTCCTGTTCTTTGTTTATTTATTGACTTGTTTTTGATGTGTTTGTTGTTTTATTTATGTAGTATTGTTCGTCTTTGTTAATAATTTTTATCGGTGAGATTTGTTTTTTCATGTTAGGTTTGCTTGTAGTCTTCTTAGTGAAAGACACGGGTTTCCACCATTTAGCTATGGGCGTAGCCGTTCGTAACTTTCTCTTCCCCACTTGCCGCACTTTTCTGAAGCACTGTTTTTCACGTCCGCTTAGCTCGGCTGAACTCGTGATATAATATAAAATGCATAAAGTTAATCATTCAAAAGGAAAGAAACAAAATGTGAGCTTTGATCTAAATGCCCCACCTATGGAGTAATATCGACCAGTTTTCTTCTGTTCTTTTATCGTTGTAATAACACAATATATTTATTGCGCATAAATAAACAAAAGCACAAGAATGAGCACTTTGTAAATGTTAAATTAAAGAATAAAATTCAATTCGACCGAATTTCCTCTATCTGATTTTCTAATCTACACTCTCAGCATGTGAAAAAAAGAAAAAGTATGTCAGATAATCTTCAGTGCTTCAGAAACGTGCGGCAAGTGGGGAAGAGAAAACTACGAACGGCTACGCCCATAGCCAAATGGTGGAAACCCGTGTCTTCTATTAAGAAGACTACAAGAAAATCTACCATGAAAAAGCAAATATCACCAATAAAAATAATTAGCAAAGACGAAACATACTATATAAATAAAACAATTAACATTTCAAAACCAAGCCAACCAACAAATGAAGAACAGGACTGCTCAGCTACAATAGAAGTTGATATGGAAACCAACAAAGAAATAACCCAACAGGACGAAAGCTGGAAGGTGGCGAGTTATAACAAAAAAAGAAAAATGACTGGAAAACCAGACACAGAAAAGCAGCGATGGCTGCAAGAATTACCGCTAAGAAACTTCTTCAGCTCACTGACGGAAGAGGTAGATGACGACCCAACAACCAAACACAAAACTAAATCAACAAACACCACAAAACCACCACCAATATTTGTCGAGGCGCAAATAATAGATCCACTCATTGATCAATTAAACAATACAGTTGGAAAGGACAACTACACAATAAAACAAACAAAATTAGAACAAGTAAAAATCCAAACAAACACCCCAGAAAACTACAGGAAAGTGATAAAAGAACTAAGGGGAAAAAACGCTATATACCACACGTACCAGCTCAAAACGGAAAGGAGCTACAAAATAGTTATAAAAGGACTACACCCAAAAATTAACACAGAAAAACTAAGCGACGAACTAGAAAAAATCGGCCACAAAACAAGAACAATAAATAATATGACAAGGTACGATACAAAACAGCCATTACCACTATTCTTAATAGAATTAGAACCCAGAACCAATAACAAAGAAATCTATGAAATCAGAAAAATCCTAAACATAATAGTAACAGTGGAACCACCACGCTACAAAAAAAATATTCCACAATGCATGCGGTGCCAACAATACGGCCATACAAAAAATTATTGCAATAGAAGCCCGGCATGTGTAAAATGTGCAAAGAACCACTTAACAATACACTGCCCATATACAGGAAAAATAGAAGAAGTTAGATGTTACAATTGTAACGGAAACCACCCAGCCAGCTATCAGGAAACAACTACAACGTAAACTGTTTCCACCACTCCGCAATAGAACAGTCGACAACTACCAACTACAGCACAGTACAACAGACAACGAAGCAATGGCGAAAGCACAAAAGGAAATAAAAGATATAAGCAGAAACACAGAACCCTAAGGAAACCGAAGCTACGCACAAGCAACACAAAACATTAGACAAGTAACGCCCATAAACATTCAAAGACAAAGCAACAACACCGAAGACGCTACGGAAATCAAAGAATTACTAAAACAATCAATCAAAAACACAGAAGTACATACGAAAATGATAAGCGAACAAAACGCAGTCCTCAGACAGCAAACACAACAAATCACTACCATGCTACAACTACTTACTAACATGCTGAGCAAAAAATAAAAACGGACACGCTTAAAATAGCAGCCTGGAACTCTAACGGCCTACAACAAAGGGCTCTAGAAACTAAAACATTCCTGTACAACAACAACATCGACATACTACTCGTATCACAAACACACTTCGCTATAAAAAGTTACCTAAAAATTTCGTACTACACCATATATGACACCAAGCATCCATCAGGAAAAGCACACGGAGGGACCGCAGTAATAATAAAAAACGACATTAAACACCACTTACACAGCCAGGTTAGTAAGGAACATATACAAGCAACCACCGTTACTGTACAAACTAGCAGCAACCACCTACAGTTGTCAGCAGTATATGTACCGCCGCGACACAAAACTACACCGCAAAAATGGGAAGAGTACTTTAAACATTTAGGTGATAAGTATATCGCAGCTGGAGACTACAACTCAAAGCACACACTATGGGGATCAAGAATTACTACACCACGAGGTAGAACATTGGAAAACTACATTAGAAATAACAACCTCAATATACTATCCACGGGAAGACCGACATACTGGCCGACAGACCTGAGCAAAATACCAGACCTACTCGATTTTGCAGTTACAAAGGGACTAAACGCAAATAAACTAAACATAGCACCCAGTCTCGAGCTCACCTCCGACCATACACCCATAATAATTACATACAGAAACAAACCAATACTTTACAACAATTCAAAGACGCTATGCAATAAAACCACCAAATGGCAAACATTTAAAGAAATAATCGAGAGCAAAATCAACTGCAACATCCCATTGAAAACACCTGAACACATCGATGAAGCAGTAACAATACTTACAGAAACTATTCAAGAAGCAGCATGGGCAACCACTATACCAGAATCAACCAATAGACAACCAAAAATAATTCCGCCAGACATCCTCGAAAAAATTAGAGAAAAAAGAAAAGCTAAAGCAAAATGGCAAAAACATAGAACCAAAAAAAACAAAACACACCTAAACAAACTCGCAAAGGAAGTAAAAAACAAAATTAAAGAGCACAACAACAACGAGTTTACAAGGTTCATCGAGTCACTATCTGCACGCGAGAATTACAACTATTCCCTTTGGAAAGCCACAAAAAAATAAGGAAGTCAATAAAAATGATCCCAGCAATCAGAAGACCAGATAACACATGGGCAAGAAGCAACGAAGAGCAGGCCGAAGACTTTTCCAACCACCTATGCAAGACATTTACTTCACATAATATTAACAACAGCAACCACAATAGTCATACTGACGAGTATTCGCTAACCACTAGAACATCAACTGGCAAACACTACATTATACCCAAAGCAACGGCTCAGGAAATTAAAAACATAATCGAGAAAACAAAAAATAATAAAACCCCAGGAATAGACCTAATCAACGGCAAAATCTTGAAAAACCTTCCGCCAAAAGCGATAAGACAAATCACAATAATAGTTAACGCAATACTAAGAATACAATACTTTCCAAAATCTTGGAAACTGGCACAAATCATAATGTTACCGAAACCAGGTAAAGACCCACATCAAACTACATCTTATAGACCAATATCATTACTTCCCATATTCTCTAAAATACTAGAGAAGGTAATATACGACCGCATTAAACCAATAATCGAGAAGGAAAAATTAATACCGGACCACCAATTCGAATTCAGACACAAACACTCCACTCTAGAGCAAATGCACAGACTGGTCAACGAAATAATACAAGCACTTGAAAACAAGCAATACTGTACAGCCCTCTTTATGGACATAGAGAAAGCATTTGACAAAATAAATCACAAAAACCTAATTCAAACAATCAGGAAACAATTCCCGGAACAGATATACCAGTTAATTAAATCATACTTAAGCAATAGAACATTCACAATAAAGATTAAAGACGCATACTCAGAAGTTAAAGACATCAAAGCAGGGGTTCCGCAAGGAAGCGTCTTAGGACCAATTTTATACACGCTATACACGGCCAACATTCCAACAACCAACAATAACAAAATTCTGACATTTGCGGATGACACAGCTGTAATAGTCAGGCACACTAACCCTGCAATTGAAAAATGGCTAAAAACTAAACAGATTAAAGCAAACCCTGATAAATGCAAGCACATCACATTCACGCTGCGAAAGCAGATACCACCAAACATTATACTAAACGGCACGCACATAATCCAAGCAAGGCAAGTCAAATACCTAGGACTCCACTTAGATACACGATTCACATGGAAACAGCATATTAAATCAATAATAGAGAAAATACAGATAGCAAGGAGACAAATGTATTGGCTAACAAGTCGAAAATCCAAACTAAGCATAGAAAATAAATTAAAAATATATAAAACGATAATAAAACCAATATGGACGTACGGAATACCGCTATGGGGAACAGCGGCAATGAGCCATATAACCAACATAGAGACAATGCAAGCTAAAATACTAAGAACAATAGTAAACGCGCCATGGTACGTTAGAAACGAAGACATTAGGAAAGACCTGGGAATACCGACGGTCAAGGAGGAAATTAACAGATATGCAAGAAGGTACAGAGAAAGAATAGCAACACACCCGAACCGGCTGGCAGCGGAAACGGTCAACACAACAGGTATAGAAAGAAGGTTAAAAAGGAAGCACCCAACAGACCTCACAAAGGACACAACCTAACAAACACGATGATGGTACCCCACTGGGGGTAACCACCCACATGATATATTATCACACCGCTATAGAATTTTACCAAATGTCCTATAGGACAAATTGTAAAATCTAAATAAATAAATAAAAAAAAAAACTACTCCAGACCTCCGTTAGACAAAACGTCCATCCCGTGACCGTGGCTACGTTCGGCGACCAATTGTCACCTCGAACCCAATCTCGCTATCACAAATCTCGAACAATTACAGCTATGATAAAATCTAGGCTAGAGTACTAGAGGATGTTCCCAAAATTTCCAAGGAAAGACTTCGGCTTTCATCTCCGACATACATAATAGTAAACCAACTCTGGGAAAAACAATGTCGCCGCTACGTGTAAACATCAAACAAAGACGAATGGAAACTTACCGGTATCCCCTCGACCAGTATAATTAAACAAACACGGTCGTAAGGTGACCAGTTTTTTCCGTCTCCGTCTCGAGCGATTTTATTAGCGATCAACACACAGTGTTTAGTTCAGTTAGTACCGCTCGTTTTAGTGAACATTCTTTTAACGAGCAGTATCGAGCATTCTACGGTTGTCTCTGCATTTATAATTATTTTAAAATATATTTGTCGGTTTCAATATCGAGTAATCTCATCATTAAACTACCACACGACCAACCATCCTCTACAAATGTATCGTCGGAAAAAAGGCCTACGTGAACATGGCCACGAACGGTTGCGGAACGTACGTGGTGGGGCTATGAGAAAAGACAAAGGGATGCTTAAGGGAGAAAGACGAAGCAGTCAGTGTGAGTTGAGAAGTCAGAGAGTGTGAATTGAGAAATCGGAGAGTGTTGTTAGCGTTGTCAAGGAGCGTGGTCTGCGTGAAAGAGAGCGTTGGAATCGTGGTGACGAGAGTTGTAAATTAACTATTTAGTTGTCTTACCTTATAGCACATTACTGTATTTAGTTCACGTTAAATAACCATCGATTCCTGTCTACTCCATTTTAAATAATATAAATAAAATCCTACATTAGGTTTATCTTATTTACTTCGTGCGTCTAGTTGAGACTTGATTGCGGTTGTCTCTATATCATATATATGCAAATTCCTTTCTCCATTAATCATTATCGTGTGGATGCACATAATGCAACTTCCGTCATCATACACTCATTCTGTGATATTTTCTGTGATTATATCCTGTGATTATTATATAAATTAAATATTGTGAATTTTTTCATCAAACGTTTATGTGATTTTATGATGTTTGAACTTGATTTATTTAGTGCGGTGCATCTTGAGTATTGCGCTCACTTTGATTTCTTGCTCGATCATTTATTTCATAATACACCCTGTTTCTATGGAAAGTTAATATTTTTGACGCTTAAAGTAAAGCGTCATTTAATGTGATTGTCCCAACGTAGTACACCATAACTTGTACGTTCGTTTTAACATTTCACACATACGTCTCGAAGCTTTATTCTTTATTTATTAAAATTTATAGTGATTTAGTGAAGCGACGCGATCTAACCGTCTCAACGTGGCGCGCTATAAACCTACGCGTTCGTTTTAGCAGTTCACCCGAATGTCATAAACCTCAATTCTTTACTTATTAAAGTCAATAGTGTTTTCCATGAATTGGCGTAATGTGACTTTCTTAATATTGCCGCTCGTTTTGTGTTTTCACTTGATCGTTGCTCTGTTTGTTTTTTCCAGTTTAATAATTTAATTTGGAAATTGTTCTTTCCTATTTGTGCAATTATTTTGATGAATTACTATTTTATATTACATTTCATAGCTGATCGTGATTATAATCTGTCGTACGTCATCCGATCGTTTCGCGTGTGATCTACGCTCCACGTTCGTTTTACAACATATTCTCTTAATAAACATTGTTGGTTTTAATATTGTTTAAATGTTAGTGTTTTATTATTATTTATCGTTGTTCGTTATTAATATTCTAATTTGTGACTATTAATTATTTATTAATTATTAGTATGTTTCAGTTGCGTGTCATGATGCATCGATGCCCTGATGTTTTATGTAAGTAAATAAAATTTTATTGTTGCAATTATTCTTGCAAAATCAACGAAATGCGCCATGGATATTCATTTGTTATAATTAGTTTAACTTTTCATCTTACTTTCATTTTCTGTATTGAGGCGCCCGTCAACATGAGCGCTTGAGATAAGTTATCTCCGTTTCGGGTGTCGCTACAAAACTTTGTTATTTGGATTCTTGATTTTATTATTTTAATCTAGGGTCATATCATTTGACTTGTATAACATACATGAGGTGGTATTTGGTGTAAGGTGCCCAAGAAATAATCGGCGGTATTCAACAATATAATTTATTTGACAATGAACGGTCATTTGACGGCACTCGGCAACAATATATATAATGTTCAATTCTCGGATAATTCAGGGATCGATTCTTAAGTCTGAAAATCGAGTTTATTGTAACAATACTTAAATAAGATACAGAGGTAAATAACAATTAGTGATAATTAATAACAATAAATAATAATAAATAACAAAGCTTTGTACAAGGTCTACCTGAAAATCGAGAATCGATTTTCCACGTCCTAAACTACCACTCTTCCTCTGTCAATCTTCAATACTCTAAATAATAATTTCTCTCTTATGATCGTATCTATTTCCTTCTTCTTCTCTAACCGTCCGTCTGTGAAACGACTGTTTGGCAAATCGGTTGTCCGTAACAACAAATAAGGTCACTGTCCGTTAAATAGAGAAAGTTCCTTTGTTTATCCGCGTTTGAACTTTTAGGGAGTTTACACCTCCCCTCCTCGTGTTGACAATTGCATCGCTAATTGTCCTTTTCATAGAGGACTAGTTTACTCGCATGGAAGAAATTCCCTCCAGATTTACGATTACCGTTATCCACTTTCTACGTAGAATTTGAGATCCTTCTCAGAATTTTGAAAGGCCTTTCCGGATTTCCTCTAACTTATTTCTATTTAATTTGTTCCTATTGTGAGTGAAGACCATATCGCCAATTTTAAATTCATGCTCTCTTCTTTTTTTATCATATTTTTGTTTGTTAATTTCGAAGTTTCTCATTGAGTTCTTAAATACTTCTTCTCTGTCTCTTTCTAAATCTGTCTTGTTTGTAGGAGGTTAATTGATGAGATGATCGGTAGGTAAAATCGTTGTTGTATTTAACTCGTCACTACATGTTCTAATCGCAAAACAGTGTGTGTACAGTCGTTGATCGCAGTTTGTAATAATCCGTTGCGATCGCGTCCGTTTATTTATAATAGTCGGGGGAAAGTTGGAAGATTCAAATTTGCCTTCGTTTCACGGTTACATGTAGCGGCGGCGTTGTTTTGCTCGGAGTTTGTTTATTCTTACAATATACGTTACCTAACGAGCTTCGTACTCCGGAGCAAAACAACAACATGATTTAAATCGAATTCTAACTCGTGTGCTGCTACATGTTCTCAATTATTCCTTTAGGAACGATCTCAATTCTTTTCCCGTACAGCAAGTAATTCGGAGCAAATCCTGTGACACTGTATCTGGGTGTTATTGTACTCTACCACACTTTTTTTGCGATTTTTGTCCAGTTTTTCTTCTTTTTGTTTGAATTAATTTTGCATCGGATCCTGTTTACTAGTGTTTGGTTTACTCTTTCGTTTAATCCGTTCGAGGATGGACAGTCTGTCGAGGTGAAAATTAGTTTGATGCTCTTTTTCCTTGCGTATTCTTGGATTTCTTTGGACGTCAGTACTAGATATCGGACAGCGAGGATCATTTTTGTAGAGTCGATTTCTCCCGTCGAATCTACAAGTTTTGTTATATCATCTGAGCGTTGTAGTTTTGATGTGGACATAAAAACGGCCCTTGAAAAATGGTCAATAAGAATGTGCATAAATTTCTTCGGTGAGTTGTTAGAAAAACCTCCGACCGTATCGAATGACATTATTTCAAACGGTTTCTTAGCTGGTCCTAGTTTCGACATAAATCCAATCAGTCTTCTCGTTCTGCTTTTATTCTTAATGCAGATTTCGCATTGTTTGCAGAATTTGTCGACTATCTGATCCATATTGTTGAAGTAGTAGAAAGGTCGGATTTTCTTTAGTATATTGTTCCTTCCAACGTGACCGAAGAATTCATGAACCTTCTTTGTGATGTGTTCGCCAAAATTTCGTGAGATGAATATACGTTGACGCCCTTTAATATTTTTGAAAAATATTTCTGATTTTTTGTGAGGTTTTTTTTTATTTTTAATATTTTTTTTGTTTTCTTTCTGATCTTAAATTATGCCCTTCTTTGTAATAATATTCACCACTTTCAGAACGTCTTCTTCATTTTCAAAACTTTCTAAGCCGGGTTTCTTGGATAGTGCATCTGCTTCTACGTTGTCTTTTCCCGGCGAGTAGATGATCTTGAAATCATACTGCGATAGGTAGTGCATTAGGTCTCCTAAAGTTTCATCGGTTCTTGCTTTGATTCTCATTGACTCTAACGGTTTATGGTCTGAGAGAACAGTGAAATATCTACCGATTAACCAATGTTTCCAGTAAATCGCCTCTTTAATAGCCAGACATTTGAGGTGGATTGCCTTTTTCTTTGCCTCTGTTGGTTTTAATTTTCTTGAAAAGTACGCAACCGGATGTAACATCCCGTTGTCTCGACGTTGCTTTAAGACAGCTCCTAAACCGTTTCCACTTGCATCTGTATAAATGATACCTCTTTATTTTGATTGTATATTGAAAGAATTGGGCTTGAACAGAGGTATTCTTTAATCTTTTGAAATGATTTTTCACATTCTTCGTCCCAAATAAATTCTATATTTCTCCTCAATAAATTGTGGAGTGGTTCCAAGAGTTTCCACGCGTTCTTCTATAAATTTGTAATAAAAATTAATTTTTCCTAGTAGTTGTCTCACGTTTTTCTTGTTTCTTGGGCGTTCAAATTCCCGTATCGCTTTGAGGTTATCTCTTCCTGGTCTCACACTGTCTTTTCCGATAATGTGACTCAGATATTTTACTGACTTTTCTGCTAGCTTACATTTGACCAGTTTTAATCGGAAACCTTCTTGTTTTATAACCTTCATTAACTGCTCTATATGTTTGATATGTTGGTCGAATGTTTCCGAGAAAACTAGAATGTCGTCAATATAGTTTATGTTGAATTCTGTTAGGCCATTCCTTCTAAGAATATTTGCAAGCACTCGTTGGAAAATAGCAGGAGAGATTTTTAACGTAAGCATTTCCATTGCCAGTGCCCATTTTGTGTTATGAAGGCTGTCTTCTCCCGGTCCTCTTTTTTTATTGAAATTGACCAGAACGCTGAATTAATGTCAAACGTTGAGAAGAAATGGCAATTCCCGCTTTGACTATGATGTCTTCTATTCTTGGGAATGGTTGTGATTCCGGAACTACACTATTGTTTATCTCCCGGAAATCGATACACAGTCTATCTCTCCGATTCGACTCTCTTTTAAAAGCCAGTGTCACTGGTGCTGCAAATGGTGAACTTGATTCCTCTATGAGATCGTGTTCTAGTAATTTTGTGATTTGGAACTCTATTTCTTTGTGATCTGGGATGGAACACCTGTATGGTTTTCTTGATATGCACCTGTTTTCGGTTAGCTTTATGGAGGCCTCTTGTAATTTTCTCGTTCCCACATCGAATTTGTGTTTCGCAGATACTTCTTTGTATTTTTCTGTAAGTTGAAATACCCCTTTCTTTTGTGAGTTATTTAAGTGTCCAAGGTTGTCTATAAATTTGTCCGTCTCCATGTCTTCGGTAATGTTTATCTCTCTTCTCTTCTGATTATTCTTTCTTTCTACTTTCTTATTAGATATTATCTCCTCTTCTTTGTCACTTATTTTTTGAGTGACTCTCAAGTTCTCATCTTGTTTTAATTTGAATTTCTATATGACGTCTAGCCCTAGGGTAAGGTCATATGTAAAGTTATCATTGCGTGCTATATAAACGTCTATTTCTTTTTCTATTTTATTTATTCTTATTTTTAGTCTCGCCCGGCTGCTCGTGAAGTCCTTTCCACTGACAGTTTTGAACATACTCTTACCTTCTGTTATATTTGCCGTCATTTGGTCAATAATCTTTTGATTAACAAAGCTTGCATTGGCTCCAGTGTCGTAGACACCTGGGCCAACGCCCACGCCGCGCTGAGTGCACTTGTCCCCGTCAAATCACGAAAGTTAAGCAGTACCGGGCACGGATAGTACTTGGATGGGTGATCGCCTGATACTTCGTGTGGTGTTAGAGAAGCGCGCTGGGTCCGCCGCGCCCCCGGTGGGGTTCGGGCTGGGACGCTGGCTGCTCAGCGCCTCGGGGCCGCCAAGCACTTCGGTAGGGAACCGGGCTGCCTGGCACAGCGGCTCCGGCGACGAGGCGCGGTGTAACAAAGGCCACACACCTCTCCATCAGCGGTGGTATTGAGGGCGGGGGGGGGGGGGGGGGGTGTCGCTCGCACCGGTTCCCGGGCCTCTCTCGATCGCAGCCGCGACGGTCATCGTGGAGGTTTTAGTCGGTTGGAGTCCGACACTACCACGCCGCTTTCCCCAGAAGCGGCTTGGCGTCCGTGTGGATTTCTTCCACGTCAATATAAAAAAAAAGTGTCGTAGACACCTTCAACCTCTTTTTGATCATTGATTTTAACTCGCAGTTTTATCAATGGTTCGTACTTCTCCGGGCATTTTAGTTTTTTTCATTCTCATCTGGCGTTCTTGCTGTTTCATTTTCTGAGATATATAGTTCTAGTGAATTTACCTGTTTGGGTTTCTTCTGGGCGTTTCTGTTTCTACTTCTACATAATTCTAGTGGAATCGGCCCGGGAAGTTCAGTGCTTCACAGACAGTGATGGTGGATTTGCATTTTTGTCCAGGTTTACCTTTTTTTCTTGTGTTTCCTTTTTCTCTGATCTTCGTATTTTCCCAAAATTCACATTAGGTCATTTGTTGATTGTACAATTTCTCTCTCAATTTTATCTTGGATGTCTATAGGTAATCCAATGATAATCAAATGTATCCTTACGTCTTCAGCCATTTTCCTCTTTATTTCCAACATTAATCGTTCTTTCTCTAAGGCATACTCAATGAACGAACCTGGAAGGTATTTGAAGTTGTAAGCGTATCGTATTGCAGACCAATCTTTATTATTCAAAGTTTTGAGAATTGCGTATTTCCAGTCTTCCCAGTTGTATCCTTCAGCCTTCAGCAGATTTGTTTGGTACCATTTTGCTGCTGTTTTCTCTAAATACTTTTTTAAACCTTTGACTTTCTTCTCATCACTTTTGATTTTATATTTTCTTCATTCCTCTTCATACTCTGATATCCAGTCTGTGGCTTTTTGAGTTTCATCAAATTGTTTTATGCTAAAATTTATTTCTTCTATTTTACGTTTATCTCGTTTTTGAAGAGTCTCTAGAAGTCTTTCCATGTCCAGACTGGACTTCTCGGTTTCCGTCTTTATTTTCCTTGTGGGGGTAATTTCTGCTTCCTCTAGGAAAATGTCTCGGAATACGAAGTTCAAATCCGTATCGATATATAACGCTGCCATCTCGTCATCCATCGTGAGTTTAACGTTTCTATACTGGCCTACCTTGGTTAGACTGTTTGCGGCTTTCTTCACTGTAGGTGAATTGAATAACTGCTGATGGTTGTTCCTTGCTTGATATTCCGGGGGGGGGGGGGGGGATATAGCATACTTCGTCTTCTGGTCTTCTTATAGATTCTATACCCTCTATTTTGTCCCCTTTCGCGTTTTCCTTCATGACGATACGTAGGTTAATTTTCAGCGGCATGGCGTAACGAAAATCGATTTATAATGTTCAATTCTCGGATAATTCAGGGATCGGCTAATCGGTTCATCGATCAGCTAAAGACTTCCTTTGTGTTATGGGTCTACTTCTGCCAAATATTGCGATACACTAGCACTTTTAGCGAATGAACTAACACTTGATGGAGCATCAGATGGTCCGGCTCGAAGAAACATAAAATGTTGCAGTACGGCAGATCGTTCATGCAAACAGCCATTCACTTATCTGTGCAATTTAGTGCAATCTTTTTGAAACGTAAGGATGAGATTTCGGGATAATTCAGAATAAGTGGGTAAACTTATTGTTAGAATTTAATCTTGGAATTAAGATTAATAATCTGTGGAAGACACAATGTTTGTGTTGAAATAATATAATGTAATATTTATTAAACAATTATTACAGAGAATTATAAGTGTGTGTTCTGGAATGTAGACAGTTGGCTTGTTATTCACAGACTAACTGGCTTAGTGACCCATGGCCCTTGAAAAGATTTAGAACCCCACTCTCTATGCAGTAATGAGTGTGACCTGTGTGGGTGTCTGTGTGGCGTCACATGTGCCACAGAACCTTCTAGCAGCTTCTCGTCGTACCCATCGAGAATGTTCCATCCATATCCTCATGCTTCTTCCGGCGAATTCTCGAAAAAGCATGCACGTGCTAGCCGCCGTGGTACATCTCACGAACGCACGCTAGTGGGGATAGCGCTGGGCAGGGAAGGGAAGAATCCGTACGATCAATCACCTCATCTGCATGCGATGACCCATAAACTTAGACTTTTTAACTTAAGTAGTTTTGGGTGCGCCTTTAACGTGCAAATCCTTAATTCCGTAAATGTTTTCGGTTTATGGATGGTCCTTAGAAAAGTCCTTAGATTTATTGTGCGCTTCTAGAAACTACAGAAAAAGCTAGTAGTTCTACAACGGGGAAAAAACGGACATTTACCTAATGGAAAATGCTGTGTTTCCAATGAACAAGGTCACCCATGAGCTACGTTTGTAGGAGGCTTCCTTCTCCTATCTTCATTCATTAACGCTGGTCATAACCAATGGGTATCGCAGATCGCTACCCTCACTTTTCAGAACGAAAAGTATGTACAACGAATCCGCTTCCTTCGTTCAAAAAATACCTACACACCGAGCTTTCCTCCGTAATTACATGAGAGCGGAGGTTCAGTTATCTCTCAGTTCTAACAGACTCAACACCTCAAGACTGCTTCGACTACAACATATCTACCAGGACTCGAGCTCTGTCTTTAGATCAGTTATCATCTCTACACTGAATCTATCATCTAAGAGTAATCCATTTATTCTTCACTTACATCTTACGCATCGACGTTACTATCTTGTGTAAAGTTGTTGGAAATACATAGTATATAATTGTAGCCTGTTAATCGCAGCATTATACCACGTCAACCACCCCTATTATCTCAACGGAAATCAGGGGATCGATCTGTTCGCGACGTCGATTATTACAATCGTAACGGGAATTACGACTCCCGTTGCCGCGTTTTCTCGCGAACGCGTCTCCCCGCGACTGGTTGAATATACAGTAATACTTGTATAGAGAGTAAGTGAGTAGAAAAATCTCTTACACCTTCTCTCTGGTGTTTGATCTCTCTCTCTCTCTCTCTCTCTCTCTCTCTCTCTCTCCCTGTCGCTCTAAGTAATTATAAGTCTTTAAGTAATTATAAAACAGGAAAACAATAGTTTTCTCACGGCACGGTGCGCGTGTCGTTCGTGGGTCGAAAGACCTCTTTGAGATCCGAAGCTCCTGGGGCAAGCGTTACATTTGAATTGACCCTCACAATGCTCCGTGGGGTCCCGACATTTAGGAATGTGACACTGTGCATCATGGAGCTTAGGGAAGCTTTTATCACACTTACTACAGCCCCACTGAACGGGGGTTTCTACGTGATGTTCATTAAGGCGCCTGTCCAGATCTTGCAGTGTCATGAACTATAGCTGAATTTCCCACTTCTCACAGACCGGACAAGTAACTTTATCCTCCATTAATGGATCTAAAGTTTTATAACAGTTCGTGTCCAGGGACGTTGCCGGTTCGTCATCTGTGGTCTCCTCCAGAGCGGATAAATCCGCCACAGCGCTTCCGGGACCGAGAAGCGCTACGTCCGAGGCTTGTGTGTGTTCTAAATCGAATTTAGCAGTTTGTTTTGCTCCTTTACGTATTTCCTTCCATAATCCAAATCATAGCCATTTTCATTCCAGTCAACAATATTCAACAAAGGAACGAGTTCCCTTATTCTATTAGTTGGTCATATTTCGTTATTCACGGTTTCGAATTACCGTTGGTCGGCAAGCCGATACTTATTAAGGCTGTCTTTCACTCTTTCGCCACCGCACTCCGTTTAGCCATGCACACCACATCCGGGGGATTGTTCCCCACGCTGATGTGGCGGGTATGTTACCACTGAGAGGTAGGAGTGCGACTTGGGCAGACAAGACCAACGTCTCGCCTGCCGCCGAGTAATTATGACACTCTTATTGCCCACGGCACGCCGTTTGTCGGCGGCATGCCGCCTATAGGGCTCAAGAGATCACAACACGCGGCCAACCCAGCGACGCATTGCTCTTCAAGCACACGCGTAGGCCCAGCGGCGTATTACTTTCCAGTATACGCGGCTAAGTCCAACGGCGTATTGCCTATAGCCCACGCATAGCCCAGTCGCGCGTTACTGTCCAGCATACGAGGAACGGGACTATAGGTTTCCTTATAATCTATGCCTTCTTTCTGTGAACACCCTTTTATCGTTCCGAGTTGTCCGGATTTAGCTTTATCGTTAAAACCCACCTATTACTTATCTTCTGATCTTTTGGTTTTTCTACAAGAATCCACGTCTTATTTTCATGGTGCGATTTCATTTCATCATTCATAGCCGTTTCCCATAACTCTTTCTTTTCGGATCTCATCGTTTCGTTAAAATCCACCGGTAATTTTTCCGCTACGTACGTTACTGGGCTACCGTAAAAATTGGTTCGTTTGATCTTACCTCTATCTGTCAATTGTCTCACATTCTCGCTAGTTCCATGAGGTTGTTTTTCATGTTCACTCTCTGCACTTTTACACGTACATGCCCTATCGCTCTGCGCACACACATCTTCGCGCTCGACAATTTTCGGTAAACTTAAATTAACGAATTTCGCAGTTTCTAGTTCGGGCTTAAATATTACATCACGGCTTAATATTACATTTCTTACTGTCGGCACGTACACTCGATACCCGCGTCCGTCATCTATATAGCCTACCAAATATCCTTTGTTCCCCTTTTTGTCAAGTTTTGTTCTCTTGTCCGCAGGTATGTGTGCAAAGCACTCAGTACCGAAAACCCTAAACTTTTCTAAATCTGGCGGTTTCTCGTACCACAGTTCATACTGTGTTTTCTCGTCTTGTCTTGTCAGCCCGGTCTTATTTATGACATGTACCGCTGTGTTCATGGCTTCGGCTCATAAAAACAGCGGTAGATTTGATTTCGAATATAGCATCGACCGGACTGCCTCTACTATTGTTCTATTTTCCCTTTCTGCGACACTACTCTGTTCAGGAGTGTGTGGGACGTTAGTTTTGTGCCTAATTCCCTAATTTTTAAAAATTCTTTGACCTCTTTATTTTTTAATTCTTTCCCTCCATCACTATGAATTTCTTTGATCTTATTGTTGAATTGGTTTTCAACTTCCAGGCAGAAAGTTTTTAGTTTTTCGATTACTTCTGACTTATGTCGTAAGAAGTAAATCTTTGTGAATTTGGAAAAATCATCTTTAAACGTAAGAAAATACAGTTTCTGGCCTAATGACTCGACTTCTATAGGTCCACATACATCCGAATAAATAATTTCGCAAGGTTTAGTCGCACGATTGATTTTCTCGTGAAAACTCGATCTATGATGTTTCCCGTACGCACAACCTTCAGAGAGAAAGTTACTATCCTCTAAAACTTTCATATTCGAATTCTTTAAAAATTCCGTAACGTGTCTGATGTTTTGATGACATAGCCGTTCGTGCCATAACTGCAGTGTGTCCGCGTTTGACTCTGCTCTATTGCTAAGATTGGTCCTTGTTTCTCGTGTTCACGTTTGCTTGACTGTTTCTGCTGTTCCCTTTTATAATTGTTACCTTTTGTTACCAGCGCCACCGACGTTTCCTGGTCGTCTTTCTTCCATCTGATTTCTTCCGTCATCAGCTTGGTACTAAGCCTGTCTAAGGTCTTCTTTCCTTCTTCCACCGAATCCCACGCACTGTGAAAATGATCAAATTTGTTTGATAACATAGATAAACTGCGTGTTATCAGCATTTTCTCGCCAATTTCACTCCCAAGGGCTTTCATCTTCGCCGCTATCAGTTCCGACTTTGATAGTTTGTAAGAGATATTTTCAGACTCTTCCCATTTAAAATCGAAGAACTGCTTCTGGACCATATTTAAATTCTCATCCGACTTCATGTCATATACTGTATCCAACTTTTTCCACATTTCATGTGCTGTTGTGCAACATAAAAAAGAATCCAACGGTTTCCTTCCTACTGAGGTCACAATTAATTTTCTCGCTAACCGATCTGCCTTCAAAAATCTTTTACGAGCGATTTCTTTCGCCGCGCTGTTACCTGAATGACACCGATTCCCTTCACACACGTTGATCAGGTCGTCATCTTCCTCCAAAAGTGTACGCATAACAAAATGCCACTGGAGCCAGTTTTCTTCGCCACGTAACATCTCGATCTTTGCACTTGCTGATTCCATTTTAGCACTATCACTTACTTTACTAAGCACAACACTTAAACAATTTATTCAATTTATTTCAACAATTTATTTATTATTATTATATGTTGAGGTTATTTGATGTATAAATAGAGAAACTCGTGGATAAATTGTAAGGTAGCAGATATATTTTAATACAGAAGTGTAATTATAAGTAAGAATACAATTCGAGCTGGTCCAGATCCGCACGCTAGCAGCGTTACCCCATAACTGAAAACCCCGAAGCCAACGGCGCCTGTCTACTGTTTATGGTCTGCCTTCGTCACAGTCCTTTATCTATACGCTGTCAATGGCTGCAGTGTTTGAGAAAACTAAAAATGCCAGATGTAGAGTTTTCTTAGAAGTGGTGACCACTTCATGAGGGTGTGACTACCCCTCTCAACGCCATCCCCTGGTCCGTCATGCAAGTCCGAGGAGATCTCAGAACCTCCTCGGCGTGTCGACCCCTATGACCCACCTAGGGCGGGTAGGACCGCCCTTTGACGCAGGACCCTACAAGGGTGGAATTATCTCACACTCTCCTGCTTTGTCCGCTTCTTTACGAGCATTACTTCTTCACAATAGGATACGACGGGGGGCCTCCCACGCCGAAAAACCTCTCTTCCGATTTTCTGCAGGAAAGATACGAGCATGTCTCTGCATTGAGCATATATATGCTTGATATATGCTTCCATCTGAATAATGTCACCCACAATGATGCATCTCCTTTGTCATCATTGTAGGAATATGCCCGCTGTCGATATGGCTCAGTAATAAAAACTACATCAACTGTAGCTTCGCGGGCATGTTGGTACATCAACTTCTGCGCCAACCTGCACCTACTAAGATTTATTATTAATATTTTTATCTTGTGGGTCTAGTTACACCTCTCATCCTATCCTTCACCGCCGGGCATTCCAACGATCCCGTTATGTGCCTAAGGTTGGCTCTATTCTCTCTCGCACACATTACACACCTCGATTCATTTTTACATTCGTTTATGGTGTGATCCCTCTCCCCGCACCTCCGACATAGCTCCCTTCCTGGACTTATTGCCGTACACCCCGCTACGTTATGCCCCAGCATGTGGCATCTATAGTATCTCAAGATGTTTGGAATAACTCTAGCTATAGCCATTGTCAATCCCGTCCTAATTCTAACGTTCTCTTCCGAGTTCTCTTCCGGGAAACGCTACTTCCTGAAACAACCATCATCGCTTGCTGGGTTCCCCAGGGTGTCATTCTCAATGTTTTAATTGTAATCCTCCTTGCGTCTCATATATCCAGTTCGGCGGCTATGTCCTCAATCAGTTCTTTCCTAGTAGTGATGGGATCAATATTTCTTATCTCTAGCGTCTCTCTATTCGCTAGAGGTGGGATTTCCAACTCCTTCCTCATCGCGATTTTTAATTTTTCCGCGACCTCGTCCGCCGACACCTTATTTCTTACACCAGTTGATTCCTTCGGGACATCTTTGACACCCGCCATTTCTCTGTAGGCCTCGATCCAGTTCGCGTCCTTACCAACCTTCATCAGGATCACTTCACTTCTTTTCCTAGTTTGTCTTTATCTTCTCTCTTCCCTACCTCCTTTGCTGTCATACACCTTAACATTTGTCTTATCCGCTATACTCCTGATCCTCCTTCGCCTGTTCACAACAGTCCATTTGATCTCGCTATCAACATTTCTCGCCTTCAGACCGCATGGCTCCGCGTACGACAGCTCATCCTGCCTCGGCTTTTTCCTATACGCTCCTCTCCTTTCCTCGAGCGGAGATATCTATCTTCCCCTCCTCCTTTAGTCCTCTCAGTCTTCTTTTCTTATTTGTATCCTGAGTCAGATAGTTACTGTGGTCCATCACCCGCTTGGAAGTCAGCATCCATTTCGCTATCCTGTCCGGCTACCTAACTCTCTTCTTACCGGACCTTTCTCTCCTTGCTTTTGGTTCCCGGTCGTTTTTACCGCACGAGAGGTTGCCCTGGGACCGACCATACTCTCGTCGTTCCTCCCTCAGTCGTTTGATGACCGTCGGGGCGAGCCTGGGGAGGCACCACGCGCAACACCGACGGGGTTTCGGGGTTCCGAAACCCCCGAATCTTAATTTTTTTCTTTCTAGTTAGCCTGTTCATATTAATTATCAAAATAGAGTAGTCCGGGGATATAGACAAGTTCGACATAAATCCATTCCTCCTTTTCCGTTTCCACTTCCGTTGTCAATGTCACGTAATAAATGACGAGGTAATATACATATAGTATAAAAAAAAGTGAATGAACAATAGCCCGTTCGTATACTTTATTCACAAGGCGAAGTTACACTTCAATAACAAAATACAGACTGACTTTCTGACTAAAGGACTGGGATCTTTACCTCCTCACTATGATTCGCATATCTCACGGGTGGGAATCCGGCTACTGTCTATTCTCACTGCTATCGCATGACCAGGTGTTATATGCATATCCTGAGGTCGGCGGATCCCTGGCTTCTGGGCGACGTTACACCAACGTCGTCATCAATTCGTTCTTCCATTCTCGTATCCATTTTCGTTGCCAAGGTCGTCATAATCGTATACCAAATATATCTAATAAAAAGACTATTTTCCAATTTCGGGGCAGGCGGTTCCATCACGCCAAGTTCATCGCGCGGTTTTACCATATTTCTTTGCCACTTTGATCTTCATCTTTTGAAAAGTAATATAACAAAAACAGCTATTATACCAAATAGGAATGTTGCTGAGTAGATAATCATATTGTTCAGTTTTACTACTTCGGGTATATCTTGTTGAGCGTTAGTTTTTCTACAAAATGATGCCATTTTTCCTGTACCAAGTTTTTGATGTAGCCAGTCAGGCAGGGGCCGCATTGAAAGGGAACTCATGATTTTTTTTTAGTAAGAGTCGGATAGGGGAGCGAACAACAAAACGACAGATATTGAGAACGCACAATAGACAGGAGTTCGTATAGCATAAAATATATCGTGCAGGTGCAAGGAAAAAATGAACAAGAATAGAAAGATTGGAAAATCAAAGAAAAAGCGTCACTTCCTATTACCCAGAAATAATGTAGAAAAATACAGTAGTTTCGTCAGCAGCAGCAAATAATCATGCAGCATTAAAATGCGGCACAACGAAACCACAAAACAAAACGAAATAGTAAGCGGAGAAGAATTTATAATTAAAGAAATGAATGAAGCGAAACTGTCGCAGCGCCACAAACTGCTGACACAATGAAAAATATGTAAAATGACTAAAGTGAACAGAAAAAACAACATTACAAGCAGCGAACATAACAATAATGGAGTAAAACATGTCATTAAGCGTAAAACTCAACAGCAAGAACAAAGATAGCAACACAGTGGGAAGCCAACTATTACAAAAATTAAATGCAACCGTAAAAAGTTGTTAGAATTACTGTAAGAAAAGCAAACTCGCATTAAAACTAGAAAAAGAGAGTAAACAAAAATCTGCCAATTATTTTATAAAAGCAAACATACCGTTCTCATTGTGTAATAGACACAGCTATCAATGAATCAAGATCAATATACCTCACAAGTGACTCGAGTAATCGAACACATCGAATGCAACTCGATCAAAATTAATGTAATCGCGGAAGCACTCGACAAAGAACTCTGACGACGGGAAACAATATAGTAGTGTAATATCATAGAATAATTTAAATTAGAGGTCGGTTGAAATTAGAAAAACCGTGTACGTCGTCTTTCTGTGGTTTGTTTACATTTAAGAGTGCCTACGTGACTAAAATCGCCTAGTAACAGTGATGTGAGAAAACGATAAACAACGTCAAAACAAAGGTACGGTTTCGTGTTTCAAGGAGGGGACGACCGAGAGGTCAGAGTATGCGAGCCGAAAAGTGTGTGTGTGTGTGTGTGAGGACAAGAGTCAGAGCGAGCACGACCGAGCAGGAGTGTGTTGCGAGAGTCAGATTGGATCGAGACATCGAAGAGTAGAGTCGAGATTTGATCGAGACGTTGAGGAGTAGAGTTGAGAGTTAATCGAGTTGTTAGAGTTGCTAATGACAGAGAGATTTAGTGTGTGTTAGATTTGTTGTAACGAGAGTTATCAAATAGCCGTAAAGTTATTTGATATAGATACGTGTATCGCATTTAGTTTCGTTAATCAAACATTGTTTTCTGTCTAACTATATCTGTATTTTCAATCAATTATTAATAAATTGTAATTAATCGGGGAAAAATTTATATTCCAATTTCCACGATATTACAGTAGGAATCAGCAAAGTACTGAAAAATATCCTATAACAAACTAATCATAATAGAAATAAATATAAGCTCCCTAATCACAAACGAAGAAAGAGCATAGCTAGAGGAATGTCTAGAGAAACACAACCCAGATGTGCTCCTTCTTTGCGAAATTAAATTAAACGCAAGACGCGTAATTAACTTCAAGAACTATACATACATGAGGAACGATAGAGCGAATGCTAAACAAGTTGGCGGAACTGGAATTCTAATACAGAATGATACTAAACACAAAGTCGTACAGTCAAATGACACTCAAAAGACGACGTTCGATAAAAATACAAAACGTCTGCATAATAACAGTATACAACTTTTAAATAGCACCGAAGAACTTTCCTCACCAACTGACAGTAAACACGTTCCAAAGACCACGGTAACATAGACATCCTAAAAGTACCAAACTGAAATTCAGAAATAGTCAAAGCCAATATAAATCTTGACGTCATATAAATCGGCAATTAAGTGACAAACTGAATATACTGGCAGCACACTTTAAAGCAATCCACGAAATAGCAACATGAAAAAACAATTAGCAAATATGAACAAACCAATGAACAAAATAAAGCAACAAATAGACAGACAAACGTAACTGTTGAGGTTATTAGATGTGTACCGGCACATGAGTCAGAGGACAATTCAAATCAAATCAAAAGTAATGTATGAACAAATAAACTCCGGGCAAAATAATGTCGCTGCTACATACAACCGTCAAACGTAGACGAATTCGAATTTTCCGGTTCTCCCCCGACCAGTATAAATAAACGGACGCGTTCGCGAGCGAGAGAGTTTTCGAACAGTATCGAAGAGCATCAACGAGTATAAACGAAATACCGAAGTGATCTACAGAGTTTCTCCGAGTATTTATCGAGTATTTATTCCGCAACTTGTATTTGTACCAACGACTCACAAATTCGTCTGTAAATAATTTATTTATTTATTTATTCAAAATGTATTTGACGGACTGCAACAGCAATATTTCGCTCTCGTTATTTCGCTCAACCTAACAACGACTAATCCTCCACAATTGATGACCCCGTGATCTTGAGTTAGCGAATTTCGTATTGTGAGTCTGAGAGCGTTAACGATGTCGAAACAAAACACTACAATTACGACTATGCAAACAATCCGCGTGCCACCGCTGAAGCCGCAGAAGATCGTATTCTGGTTCTCTTTATTCGAGAGACAGCTCGCGGCGACGGGCGTCAAGGATGACGCATAAAAAGCCACCGCCCTGCTCGGGTGCCTCGAACCGGAGTACTTAGAACGAATAGAGGACATCGCATTGGATCCTCCGGCCACCGGACAATATGACGGGAGACATCGCCGTCGTTCGAGATCCCGAGACGGTCTTTGTTATCACCACGCGTTGTACCGCGAACGTGCGCGAAAGTGTAGATCCCCGTGCAAGTGGAAGCAGGGAAACGGGTCCAGCCGTCCGTAAACGCGGCGAACGTCGACGGCTTGGGAACCCGTCGCATTTTTATTCGGGACCAGCGAACGAATGTCGCTTATTTAATAGACACTGGTGTGGACACGTGCGTCTACCCGCGCAACAAGGTACGTAAACCCGTGAACAAGAGCGACTACGAACGGTTCGCGGCGAATGGAATCCGTATTGCGACTTATGGGACCATCACCTTGTCCCTCGATCTGTCCCTGCATCGAGCCTTCAAGTGGCGTTTTGTGGTAGCCGACGTGAAAACGCCCATCATCGGCGTCGATTTCCTGAGCCACTACGGGTTACTCGTCGACCCGCGAAACAAACGGCCACTGGACAAGACCATACAGCTGTCCACTAGGGGACGTAGGATCCATCAAAACCGTCGACGAAGAATCTCCGTACCACAGATTATTAACGGAATTCCTTGCTCTAACGCGATTGCCCGTCTTCCGACGAAGTTCTGTATGGCATGGTGTACAACATCATATCTGCACGACATCCGGAACCCCCGTCCACGCCAAACCACGTCGTCTCGCCCCCGATCGACTCAAGCTGGCGAAGGCGGAATTCGGGGTCATGATCGAACAAGGCGTGATGCAGCCATCGCGAAGCCCTTACACATCGTACCCAAGAAGGACGGAGGAATTCGACCGTGTGGCGACTACCGCGCATTGAACGCCCGCACCATTCCAGATAGGTACACACCGCCGCACATAGAGGACTTCGCGCAGAATCTGTATGGTAAGCGCATCTTTTCCAAAATTGATCTCGTTTGCGCTTACCATCAAATTCCGATCGCGCCAGAAGACGTGCCGAAGACCGTGATCACAATACCTCTCGGTCTGTTCGAAGCGACTAGTATGATGTTTGGGCTCCGGAACGCCGCCCAAAACGTGTCAAAGATTCGTGGACGAAATCACGAGAGACCTCGATTTCGTCTACGCTTATATTGATGATTTTTTAATCGCGTCCGATACCGAAGAACGACACCGCGAACACTTGCGGTTTTTGTTCAAACGCCTTGACGCATACGGGGTCGTTATAAATCTCGCAAAATGTGAATTCGGCGTGCGCGAAATCCAATTTCTTGGCTACACTGTCATCGCGCAGGGGATAAAACTTCTGGCTGAACGCGTTGACGCGATAATTAAAGTACCGCTACCCGCGACCGTTACATAACTGCGAAGGTACCTCGGTATGATCAACTTCTATCGACGTTGCATACCGGTGACCGCGCAAATTCTCCAACCACTCAACGACTTACTGAAAGGCACAACGAAGTGCAACGCATCTATTGAATGGTCCGATCGTGCTGAAAAAAGCTTCCGCGAGTCGAAACGCGCCTTAGCTGACGCGACAATGTTAGCGCATCTGATTCCAGGCGCGCCCGTTAGCCTCGCGGTCGACGCTTCCGATTACGCCATAGGTGCCGTACTTCAACAGCGCGTCAACGATACTTGGCAGCCCCTAAATGGTAGAGCGCTTACATAGACAACTTAAATCGGCGATCAAGTACCACGACACGAGCAACTGGCTCGAAATTTTACTCATTGTATTATTAGGCATTCGAACCGCGATAAAGGTGGACTTAAACGCACCGGCAGCCGAAATGATTTACTGCACCGGCATACGATTGCCGGCGGAATTTTTCATAGCAACCAAGGAGCAGGCCAACTCGGAGTACGCGAACCGGTTAAAAGAACGGATGGAGAAGGTCAGGCCATAGCCGGTCACGCGTCATGGCGGAAAGAAAATTTTCATCTTCAAAGAATTAGAAACGTCACCGTATGTTTTCTTACGTCATGACACGATAGCGGGGGGCCTTTACAGCCGCAATATGACGGACCGTTTAATGTAGTAAAAAGAGATGATAAGAATTAGACGGTCAAAATAAATAATCGCGACTTAACAGTTTCCATAGATCGTTTAAAACCGGCGTTTGTAGTTCCAGACGATCTAGAAGAAAAGACCGCTGAATCTCGTGATATACTAATTTCGGTAAAGTAAGCGAACGCGCACGACGAAAACAGCGCAAGCAGCGATCGAATCGCGGAAGAAAACACCAGGAATAGGTATGTTACGCGATCCGAAGTCCGTTTTCCCGATTGGTTCCAAGCAGGCAAAATAACGACGACAAAGAGAAACTCTGTAGATATTTTAAAAGTTTAACTCAATAAAAACGTTATCATTGGAGGGGGGGGGGGTGATGTAGCGGCACACGAATTTGAATTTTCCGGTTCTCCCCCGACCTGTATAAATAAACGGACGCGATCGCGAGCAAGAGAGTTTTTCGAACAGTATCGAAAAGCGTCAACGAGTATAAACGAGTACCGAAGTGATCTACAGAGTTTTCCCGAGTATTTATCGAGTATTTATTCTGCAACTTGTATTTGTACCAACGACTCACAAATTCGTCTGTAAATAATTTATTTATTTATTTATTCAAAATATATTTGCCGGACTGCAACAGCAATATTTCGCTCTCGTTATTTCGCTCAACCTAACAATGACTAATCCTCTGTCAGGTAAACTTGAAGGTTGGATGATAAAATAAAATAGCTGAGTCGTAACACAACTATTAATTTTGTTTTAATTAAACTTTATTACAAATTCAGCAATCAAACTGGAATACACACTGAATTAACATAAATCACAATTCACTCCAACCACGTTATGTAAAATTTAGATACAATAATACGTTAAGTACGCGACTGTTATAAGGGTAGAGACCGGTAAAGATATGTTGACTATTCTAAGGATACAGAATAAGTGAAGTTTTACTGACGATACTGTGTCTGAGGAAAGCTAGGGGTGGGTGTGTCTAAGGACACAGGACTATCGGATTTGTTGATGATAATTTTGGTTATGGAAGTGAGGGCAGTAGACACCGTCTCCGATTGGATGATAAGACAGTTGGTGGACCAGGAAGGGTTTTAGCCGCCCTCGTGAGAAAGTTGCTAACGGAACATATCAGACGTGAAGAAAACCAACTTTCTATGCTAACACGTGGTAAACAATAAACGTAATAGGAAACCTAAGACAAGAGATACTCGCTTGGTCTGAAGGACCTTGACTGTGAAAATTCCAATACCCCCGGTGGGTACTTAGGACTATTGAGTGTACGCGCCAAGGATGTGCAGACATCTGGGCGCCATGCTGCTGTCACGTAAAGTTGGTACTTGGATGATAATAAGAAGGCTGAGTCGTAACCCAACTACTAATTTTTCTTTATAAAACTTTATTATAAGATTTACCGATTACAAGAGAAACACTGAACCGGAGAAAAGGGGTTGTACAACAACTAGAAGGAGAACAAGTACTGCCCGAGCTGGGTGAAGTCTCGGTTTATATACGCTTTGGGTTTAGAATGTTGAGGTGCTAGGTGTAGGCTATGATGATAAGGTGGTGATGTGTCCAAAGAAGTCCGAAGGTCGGAGGTCGATGACTTATCTATGATGTGGACTAAGGTGTGTCATAGCTTCTGTGTAGTCGGAGATACGTCGAAGGTCAGCAGTCGAAGCCTTTATCTATGATGTGGACTAAGGTGTTTCATAGCTTTTGTGTAGGCTATGATAAGATGGTGATCTGTCCAAAGGAGTCCGAAGCTCGGGGTCGATATCTTATGGTTGATATGAGGTTGATGTCACACTGCCCGCGATGTGTGGCCTGGTCTCTGATGTGAATTGACGTTACACCTCCACAGATGTATAAACAGAGAAACGCGTAGATAAATTGTAAGGTAGAAAATATATTTTAATACAGAAGTGTAAGTACAAGTAGGAATATAATTTAAGCCGATCCAGATCCGCGCGCTAGTGTCACGACCGGCTCAGTTCAAAACCGAAGATAAAGATGCGGCGGCACTCGGCAACAATATATATCGCCGAAGCGAAGTGCCTAATGAACCATCAATGTCTTCGTCCCAGTCTTTTGTCTATACGGTGTCGATGGCTTCAGTGCTTGAGAAAACTAAAAAGATCAGATGTAGGGTTTTCTTATAAGTGGTGACCACTTCAACAGTAACAACAAAAATATATGCACATTCAGCAACATAAGCATAGCTGTCAACCGAGACACAGATTTAATCCCATCGAACCTTTTCACAAATTACAATGAGATAAAGTCAACCTTCAAAAAACTTAACAATAAAAAATCATAAAGTCTTGACAATATACCTACTAGTCTTAAAAAATCTACTATCTTTGTAATCTACGACAACAGCATAATATTCAATAATTACCTACATTTGTAAAACAACCAAAGTAGTAGCATTAAAAAGAAAAGGCAGCAATAATCCTATCAGCCATCTTTTGCCCAATATTAGTAAAATACTCGAATCTACACATTCAATTTTTCTTTAAATTCAAACATTCAACAATCCACGCAATTCCAAAATTCACACCAAATATCTGTTGGACAAGAAACGCGAGCGATGGCGTACGAGTGGTGTTCATAGATTTAGAGGGGCATTCAACACATTCTGGCTGGATTTCTTTAATCTCACAGAAAGAAATTTCACCACATAATAAAAATAATTTAGAACGTGTTACGTAACAAACAATTTTACGTAACAGCCAGAACAGTTCAAGAAAAGTATTTAAAATCAAAGACGACCTATAACAAGAAGCCGTGAACTCCC
Source organism: Bombus pratorum (assembly GCA_930367275.1). NCBI lineage: Eukaryota > Metazoa > Arthropoda > Insecta > Hymenoptera > Apidae > Bombus > Bombus pratorum. The sequence continues at coordinate 3,491,376 of OV883995.1, read as the reverse complement.
CTATTTTGTTCAGTTTATACATACGCGATATGCGGTTCAAATAGCGATAAAAATAAAGAAACGATAGCATTCGCGATTGGCCTACTAATCTACGCGAGAGACAATAAAGCATTAAAATCCGAAAGCCATCTACAACAAATATTCAACAAAATGCATGGCTACTTATGGACAGTAAAAATTAATATAAGCAAGTGAAAAACAATTTTATTTTAGCCGTACATCTCCAAAATATTAGGGGCAAAATATGATGTACACATCTATGTCAAGAAATTTCGCTTATACGACAGCAACAATAATAATCAACCAATGTTTCCTACAACGGAAACACGAGTTGAAGCCTAGATTTAAAAACGCAATTTCAAACCACTTGCCCAGGTTGTTATTTTAGAATCATCTCGTTATCAGTCCAACAATTGCAGAACAATCACTGAGCAAACGTAACTGAAATTGATAAATAACGAATTCTTTGCAATAATAATAGTTAACAATGAACAAATTGGAGACATTTTGCAAACGGGACCAGTCAATGAACTACTCTTACAAGATGCAAAACGTTTTATCTCGATAACTCAATCCAATCCAGAATAACTGATGAATTTTTATACATAAAAATTGGATTTTTGCAAAAAAATAGTTTACAAAAAAACAAATGGAAAAATATTTTGTAACTGAACCAACGGGAAATTATGTCTTACAATGAGTAAAAGGTGTCATCCTGATTGATCGAGCCGTTTCCGAAAAATCGGTAAACATAACAATTTTTATTCAAAGAGAGTAAAACGTAATATGACGTTAGACAAACACTATTCGTCTGCCAGGAAGAGATAACTGCGTCGGTATAAACGTTAAAATGAAACCACAGACTCTACGCGCGTTTGCTTTTTTCAGACATACATCACTAATGTTACCTGAAGATAACTTCTCGCCCACGCTTTTTAATGCTTTATCTTCACTCACTCTCTCGTTATCATTACTTGAATACAAACAAAGAATAGTATTCTTCCCTAATCTTCCAGAAGCACAAAAATTATCTTTCGCGAAATTTCTACTACAAATATATCTATTTTTTATATCATTTCAATCATGTAGTCCGAAATTCCGCATTACAAATTCACATTACAAATAGTTCATCACTATTACTAGGAAACGAGTGAAAGCTGATAAACATCCGTGTTGAGATACATTTAATTGTGTTGATTATATGACATTGAGATGACATTGAACATGAAAAAGATAATAAAATTCTTAAATGACGTTGGGTTAGTATGTGAACTTACTTCGTAATGTGCTCAGTGTAATGTCTATTAGTGGCAATATGCTATCTGAAGCGAGAAATCACGGATTTTGATGCTTTTCCTACCTCTCCCGACTTGATAGCTTCACAAGCTACTACTGCGTTTGTCTTCCGGATACAACTTTAGACGGTTAAGCTAAAGCTTAACCAAGTCATATCACTATAATTAAATAGGGATACGTTACAATTTATAATCGTAGACTTATTATAATCTATTGTTTTTATTTTAGAACAAACAGAAATACATATCCTTACAGAAATCCATATCCTTATATCCATATCCAGAGAGGGGTCCCGCAAGGATTTGTACTGGGACCGATCCTCTGGACACTCTGGTCATCGCCGGGGATCGCTGGTGGCACGAGACTGCTAACCTGACCGAGGATGCGGTGGCATGCGTAGTGAGGGAGATCAAAAAGCTAGAACTACGCGTGTCACCGACCAAGTCGGAGGTGCTGGGATTCTATGATAACCGGCATAGAGGCCCCCCGCCACCAGGAATGGCCATAAACATAGACGGAGGAAGTGTGATGGTGGGACAGCGAATGAGGTACCTGGGTCTCACCATCGACGGCCAGTGGACCTTCGAGCCGCATTTTGAACAGCTAGTAGTGCCGAAGGTGGCCACAGGGGCCAATGCGTTGTGTGGCCTGCTACCGAACCTGGGAGGCGCGGGGCTAGGGATGCGACGCCTCTACGAAGGCGTGGTGCGTTCCCGGGTCCTGTATAGAGCCCCGGTATGGGCAAGGGAGCTGGGTGCGAGCCGGAGCAGCCTGGTGCTGATAAGGGGGCTTCACAGGGTGGCAGCCATAAAAATCATCAGAGGATACAGAATGGTGTCATACGCATCAGCCACCGTGCTAGCTGCATCCCCCCCGCCCTTTGAGCTGCAGGCCCTCGCACTCAAGGAGAGATATGAGAGCAGGAAAATCCTACTGCAAGAAGGACCCGAGGAGACATCCCAGCACTTCGACTTGGGCGAAATACAACTCAATATATGGAGACGCTGGCACGCATGGCTGCAGAAAGAAACCCGAACGAGACCACACCAGGCAGTATGCGCCGTGCTTCCCAATTGAGAGAAGTGGAGGAGCAACGGAGGAGCTCCACTAACGTTCAGGATGACCCAAATACTAACCGGACTACTAAATACTAAACGGTGTTTGGGGAATTCCTGCAACGCATAGGGAAAGAAAATACGTCCACATGTCACCACTGCGGGACGGGGGAGGACACGGCGCAGCATACGCTAACAGCTTGCCCGGCGTGGGAGAAGCCAAGAAGAGGGTTGCGGATGGAGATGGGAGAAAACCTGATCCCAGGAATGCTAGTCAAGACAATACTCGAGGGTGGCCCGGGCCGCGCCGCCGTCCGCGACTTCTGCGAGCAGGTAATGCTGGTGAAGGAGCGGGCGGAGAGAGAAAGGGTGAGGACCGGCCACCCGGCGAGGATACACAGAGAAGGAAGGAGGCAACGAGGAAGAAGACCTCAAGAGGAAACGGACTAGAAGGAGCAACGCCAGGGGAGTGGTCTCCCTGGTGATCCGATATTAAGAGGTTTCTACAAAGAACTAGACGGGGGTGTCGATCGATGAAATTCGCAAGAGAACTCGGGGCACCCCAAGAACGTCAGGAGGCCACCGTGGAGTTTTAGTCGGTAAGAGTCCGACACTACTCTGCTGCTGCCCTGCAGCGGCGAGTTTCCATGAGGATTTCTCCGCGATAATAAAAAAAAAAAGCAGGTAGACCATACCCACTAAAACCCCCTCCTCTATCCGCTCTTCTTATGGTACAAGCACTAACCCCGGAACCGCCTTTCGGCATTACTTCAGGGTTGGCCCTAGCGTGCACCCTTCCTTCGTTACATCTTTTCGATTATTTCTATTTCTGTTGGCTCTTGTTCGTCTTCTTCTTTCTACGTCCATCTCCTGCTTATATCTCGCCGTCATAATCCTTTTGCAGAATTCCTGTAGAAATGCCTTTTCTTAGTTACCTCCTCAATAATATTTTCCGTCGTCAATGGCGTGCCAACATAGCTCCCCAGTTCGGTCCTGTCGAGGATCCACCTAGGGCAGTGTAACAACGCATGCTTCGCGTCGTCTACTTCCGTGTCGCAATCCCAGCATCTGGAATGAACCTCTTTGCTGATTGTCCTACGGTACACGTTGAATATCCGGTGTTCGGTCAACAGTTGCATCGTGGAATGATCAATTTTTCCTTCGTACTTAATTCAATTTTGTACTAAATTCAGTTACCCTATTGTAAATACTTACAATAAGCGGAGACTGTCTACAATAACTGAAACTTTTGCACACTGTCTTTAAAAAACGGATTGTTTATAAAAACAGCTAGTCCATCAGTTTGGCGGCTTTTGTAGAGATAGGTATACCACATACGTTGAGTTCGGCTCGAAAATTGGAGTTATTTGCATGTACTCGAGGAATTGCAGCTAATTAAAAAGCAGTGATTTAAGGCATTGTATAGTGACAGAGACAGTGGAACTGGAAAAATATTGACTGTGAAAGGCATATAAACTAGTTATAAATATCGCGGTTTGAACGGTAGTTACACATAGGATAAAAGATCATATTGGTGATCAAAGAAAATGAATGATTATGATTATCATGTCGATGGAATATTGTGGACATAAGGATTTTGTATTTTCGACCAATCGCGGGGAGACGCAATCGCGAGGAGAGACGTCAACGGGAGTCGTAAATTCCCGTTACGATTATGATAATCGACACCACGAGTTGATCGATCCCCTGATTTCCGCTAAGATAATAGGGGTGATTCGGTTTATATAACACTGTGATTCACAGAATTATAAATTATATATTTCCAACACTTAAATTACACTGTCGAGTAGTTACAAATAGATAACAACTTGTCGCACGAAGATAAGATAGATATGCACACTAGAGCAGAGCTCTTATAATTGAATTTCGTATGTTAGTGGACGCAGCACGATAGGATACTTAATAAAGTATTTGAATGTTCGACAATACCGAGAACCGACTTTGAATGCTGTGCTTAGACGTAAACGTTAGGCGTTCAATTTTGTACTATAACTGGACTTGACCCTCCTGATGTCGCAGGAGCAGTAGTTGACTTTCCCGAGGCTTTACGAGAAGTAAGGTACAGTGACGATGCCACTTTCTCCGTATTTTTAAGTGCGCCTAATAAACCCAAGGACCTCTCTAAAAGCCAGATGTGCGTCGAAAATATTTTTAGACTTGAGAAATTCTTCAGGACAAACGAATTGACTGAAGACACATGTCGATACAAGACAATGAAAGTGAGAGTTTATGGTGGGTCCTTAGGTTTATTGAGGGTCGAAATGACGTTACGCAGGCCGTTGACTGTCCGGTCGCGAGGGCTGGAATGGAGATGTTTTAGGCGACGTAACAGATTTAATGATTTAAATATGTGGAAAATTGAATATTAACATTAGGTTTACGGGACTCGTCAATTTGACGGATTTCGAACTTCGAAATGAAATATCTCAGAAACCATAGCACCAATTTTAACCATTTTGCATTGTAAATTAATCATTTTACCTAAAGAATTTATACACAAAATTATTTTTTCCTAGGCTTTTTAATTTTTGAAATCTGTATGTAGTATACACATCTCTACAGGACCCATCAAATTGACGGCTTAGCTGATTTCAGAAATAAACCTTATATGTTTGCTTCGTACGTAAAGTCATTCCTCCAATAATAAATATAACAATGAAAGAAAAGTCTTTACTAAGATGCCTCCAATTCGGCATTTCTCAATCGCGATCGATGCTCAATACCGTTGAGGGAGTTTGTAACACTAAAATTAGCCGAACCATATTTACAACGAGGCAGAAATATAACGACAGACAATTTCTTTACAAGCATCCTGCTAGCTAAAAAATTGCTAGCACAAAATACAACTTTGGTTGGGACCATCCGGTCGAATAAAAAAGAACTGCCATAACCAGGGAAGGAAAAAAAGGACAAGATGACTTTGTTTTCCTCAGATTTATATAAATCAGAAAACTGCACACTTACTGTGTATAAAAGTAAACCTAAAGCAAAAGTCCTCCTTCTAAGCACCAAACATACAGGTGTACGAATAGAAGATAATTATAAACGTGTTCCAGAAACCATTGCTTTTTACAATAAAACAAAGTTTGGTGTGGACGTCATTGACCAAATGGCACACAAATATAGTGTGAAAGCAGGGAGTTTCCGATGGCCCCTTCAAGTCTTTTTCAATATTTTGGATTTGGCAGCAATAAACGCGTGGATATTATATAAAGAGTGCACCAGATTGAAAATATCCAGAAAGGAATCCATATTTTGTTTAGCCGAGGAATTAGCTGGAGAAAACAAGGAGAACATTTGCCAAAGATCAGGCGCTTCATTCTGTCACCTTCAACGTCAGAAGTGCGAAAAAGTTGCCAAGTGGGTTATTGCAAAAAAAAATAGAAGTAATAATTATTGTATATATTGCAGAAAAATCGTATGCGGAAAATGCACAAACAACATTCAGTATATTTGCAAAAAATGCGCTCAATAGATATGATTACCCTGTACCGTTAATGTTATTGTTATTTTTTTAGTGATAATTTAAAAAAGAGACTTTATTTATTAATAATTTATTTAAACGTGAAGCCTAATATTGTTCCTTTCAGACTTAATTTAAATAAATCAATTTTTTAAAGAAAACTGCATATTTTCGTTTACCCGTCAATTTGACGGGTGCTCGTAGAGATAGGTATATACGAAACGCCCGTAAACCTAGTGTTAAAAAGGAGGTTGTTAGAACAGGCCCATATATGTAAGGATATGATGTTATTTACTGGGCTTGGTAATATTTAGTGCGTGGACAGCAAGCAGATTAACAGTTTGTTTCTTAATGCAGATTTAATTGAGTATTTTGAGCTAATGTTTCAATAAATTGGAAGTGGAGGAGTATAGGTTGTAGAGGTAGTGTCAACGGTGACACGTAGAGTCTATAGGAGAAATGTATAATATAAATACGGTGATTTGGACATTAGTGTATATGTTTTATCGCATTATTTGTTAAGTCTATGGTGGCGTAGAGTGGTGTTATTATTTATATTATTATTATTTATATATATGAAGCGTAACGGTTAGTATTGTTATTTTATAAGGAGAATAATTTCTTTGAAAGTATAGGACAAATTTAGCCAATATGAGCAGGAAGAAAGTTTACTTATATGCGTTATATATTGACAAACTTGGTTATTAATGAGGAATGGTTGTTAATCATAAGATATAATGTATGAGCAATAATAAATAGGTGTAAAGTGGTGCGATGGGTTATATGCGTGTTATACTTTTATAATCAAATGTTGTCTATGTTGTCATAGTTGGCTTCATAATATCTTATTGTTTAGAGTAAGCTAGTGTTAAGCCACTATTAAGCTACTATTACAATGTAAGTTTAAGCTTGAAGCGAGTTATATTAAGTTATTAGTATTGTGGTAATTACGATAGTAAATGTATGATTAGCTCCATTAATAGAGTAACATTGTTTGTAATATATTCCTTAATAAAAAGGATTTTACGATATAGAAATTGTTTTATGTATGAGATTGACTAATTATAAATAAAAAGGGTTTTACAATATAGAAATTGTTTTATGTATGAGATTGAGTAATTATAAGTTAAGGAGTTGCTTTGTGCGTGAGGTATTAAATCTGGTAGCCCAGCAACTTGGGTCTTCGTTTTAAGCGCATAAGGACAATTAGTTTTTTTGCAAGTTCCATTAGAAACTATAAGTAAATTTAAATATGACCGATCGGGGGAGTTATGCATTTTAGTTCTATATTGGAAGTTTTATGATATTAGAACAAGGATAAGAGTACGATGCATCATGGCCAGTTGCATTCAGTAAGTATTAGTTTATTATTGGGCTGCCTATGATTATAGGATTATAAGGGGATAGATTGAGTTAAGTTAAGTTATATAGCAACTTGGCCATTAATGAGGGATTAGCGAATATATTATGTTGTACTAAGTTATGGCAATTAACGTTGATAAGTTTTATTTTGGGTACTTGGTTATATTTTAATTACTAAGGTAAATATGGATGTAGAAGGAATAGGCTTGGTAGTAATTTATATGCTATATAATAAAGGATATATTTGTACGTATTAATAAATTTTATCCCAAACAAGTGGGTCGATGGAGTATTCCTAATAAGGTATTCCTAATAAGTATGTCAATGGAGTACTGTTACACCCGTGGGAGATCATTAATATGGTGGTATTTTCCTAAAAATTGAACATAGTTGGTTAGTAGTTGCAAGTATGAGTTAGGACGATAAGTTACGATTAAGATACTTGGCTGTTGCATTAATTACCAAGGTAAATGTTGATCGTAGCAGGTATAGGCTTAGTAGCAGTTTATATGCATTAATGAATTTTATTCCAAATAAGTTTGCCGCTGGGGTATTATTTCATCCGTGGTAGACCATTAATATAGTGGTATTTTCCTAAAAATTAACAAAGTTGATCAGTAGTTGCAAGTTGAGTTAGGTCAATAAGTTGTAATTAAGGTATGTGGCTATTGTTTTAATTATCAAGGTAAATGTTGATCGTAGTAGGTATAGGCCTAGTAGCAATTTATATGCAATATAATAAATGACAGATTGGTATGCATTACTAAACTTTATCCTAAGTAAGCTAGTTAATGGAGTAGTATTTCACTCGTGGGTTGACCATTAATGTGGTGATATTTCATAAATTAAATAAAGTCGTTTAGTATTCGCAAATTATTAGTAGGATGATGTCCTCAATAAAGTGGTCAATATATTATGGGAGTTTTCTTAATGATGACAAATATGGCAAATCATGTCCATATGCAATTAAATTAAAGATGGATCAATTCGAGTGGTCACCTACTTATATGTTCGTTCTTAAGTTTTAAGTTGATAGGTTGTCAATGGTTTTAAATTTTGTTTATTGGGTGACCTGCAGAAGATCTAGGGGCTGAATGTAGTTTGTAATAGATTATTTAGCCTAAATACGTAGTTGGAAGTAACAGAGGCTTAATTGCTTGTTTGGATATTTGAGGCGATGTCAGCTGTGTCGTTCCAATTTATAGAAGATTACATCGGCATACGGATTAATAGAATGTGTATCGCATAGCACAGGAGATGTTATATAAATTAATATTAACTTGTTTCGATTAAGTGGTCATAGGATAGGAAGAATATAATACGCACCTTTATTATTGGGTTCGAGTTTCCAAGTTAGACGGGGAATATTCAAATGTAGCGACAATAGTGGTTAAACCATATCTATATAGGCATAAAATAAATATAGTGGAACCCGAGTGGTTTGTACATTATCTGGGCCGTCTTTTCTTGCTGGTAGTAGTTGTGTATTTGTTCTGAATCTTTAGTTAAAGCGATAACAGTGCCTTATTTCAACCTATGGTAAAGAATAAGAGGTTAGGTTGACATATTTTAATGGAGGTAGTTGCATAGCATATAGGGAATGATACGTTATTTAATATTTAATTTTAAGTAGAGCTAGATTAGGTGGCTAATGTATAAGATAAATATGCAATATTCACCGTTTCGGTATCGAAAGTGCCGCATATAAGCGAGGTGTATATCCAGTGTAACGACGAACTGGCGTGGTTATTGCGGCGAGATGCAAACGAAGAGAGAGGAGAGCACTCAACGCGGGCGAATATTGTAGAGAACACCTGTTATGATTTTTACGATTTTAAGTTGTTGTTATGGACTTGAGCGATGTACTTGGATCACGGGTGCCGCCATTTTGTTTGGTGGCGTGCCGGTAGAACCGTGGGTTAGAAAGTTTTAAGAGTTTCGACCTGCGGCGGTACAATACATTAGTTGGACATGGAGTATGCAATACATAGAGCCGAACTCAGTTGCGAAAGTGGTTTCAAAATAAACCGAAATAAATCGTAAAAATCGACGATGGAAAAGGATATTAGTAGATTTGCGGAAATTATTATGACGACACTGGCTTGTTTTTCGGACCTTGAGTATCTCTCGTTTGAACGGTAATTACGGCTGATACATATGATGACCGGCTATGTTTATGGACTATGAAACCTTTTTATGTTCAATAAATATAAGGCAAACAAAGGGATAAAAGTTACGGCGCAGAGGGTTTTGGAGCCCCCAGGCCCCGTCGGGAGTTCGAGTAGCTTCCCTGGCCGAGGGTGACGGGACGCATACGCTAAGAAAGGAAAGGAAGAGGGAGAACCGTGATATCGAATCTGAAGGGAAAGAAGGAGGGAGACGGGTTCAGCCCATTCAAGTCGAGCAAGAGGCTTCAGAGAAGCCCGTGTAACGTCAATTCGCATCAGAGACCAGGCCACACACCGCGGACAGGATGGCACTCAGATGTCTGCACATCCTTGGCGCGTACCCTCAATAGTCTTAAGTACCCACCAAGGGTCTTGGAATTTTCATAGTTAAGGTCCTTCGGACCAAGCGAGTATTTCTTGTCTTAGATTTCCTTTACGTTTATTGTCTATCACGTGTTAGCAAAGAAAGTTGGTTTTCTTCACATCTGGTATGTTCCGTTAGCAACTTCCTCGCGAGGGCGGCTAAAACCCTTCCTGGTCCACCAACTGTCTTATTATCCAATCGGAAACGGTGTCTAGTGCCCTCACTTCCTTAACCAAAATTGTCATCGACAAATCCGATAGTCCCGTGTCCTTAGACATACCCACCCCTAGCCCTCCTCAGACACAGTATCGTCAGTAAAACTCACTTATTCTGTATCCTTAGAATAGTCAACATATCTTTACCGGTCTCTACCCTTATAACAGTCGCGTACTTAACGTATCATTGTAATTAAGTTTTACATAACGTGGTTGGAGTGAATTGTGATTTATGTTAATTCAGTGTGTATTGCATTGTGATTGCTGAATTCATAATAAAGTTTAATTAAAACAAAATTAATAGTTGTGTCTCAGCTATTTTATTTCATCAACCAACCCTTAAGTTTACGTGACACCCGATTATAAGTGGAAAAATGGAGGAGGATGCCGGTGACGAATCGGAAGGAGGGGAAGTGTTGTTCGGCGTTGGAGACAGCGAGCAGAGTACGCCGATTATAGGGAGGAACGACAAAGAGGAGAGCGGTAGAAAAAAGTACGCGCGCTAGATATAGGAAATAGCTGCCGGTGGGTATTGAGTCGGAGGATAACGCGAGGGAGGATATCGACGCTCCGAATAGCGAGGTCGAGGGAGAAGAAGTAATGGTCACGATAAGCGAGATGAAGGGTTTTACGCAGGCCTTGTCGGGGGCAGTGCGAATGCTAAACGCACTGGTGAAGAAGCTGAATCTCGACAAGTAAAGGAACGAGGGATTTCGAAAAATAGGTAACGTGATAAAAGGTATCGTGTCGTCGTTGGACCAATGTATCGGTCAAACGAGAAGAAGAAGGAGGTTGAAGACTGGCCATAGAAATGTGGAAGCGGTCGCACGGAATACAGGGACGACGCGACGAAAGGAGGGAGGGTACGGGCGAAAGGGTAGCAGCCGAGTACCCCAAAAGAAAGATGGTGTCCCCCGGTGAAGGGAGGAAGGTCGCAACAGCTAAGAGGCCCAGGAAAGGGGAACCTACTTATGCGGAGATGTGCGGTAGGTCGGTTGTCAACGAGGAGACGGACAGAGCGAGGAGCGAAAATTTGGAGGGTTGGAGCACGGTTGGCAGAAGAAGGAAGTAAAGGAGGGGGCCTCAGGGTTTGCCATCCTCCGGTGTACGTGCCAACAAAGGGGGGAGGGGGAGAGTAGGCGGCAAAGTGTCAACGAATGCGCGGAGGAGCAAAGAGGCGGTCCTGATCAAAGTGGAGAAAGGTCGGGAGTGGATCGAGACTTACAAAAAGATCGTGGACGCCAGGTATACGATCGAGGGGGCGACGGGTATGAGAAAGGCCAGGGCTGGTCACATACTTATCGAATTCGACAGAAAGATCGTAGTGAGCGAGGTGGCCGAGAGCAAGGCCGCCTTATGCGACGCGACGGAGGTAGTATCACGTAAAATAAAAAGAAATTTAAGAAAAAAAAGAGAAACTTTATTTCATTCTTGTGTACAATACACTTCCGAGCTCTAGGCGTGACTGTTCAAGACTGACTTGGATGATTTTAGGAGGAGTATTTAAATTCTTTTATTCGTAGGAGTGGGAAAAGGCTTCGATCATATATCTCGGAGAACGGATAGAGTGACCGGATGTTATTCCGATGGTCACTCATGTTAAGACGCTTGGAATTTCGCTATCTTATCGCTTTGTTTAGTCAGATTTCGTCTGTGACAGTAGCTTCGCTGGTGAATAGGGCCACGGTACAAATTAAAAATATCGATCTCCTTACCACCAAGGAGGGGCTGGTGGAGGACTTGAGAAGAGAGTGGGGGATGAAGAGTGGAGAAAGTGTCGACGTGAGTGCGTTGAGGATGGCGCCATGGGGTACTCAGGTGGCGGTGGTGGTGTTACCCGGGAGTGCAGTCCCACGGGTGGAGGGGGCGAGAAGGTTCAGGACTGGCCTGACTATCGCTTCGGCTAGGCTGCTGCCGGACGTGCAGCGATGCTACAAATGCCATATGCTAGGGTATACGGCTTCGAGATGCATGGTGCCGTGACCGGGTAGGCAACTGTGCAGGAGATATGGCAGCGGCGAGCACGTAATGAAAACGTGCACAACGCAGCCTAGGTGTGCGATGTGCTCCAAGCACGAAGGAGTGAACGCTAGGCACGTTACGGGTTCGTTGGCCTGTCTGATGGTCAGCGTGGAGGGCAGAAGCAGAAAAAGATAAAGGTCCTGCAGATAAATTTGGACAGGTGCAGGCTAGCGCAGGACCTATTAGTAAGGAGGAAAAGTGGAGGGAGTTTTGCGCAACTTTGGACCAGGATCCTTGGGGAGTCCGTATCGAGTAGTAAGAGCCAAAATGGATCGGAACTTGCCACCGGAGGGTCTCTACAAGGAAAGGGTTGCGAGGATTCTTGAAGATCTTTTCATCATCAATAGAGCGGAACAGTCAGAGGAAGATCATAGTTCTCGGGTCCCGCAGATGCAGGGAGAAGAGGAGCAAGATCTGCGCGTAACGGAGGAGGACCTGCTAACGGCCATGGCGAAATGCGACCCGAGGAAAGCTGCTGTCGTGGAAGGGGTTTCGAGGGAGATCGTTAGGATTGTAGCGGAACAACGGCCTGGGCGGCTCCTGAACCTGTTCAACAGTATAAATAGGTCTGGACGGATACTGGCGGTGTGGAAGGTGGCGAGGGTGGTGCTTTTGCCAAAACCCTTGGCAAAAGTTGACCATTGACGTTTGTACGTCAACGGCGTACAGGACAGTGTCGCACGGTGGCGCTGTGCGTGATAACGGGCAGCATGCCCATTCATATCAAAGCGAAACTTCGGTGGAAGGAGTACAAGGCGAAGAAGAGGAGATCCAGCGAAGATCGGCAGGGAGAGGCGTATGGCTTGGCGGAGGAGATGAAGAGCCTGAAACAAGAAACCGAGGATAAGTGGAACATCGAAGGACATTCCACAATCCCGGCAATTGGACAAGAAGGTTGATGAGGGATCCCTTGACCTTCGTAAGGAGGAGGAGGAGGATCGACCATTACGCGATGCAGATCCTTACCGGTCATGGTATCTTCAACTACTATCGGTATAGGATCGGCAAGGAGAATCATGTCAGTTGCTGGGACGACGAGCACGTGCTGTTCAAGTGCCTCAGATGGGTGGCGGAGAGGACTGCGCTCGAATCCGAGGCACGGTCGAGTGGAGGACGGACAATGACATCGTCGCGAGGATGACTGCGGAAGATCGTACGTGGCTGAAATTCACTACATTTTGTAACAGAGAGATGAAGTCACGGCAACTCAAAGAGAAGGAAATAGAGAGGCGGGCTGGATTGTCCAGAAGAAGAAGAAGGAGAGCGGATTGAAGCGGAGGTAGAGGTTTAGGGTACGTTATGTAGAGGCCAACTCGAAGTATTGTCGAACGACTGTGCCGGGGAACCTTGAGTACCGCTTGGATCAGGGAAGGAGGACGGGTTTTTAGTGAGTATGGCGACGTTACCCTGCCGAGTCCCACATAACCCATGTACGCATGGTACTGGGTATGCGTAATGCACTTTCCCCTCCTCGGAAGAAAAAAAGGGTATACTAAATGCAAATTTTAAAAATTAGAAAGCTTAGGAAAAAATAATTGTGTATATGAATTCTTTGGATGAAATAATTAATTTACGATGCAAAATGGTTAAAACTAATGCTATGGTTTTTGAGATATTTCATTTCGCAGTTTGAAATTCGTCAAATTGACAGGTCCCGTAAACCTAGTGTTAATTATGCCGAAAAGAATAATGAACTGTGAAAGTAGTTGCTTTCATGAAGTCTAGTAAGCAGAGATCTTCCTCATGAATTGTGATGGATTGCCTTAGCGCTTGCTTTGTAATACAAAATGGGCTGGACTGAAGAAAAGTATCGTCTTCCAACATTATAATACACATCATGTGGAAAACTCTTCGGCGTGTTCTGGAGAATGTCGACAACAATTACGGAAGAAATTAAAGATCTCATACATAAATAAATTGCAAGGTAGTGGTACGAATACGCATCAAAAACAAAGTACGCAGTTGGCATTGGAGATCGCTCGTACGAAGAAATGTTTTTCGGGTCAGATGACTAAGGAGCTTTCGGAAGTGAAATTATAGTAGAAATTGAGGCGTATTGTGTAGTCCGTGATACTTAAAGCTGCTGGCTGTAGATGTCGCTGCTGGGGTACTACTGCTATTTTTTTTCTAATTTAGATGCGTGGGAGAAAAATAGGACACGGGTGCCGGGATTCGAACCCGGGTCCCGAATGTTCGTAACCTAAGGCGCTAACCACTGCTTTTTTTTTTTTTTTTTTTAGTACGTTTATTTGCCAAGAATACAATTTTTTTTAGATACAATTTTGGTATTCAAAATAAACAATGAATTTTAGTAATGACGTGTTAGGCAAAGGTACCGATACGCGACGGCACGACGTAGCCATACTGTATTATGTGTCGGCGCTTTACATTTTTTTGTGTTTGATGCGATATTTGGATTTAAGCCGCTCGGGGGCGGAGCTTATATGTGATTTCGTGTCTTTTTTGCTTTGTCCTGAAAACTTGGTCGGAAAAACAGGACGCTTCGGTAGTCTGATTGGGGGGGGGGGGCATGAGAGGGAGTGGGTGGGGGGGATGTCAAATAGTGTTTATTTACGAGGTTTATATTATATACAGATTACATCTGTGTTTTACGGTGTCAGAATTGGGTTCTGTCGGATTGCTGGTTTTCTCTCTTCTTTTATTATGGAATCTGTATCCACCAGTATTTTTTTGTGTTTCTTCTGTGTTTGTCATCGGTGTCTTTCAGCGGGAGGGCCATGTTGTATCTCCATCTAGTGTCTGTGGACTGTCCATTTAGGTTTTCTTCATATAGTATGATTTTAATCCCTATTTTTCTCTTTATGTGGTAAATTATCGGGATGTTATTTTGGTCCTGGAGGTAGAGCGCTAACCACTGCGCTACCGTTGTCCGGTGCTAGTTAGTATCGAGTGCCGCCACAAAGGTTTCGAAAGTGTGACAATATCACGGCAAACGATTTCTGCTTACGTGATCGATATCAATGAACAAATTGAAAGTAGATTAAAACTATTGGAAAGACGTCCATATTTCCCACTTTGCCTAAATGAAAGCACAGACATTACTGCTGTAAGACAATATATAATTTTTGTGTGAATGATGGATGAGAATTTTTGCATCGATGAAGAGCTTTTAACACTCGCACCACCGCATTTATCTAGAAAAGGAGTTAGTATCTTCAATGCTTTCCGCAAAGAAGTAGAAGTACACAGAAGATTCAATAAATACAGCGCGATTATCACAGACTGAGCACCATCAATAATAGAAAAAGAAAACGGCTTAAAAGGCCTATTAACAAAAAAAAAACGGCATCAATTGCACAACATTGTTTCCTGCATCAAGAAGCGTCATGTGCGAAAATTAAAATGTTAAATTCCATAATGAAAATAGTAACGAAAATTACTAACTTGATTATAGTCGAAAATAAAGCATAGAAGCATGAAGTTTTAAAATCTTCTTGCAAGAAATTAACTACACTTACAAAGATCTGCCCTTGCATGCAGATATACATGTATATAACGTATATACAGATGTACACTGGTTGACTGCAGGGAAGAGTCTGTCCCGACTTTCTTCTTTAAGAAAAGACATATCCGAATTAAAAGAAGCAAAATAAAATTGAAGAAAACGAGGATTTATTATCGAACCTTGAAGATATTTCATTCTTAAGTGAATTGCCATTTTTGACAGCCCTTACACACACCTTAAATATTTTTAAATATACACCTTTTAAATATAAGTTTACAAAAGCAAGGCCATAATAGATATTAACATTAATTGGGCACATCAGCTGCTTCCAAAAATAAATTCAATATATATATTTGAAATAGGAACTTCCCAATTTAATACTTTTCTGTCTTGCGAAGAAATAGCAATTCACAGCATCGTTAATAGAAATTAAGGAACAATTCCAAACTAGATTAAAAGATTTCGATACATTAAAAATGGCTTAGTCATTATTTTCAACAATCTAAGACGTTGCAAGATCGAACAGGATATGTCATTTCGATTGGAATTGTGCAATCTGCAGGAGATTCTGTTCCTACCTAGTAGCAGTGAACATGGACATGAATTTTTTGAATTATTATCTGTCAATAAATATCTACGATTAGTATATATATGTCGGAGATGGAAGGACACCGGAGCCTTCCCTTTGGAACTTCGGAAAAATCCCTCAACACCGTAATCTAGATTCTATCATAGGCGTAATTAAACAATTGTCGTCATTCGATCCGATTGTATTTACTCGAGATTTGTGATAGTGAGCTTGGGCTCGAGGCGACAGCCAGTCGCCGAACGTAGCCGCGGTCACGGGATGAACGCTTTGTCTAACAAAGGCATGGAGCAATTCTATAGCTCTCCTTAAAAAAGGAAATAGTTGTAACACTCGACAGTAAACATTCCTACGGTCTCTGTCCCGTAGCTCGCCACACGCAGACCCTATTCTTCGAGTAAGATGATTGCCAGATGTCGATGCGTCTCCGCAGTACATGTTCAGCTAGCCTGAGGGCCCGTTATAAATCTTAAGATTTAGTTGACTAAAGTCCTTCAAACAGATAAACAGTCTTTGTCCCAACTATGGGAAGATAGGGGAGATCTATTTCTTTCAACGAACGACGTCTCCCACTAGCAACTTTCCCTCGAGGGCGGCTAGCATCTTTTTCTAACCATCGATAGGGAAATTGACCAATTAGCAGCAACGCCAATTTCCCTTACTTTCCGAACGAAGGCTGTCCCCGACGAATCGGATGATCTCGTGTCCTTAGACACACCCCGTTATAGTTTTCCTCTGTGGCATCATCGGGACGGAAATTCATTCTTCCTTGTGGTCCCATCGACACATAAAGTAACTCCTTACGATCAGTGGATATTACGCGTCCGACTTAGATTTAGTGAGCACGTTCATCTATCATCCCGTCGACCGTGGATTCGTTATTGAACCTAGGATCATTGTCATTAGTTTCTCGAATACCTAATTACCACGGTTACTTGTCCAGTTCTATGATAATCGTATCTGCACTAGTCAATGTCTTCTCTATTGCATAACGACACGTGTAATCCAAACGAAGATTCGTTTCACGCCCCTAACCATAATTCTAATGTAAACCCGACATATAGATTTAAGATTATGTTTAACGTTTGGATCCATTCATAAATGCGAATTTTTTCTACTATGAAACACAAAATCATAGAATCGATCAGCGTTAACAAAGAGCCGACAGCTTTACCTTACTAAGGATAGCAAGCAGCAAAATTCCTGTCGGCATATCATCATTTATTGACAAAACATCACGAACACAGTGTCCACACTAAGTATGTATATAGTTTTGCTTGGTTTAGAATAAAGATAATAGATTATAATAGGTCGACTATTATAAATTATAACTATAACGTATTCCTATCTGACCGTAATGCTGTTAGAAGACCCTTAGCTGCCGTCATCCCATTGAAAATGCACAAAGTGCAGACTAATTCGCTCATGGTAGGGGAATCGCCTAACGGAAGAAGTTCATGTGACCCGAGGCAGGGAAGAAGTTTGTCAGCTAATTTAATATATTGTACCCTCAAATGTGTTCGCCTGCTCTTCTAAGAACTACTTGAAGCGTCCAAAGCTTCACGTTTTCTTATATTTGTTAATTACAGTTATATTACTGTTATTACAGATATTATAAGTGTTAACTTTTTATTTATTTCTAAAGTGGCATTCACGGAGTAGCACTTAATTATATTTTGCCGAAGCATTGAAATAATTTCTTTATATTTTGTTCCTACGTTATTTAATGTTTCAATGAACCAGACCATTTGCGAACATCTAATTTTAAGCCAATGATCATACAGTGCTGAAATCACTCGTTCTCGTCACTAAAAATGTCCTAGGGGCTCTACGCTATCTCTTTCACAGAATTATTAATTCTTTCATGATGCAGCCTCGAGCTATATAGTATTGTGAATGTTGTAGTTTGAATTTGTAGTCTAATTATAATACACTCTTTAATTTTCATCTTTTCTATACCATATAAAAATGCAATAATAATAAGAACAAAGAAACAATATGATTGTACTTAATCAATATGTCCTTGGTCCTTCGGTAATAGTGCGTGGTAGAGTATGAAAAAATGACAAAGGATGCTCGAGGGAGAAAGTCGATTAGTAGTCAGTTAATTTAGAGTTTATTTGCAAGGAGTTCATTAGTTGCGAGTTGGTTAATCATCAGTTGTCAAGTTGTATGAGTTGTTTATTGTTAGTTATGAGTTGTGAATTATCAATTTAGTTGTCTTAGTTATATCACATTACTGCATTAAGTTTACATTAAATAACCATCGTTCCCTGTTTAAACCATTGTAAACCATTGTAAATAAATCCATCTATCAATAAATTTATCATATAGAATAGAAATCACTAGTAATGCTAATTTCTATCATTCTGATGATGATTCTATACTATTTTCTATTCAAAGAATGCATGTTTCTTATAGCACATGGTAGAAATTTTTTCGTGGACGGACACTTCAGAGTTCCGACGATATGCCAAACGAAGAATTAAAACTGGCGAGAAATGATCTCGACACTCACGACGTCACAATTTCATTGTCAAAATTTATTTAAAACAAAATTCAATAATGAAACAATACACGAGAAATTACTACAATCAGGTATGCCGAGCGCATCTATGAAATTTAGTCAAGGATTACAAGGAGTGAAGGCAAATACGCATTTAGAATTCTTCTAATTGTTGAAACGCAGATGACAGATGATTCGGCAATGACCGAATACTTTGCAATGACGCGAACCGAGCACGGCTCGATTTATGCCCCTGCGTGCTCCTTTTTCGTTGATTCCTCTAAATTTTCCGGAATATGCAAACGTTTAAACCGTTTAAAGGATTGTTTCATAAAAAGTTAAAGGCAAATGCGGAAATTTAAAAAATTAACAGCCGGCGTTGTTTGCTAGTTTAAAAAACTGTCTGTAAGAGACCAACGACTGTCTGGAGTTTGCCGAACAGGCCGTCGGCTTCCAAGGTATTAGAAAAACAAACGTGTCGCGAGAAACGGTAAGAACATAAGAACCGAAGCAAAAACCGTGAGGTAGTTCTTATATTGGACTCCTTATCATAGGACGGCTTAACGCTTCCTGTTCTAAACACCAAGACGTATCATAAATGAGACAGGAAATTGTTCCAAATTATACGATTCGTGCAACAAACGAATACACACGGTTCGTCTCTTCGGGTTTCTTCGACTCGAGCGAGACTGCCGGTGTTTTTCAAGCCCGCCTGAGGTCGTAATTTCGTATATCGGTACACAACTAATACGCACAAAACCCTTTAAACTAATTTGCCCCTTTAGATAGATACGAGTTATGCTTACTACGTCATAAATATTTCCCAAAGTTATCGATAAAGCAATGACGCAATTATCGATGAGCCGCTAAAATAAGAAAAATAAAGCTTTTATATTTTTGTCTTCATTGTCTCTTAGTTAGATTGTTGAGATTCTTACGAATAAAGCGATACTGAACATGACTATATTTAAATTAATTTCTATTTCTTAAGCTTCTTGCGTATCGCGATCTATTCGTCATTAAATAAGTCATGGCAGTATCTCGGATGCCAAATGAATCTAGTGTGAATAGATGTAGTTAAATTAGATAGAATTAGGTTAATGGACTGATAGTTGATACAATTCTTGGGGTTATTTATAGTGTGTTTGGAAATCAGCTCCGATCAAATCACGATTAGCTACCGTAAGGAGTGATGTATTATTGACACTTTCGTTCGTTTACCTGGTATGTCGCGATCGACATTTACAACCGCGCCGGAGTACAGAGGACTAGGCCACGTCGAACACTATCGTACGAACTAACTGAATCGCAAATTTTATAAAATTTAGTTTTAACTTTATGAGAATGTCTGGATATAGGCCAATGCTTTTTTCCGTACTGTGAAAAAATTATTTTGTTATGTATCAAAAATAAATTGTATAAGCAACGTAGCGGCACGTGAGCTAGAGGACAATTCGAATCATGTTGTTGTTTTGCTTCGGAGTATCAACATCGTTAGGACATGCATAATGTAATAATAAATAAACTTCGGGAAAAACAATGTCGTCGCTACGTACAACCTTCAAACAAAGTCAAATTTAAATTTTCCGGTACTTCCCCGACCAGTACAAATAAACGAACGCGATCGTAAGATGACCAGTTTTCCAGTCTCAGCCTCAAGCGATTTTAATAGCGAACCAGTTAGTACCAAGCGTCGTAGCGAACATTCTCTGTATTTATTAATTATTTTTAAATATATTTAATTATTTTTTAAATATATTTGGCGGCTTCAACATCGTGTTATCTCGCCATTTAAACTACACAACGAACCAAGCTTTACAGAAATATTAAAGAACAAAGAATGTCCCTAGTTTTCTGCATTAAATAATAATAAATGACACGAAATTATAACGGCAGTTAAAAATATACATTCATTTTAGAAACTTTGTAATAACTCAATGAGACACTTAATGAAGGCCTTTTAGAAGGCACTTCAAATGCAATTATAAAAAAGTCCTACAGAGTATACAGAGTATGCAGAGTATTTATATTGTAGAAAAGATTGAGAATATTGTAATGGACGAGTGAAGTATTGAAATTAGGTCATTAGCACTTTCTATGCTTTCAACAGAAAGACCCTTTGTAATTTTTAAAGCCCTTTGTAGGATTTCCATTAAATGATTTATTAAACAAGCATAAACTTTTAGCTCGTCATAAGTAATGATATGCTTACTTGGTGTTTTGTATTTAGAGTAATACTATTATATAAATTAGTCTGTATCACGTCCCAAGGTCCTATCGGCGCAGAATTGTCTCGCTGCGATTTCCTACAGATGTTATAGGTTTGCAATCTCTTGATCACGCTTTTGTCCTACGCACTGTTTAGTCGGGCACGCAGTAAAATGCTTGTACATCGACCTTACAACTCGTCCACATCGGTAGTATCCTAGTAATGGATTTACGAAGCACGGCTTGGCATCGCATAAGATTTCGTCTTTCGTTGATGTTTACGCAAATACCGAGAAATTCGACCGTGCGTCGTTCAGTTATAGTTTCCACGGGATTGAAGAAGAGGGTAGAGTAGTTGTGGGACGAAGCTGCTACTCTGATTCGCAACATTCTCACGTCGGATAATAACTTCGATTGTGTGTGGACGTTGAAAGGGCGCTATGTCTGCGAACACCATCAGATACGCGTACGTCTGGAACTGACTGAATGGCCCTGATAAAACTAACACTCTATGCGAGACATCTTCCGACCTGAAGACACTGTGCTATGGTACATTCAAGACCTTGGGTGCCTTGAAAGAGGTTGTCAGGCCAACCACATCGATGATTCTCTCGTGCACATCACGGATGAGAAACTGGACCGGCAATTTCAACGAAAATGAGAGACGTCTCCCCAATCTTCCACCGAACTTTCCACTTTGGAGCAGTTGAAGAATTCTATATATAAAAAGATTATGATCTTGGAAGTCCTAGAACTACGCCTTGGAATCCAAAGCTCTGAGAGAACGACTGCGCCTCCCAAAGGGGCGCGTTCTTCATGTATCCGTCGAGGAGACAAAAACCTGGGTTCTTAGTTCTGCCTAGGAGTGCGAATTGTACAAAGGAGAGCATTACTCCTGTATGGAATAGGAGAGGACCCTATTTCCGCGAGAATTCCGGAAGTTAAAATCTAGGCGCACTTGACGGACACTTCGTGCCATAAGCTCTTTGCTCTGGACCGTCACGGTTACCATCCTATCAAGATCCGCGGGCGGGTACAAGGAAAGATTTGCCTCACCTTGGAAGTCTGCGCTTGGCGGACCCGTATCTGTATCGCCACGAAGCCCCGATCGCGCTCGATCACCGAGCAAATGGGTTTCAGTGATACTGTCGTTGTTGTTGAGAAAGCTGAAGAATGCCCGTAGTCCCGAGATAAGATGGGACGACCGTACGTTGCTGAAACTTAGCGCCGGCCGCCCTCATCTTTCGGGACACTAACTTCAGCCTACACACGCAGGTGCCTTTAAGATTTTTCGAGATGGAGGTGTGGTGAACGGTGAAACGTGCTGTTGGTTAAATTAATAACTCATACATACTTAATACATTGTTATACTGGGAGTGTTGCAGTTTCACATCTCTGCTAATTGACTCTGCTGGTCTCCTCATGAGTGTTGCGGTTTCTTATGTCCCCTTCTCTTGCCTATTATGGTGGAGCACTGTGGTGGGAACGTGAATGAAGCAGGGCGCGTTGACAAGCACTCCATTGTTCCGCTAATTCCTGACAGTGCAACAGGTATTGCTCCGTGCTCTGTGATATAACAAAAAATCTTATAATTAAATTTTTTCTATTATGGTAATTGGTGCGCGTATTTCGTACGATAGAACGATATTATTTATAAATTCAGTTGTGCTTAATATTGCTTGCCTTGAATGCTGTATACTTTGTTCTTCATTCATTTTGATAAGTGAAGTAACGTGTTTGCTCAAAATGTAGTCCGTTTCGGCTTTGGTGCGCATTCGTCTGTGAGCCAACCTTAACGCGCTATCTTGAACGATAAGACAATTTTTCTTTGAATTAATTAAAGTGCCATGGTATGATGGAGCGCAGATTTTTGAGCGTCTGATTGGTTTCACATGATTATTGCTTTATTATTTCATCTGAAGATCGTTCGTTCGTATTTATCTACTTATTTATACCTTGTACTTAAATTTGTGTGAGTTACAATGTTATTTCAATTTTGATCATCGGTCAGTACTCCTCATCTGAATTTTATAATCAGAGTTGATGGACTTGGGCAATACTTATTAATTCCTGTTCACTATTGTGTCTCTTTTTTCGCACTTTATTCTATTAGTAATTTGTTGTTATCTTGTTTCATAGTTTTCTGAACATGAGCGCAGCAGAGCCGGTGTCCGTTGTTTCCAGCCTGGTCGAACAAGTATATAAATTCAATTTTTTCTTTTTGCTCCTCGTTATAATTTAGGTACTACCTTCTTCCTTGTATTTATTTTAGCGCATGGAACGCAGAAAAAAGAGGACAAGGTTGAAGAAGAACAGCTCGTGGCAGCGCAGGCGCCGTTGGGAGGGGGGCGAGATTCCAAGAACAAAAGAGAAAAGATCGTGTATGCCGTCTTGCCTGCCTTCCTCAACGCGCTAAATCCTGCGCCAGCACAACGTTTAAGCAGACCCCCTTCTGTCGACACCACGCTTTCGGATGAAGATAATATAAGAGAAGAATATGGAGAAGATGCTATATGGAGAAGATAGAAGGAAAAATACGGAAGAGTTCTTGCCGTTTCCATCCCCTTGAGGTGGTAGGATATGTAGGGCGCCAAAGAAATATTTATTTAATAGCGTGTTTATTAACTCGACTTCGTTTCGTTACAAGTCTCAACACGCGACTCGTGCGAACGACGATTTATTCACGACTCTCGATCATTACTCATCTCCTAATCCCTTTTGTCTCTTTTTGTCGTCTTTCGATATCCCCACTACGTATGTGTTCGTTAAGCGTCCGCGATTGTGGTCACGTACGCCTTCTTCCGAATATTTGACGGAAGGACCGTGGGATATTGATGGCTCATTAGGCACTTCGCTTCGGCGATATACATTGTTGCCAAGTGCCGCTAGAAATATGTATGTAAAAAATATATATATTTAATTTAATTATATTTAATCTTTTATGTAAAATATACAAAACATATGCGATATGAAAAATATATTATTTTTTTCTAAATATCCGCAGTCTAATCGTAACCTAAGTCTTAATACGTAAATCTCTGACGTAATTATAAACACCGTTACCAGCAGAAGCTTCGAGTAGCATAAGATGTCAGCAAAGTTATTTTATGGAATACGGTTGCTGTGTGTTAGTAGGTATGCAGACGAACTTAATGCAATATCAGAGAACCAGTAGGATGAAGATATGTGCGGATAAAGCTGATGCTAGGTCAGTGAGTTGCTGGAAGTTGAAATTTCGTGGACGAAGTAGGAAAGCCATTAGGAGAGACGCCACACATGAACTCGATACGAAGTGGAGGAACTGTTAGGAAGCTAGAAAGTAGCATAGATGAACCTGACGCAAAATCAGGGAACTATAATTGTCTTTTGTAATTGTCTTTCACATCGTTTTAGATAAGGGATGTTCAGATTAAAAGCCAGTTCTGTTTCCTGAGAATTTTTGAAAGAATTTTAAGAGTGCTAGTGGAGATAGATTTTCTATATTCGTCACAAGCATTAAATATTAAATGTACATGTAATGTAATATTTTTGAAAATCAGACGATCGATTCACGAAAACTGAAGAATCGATTTTTCAAGTCTTTTTCCGTATCTCCTAAAAACTCTCCGCTTCTAATCCTTCTTCTCAGTTTTCTTTCGACTGCCGAAAAGTGTAGACGTGTGTCTAGTGCTCAGTGAAGTTCACAATGCAATAAGTGACAACCCTCAGTCGAAAGTGAGTTGAAACAGAAATAAATCAAGTGTTTTTTAAACTTACTTGTCGAAAATCCAACGCTCCTAATCTCTGACCCGAATCATAGTCCCCCGACTAGTTATTTCAAATTGAAATAACTAGCTCGAAGATGGCCCAAGTATCTCGATCAGGCTCTCTTGAGCAAAACTATAACTGCACCGCTCTATCTCCTCCGTGGCAAAAGGAAAATATATCCCTCCCTTCAAACGACACTAACAACATAAAAAAAGTAAGCTAGAAACAGTTAAAATAAACGCAAACACTAGCCAGAACGAACCGTCAACAAGCCGTGTAACCACTTACAATAGATTCGCAACATTAGAATCCACAAACGACTCTATGGACGTAGCTGAAACACTAACTAACCAACTTCTAATGCAATTCTTCGCTTTGAATACTATCCTAAATCCTGAAAAATATCACTGAGTACTCTCATCTCTAAATCCGGAAAACCAATACACGTAACTAGCTCCTATCGCCCAATTATTTTCCTACCTATTTTGTCAAAACTTTGTTCCACTCTTAGAGGATTCGAAAACACTGCCAGATCATCAATTCGGTTTTCGGAAGCAACGTTCTACGATAGAGCAAATTCATCGTATAACACATAATAGCAGCCAAAACTTAGAAAAGAAAAGATATTGCTCTGCGGTATTCCTAGACATTCAACAAGCATTCGACAAAGTGTGGTATGAAGGACGTTTGTTCAAACTAAAGAAAATCCTACCACACACCTACTACTCCATATTAAAATCCTACCTAACCAATTGACAATTCATGGTTAAACACTTAGATGCCACAACAGCAACATTTCCAATAGAAGCTGGCATACCCCAAGGCAGTGTCCTGAGACTCCTGCTGTTCTCGATCTACACTGCCGATTTACCAACTTTAACAGAGATAACCACGATAATTGCATCCTCCACTCTCCAGCGAGGTCTCGACTGTATGGAAAAGTGGATCCACAAATGGGGCTTCAAAATAAACGAAAATAAATCCACACATGTAACCTTCACGCTGAGAAAACAAACCTGCCCTCAGGTGACCATTAACAATTTACAATTCCTAACAAGTATTCAGTCAGATATCTGGGCATGATTCTGGACAGGAGATTGACATGGAAACAACATATCATAGACAAATCGAAGCAACTCAAGGCTAAACTTCCAAAATTTTATTGGCTCATTGGCCGTCGTTCCAACTTAAGCACTCAGAGCAAAGTTACGTTCTATAAGACCATAATAAAAAATGTCTGGACCTACGGAATCCAACTATGGAGAACAGCAAGTACTTCCAACATTGAAATACTTCAACGCCTTCAATCGAAAACTCTAAGATCCCTGATAGATGCACCCTGGTATGTTACCAACGAAGCAATACATCGCGACCTCAAGATACCCACAGTCAAAGAAGAAATAACAAAATATAGTAATAGATATATCATAGGAGTTAACAACCATCGAAACCCCCTAATTACTAAATTACTTAATACGTCGGACTAGATCCGCAGGCTAAGAAAACACTATCCTTTAGACCTAAGCATTAGATTCAGTCAGAAATAAACTTATTATAAATAATTAGTCATGTCTGTTAGAATTTAATCTTGAAGTTAAGATTAATAATCTGTGGAATACACAATGTTTATGTTGAAATAATATTATGTGATATTTATTAAACAAAATTACAGAACCAAATGTATTTAAAATATAAATGAATGTTATGGATTGTTTACAGTTGGCCAGTTACTTTCAGACTGACTGTACGTAGTGACCCATGGTCTTATGCTTATAAACTTGTGTTGTTTAATAAAGTTTGATAGAAAAGAAACATAAAGTTGAGTTACGGCTCAACCTTCTTGTCTTTAAAACCTAAGCCTTAATTTTACGTGACACGTTCGTCCATATTGTAGTTGTAGCAAGATGAAGGTTACAACGGCCTTGTGCTGCTACACATGTTTCGATACATAGAATATGTAGTCTGACTGAATGAAAAACATAATAATAAATATTCGAAATTATGTGAACCTTTCTTATAGCATCAATTGATTATTTAATGCTCAATATTGTTATTTATTGCAGACTTGCAGAAGTTGAAGTTCATGTTCATACATGCAAATTAATTCTGTAGAAGAAATCCACCATATACCATAAATTGTTGAGTACGAAAATAACTCTAGAATGCCAAAGAGATACAGAAGAAACTTATAGGGAAGAAGTACCCCTCATTGTTCACTAGGGAAGACTAATCCCCAGTTATAGAATCGCTACTATTGAAAGTGACTGAAGCAGACAGTAAATATAGATATTGATAAAAATTTTGAGAAGATACAACAAATTTGGTAATGTTTCTCGTTCATAATTGTATTTTAGATGGATCCATAACGACTATCTAATCTATTCAATAGAGGCCCTGTTTGGAGAACTCCGAAATGCTGCTGTACGGAGCGTAGGATTTTTCATACAATACACGTGTCTTCGAGTGATATATACATCGGAGATGAAACGACACCGGGGCCTTCCCTTTGAAATTTTTGGGAAAATCCCCAATACCTTAGTCCTTATGATTTAACCCGATTATAATTGTCCGAGATTTGTGATAATGAGCTTGGGCTTGAAGTTTTTTTTTTATTTAGTTGTTTACATTCACAATTTGTCCGATTTGGACATTTGGTAGAATTTTTTGGCTGTTTGATTATCATGTGGGTGGCTACCCCCAGCGGGATACCATCTTCGTGTTTGTTAGGTTATATCCTTTGTGAGATCTGTTGGGTGTTTCCTTTTTAGTCTTCTTTCTATGTTTGATGTGTTGATCGTTTCCGCTGCCAGTCGGTACGGGTGCGTTGCTATTCTTTCTCTGTACCTTCGTGCACATCTGCTAATCTCCTCCTTGACAGTTAGTATTCCCAGGTCTTTCCGAATGTCCTCGTTTCTAACGTACCATGGGGCGTTTACTATTGTTCTAAGAATTTTTGCTTGCATCGTCTCTATTTTGGTTATACGGCTCATTGCTGCTGTTCCCCATAGTGGTATTCCGTACGTCCAGATTGGTATTATGATCGTTTTGTATATTTTTAATTTATTTTCTATACTTAGTTTGGATTTTCGACTTGTTAACCAATACATTTGTCTCCGTGCCGTCTGTATTTTGTCTGTTATTGATTTGATATGCTGTTTCCACGAGAGTTGTGTATCTATGTGGAGTCCTAGGTATTTGACTCGCCTTGTTTGTAATATGTGCGTGCCGTTAAGAAAGATGTTTGGTGGAATCTGTTTTCGCAGTATGAATCTAATATGGTTGCATTTTCTGGGGTTTGCTTTAATTTGTTTAACTTGTAGCCACTTTTCTATTTTTGCAATATGTTCTTGTAATAATGTGACTGCTGTTACAGGGTTAGTGTGCCTGACTAGTACCGCTGTGTCGTCCGCGAATGTTAGTATTTTGCTATTAGTAGTTGTTGGTATGTTGGCCGTGTATAGTGTGTATAATATAGGTCCTAAGACGCTTCCTTGCGGAACCCCTGCCTTGATGTCTTTGACTTCGGAGTATGTATCCTTGATTTTTATTACGAAGGTTCTGCTGCTTATGTAGGATTTTATTAATTGGTATATTTGCTCCGGGAATTGTTTCCTGATTGTTTGTAGAAGGCTTTCATGGTTTATTTTGTCGAATGCTTTCTCTATGTCCATAAATAGGGCTGTACAATATTACTTATTTTCTAGTGCTAGTATTATTTCATTGACCAGTCTGTGCATTTGCTCTATAGTGGAGTGTTTGTTTCTGAATCCGAATTGGTGATCCGGTATTAATTTTTTCTTCTCTATTATTGGTTTCATGCGGTCGTAAATTACTTTCTCTAGTATTTTAGAGAACACAGGAAGTAATGATATTGGTCTGTATGACGTAGTTTGATGTAGGTCTTTACCTGGTTTAGGTAACATTATGATCTGTGCCAGTTTCAAAATTTTAGGAAAGTATTGAATTCTTAGTATTGCGTTAAATATTATTGTGATTTATCTTATAGCTTTTGGCGGAAGATTTTTCAAGATTTTGCCATTGATTAGGTCGATTCCTGGTGCTTTATTACTTTTTGTTTTCTCGATTATGTTTCTAATTTCTTGTGCTGTTGTTTTAGGTATGGTGTAGTGTTTGCAGTTGATGTACTAGTGGTTAGCGCATCCTCGTCCGTATGACTATTGTGGTTGCTGTTGTTGATATTATGTGTAAATGTGTTGCATAGGTGGTTGGAAAATTCTTCTGTTTGCTCTTCGTTGCTTCTTGCCCATGTGTTATCTGCTCTTCTGATTGCTGGGACCAGTTTTATTGTCTTCTTTATTTTTTTTTTTTTTTTTGTCGCTTTCCATAGGGAGTAGTTGTAGTTCTCGTGTGCAGATAGTGACTCTATGAACTTTGTGAACTCGTTGTTGTTGTGTTCTTTTATCTTGTTTTTTATTTCCTTTTGTTAGGGAAATGATACATTTACACTGTACATGGGAGTGTGTGTGTAAGCGTCAAAGGACGTCCAGGTCTTAGTTGAGAAAAAAGACTGTTGTTAGTCGTTAGAAGCTTCTAGGATAGTCGGTTGGCAACAAGCGTGCGTGCAAGACGGTCTTCAGAGTGTAATATAGATGTATAGCTGTTGTGTGTAAAATAAAGTCAATTTGTATTTCCGAATCCTCTCATTTCTTTAACACCTTTGCAAGTTTGTTTAGGAGTCTTTTGTTTTCTTTTGTTCTATGTTTTTGCCATTTTGCTTTAGCTTTTCTTTTTTCTCTAAGTTTTTCGAGGATGTCTGGCGGAATTATTTTTGGTTGTCTATTGGTTGATTCTGGTATAGTGGTTGCCCATGCTGCTTCTTGAATAGTTTCTGTAAGTATTGTTACTGCTTCATCGATGTGTTCAGGTGTTTTCAATGGGATGTTGCAGTTGATTTTGCTCTCAATTATTTCTTTAAATGTTTGCCATTTGGTGGTTTTATTGCATAGTGTCTCTGAATTGCTGTAAAGTATTGGCTTGTTTCTGTATGTAATTATTATATGTGTATGATCGGAGGTAAGTTCAAGGCTGGATGCTATGTTTAATTTATTTGCGTTTAGTCTCTTTATAACTGCAAAATCAAGTAGGTCAGGTATTTTGCTCAGGTCTGTCGGCCAGTATGTCGGTCTTCCCGTGGATAATATATTGAGGTTATTGTTTCTAATGTAGTTTTCCAAGGTTCTACCTCGTGGTGTAGTTATTCTTGATCCCCATAGTGTGTGCTTTGAGTTGTAGTCTCCAGCTGCGATATACTTGTCACCTAAGTGTTGAAAGTACTCTTCCCACATTTGTGATGTAATTTTGTGTCGCGGCGGTACATATACTGCTGACAACTGTAAATGGTTGCTGATAGTTTGTACAGTAACGGTGGTTGCTTGTATATGTTCCTTACTAACTTGGCTGTGTAAGTGATGTTTAATGTCGTTTTTTATTACTACTGCGTTCCCTACGTGTGCTTTTCCTGAGGGATGCTTGGTATCATATATGGTGTAGTACGGTATTTTTATATAACTTTTTATAATGAAGTGTGTTTCTGATACGAGTAGTATGTCGATATTATTGTTGTACAGGAATGTTTTAGTTTTTAGGGCCCTTTGTTGTAGGCCATTAGAGTTCCAGACTGCTATTTCAAACATGTCCATTTTTATTTTTTTTTTTTTTTTATTTTTGCTGTCTGAGGACTGCGTTTTGTTCGCTTATCATTTTTGTAAGTATTTCGGTGTTTTTGATGGATTGTTCTAGTAGTTCTTTGATTTCTGTAATGTCGTTGCTGTAATTGCTCTGATTTTGATTGTCTAAGAGCGGCGATTATGACTACTTGCGCATAGCTTCGGCTACCAACGGTGTTGGTGTTACTGTGGTTATTGTTCATTACGTGCTGTAGATTTGGTGTTGTCACAGTTTCCGTGCTATCCTGTTGCGCGTGAATGTTGTTGTGTGTCCTGTTTCGAAGCGGCGGAAACAGTTTACGTTGCAGTTGCTTTCTGACCACACAGCCTTTGTAGCTGCCTGGGTGGTTTCCACTGCAGTTGTAGCATTTTACATCGTTTGTTTTGTGAATGAAGTATACGAACGGGCTATTGTTCATTCGCCTTTCTTTTATATCATATAAATCGTCATTTATTACGTGACACATACATTGCGGAATGTCTTTTTTGTGTCTGGTTGGCTCGACTGTAATTATTATGTTTAGTACTTTTTTAACATCGAAAATTTCCTTGTTGTTGTTTTTGGGTTCGAGTTCTATTAGAAATAGCGGTAATGGTTGTTTGGTATCATACCTGGTTATGTTGTTTATTGCTCTTACCTGGTGTCCGAATTTAGCTAGTTCCTCGCATATGTTATTTGTGTTTGTTTTTGGGTGTAGTCCTCTGATTATTGCTTTATAACTTTTATCAGTTTTGAGCTGGTAAGTGTGATACCCAGCGTTTTCTCTTTTAGTGCTTTTGTCACTTTCCTGAAAATTTCGAGGGTGTTCGTTTGTACCTTTGCCTGGTCTACTTTTAATTGTTTTATACTGTAGTTTTCTTTTCAACAAGTAGTTCAATGAGGGGGTCTATTATTTGGGCTTCTATGTAAATTGGCGGTGGTTTGGCAATGTGGATTATCGGTTTTTCCGCTGGGTCTATTTCCATTTCTTGTGGCAGTGCACTAATTACGATTTGGAGAGGAATTTCTTGTAGCCATTGTTGCCTTCCCGTTTCTCCAGCCCTCCTAGCACTTGCATTTGTTGTTATTTTTCGTTTTTTGCTGGGAGTTACAACCTTCCAGCTTTCATTCTGGTGTGGTAGATCGTTGTTGCTGTTGTTCTCCTCGTCGTTCTTTTGTGTAGTCCCCGTTTCTACTCCCTTTATGACTGAGCAGTCGTGGTCTTCGTTTGTCGATTTTTTTGGGTTTGTTGTATCTACAGTTACTTTATAAAATAAGTTTCGCCTTTATTTAGTATTTTTATTGGTGGTACTTGTTGCTTATTTTCCATCATTGAGCGCTTGGCATGGTCTTGAGTCACTTTGTTTTTCCCACTTGTCGCACTTACGGAGGCACTGTTTCTCACGTCCGCATGGCTCGTGTAGCGTAAAAATTAAGTTAAAACAAGAAACTTGTCAATTTCCGAATAGGAGATCGATTTCTTTTATTTTTACTCAATTTGTACAGTATTATTTTTGGTTCGCGATGATACACTTTTGATACTTGGGCTAGTTGAGAATTGTTTCAGACTGACTGGCTGATTTGGAAGGGTGCATTTATATTCTTTTATTTGTTGGAGTGGGAGAAGGCTCTGCTCATACTTATCATATATTTCGGAGAACGGCTAGAGTGACCGAAGGCCACCCAGGCGGCTGAGAACGGATGGTGACCGGACGGTCACACGTGATAAGGCGCTCGGAATTTTGGTTTATCATATGGCTGCTCGAATTTCACCTGTGACACTCGACTGCTCGGGCAGAACTGGGCTTGAAATGACAACTAGTCGCTGAACGTAGCCACGGTCTCGGGATGAACGTTTTTACCTAACAGGTATGGAGTAATTGTATAGTTCTCCTTAAAAAGAAATAGTTGGAGCTGCACTCGACAGTAAACATTCCAACGGTTTCTGTCCCGTGGCTCACCACACACAGACCCTATTCTTCGGGCAAGTACATGTTCAGTTAGCCTGAGGACCCGCTATAAATCTTAGAATTTAGTTAACTAAGGTCCTTCAAACGGTCAAACAGTCTTTATCCTAACAGTCCCTAAATCTATCACCTACTACGGGAAGATACGGGAAATCTGCTTTTCTCACGAACGATGCTTCGCGAACGAGGGGCGGTTAGCATCCTTCTTCAACCACCAACATTGAAGTTAACCAATTAACAGCAACGTCAATTTCCCTCACTTTCTGAACGAAGGCTATCCTCGACGAATCCGATGATCTCGTGTCCTTAGACACACCCCATCGTAGTTTTCCTCTGTGGCATCAACGGGTCGGAAATTCATTCTTTCTTGCGATCTCATCGACGAAAAGAGTAACGCCTTACGACCAGTGAATATTAAGCGTTTTATTAACAAAGAATCTGACTTAGATTTTGTGAGCACGTACATCTATCATCCCGTTGACCGCGGATTCGTTATTCAAACTAGGATCATTGTTATTAGTTTCTCG
The DNA here is from genome assembly GCA_930367275.1 of Bombus pratorum. NCBI lineage: Eukaryota > Metazoa > Arthropoda > Insecta > Hymenoptera > Apidae > Bombus > Bombus pratorum. The sequence goes on along the minus strand of OV883995.1, from coordinate 3,458,736 downwards.
AGTATATAATTACCACGGTTACTTGTCGAATTCTATAATAATCGTATTTGCACTAGTCAATGTCTTCTCTATTGCATAACGACAATGTGTAATCCAAATGAAGATTCGTTTCACGCCCCTAACCCTAATTCTAATGTAGCTCCGACATATATAAAAGTAATAATTGCAGAAAACATTCATATATTGCAACATTGGCGTAGAAGAACATTTATTTACCCTTATTTACTCTTTATTAATAATGTGTCCATGCCTCATTATCTATCTTTACGTATAGTAAATTCCTGCTTTATGCAGATGACAGCGCCGTTATTTGTGCTGATGACGCTGCTCTCTTCCAAAATGGTCCGAATAATTTCGAATTAACTATCTAGTTGTCTTAATTATAATACGTTATTGTGATTAGTTCACGTTAAACAACCATCGTTTCTTGTTTAATCAACATCTGTTTAATCCATTTATTGTAAATAAACTAATTGTAGTATAGATCCAGAATTGTAAATTTATTGAAATGTGTTCAGGGACATAGACAGCGTCTATGTACTATTTGTTTACAAAATTATCAATTAACCGATCGATATTATACGCCATTTGCAATGTTATGTTCCGTTCAATCGAGAAGTCGCTCTCTCCAAGGATAGGACCTACAACTCATTGCACTCGCTATGCCATAGAGCTATATATAATTGTGTCAATCGTTCGCGTATATAAACTCTAATCGCTTTTGTGATGCTGCCGACCGTTTTTCGTAGCTCTTTTATACATTTAAGTTATCTGTATATAACGTCATCAATAGCTACTAATTTCCTAACCTTCTTTCTATTCAGTTTACTTTCGATTGTTATTTCTTAAACTATTATATCTTTATTATTTGTAGCTTATAATTTGTTATATCCACTATTGTAACAAAGGGTTTTTTGTTATTGCGTATGTTATTTAATAAATTTACTTTGATAAATTTAATTAATTCTACGATTTTTAGCTTCGGGATTCCGAAGTATTAAGCTTTGGAATTTTATGCTTTTGGACTTTTAAGTTTTGGCATCTCAAGCATTAAGATTCTAAATTTGTCGATCCCAAAGTTTTGGTATTTTATTCCTTTACAATTATAATCCTTCGTATTTAGTAAGATTTCCAAAATCCATGGTGTTACGCCGCCTAAAACATCTGCATTCCAGCCGTCGCGACCGGACGGCCAGCGGCCTGCGTAACGTCACTTCGACCCTCAATAAACCTAAGGACCCACCATAGACTTTCTCTTTCATTGTTTTGCATCGAGTTCGCTGTTGAGCGCCGAAGCGTGCAGACCTGTGTCTAGTGCTCCGTAAAGTTCGTAAAAAACACGTGTTGCCCATCCGTCGAAAGTGAACACAGCCAAGCGTTTCCTATCCTTTAGAGAGAAAAAAAAAAAAAAATCCTACGCTCCTAACCTCTATCCAAATACTAGCCTCATAGCCTCACGACTAGTTATTCAATTTTGAATCAACTAGCTCGATGATGGCCCAGGAATCACGACCAGGCTCTCCTGAGCAAATTCATAATTGCCCCACGTTACCTCCTCCGTGGCAAAAGTGCATCAGGTCTCCTCGTACCAATGACGCCAAAAATTCCAAGAAGCGCAAAATAGAAGTACCAAAAACAAACGCTAACGCCAACGAACAGTCAACAAGTAAAGTGTACACTTACAACAGATTTGCCGTATTGGAATCCGCAAACGACTCCATGGATATCGCTGACCCACCATCAAATCAACACACCCAAAGAAACTCCCCTCCCCCACCAATATTCGTTGATGATGTCATCGACATACAAACGATGATCAAGTCCATAGAGAGGGATATCTCCAAAGAGGACTATAATCTAAAAACCATCAACAACAAAGTAAAAATCCTGCCGACAAACCCTGATGCGTACAGAAGACTCATCAAACTTCTCAAGACCTTGAACGCCAACTTCCACACTTACCAGCTCAAACAAGAAAGACCCTTCCGAGTGGTTCTACGCAACATCCACCACTCAGCAGACATAGACGAACTCAAATCCGAACTCCTAAAACTCGGCCACGAAGTCATCAACGTCAGTAACATAAGGCATAGAATCTCTAAAGACCCGCTATCCTTATTTTTTATAGACATTAAACAAAAGCCCAACAACAAGGAAATATACAACATCAGTCGACTGATGAACTCAATAATAAAATTCGAACCACCGCTTGTTAAAAAAGAGATAGTGCAATGCAAGAGGTGCCAAAGATACGGCCACACGCAGAAATACTGCAACCATACTTTCCGCTGCGTTAAATGTGCAGGTACACACCCCACCGACCAGTGCACTAAATCACCGGAATCCCCAGCGAAGTGCATCCACTGTCAAGGGGACCATCCTGCTAATTACAAAGGCTGCTCAGCCTACAAAACCCTGTACTCAAATAAGTACCCTAAACTCAGGGCAAAAGAAACAACCAACCTAACACCCAGTCCCCCTAAACCCACAACTACACCAATTCCCCTCACCAATCAAATACCCAGTCCTCCTAAACTCGCAACTACTTCAACCTCCTACGCCCAAGCAGTACAGGGAACCCGAAATAATCCGAATACCCACAACGACCACTCTCAACAAAGTGTCCCCAATGCACCAAACTCAGACAACGTCTCTAGACTCGAAAAGTTAATAGAAAAGCAAACAGAGCAAATAAACAATTTGCTATCACTTTTAACACTTATCATGGATAAATTAATGCGCCCCGACACAAAATAAAACCAAGACGCTTAGCTCTTTGGAATGCCAACGGTCTAGCTCAACACAAACTTGAACTAGAAATCTTCCTCAAACAGCAGCAAATCGACGTAATGCTCGTATCGGAAACCCACTTCACCGACAAAAACTACCTAAAAATAAACGGTTACAAATTCTACCATACCCAACATCCCAGCGGAAAGGCCCACGGCGGTACCGGAATCATAATCAAATCCAACATCAAGCACTACGAACTTCCATCATTCCAGAAAGACTACCTCCAAGCAACAAACGTAGCAATAGAAGACTGCCATGGCACAGTCACCATTTCAGCAGTATATTGCCCTCCCAGACACTCCATCACCAAAGAAGACTTTGACAACTTCCTTGACACCCTGGGCAGTAGATTCATAGCTGGAGGAGACTACAACGCCAAACACACCCAATGGGGCAGCAGACTGAACACAGCAAGAGGCAAAAATCTCTTAAACAGCATAACAACCAACAATCTCAACTACCTCACCACACACGAACCCACATACTGGCCCGCCGACACTAAGAAATTACCCGACCTGTTAGACTTCTTTATAACTAAAAACATCTCGCCAAGATACGTCCAAATCAACTCCTCGGCTGATCTCTCTTCTGATCATTCCCCAGTAATAGCAACAGTCAGCTCAACAATTATCGAGAATACACCCAACGGCTCTATACATAACCAACTCACTAACTGGCAGCTCTTTAGAGAAGTCTTTAACCACTCAACTTCAGCTTTAACTTCACTAAAAACCAACGAAGAAATCGAAGCAGCCACGGAATACTTAAACATGAGCATAATAAACGCTATCCGCTCCTCCACACCGACTGAGAAGTCTATCTGTAAACACGAATATCCCAACTACATATTAAAAAAAATAGCAGAAAAACGTAGACTAAGAAGAGTTTGGCAGACCCATAGAACACCGGACGACAAACGCAAATTAAACAACGCAACTAGAAAACTGACCAAAATTATAAAAAATTATAAAAATGACTGTTTTCATAGATATCTCGCCAACTTGTCCCCCACAGCTGACACCAACTACTCCCTATGGAAGGCTTCCAGGAAACTCACGCGCCCCCCGCAAATAATCCCTCCGCTCCGCCGCCCACAAGGTGGATGGGCGCGTAGCCCTATAGAAAAAGCCAACCTGTTTGCCAAACACTTGTCAAAAGTATTTAAACCCCACCCCTCCAAAGCTGCCGCGGACATCACTGATTACCTGCACTCCCCTTTCCAAATGTCTCCTCCAATTGAACCCTTCACTTCTGCAGAGATCATAGACTCAATCAATAGCCTAAACCCTAAGAAGGCAGCAGGGCACGACCTAATAGGCAACAAAGCAATCAAGGAACTCCCCAAAAAAGGGATAGCACTTATCACATCAATCTTCAACGCTATTCTTCGCCTTGAATACTTTCCCAAGGCCTGGAAAACCTCACTGATTACCCTCATCCCTAAACCCGGTAAACCGATACATGAAACAAGCTCCTATCGCCCAATCAGTCTCCTACCTACCCTGTCTAAACTGTTCGAGAAGATGCTAACGAATCGACTCCTTCCACTCCTAGAGGATTTGAAAACACTCCCAGATCATCAATTCGGCTTTCGGAAACAACATTCAACAGTAGAGCAAATCCATCGCATAACCCACATGATCAGCCAAACCCTTGAAAAGAAAAAATATTGCTCAGCGGTATTCCTAGACATACAGCAGGCATTCGACAAAGTATGGCACGAAGGACTACTTTACAAACTCAAAAAAATACTACCACACCCCTACTATTCCATCCTAAAGTCCTACCTAAACAACAGGCAATTTATGGTTAAATGCCTAGACGCCACTTCTGCAACATTCCCAATAGAATCTGGCATACCCCAAGGTAGTGTCCTCGGACCCCTGCTATTCTCCATCTACACTGCCGACTTACCGATATCAACTGAGATAACAGTAGCAACATTTGCAGACGACACAGCGCTATTAGCCTCCCACGCTGACCCGGTAATTGCCTCATCCAATCTCCAACGATGTCTCGACACTATGGAAAAGTGGTTTCATAAATGGGGCTTCAAAATTAATGAAAAAAAATCCTCACATGTAACCTTCACGCTCCGTAAACAAACCTGCCCCCAGGTCACCATCAACAACACAATAATTCCTAGCAAGGACTCAGTCAAATATCTGGGCATGACCCTGGACAGGAGACTTACTTGGAAAAACCACATTTCAGACAAAACGAAGCAATTAAAGGAAAAATTAAAAAAATTCTACTGGCTCACAGGCCGACGCTCCAAACTAAACCTACAGAACAAAATTACCCTCTACAAGACCGTAATAAAACCTGTCTGGACCTACGGAATCCAACTATGGGGAACAGCAAGCAACTCCAACATTGAAATACTTCAACGCTTCCAATCGAAAACGCTAAGAACATTATTAGATGCACCGTGGTATGTAACCAACGAAACAATCCATCGAGACCTCAAGATACCCACAGTCAAAGAGGAAATAGCAAAACACAGTGATAGATATAGCAAAAGAGTCAACAAACACAGAAATCCCCTAATCACTGGACTACTTGATACATCGAACCAGACTCTCAGACTGAAGAGACATTACCCGCTAGACCTAAACGCTAGATTCATTTAGTTATTTATATTAAGTAATATTTACTTATTTACAATACTTACTTACAAATTACACGTATCTATAATAAGTATTAACTTATTATAAATAATCAGCCATGTCACTGCGCCACGCCAGAAAAATTACTGAAAATTCTCAATGTAAGAATTGATCGTAATTTCAATAAACAAAATAAAAAAAAAAAAAAAAAAAAAAAATTGTTTTGCATCGACATGTGTCCTCAGTAAATTCGTTTGTCCTGAAGAATTTCTCAAGTCTAAAAATATTTTCGAAGCACATCTGGCTTTTAGAGAGGTCCTTGGGTTTATTAGGCGCACTTAAAAAATACGGAGAAAGCGGATACACACCTATTAGGAAAAACCGAATAGCTAGCTAACAAACACGCTGGTTTTTCCCATGTACACGAACCACGATGGTAGGAGGTTTCCTACTCATCCCTTAAGACCTCAACGTAGGTTATAACCAATCGACATCGCAGATCGTTACCCTCACTTTTCTAACGAAAAGTGTGAACAACGAATCCGCGTTCCTCAGGCAAAGGGGCACACCCACACCGAGCTTTCTTCCGTATTAACATTAGAACGACAAGTTAGTTATAGCAAAGCATCGTCACTGTAACTCATCTCCTAAGACATCGGGAAAGTCACATACTGCTCCTGCGACATCAGGAGGTTTACTAAATTTGTAACACATCGAACGCCTAACGCAGCATTCAAAGTCGGTTCTCGGTATCATCGAACATTCACATACGCTATTAAATATCATATCGTGCTGCGTCCATTAACATACGAAATTCAATTATAAGAGCCCTGCTCTAGTGCGCATATCTATATTATCTTCGTGCGACAAGTTATTATCTATTTGTAACTACCCGACGGTGTAAGTTAAGTGTTGGAAATATATAATTTATAATTCTGTGAATCACAGTGTTATATAAACTTAATCACCCCTATTATCTTAACGGAAATCAGGGGATCGATCAATTCGTGGTGTCGATTATAATAATCGTAACGGGAATTTACGACTCCCGTTGACGTCTCTCCTCGCGATTGCGTCTCCCCGCGATTGGTCGAAAATACACATGGAATAATTATAAATATTTGTAAACATACTCGAAGTATTATAATATTCCATATATGTTTCACGCTAACTGTCGAGTTCCAGATGCGCCAGAAGTTCTATCGCGCAAGCCAAAAGCGCGAGGATTATCGCACACACTCAGCTGACGTCACAAAAGCTCGTAACGAGACCAGCCGCGAAACCAATGAATATTCCTAGATCGTAAATTGAAAGAATTGAAAATTCTTTCTCGAATTTTCAATTCTCGAATTGAAAATATTCAGCCACGAGCCACGGTAAATAATTTACCAAATTGTTCCAATTATTCAGCCAGTGGTAGTCGCAATGAATTAGACGAACCAGTGTAATAAAAATAATTATTTTGCAAGGAAAAACAATCTCAACCGGCAATCTTTTGGCCAATCAATATACACCGGATGTTTCGATCTCTTTCATACGCCCTCACTTCCATTGTTCCTCTTCTGCACCTTTTATACTTTATCTTCCTTTTCTTTCTCTTTCTATCTCGTGGGTAAAAGACTTTCTAATCCGATATATCGATAATGTCATGTATCCATTAGTTAAGAAGACTGTTACAAAATTATAGTCATAAAATTTGGGAAAATTCTTTTGGATTTACATCGATTAAAATCTGCATGACTGAAACTTGTTTTGCTGTTACTTCAACTAGACTTCTGTATATCGTGCTTTTTTCTAACTTTTAACACAGAAAATTTTGTTTCCTCCAAAATTGCGTTTTCCCTAAAAAGAAATTGTCTCGGTTCCTAATTGGCGTAGAACAAAAGTTTAGGAGGCTGCTACTAACACAGCAAGTAGTGAATTCATTCTAATCACGGGAGGAACTAAGACCTTCTTCCTAGATCATGTTTATACTTCATACGAACGTTAGTGTTATTCGAAATAATTGACAATAGCCGAGAGCAGCCAGTTTTCCATTATTCTCAGCATTCCAGTGGCGATAACTGTGCGAAACGCATCGTATCGTATCAAATCGTATGTTATCCAACTCTACAATTTTCTTATCTAAATATATAGCACCAATATAATAGTACCGTGTTTGGTGCTATTTTAATCAAGAAAATCTCATCAATGTGTTAATGAAATTTTCATTAACAAAAGATTTCAAATAAAAAAATTTCGTCGCTGCGTTAGTGTTTTACTTCACGAAACAACGGTGAAATGTGCGGCTCCATTGTACGACTCTTTGAAGCTCCACATAAGATCGTATTGAACATTTAACATAAAACATAAAAAGTAACATAAAAGGATTACGATTTTTAGAACATTCGCGGTGCGTGTATGATTTTGTTCTGCGCACTTGAGGACCAATGTGTGTATGAAATTTGCATAAACGTCGCTAATATGAACTTCTGCTTATTAATTATTTATAAAGATAGATGATTAGAGGAAATATTAATACTCTCTACCCGAAAGTTCCATATAGAGCTTTTTACGCAGGATTGTTTACGTGGTCAGGTGTCAGAGTTTTGCTCTATACGACTTGTACGAGGTTCTTTTCGTTCTTGCAACAAGATACTCGCGCAAGGAGATATCTAGGCCGATTTTTTAACACAGCATTATTAAGTGCACTGTGTAATATGTAGAAGTCAAAAATATTTAAATAAATATTTAATGTATTTAAATAAAATACTTACAGAAAACATTAATATATCTGACTCAAATTATTTATTTACTACTTTCTTTAACTACTAAAAATTTATAATTACACTTGTGTATTCTGCAGATCCAAGAATAGTCAGAATTAGAAACCATTATTGGACGTTAATTAACCTAATGCAATTCAAGTAAAATACAATAATGTGTGTTTCCATTGTGACATTCTTGGACCTGCATAATACCTAACGTAAATTGTAGTTAAGTGACTAACAGTCAAACAATTTCAATCAAATGTACTAATATTTTGTGTAAATATTTTATTTTGATACAAAATATATTTTCAACTTTTTAAAGATTTCACTTTATCAAGTATTACAGTTTTATTATCTTTATTTGTTTCGATATAGAAGAAAGATGTACAGTTATCAAGAAAAGTACTACGGGGTTCAAATTGCCTTCGGGAATAGATAAAATTTTATGTACTGTATTATATCTTAATCTGCAGTCGCGTTTGAAAATTTTGTGATAAATTGTACAACTTTGTGCAGGACATGGAAAATGTAAGACACAGACAACATTTGATATAAAAAAAATTAGACTATTTCTACTGTAGTATCGCGTTCGAGGGGCTTAGGGACCCCCCTAAGCCGCCCGACACCCGTCGTGCGAATTGTGAACGAGCGGTTGCTGAGCGTGTGCATGATGGAGCTTAAACAAAAGATATAAGACAAAAGACAAAGGGTTGCTAAGAGACATAAACGAATTAACGGCAGTATGAGTTGAGAAGTCAGAGAGTGCGGATTGCGTTGTCGAGATAGTGTTGTTAGCGTTGTTAAGAGAGAGTTGAACCTGTGTTGACGAGAGTTGCAAATTAATTATAATACGTTGTCACGATTAGTTCATGTTAAATAACCATTGTTTTCTGTCTAATCCGTTTATTATTAATAAACTAATATTATTATATTTACGATACTACACTACACGATGACAGATTCGCAGTTTCTGTGACGCGGTTCTACGACTGAGACTTAAATAACTTATTTATAGTTAATTTCATTAGAGAGCTAATATTTTACGAAATTAGACACAAAAGAGGAAGAAGGAACAAAGGCACGCTTTGTTACCAAAGTCTGCGAGCAAAATATAGGATGAGATTTAAACGAATATTAAAATGAATTTTATCATCTACAAACTTGAGCTTCAGGATACTCTTGTAATTTTGCCATCACAAAAAGATGGACGTTGTTCATAGTTCATAGGAGACGGAAAATCACGCTTCGCGGACGGGATAGACTGAACGCCGAAAGTCACTAAATGTCAGTACAGTGAGATATACAGTGAGATATACAGTGAGATCAGGCTAGAGTATTTGAAGATACCACCGCTAGGTGGTATTTTCCAGGTGCCGTTTCTCGCTGGAAAATTTAGGAGATAGAGATGTTATATTCGTAGACAAAGTTGAAATTGTTATCGCTTCTCGGCCTTATGGCTAAGATCAAAGTGTAGTATCTGTTCTTATCAGCTTAATATCTGATACACTTCCCATTGGGAAGTCAGAATATTAAACTGATTTTTGGAATCTGACGGAGGATAGGAGCTTGCTCCACCTCTGTCGTGAGTCGACCTAGCCTTGCAGTACCGCTAGGATTGGCTCGATAAAAAACACTCATAAGCATATAACAGACGGCTTTTAAACTTATTATTAACGTTATTTTGAGATTGGTGATAAATAAATTCTATATCACTGCGACTTTATTGGACCTGAATATTGCTTAATATAGATTGTAATTAATTCACACTTAACCAACGGAACGGTGATTTCGCCCGTCTGTGAAGAACCGTGTTGCGCGATCGAACGGGATCTTCCTTTTTGACTTTAGCAACGTGTTGTCTTTTTTTGTTGTTTATTAGTTATTTATATTATCAGCTATTGTTTACTTGGATTTGTTCCCAATTAATTGCGGCACTTTTCTGATTTTATAAAGTACAGTATATAATAAAATACACCAATTCCGTGGTGTTAAAATTAATTAAAAAGTTACACTATCAATTATGACTAAATAAAGTTATAATCGAACGATTCCACACTGTAAAAAGACATTAAAACGCATTATGAATTTTTAATTTCACGTTCAAATCGTGTTGTTTATCTGTAGTCATTTTAATGTTTTTAATTTTACCTATATTTTTTATACTTTTAATATATACTTTTAATTTCATGTTTTGTAATAACAATATGTGAAATCGTTAAACAAAATCATTACAACAAAATATAATTGACCACTTAAATAATGTTTGGACTTCTTTGTTTTGCATTTAGTGAATATTAGTCCTTGTTACACGGTAGACAGCGTATAGTTTGGCTTGTCTAGTGCGGTGAGAAGCGTATAGCTTGCTCTGGTGCGCGCGATTGGCTAAGTGTTAAGTAAGTAATAAACAAACAATTTCAATCAAATGTGTAATATTTTGTGCAAATATTTTATTTTTATGCAGAATATATTTTTGACTTTTTACATATTGCATGATGCACTTAATGACGCTGCGTTAAAGAATCGGTCAAAATGTCTGTCTTCGCTAACAAATCTTGTTACACAGACTAAACTAGGTAAGTTCGAAGAGCGAGTAGTAATGGGCATTTGATTCTCAGTTTCGAAACAATTTCGGCAAATTTTTTTCACTGTTTCATCTTTATTTGTTTCGTAAGATAAATCGCGCAGAACCGTAGCCGTAGAGCCTCTACTACGTAGTAAACATCATTTACACTGCCAAATTATTAGATTATTATGAAAAATAAGTGCGTGTGTGTAATATGTGACAGCAAAAATTATTTAACATACTAACAATAAATTATCTTTAAACATAGACTCTAATACAAATGAGAAAATGATATAGCAAGCATTTGTTTAGTATGAATAGACGGCGATATTTTTTTCTTTCGTTTTGTTACTGTTCATCAGTCTTGAAGAGTTCAATCTAAAATATAGGCGTGCCTTCATCGAATGACAAATAAAGTAATGATTACATATTTAACCGATACTAATTCTCAAACCAAGTGTCGAATATCCTGCAATCAAATTTCCAAGGCAATTGTGACTCAAGAGACTTTATACACTCAAGACCCATTAAGATTTGAGATTGATCAAGATTTTCAAGAGATTGTCGTCATATATACAGATTCGAAATGACTCAATCAATATCAGCGGACTGCACAATGATTCTCAAACCGGACGACACATGGGCGACAGTTTATCTTATATAAGCTGTACAGAAGAAAACTGTGTCATTCGGCGACGTAAACGATCCTGCGCGACGTTTTGTAAGAAGATTCGATCCATAAGAAGAAATCCATAACAGCATATCGAAAATCGCCCTATGGAATTCCCGAATACAGAGGATTAATGCAACCCCCACTGCTTTGTCTTCATACGTAATTAATAAAATTAATGAACAAAATTAATAAACAAAATTAAATTAAAATTAATAAACAAAAGTAAATATGAACAATGTTTATACACGCACTGCAATTGTTCCCTTTGCGAGTATGCACAGAAAAATTCCACATGCATCGCGAACATTCACAGAAAAGTCGTAACAAGTATAGCGATCGTTCATTCAAATCATTCGTTTCGGTAAATATTCAATGCGGTCTTATCTCGGACACTTGATATAGTTGTACAGTGGAACCGCACATTTCGTCGTCATATCGGGGAGATAAAACACTAATGCATCGACGAAATCTTTTAATTTGAAATTTTTCGTTAATAAAAATTCCACTAACGCATTGGTGAGTTTTTGCTGATTAAAACCGGGCCACACATATTATTATATTGATATGTCGTAAGAAAGTCGTAAGGCAAGAAAATCGTGTTGTTGGATTGCAAATGATACTTTGTTAAGTACGTATCTTACAAATTACGATGTATAAGAAAATGTAAAGCTCGAACACCTGGAACGGCCGCCGGGTCTTCGTCACCCTTGATTGTGGGAAGAGAGAGCGATAACACTTGCGGGTACCTTAAATTAAGGGGGGGGGGCTAAGGTTAATTCGTACAAAAAAGGCATGTTTTTGTGAATTTTTTGCGACGACACAGTTAAAATCTCTTTATTAAAACCAATAGTACATTAAAGTATGACATTCGAAGAATATTGTATAAAATTTTCACGGAGAAATATTAAAAAATACGGCAATGGCAGCAATTATTCGGACGTGTCTCGGAAAAAAGTAGAATTGCGGTGCCCCTCATAACTTGGTGCTGGATCATCTGAAATAAAAAAAATCAAAGTTCATTCGTTAGGCAACAGTTTTCTCGAGGTAATGCTGGGAGGGTTTTTTGAAATTTCAATTTTTTTTATGCTGTGGATTCTCGTCCGTCGAATTGTAGTGAAAGAACGTTGCCCAGATAGCATTCTTCATATTTTCCATGGAATCAGAGTAACGTCTAATAGCCAAACCGTAGTATACCGTCAGTTTATCAATCATTTTAGCCGTAAGCTTCCCTTTACCAGACAGACTCTTTCTTTCGATCTTCTTTCCAGCCTTAGTTTCAGTATCGACAACGGTATTTTTTACTATTTCACGTAGACAAGTGCCCATTCTTTTTTGAACATGTCCTACACATTCTTTTTTCACCATTGAAAAATCATCACCATAAGGTGTAGAATTCACTAACCCGGAGTAAGCTTTAGAGTCACCGTCGCCGATATAGTTGCGATATCGTACACTATTCTTTACCGAGCGTTGAAACATGGTTTTTATCGCTTCGACCTCCGTATTTCCAGTTGCACCAGTATGATTTGCCCGACACTTTCCAGCACTTACATGAGCTTCATGCCACTCTTTGTATTCGGCAGAGTTCAATTTATATTCTCAAGTTTTACATTCATGGCAGTATGAACTTTTGACGAAAATGTCGAGAACTTTACCTGTAAAGTAACATATTAACGAGGTGACGCCGAATAAAGATGAGAAGCCTCTTTTTTCCATGTTCCGTCGCCTGATACAGTGAGTTCGTCGGCATCTTCAATCTTTTTCTCTTCGGCTGTTGCTGTTTTTTCTTCTTTTATAGCAGATAAAAAGATCGATTCGCTACTTCTCTTACAGTCGTGCACATTTTTTTCACGTAATCATTGTACGTCGGTGTTGATAAAAACCTACTAGACAAATCCATCAAGCCGCAGAACTTTTCACAGTCAACTAATCTAAGACCTAATATCCTCATCACGAAAACAAACCGATAATTAACTTCGAAAATACCAGAGTTTATTCTTGCACTAGACGGAACATTTGTAATCTGTTTACAGCATCCGCACGACACTTTGATGTTAAATCCAAGGCGTTCTTTCTTAGTCAAATGAAAATTTACTTTTCCATCACATTTCACACACTTACCCGCTAGACCTAAATGCTAGATTTATTTAGTTATCAAAATTAAGCAATATTTACTTATTTAAAATACTTACTTATAAATTACACTTATCTATAATAAGTATTAACTTATTATAAATAATCAGCCTTGTCACTGCACCACGCCAGAAAAATTAGTGAAAATTCTCAATGCGAGAATTGATTGTAATTTCAATAAACAAAATAAAAAAAAATTTCACACACTTCACTAGCGTAGCAATTGTTGAAAAGACTAATAAAAAATCAATTATCCTATAATGTTTTTCAAGATCCTCCGTAACTTGATCTTCAACGGTCACTTTTATTTTTTTAGCTGACGCGCTACTAGTTGAAATGCCTTCGTTCTTACGTTTTTGCGGAGATACAATTTCTCTAGGTCGATATAATCTCGAACCAGCTGATTGTTTATCAGGTCTTGTAATTTTTTTTAGGCATTTCAGTAATAATTTAACACAAAACTTAATGAAAACGGAGCCAAAATGATGCGAAAATAGGAACGTACGTCTGCTCGATAGAATATTTACTGCTACACTAAATTTTATACTCTATACCGACAAAATATACAGTGCAGATATAAGGAGGTTTGTACTTCAGTCGAAATTTCTATAAATAGATCTGGGGGGTAAGATTAGGTATTATATAGAGAGCGAAACATCTGCCAGGTAACAATAGCACGCTCGAGTCGGGTAGGTATTAAAATCCGACATGTATAAAAATACTCGTAACTTCGTCAATTTTGCTCCAATCGACTTGAAATTTTGACACAATATTCTTAAGATATTATGCATTCAATTAAAAAAATAAAAAAATGCAAAAAAAATTTTTAAACCCTACCCCCCCCTTATAGCGCGAGCGAGTGGAGCGGGACCGTCCAGTGTCGAACGATTCAGGAGAATGAAAACCCCGCGTCCATCGATCATCAACGGAGACCGTCAGAAGGAGAAGGAACGACAGGTGACAGTCGAGAAAGGAGGAAGAGAGCGGCTACCAACTATCAGCGTGAAGTGCTACCGATGCAAAGAAGTAGGACACCTCTCGAGGCGATGCCGTATGCTCGAAAAGAAGAGTGATATTAGTAAACAGGCAAATATTCTCGATCGTATGTGTTAGAAAATAGATGTGTGTACATCTGTATTGTACGAGCGAGGAATGAAAGAGAGGAACACAACAGGAAAACGTCATGAGATGAGCGCATCGTGTATGTATCGAATGAATGAATGTGCGGTGTTCGTTAATACTTCAAGTTATTATGTTAATTATTACTTTAACAGTATGGAATCTGCGCGAGATTTGTACGAAATTAGCATATATGTCAACGGAAAGCGAGTAGAGAGTCCATATATCTCGGGTATCTGGTATTGCAACGAAAGTTATCGCGGATGCACTGCTTCGAATATTCGTGGGATAGACGGTGATGGCGAACAAGGTGACCTGCGCGACGATCACAATTCAAAACGCGAAAGTCGACGTAGACTCATTCGTAGTTCCTGACGAATACGTGCGATTTCGCGTCATCGTCGGACATGATTTTATATTACAAAATTATGTGGTCATGGTCACACGCAGAAATCGCTTGATACTTAACGAAATTCCTGCGTCGGCGAGGGATATCGACCTCTGCCTTGTGATCAAAAAAATCTAGTTGCAAAAAAAAGAACTGCCACGGAAGCAAGTCGGAAGCTATTTCCGAAATTCAAGGAACTGTTTCGGATTCGGTGCGTTTTACCAAATGATCGCTACAACGTAGGAGATATGCGAAAAGGAGTAAGATGCTTCCCGACGGTGGTCGCTGCCGATCGAATCAGGCTGTGAATCACGGTGCAGGGTGACGAGCACGATAATTCAGAGTAATCCGTTCTCTACAGGAACTAATAGCTGAGAGGCCTATCAAATGACACGATCATGGTACGAATATCCTTACATTTCTTTTTGTGTGCAGAAGGAGAACTAACGAGAGCAGGGTGTGATCCTGGAGCGACTATCTATGGAACCAGCTCAGGTCACGGAAGCGTCGAACAGGACGGGTCCTGTGTTGAATCACAGCTCTGGGAATAGGGGGCCGATGATGAATAACAGTAGCATTTATATAAGTATGTAGCGGCACTCGACAGTAAACTTTCCAACGGTTTCTGTCCCGTGGCTCGCTACACAAAGTCCCACCTCTTCGGACAAGATTGCCAGATGTCTATACATTCTTACAGAATACTTTCAGCTGGCCTAAAGACCCGCTATAAATCTTAGGATTTATTTTAGCTAAGGTCCTCTAAAGGGACAAATAGTCTTTGTCTTAACAGTTCCTAAGTCTATCACCTTGTACGGGAAGACACGAGAAATCTGCTTTTTCTCACGTACGATGCTTCCCGCTAGCAACTTTCTCTCAAGGGCGGTTAGCATCCTTTTCCAACGACCAACACCAAAATTAGCCAATTAACAAAGATGTCCATTTCCCCCACTTTCCGAACCAGGGCTTTCCTCAACGAATCCGATGATCTCGCATCCTTAGACACATCCCATCATAGTTTTCCTTCGCAGCATCGTCGTGACGGAAAGTCAGTCGCTATACAGTCTCTACTCGGTCTCTACTCAGTCTCTACTCAGTCTCTACTCAGTCTCTACTCAGTCTCTACTCAGTCTCTACTCAGTCTCTACTCAGTCGCTACTCAGTCTCTACTCAGTCGCTACTCAGTCGCTACTCAGTCGCTACCCAGTCGCTACACAGTCGTTACAGTCGCAACGGTCCGAGTCAATCATCAATCCAAGTTTTCGGCATCTCGCGCAATCATCGTCCGAACTTGTATCGCGCATCAAAATACCTCGACCAGTAGTCGAACTTGCAACCGCGAATGTCGGACCGATAATAGGAACCGCGAGTTTTACGCATCAGTGTACACATACAATATATGGTTAATAAATAATTATTGTTAAACCCATTCGAGTGTTCCTTCAGTACCTATCACGATCTAATCGCCTCAAGTATAATCTGGAAGCTTCTAGAATTCAGTACACTCCCTAACACACTCTCTCCTTAACGAAAAATATTAGTGTACTTATGTGTCCTTCTAATATTGACGGTACTGTCAATGCTTCAGGAAGGTTCAGTTCCTTTCTCTGCATTGGCGTAATTTTCGTATTGTCTGATGGTTCGTAATGTAAGTTTAAATCGTCATTATATTGATGTTGTGTATAGCTTTTGATTTTATCTATTCAATTTATATACGTTTCCACATTCGCCCATCGTCCAACTTTATAGTTGACTGAGAGCTAGTGACAGTAATGGTTAAACAATTTCTTTAGCATTTATCTTAATATTATTCTATTACTTTAGTGTCACAAATAACGAAGATGGTTATACGCGTGGAACAAGATGCGAGAGGACCGTCTCAATTATGTAAAAAAGAATAGTGTCATTGAATAGAATCATTAACGCTGAAATTTTTTTTATGAATTATGAACATCATAAAATGTCCAGAAAACCCGGACTATCACCTTTCCGGTGTGATAAAATGCTTCTATCATTTGAACAAACAAGTCAAAAAAACGAGGCAGTTTGACTCAAATCGACCCTCTGCTTGCGAACAGCGCCTATAGGCGCTCGACTAGAGTCGCTTTTCATTTGTTATCAACAACTCCCCAATAATGCACATTCAATCGTTTTCTTTCGACGCACTAGCAGCATACGTTTCTTGTTTGGATTTTTTTTCACAAAAATCGAATATAATATCCATAAATTGTCCATCATGGACAAATTGACGAATATGGTCTGCGATGATGGAACTGTCATCAGATTCTGAACATTCTGAAATTTTTGAACAAATTGGATACAAAGGTAAAAATAAAAATACATATCACAAAAGACTCCTACTGTCAAGTAGCTCGAAATCTAATTCCGAAAACATGGAAGAATTACCAGAAATTAATCCACTGGAATTTCTTTGGAGCGCACAATATTTGATTTCAAAAGTTTTTAATTTTGATGAAAATCTACCAAAAATTAAAACAAATATTGACGATAAATCGTCAACCTTCCTCCAGTCTTTCAACTTTTCTCTTCCGAAAATATGCTCAAACATATTATGAGAGAAAGTGATAAGTATTATACCACGAAAATTTCACACAATAAGTGTTCACGATTAATTGCATGTAAAAATACAACAGTAAACGAAATGTATCGATTTTTTGCTCTATCGATGTTAATGTGAAGAGTAAAGAAATTGTCAATAGAGGAATATTGGTCAACCGACGAGTTAATACGAGCAGAAAGTTTTCCAAGAATCATGAAAAAAAGGAACAGATATATATCTCGCTTACAAATGCTGTACTTTTACGATAGCAATGAGACAACAAATTGAGATGCGCTAATAAAGATACAGAGCACCATCGATAGACAGCGAAATTCCTCTTCGCGAGCATCTTATCCGTATCAGCATTTATGCATCGACGAAAATTTGCTGCTTTCTAAAGGATGACGTTTTTGCAAGCAGTTTATTCCTTCAAAGCGAAGTAGATTTGGGATTAAGTCGTTTGTTATCTGCAACTGTCGTACCGGATATATTGAAGATTTTATTGTCTATTATAGAGCACGTACGGATATAACTAACAATAATCATTTAGCAGAAATTGGCAAATCAGGGAATATAGATGGAACCGTATCTGAATAAAGGTCATGTTTTGGTCACCGATAGCTGGTACCCAAGCCCGGCTTTATTTTCCCTTTTACGTCAAGACAAATGCATTTGAAGCAGTAAGGAAAACCAGACGTAGAATGCCTAATACATCTGAAAAATTATGCAAAGGCGAAGTTGCGTTTCAGTCTACGGGTAAACTGTTGACACTAAAATGGATGAACAAAGGAGAAGTGCTAATGTTATCAAGCTATTATCATTCTGCTGAGTATGTAGAAACAAAGAAAAGTGTTAAAACGGGAATACCAATGCTGAAACCAAGTGTAATAGTAGATTATAATTGCATCATGGAAGCAGTCATTGAAACTGCCGTGATTCTAAATTCCATTAAACTGTTGGGAGAACTCTGAGATTGTACAAGAAATTCTTTGCCCACATGCTTGATCTTTCGATTTACCATATTTACATACTCTACAAAATTACGTCCAAAAGGAATATAACATTTGCGAAGTTTCATTTATGCCTGATTCGAGAAATTCTACTAAAATATCCAAATGAAAATACATGTAGCAATAAGTCTGGAAGCCAAACTGCATCCAAACATAATTTCTTGCGACTGGTTTCAAGATACTTTCCATCAAAATACATCAATTCAACAGGAACGCGGCAAAACGGTTGGCGGAAATGTGTGATTTGCAGGAAACACAAAATGCGAGCCGAAACAGGATTCCAATGTAAAGACTGTAACGTTGGATGATGCATTGAACTACTGCTTTGAACTATATCATACGAAAAAAAATTATTAAAGATTAAAGAAATTGAACTAATGCTACACAGATGACATGCAGTCATCAAATTCAGGAGGTACCCAACATCTTATTAGATTATTTCTTATTTATATTTTTTAAAAAGTAGGTACATAATTTAAACAAAGTACGTTCCTTAACTTTTGTCAAAAAGTACTATTTCGTTCACCCGATTCAATATTAATTGTAGATCTTACACGGATATAATAAAAAAAACATATTGTATTTTCATGCATGAACTGTTATCTCCTAATATTATTTTTAATTTCATCCAACGTATTTCAGGAAATAAAAGGTAAACAGTAACTTACAAGTGATCATAATGTTTCTTAACTTTTGTCAGTAAGTATGTACATATGTACATAACTGAACATGTATCATTTAATCGGATATGACTTGTTTGATATTTGTTATGCACTTTCCGTGCGACATTGGCACGCCTTCTCTTGATAAGGATGAAGTCTTTCTGAAAAGGTCGCAACAATCCTGCAAGTTAGAAATTACAGCAAATCCTACAGATAAGAGTATTTCTAAATTAACATTGAGAAATGTTGAGGTTTTATCTCAGAATAGAGAGAGGAAATGCGTGGATGAATGCATTATAGGACTTCCTTATCAGAAATATTGGAAATTAGGATTTCCAGTGATTTCTATATGATAATTTATTGATAGATGGATTTATTACAGTGGTTTAAACAGAAAACAATGATTATTTAACGTGAACTTAATGCCGTAAGGCCTATTGAAGTTTTCCGACTCTTTTGGCTTGTCGGCACTTGCGCATTATCGTCGACATTGTGCGTATGTCGTCAATCTTTCCGCGGTACTACAATAGAGAGAATCGTTGTGCCACGACCGATGAACGCGTCGCGTCTGTCACGCGCTCAAGAAGGCCACCCGCTCAAGAAGGCCACCCGCTCAAGAAGGCCACCCGCTCAAGAAGGCCACCCGCTCAAGAAGGCCACCCGCTCAGAAACAGTAATAGGATAGGCGAGACATCCTGCATATCACAGCCATCGAAACAATAACTAAATAGTAACGGAATAGGCGCCTCTGAGATACACCAGACGACAACCCTTTCAGAGGGACTAAAATCTCAGTATAAAAACCCTACAAAATAAGCCTTCGCCCCAGTCTATTAAAACATTTTGACCAAGTCTCTTGTAATACTTTCAATCATTCTGTTGTAACACTTTGGACCGTCACTCTGTTGGATTTTCATAATAAATTCTATTATCATATATAAACTTCAATTTTTTCACCTTATTCGTGAAACGTTCGAACTGCGATGCGAGATCACCGGCGATCTATCGGTTTCGTAATTTCTTGCGTCTCCGACGTGACACGTTCGTCGCTAGTTGTAGCTATCGCAGGACTAAGTAAAACTCCTCTCGCCGCCGACGATCCTCCAGGCGTTGTTGGTAAGCGAGAGAAAGAGGAGCCCGTGACCTCCTTCTGCGAGCAAGTTATGCTTCGAAAAGAAGCCGCGGAGAGGGTGAGGGTGCGGTACTCTCACCCTGAGAGAATTGACCGGCGAGGGCGCGGCAGAGGCCACGGACGCGCTTCGGTGAGGCGCGCTAGGTCCGCCGCGCCCCCCGGTGGGGTCCAAACTTAGGCGCTGGCAGCTCAGCGCCCCGGGGCCGCAAAGCAGCCCGGTAGGGGAACCGGACTGCCTGGCACGACGGCTCCGGCGACGAGGCGCGGTGTGACGTAACCGCACATCGCTCCATTAGGAGAAGTATTGAGCGGGGGGGGGGGGCGGTGCATCGCTTACACCGGTTCCCGGGCCCCTATCGATCGCAGCCGGGATGGTCATCGTGGAGGTTTAGTCGGTTGGAGTCCGGCACTACCACGCCGCTTTTCCCCAGAAGCGGCCTGGTGTCCGTGCGGATTTCTTCCACGTCAATAAAAAAAAAAAAAAAATAAAAAAGAATAAAAAAAAAGGACTAAGAAAAACTAAACGCTAGAGAAGATGTAGAGTGTTCCTAGGAGTGAGATTCATTTCAGCAAGAAATACCACGTTGTAACATATCTTAGATATCAGATGCTAAAGAAACTAAATTCGCTACAGACCATACTGTTTATTACTTCTCAAATATTTTTCAAGATTGTAACTCAGAATAAGCCACTCTTTACAGCCTTACTGCAAGTTTTATTATCGATTTTGTTCTCAATCTATACGCTGTCTACCGTGTATCTGTTCAAGTAACAAAGACTAATATTCACTAAATGCAAAACAAAGAAGTCCAAAAATTATTTAAGTGGTCAATTATATTTTGCTGTAATGATTTTGTTTAACGATTTCACATATTGTTCATACAAAACATGAAATTAAAAGTATATATTAAAAGTATAAAAAATATAGGTAAAATTAAAAACATTAAAATGACTACAGATAAACAACACGATTTGAACGTGAAATTAAAAATTCATAATGCGTTTTAATATCTTTTTACAGTGTGGAATCGTTCGATTATAACTTTATTTAGTCATAATTGATAGTGTAACTTTTTAATTAATTTTAACACCACGGAATTGGTGTATTTTATTATATACTGTACTTTATAAAATCAGAAAAGTGCCGCAATTAATTGGGAACAAATCCAAGTAAACAATAGCTGATAATATAAATAACTAATAAACAACAAAAAAAGACAACACGTTGCTAAAGTCAAAAAGGAAGATCCCGTTCGATCGCGCAACACGGTTCTTCACAGACGGGCGAAATCACCGTTCCGTTGGTTAAGTGTGAATTAATTACAATCTATATTAAGCAATATTCAGGTGCAATAAAGTCGCAGTGATATAGAATTTATTTATCACCAGTCTCAAAATAACGTTAATAATAAGTTTAAAAGCCGTCTGTTATATGCTTATGAGTGTTTTTTATCGAGCCAATCCTAGCGGTACTGCAAGGCTAGGTCGACTCACGACAGAGGTGGAGCAAGCTCCTGTTCTCCGTCAGATTCCAAAAATCAGTTTAATATTCTGACTTCCCAATGGGAAGTGTATCAGATATTAAGCTGATAAGAACAGATACTACACTTTGATCTTAGCCATAAGGCCGAGAAGCGATAACAATTTCAACTTTGTCTACGAATATAACATCTCTATCTCCTAAATTTTCCAGCGAGAAACGGCACCTGGAAAAACCACCTAGCGGTGGTATCTTCAAATACTCTAGCCTGATCTCACTGTATATCTCACTGTATATCTCACTGTACTGACATTTACTTTCGGCGTACATGTACTTTCGGCGTACAGTCTATTCCGTCCGCGAAGCGTGATTTTCCGTCTTCTTATATACTATGAACAAAGTCGATCTTTTTGTGATGGAAAAATTACAAGAGTATCCTGAAGCTCAAGTTTGTAGATGATAAAATTCATTTTAATATTCGTTTAAATCTCATCCTATATTTTGCTCGCAGAC
The DNA here is from genome assembly GCA_930367275.1 of Bombus pratorum. Classification (NCBI taxonomy): domain Eukaryota; kingdom Metazoa; phylum Arthropoda; class Insecta; order Hymenoptera; family Apidae; genus Bombus; species Bombus pratorum. The sequence goes on along the minus strand of OV883995.1, from coordinate 3,436,354 downwards.
TTTGGTGATGAAACGTGCCTTAGTTCCTCCTTCTTCTTTTGTGTCGAATTTTGTAAAATACTCGCCTTCGTCACCATGGATTCTGGACAGAGCAAGCGAAAGCACTTGAGGATGCAGTAAATTAAGTTCTCTTCTATACTATGTCATAGACCAAGGCTAGCAGGTTTCAACAGTTTCTGTTGAAAAATGTTCGGAAAAAGAGTAGAGTCTAAGGAACGATGATCGAATATTGTTTTCGTAATTTTCCATCCTTAATCCTTGAAATCGTCTTTTAACAGTTCTGATGTTTTTCGAACAACAAGACTGAATTATTTTACTTCCGACACTCCTATAATACACGACTGATATATTATTAACAATATCGTTCTTAACACCGGGAAAGTGGATCACTTGTCCCGAGCCACTTATTGTTATTTGTTTCCACATTTGATAATAAATAGATGAATATAATTGTAATATCTTAAGCAAACAAACTTTGAAATTTAAATATTTAATTAAAAAGACTATTGAGGATAATTTCATAATAGCGGAGCTAATATGATAGATAAAAAGAAAATAGCGTCCATATTTTATCAGAAAATTCTAAAGCCTTCTTTGTACCATGCATCGTATATAGGTTTAATTAATATTATATTAGCAGTAGTTTAATTGATATAGTATATAGGTTAAATTAAATATCAGGTAATATGGTTTTGGCTGTTCTAACAGCAATGTCCTATGTTGCAACAATTCAAAGATTGTACGTAATATTTTCTGGATCGTCACAAAGGTGAAATATTTTAATAAAGCACTGCGAAATTTTTACTTTGAAAATACTTTCACAAACGTGACGAGAATGTTGATTTGACTTTGTTAAAACAGTTACATATAACTTTTTTTTTTTATTAACGTGGAGGAAATCCGCACGGACACCAGGCCGCTTCTGGGGAAAAGCGGCGTGGTAGTGCCGGACTCCAACCGACTAAACCTCCACGATGACCATCCCGGCTGCGATCGATAGGGGCCCGGGAACCGGTGTAAGCGATGCACCGCCCCCCCCCCCCGGCTCAATACGTCTCCTAATGGAGCGATGTGCGGTTACGTCACACCGCGCCTCGTTGCCGGAGCCGTCGTGCCAGGCAGTCCGGTTCCCCTACCGGGCTGCAGTTACATATAACTTAGATAAGATACAAGATGCATTATTAGAAGAATCAAGTGAAACAGCAGATGATCCTCAAATTAAAAGTGACTCGCAGGCTTTGTTTCAGAATCAAATTAATTTTCAATATGTATTGTCAACAATTATTTGTTATGAATTGCTACTTGTTATCTCTAATGTTAACAAAAATTCACAGAAAATCGAAACTGATTAGAGTTTAGCTCTTAAAATATCTCTCTTAAAAGGCTTAAAAGATTTCTTTATAAATTATCGAGTAAATGATTTTACTAAATAAAAAAACTTGCGAGTATAACGATAACGATTTTTCATTAAATTTTAAAGAAGTCAGATCAAGGAAGCAGAAACGTTTTTATGCACATGAAGCAAAAGATTCACATTTACATAATCCCGATACTATCTTTCTCATAGATTGCTTATTAGATTCAAATAAATTGGCCATTATCCTTCAATATTCGGATTTTTATATAACATAAGAGCGCTAAGAAGTATAGAAGAAGAAAATCTGATCAAATGCTGTATGAATTTGGATATTATTTTAAGAAAAGAAAAATTACTGAGGTACTGTGAAAATTCGTCGTGTACAACGTACGAATACAATATTTAAGTGTGATCTATAAATGTAAGAATATGCGAAGTCGAACGCCCGGGGCGATCACCTGTCCTTCGTTATCTTCGGCTATGGAAAAGAGAGAGCGTCAACATTGAAGAGCGACATAAGTTAAGCCCTCAATCGCGTGGTATGTGGGCTAGCGTTCCCGCGTCTAGTGATTGCGACGCCTGAAAACGCGAGATTTCGAACGCTCGTAGCGATTGCTACATCATCCTAGGTTCTAGAAACAGATAGCGAAGCCACTTGAAGATATCAAAAGCTATGTCCTCTCCCTCGCTAGCGCACAGGCCAGCGGGCTTTGACCTTCGCGGCTGCGGTGTCGAGGACACTCGGGCATTCTTTGTACAATTGTCAATGTGGATGAACGTCAAAGCAAAACCACGCAAGTTCGGCATTTCCGAGTCTACGAAAAGACTATACGCGACTGCTTGATAAATTCGTTTGATTAATTTCTTACATAAAATTAAAAATTCATTTGCAAATTTGTATGTTGCTTTAACCCCTTGCCCTACGATTTAACACTAAAGCTACCAACATTTCATGTATACCTATTCCTACCGTGTGCGGTCAAAATGACCGGTGATTAAAGAAGTAATAGTTTTTATGATTTTGTTAAGGTAATGAGAGGATTCGGAAATACAAATAATTTACTTTATTTCACACACAACAGCTATACATCTATATTACACTCTGAAGACCTCGATAACCGTCTTGCACGCACGCTTGTTGTCAACCGACTAATCTAGAAGCTTCTAACGACTAACAATAGTCTTTTGTCTCAACTGACCTGGACGTCCTCTGACGCCTACACACACACTCCCATGTACAGTGTAAATGTATCATTTCCCTAACAGTTTAATATTGCATTTTTCAAATTATTTCAAAGACCTTGATTTCTCAAAGTATTTGTGGATACAGAATCCATTTATCGACAATAAAGATGACAAATTTAAGCTGACAACCATTGAAAAGGAAAAATTGATAGAATTATCATGCGATAGCTCACTAAAACAAAAGTTTCAAAACGAAACCTTAATTCAGTTTTAGATGAATCTCAGCAGAGAAAATGAATCTTTGTATTACAAAACAATGCTAGTGCGTATACCGTTTGTAACGTCTTATTTATGCGAAACGGGTTTTCCGGCACTGATTGTATTGAAAATCAAATATCGAGCCATGTTAGTAGTTGAAAGAAAGATACAAGTGGCACTCTCCACATTGCTCCCAAGATTTGACAAACTTTGTGCCAATAAACAAGAACAACTCTCGCATTAAATTGTGATGCGATAGATGTAGTTGGTTTAAATGATTAAAAAAAACTTAATATAAAAATAAATATACATGTACGTACATTTTATAGCAAAACCTTGTTATGTATTATTCTGTTAATTGTAGTTTTCAATTGTTTGTAATAATGATTTTATTGCTTAAAACGTACCTATATTGTTATATCTATTGAAAAAAATAAAAGGTAGGGAGAGAGGTGCGGAAAAAATTTTTTTTCGAGGAGGCGTAGTAGCATAAAAGTTGGAAAGGCTGGATAATATTGAAGCAAGAAAATCTACATCCGTACAGTTTTCACGAAATTCAAGAATTCGGGACAGAAGATTTCCAAACAAAAAAGTTTTTTTTCTCTAACTTAACTCTAATTTTCTTGCAAACATTTTATTCACTGATGAGACATGATTTAATAAATTTGGGATAGTGAATATATGCAAGAAACATTTCAGGATGTGTGAAAATCCACACACATTGAGAGAAGCAAATTCACAAATAGTATTCAGAAAACGTTTGGGTGGGAATTTTAAATGATAAAATCACTTGACCATTTACTTTGCCATACCGACGAAATGGGTCGACATATTTGGAATGGTTAAGCATGTACATAAGCGATTTATTGCACAAAAGCCTCTTCACATGGGTACGAATCTGAGGTTTATACAGGATGGTGAACCACCACATTTCTTGAATACAATGCAAAAGCACTTAGACTAGCTATTTGGAAACAGACAGATCGGTCGAAGAGAACCCATGCCTTGTCGTGCTTGGTCTCCAGATCTAAATCCCCTTGATTTTTACTTTTGGCGAGACATGAAGAAATGTGTACGCATCACCGGTGTATGACGGCAATAGGTCTTGTAGAGCTAGAAATTACAACACCGTATTTGCTCTGCAGTGGATGTAGCATAGAATGCGATGGACAATTTGCACACTATACGACAAAATTTTAAAAGAAGAGTCGAATTTTGTTCGTAAGAAAACGAAAGTCATATTGAAAACTTACTGTAATTTATTGTATTTTCTGCGAACACTCGCAGTCAGGACAATCGCGGTAAGGTGTGTGAACATGTATGAATATTAGCAATACGTATTTTTATTTATGAATTATTTATGAATTATAGAAGCAAAGGATTGAAAGCAACATTAATCGTCTCTATTTGGAAATTTCATAGGCCGGTTCTCGATATGCCATTACGGATTTCCGTAAGTTACTTTAACGTTCAATCTATGTTTTCACTTGCAAAACGTTGCGCAGAGCCATTTACATCTCTGAATATCATAGTCCTCTACGACTTGTACGAGATAAGCTGCCGGCCATACGTCGTTTAGTTTGAGGATCACTGTGCGTCCCACAGCTCGAACGATAGTTGATAGACAAATCTTAAATTACAATGTAGAAGAAATTGTTGAATACCTTAAAAATGAAAATTCTGATAGCTAGTGATTATACTGCGCGTCACTCAGTTTTTTTTCACACAGACGTGCTCAGCATTTAAGGTTTGGTCATCGAAATTAATTACACATGCTCGTGTACGCCTTTACCCTGTCGCTTTCGGTATTTCGGGTGAAAATTTGTGGAGCCTAAAAGTTAAGATAATTTCTGTTCTTCTTAATTTTTTAAAGTTTATTTTTGTGACTGTACATGTGTGACAATAAACAGAAGTTTCGATCACGTCCAGTTTCGTCTTCGTATCATGCCCTTTTCATGTCGTACTCTCCTTTCTAACTCTCGCTTAATGCACCAACGATATGTTTTGAATATTAATGTTTCTTCGAGACGGGTCTCCGGTCTGTGCATACAATAAAATCGAGTCTTCTAGTACGCGTCTTCATGACCGACATTATCGCACAACGAGGCATCTTGTTACATCGTATTTCGCCCATGTACGAGAATTTCAAAAAGCTGGTTTCCACCAAGACCACTCTAGGTACGATGCGTGCCAAGCTGAAAGCTCTCGAATCGAGATCCTCTGAGCAGTAGCATATGATCCTAGTCATCTTTGTCTCCAAGAAAGTAAAGAAGTACAAACATTTCGTAAAAGACCATTTTTCGATAGCCGATAAAGTTTAACTGGAGAAGGAGGGTCGTTTTTTGGATCTCTTCTGAAGCTCCGAGAAGACCGATGCGCACATCTTTTAGAAGCCGGTCATCGCGAATGACTCTGGCACATGCATCCGTATCGTTCCTTATCAGTACACAATCTTCAGTATTCGGGGATCATTCGCTTAGCGAGAGTAACGTAGATGCGGGGAGTACTCGCCCCAGAGTAACTAGACCCGCTGAAAACACGTCAGACAAAAAAGCGGAAAAAGGGGAGAAAAGGATAGGCCTTCGACCGGATTATACGTTGGAGGAGGTACCGATTACTCCGATAACTAGAAAGGGCAGTGTGAAGGAGGTGGAATATTTCAGGCCGAGTCGGAGACTGGCACAGAGTCTAGTTCGAAAAATTAAAATGGGACACGAGAACGAAATGGACGTTGACTTACCGGCTGAGATAACGAACCAGACTAATTACCTTACTCCATACATAGAAAGAAATACGAAATACTTAACAACAGAGGTATCAACGAAAAGTTACCCTGTTAGAAAACTGAGGGACGATAATGGGAAATCCGAAAAGTATGCGGAGGAAATATCCTCTTTCTCGGAAGATGAAGATAATAAGGCAATAAGCCCCATGAATATTAAGAGCTTCGTTAAAATTTTGGAAGCTGTTATGTTACATACAGCAAGGATTATAAAGAAAATAGAAACCTCAGTCAAGAGAGATCCAGCAATGGAGAAACTAAACGCCGATAGTGCGAAACAACGAAAAAACAACATATTCGCTATTATCGATGATTCCCAATATTTCTGTAAGAAAAAAATGACCATGTTTTAGATATGTTATTTTTCAGCGACAAGATATGGTTCCATCTAGATGGACATATCAACTCGTAGAATATCCGAACATATACCACTACCAATCTTGGAGAAATTTGGGAGATACTAATGCATACGACTAAGATTGGTGTATAGTGCGCTATATTGCGGAAACGGACAATTGAAGGATGTTGCTGGTGTTACAGACTCGGAAAGCAGTAATGGGGTAACCACGTCTGACAAACATCTTGCATACCACAGCCATCGAAGCAATAACGAGATAATAACAGAATAGCCACATATAATAGGCATCCGATGATAATCCCTCCAGGGAGACCAAGCTTTACCATATAAACCTTCCCAAATCGACACATACAGCGTGGGCAACGATGATGGAAGAATTTTTTGGCGACAGAAACTTTTCAAATGGTAGTCTGGCCTATACGATTGATATGCCGATTTGACATCTCCGAATTTCTTTCTCTGCGGGATGTTAGAGACTGATGTGTGTAAATTGAAGCCGCTGAGGAGAATATCGAAAGACATGTGTCACAAATAAGTGAAGAGATATTATTAAGCGTCTTTAGAAACATGTTACGAAGAAATAATAAATGTACTGAATATCAAGGCAGGCATATTTAACAATATTTATAATTATTTTTATGTATATTAATTGTAAGTAACCGATCCTTATCAGGACCACCAAATTACGCAATCAACCATTATCGTGATCGCCAAACTTTAAAACATCGAAATTTTTGGCTCTATCGTTAAGTGCCGAAAGAACTGAGTTACAGTTAAAGGTACGCGTAATTACATTAGAGAAATTAATGGAACGTGCAGACGACAATTGATAGTCCCGTCGAAATAAATATCGCTCAGAAGGTCGAGAATTTATCTCTTCAAATTTTAAGCGGATACGAGTTATCCCCACTACTTCGCGGAACTGATCACTCGAAGCAGTTTCCGGTGTTTTCTTTGATCTGTTCCAGTGATAACGCAATTACTCATAAATTGCCAAAATAAGAAAAACGAAGTTTTTATATTTTTTTATTTCATTGCTATAAAACGATTTAATTGGATTTTTGATAATGTTACGATCAAAATGATATTGGACGATAGCTAAACTCTCGAAATGCGCAAATCTGTCGTTTAGAGATATTTTCGGCTTCTTATGACACTAAGCTAAACAACTTCCGTCATTTGCTGACTAGTCCAAATGGATCTAGACACTGGTTAAATTCTATTTTTTTTAACTTTATTTGTCTAGATATAAAATCTGTAAGGTATCGTGCTGAATCTCAATTGCTTCTCTTGTTCCTTATTCCTACATTCACCGTATTCGCAAAACAACGATCCAAAAACAAGTAATAGCGGTCAATTTGTGAAAAGTGCTGGTTAACAAATCTTAAATTACAATGAAATGAAATTGATCAATACCTTAAAATTGAAAATTACCGAACTACGTAGGAAAAGGGCCACAATGTTTGTAGAAAAACTGAATAATTGTATTATAATTCACCAATATCTGTGGCAGGCCAGCGCGATTTTCAATTTAACAAAATTACATCGTAATTATATTTCAGGTATGCATGAACCAAAATACTAATCGTAAAAGGAAATTTGCTATATGTGGGGAAAAAATCGGATGTGTTTGCTTACTTCGAAGGTTCGGAAGTGCAAGAACATGAAATCATTGGTACGCTGTCTCAGCAATCGTTTTGTATTATCACGTCGAAGCCCTTCTGCGACGACCAAATCGCTCTACGACTTTAAAGAAAAAGCAGAATTTTATTTGTAACTGTCTTATTAGAAAAACTTGATATAAATCAAAATGAAAAAAACGATAATTTACGAAAATCAAAAGTGGACAACATATGCAAAGCTTTTGCAGACAAATGCCGAAATTCACACTGCATTTTGCGGACATTTTTGTTGACAAATGCCGAGCAAAGGCTCTTTCGACTTTCGTCACATCTTAGACGTAGTTAATACTTAGCCAACTACCAGCACTATCAAAGCTATAAAAATAGGAAAACCGATGATGAATAATGTGGTTGCTAGTAAAAGAACAAGACGAAGAAGAACTTAACTTCTTTGAATGCACAATTCAAGTGAGCTATGCCTTGCTTTGGAAAAATTGAAGAACAGACATAATTTTTATAAATTAACATGTTGATCACCCATCGATATTGAATATGTACGGGGGCTAATGTTTACGTATCGACGTATGAGACTGGCATTACACCCTTACGGCAATTAATGTTTGCGTTTCAAAACATCACTGATATTCATTGGCAGGTCAGCGACAGTATTGTCTATGCTCAAACAGTGTAGTGCTTGCAGTTATGTTGGTCAACGTCATTACGATGCTTGTAAAATAAAAAAAGGAATGTGATTGCAGGTGATGCGAGCAGTGATCAGCATGAATTTATTCATTCGAAGCCTAGATGTTTCCGATATCAACGTGGCGCCGGGCCCGGACCGAATCTCGGGTCGGATCTGGGGGGGAAGTGATGGGGGACATGGCCCCCAGACTTCGGCGCCTCTACACAAGATGCCTGAGAGAGGGAGTTTACCCCCGGGCATGGCGGACGGCGAGGCTGGTCTTGAACCGTAAAGAGGGCCGACCGACGACCTTGTAGCGTAAAAATTAAGTTAAAACAAGAAACTTATCAATTTCCGAACAGGAGATCGATTTCTTTTATTTTTACTCAATTTGTACAGTATGATTTTCGGTTCGCGATGATACACTTTTGATACTTGGGCTAGTTGAGAATTTTTTCAGACTGGCAGGATGATTTTGAAGGGTGCATTTATATTCTTTTATTCGTTGGAGTGGGAGAAGGCTTTGCTCGTACTTATCATATATTTCGAAGAACGGCTAGAGTGACCGAATGCCACCCAGGCGGCTAAGAACGGATGGTGGTCGGACGGTCACACGTGATAAGGCGGTCGGAATTTTGGTTTATCATATGGCTGCTCGAATTTCACCTGTGACAACCGCGGCTACGTTCGGCAACTGATTGTCGCCTTGAGCCCAAGCTCATTGTCACAAATCTCAAATAAATACAATTGGATAGAATAACAGCAAATTGTTTAATTATAGCTGTAAACTTTAATTACAATTTTTATGGATTTTCCCGATTTTTCGGAGGGGAGGCTCCGGTGTCCTCTCATCTCCGACATATATAAGCATATATGCATTCATATATATAAGAAAGAAAGAGGAAGGAAAATAAATATTCTATAATGAATTAATTACAGTAGAACTACAAAACACTAAGCACACACTTACCAAGCAGGCAGAGATGTGCCTGTGGATATGCGGCTTGAGTTATACCGTAAGAGTGTCCGAGTGATCGTCGACGCGGACGCTCGATTAAGATTGAGAAGGCTAGTTCGGATTCTGTCATAGACGAAATTATGCAAATCGAGTACGTTGAGAAAGCGAAGAGCGTAGCCGAAAATTCAGATGTCAATCCCGAAGTGGATGTAGACACGTTATCGACGGTTAAGAAAATTTTTCACGACGAGATGTTTGCACCTCGTAATTCGAATTCTTCGTCGAGCGATACCTAACATGTAATTACGCTTAAAAATTATCAGTCAGTATGATTTCGTCCGTGATGTTGAGTTTTTACCGGAAAAGAGCAGTTCCGCAAAATTTTGAGCGATTTGTACGAGAAAGAAATTATTTGACCAAGCAATTCGCCATACGCAATCCCTATTGTCTTAGTACGGAAAAAGAATAGAAAATGCATCTCTGCTTCATCTACAGGGAATTAAATAAAATCACCGTTAAAGACAATTTTCCGGTGCCTCTTGTCAACGACTGCTTGGATCAGTTGCGAAGTAAAAGGTATTTCACTAAACACAATTTAAAGAATGATTTTCATCACATGAGGGTTTCAAAATCATCTATGAAATATACATCTTTTGTACAGTTCGAATACCTGAAAATACCCTTTGTTTTTCAATACCGTTTTTCAATTCAATACCGTTAATTCTGTATTTACCAATCTCGGTAAAAAGAATAAAGTCGTATTATATTTAGATGATATTTTAGTCGCTACAGAAACGATTGAAGAACATATTTTGGTTTTTTGAATGTTTGAAGAAATTTTTCATTTAGCTGTACGAAACAATTTACAATTCCATTTAGACAGATTTTCTGTGTTGTATCGCGAAGTTACATATCTTGGCTACCTAATTTTAATAAATCTAGTATTCGCCCCAGTCGAGACGGCATGAATCTGTCCGAGACTATCCAATGCCACGAACGGCGAAAGACGTACTGCATTTTGTGGACCCCGCAAATTATTTTAGGCATTTTATTCCAAATTTTTCTATTTTACCTATATGAATTATTAAGAAAGGGCACGAATTTACAGCTCGTTTAGAAGGTAAATTAGTTGATGAACCGGTTTTGGTTATCTATTCCCCTGATTTTAAAACAGAGTTGCATTGTGATGCCATCGCAAGTAGTTTCGGCGCGGTATTAATTCAAAGACAAACGAACGGTTTCTTTCGATCTATATTTTATTTTAGTAAACGAACCACTATCGAAGAGTCAAAATATTGCAGCTTCGACCTGGAATGTTTAGCTGCTATTCGTGCCATCAAGAGGTTTCATATTTATATTTATGGGATTCATTTTAACAGTCATTTCAAACAGTCAATCCACGCATTGCGCGATGGGTGATCTTCTTACAAAATTATATGTAAAAATGTCACATGTTGACGCATTAAGCCATTGCTGCAGTGTCCTTATCTTAGAACCAAACTCAAACAAATTGTTAAATTAGGAAATCCAACAGACAACTTTCGTTAAATACGTGGAGTTACATCTGGATCATAAGTTGAACTGGAAGAAACACATACAAGAAAAAATTAAACACGTACATCTAATCAGAAAATCCATGTAGCTCGTAGCAAGAAAATCTAAATCAGACATATGCAGTCCAGCCTTATGAGTTACAAATATGGGGCATGGTTGCCAAATCAAATATGAAGAAAATAGAAACCTTCCAATCAACTACACTAACATCAATACTAAATGCACACAAGATTCTCCAAGGCACATAACAACAAAATAGACAATTACATAAACTCGCTTGCCAAAAATAGTTAGACAAATCTTCCCAGAAGACTCAAAAGAAAACGTCCTGCTGACTTACTCATTCTCAATTAGTAACAAATCACATACCTGTAGAGGTTTATGTGTAGAGGATGGTTGGTCGGTGAGGTTTAATGGATGAGATTGCTCGTTGTTGAAACCGTCGAATATATTTAGAATAATAAATTAATATACAGCCGTATACGTGAGTCGTTAGTACAAAATATAAATCGCAGAATAAAATAGCGGAATAAATACTCGTCAATGTTTGTCGTGTAACTCGATAAATACTCGTGAGATACTCGGAGATACTCTGTAAATACTGTTTATTTGCTGTTATGTTTCATGCGTCAAGACTGTGTCAATGCCCCGAGGCAAAACAACAACACGAGTCGCTCTCAATTCGCGCCCATACATTCTAATTAAAACGTTAAAAACCTTCCTAATGATTATTGGTAATAGTACAGAAATCCTCATGCTATACTATTTAGAAAACGATACAAACATGTAAGTATTTGTAGAAACAAATAAGAACGTTTGACAAAGAAAAATTAAAAAGAAAATGATAGATACTTCTACCTCTCAGAGGGATCAAGCAAAAGGACCAAACGTATCGAGATCTACAGTAAGACACGGTAAACTGTCCTATCTTGTTCAATATCTATATATTCGTGTCCTATTATAAATGTATGGCATGAACAAGAACGGCAACCAAAATAATAAATCAGATAGAATTCGTAAATGATATGTTAATTACATCAGAAACAATGCTAAAAATCTACACCCATAAATATGAAACAATCTCGTTCAGTCCATATATTTCAAAAACTTCAAAAGCAAAGTACGACGTGAGAATAAACTCAAAAATATTCATCCATACAACAGAAAATATCAATGGAAAAATCTCCGATACAAACAAAGTTAGATGCTTCGGAGTACATCTAAACTTCAGGCTAAATCACAACGACTACATAAAGACACAGTTATAGAAAGCAGATAAATTCTTCTTATACGTCAAGACTATCTTATTCGAAGGATTCGTACAGATCAATAAAACTTCACTGCTACAAAACACTAATTACACCAACTATTCTAATACATAGTCGTTAAATCTGTTTCAACATAAGTGTCAACACCACGGAAAAATTAAGAATCATTGAAAGAAAATACATCACAGCATGTTTAGGAATATATAGATTGCCAGAATCGAAATTTACCAAATATAGCAAACCACAAACTATACGAAGAGCCCAAATTAATCCACATCGACTCTTCATTCTTAAATTAGTCAGACCACTGGTCAAAGATACACAAAATAATCATAAACTTCATCATCGCCCAAAATCTGTAGTCAAACCCGTTATATCATAAACACGTTCAAAAAACAGGGTATTTCCCCCCGGAATCCTTCACCTACTTAGATAGCGTAAAATTAATCTAAAGCAATAATAACTTAGCATTAATCTATCACTACAGCAGAAATGCAATAATAAAAAATACTGTACGATAGCGACATAGACCATAAGGATAGCACTATAAGATTTATGTATAAATTGTCAACCGTAGATTTAAGTGAGACACTCAAAGACAATAAAGACAATAAAGATTGGTGACTAACCACCGTAGAGAGTTAAATTATAGCAATAAGAGAACCGTATGATTAGTTAGTAAATTAACCAAAGATTGTAAGCAAAGACCACAAAAGAACAATGCAAACACAGTTAAATTAAGGAAATGTTCCTTGTAATCATATATAGGTAATTATATGTCTCATACGTTTATTCTTTTTCTTCGTCCTCCTAGAATATCAGCGATCCATAGTATAATATCGGGCCTTCCTATACTAGTTTGTAAGTTCATAGTCTAAGGAATAGCTACCTTGTAAGTCAATAAATGGTAACATGAAGTGCAACGTTTGTGTGAGCACCTATACTACGCGTACATTACGCAAACATTAAAAACTCCCGACAAGTTGAGACCTTCAACTCATAAATCAAATTCTTTTTATTTTTTATTCATTGTATTTTTCATTCATTCATTTACTAATGAAATCATGTACCAACATATTTGTTACACTTTACTGATTCAGATGAGACCAAACACGATATAATTTGGGACATATTTGCTTACTGAATAAATGATAATTAAATACATATCAATAAGTAAATATAACGTCATAAATATATTAGTAAAAGTTTAATTTTAGAAAAGTTAGAAATAAAAAAGTTTTACTTTTGATTCAGTACCTAGATACGTTGTCTCCGTGCTATCTGCCACTGGATCATGTTACACTATACGATCGCGGCGGGCCGTCGAGTTTCCTGTGTGCTTGTAGTTTCTCCAGTTTTTTGTTTATTCTATTGTTTATTTATTTTTGTCATTATATATTTTATTGGCATAAGTAAACATATGGTAAAAAAAAGGTTGAGAAATATCCGAATCAGCGGTACGTACCGAGCGAGGTATCATGAAGACCACGTGCAATAGTTAGAAAAACAAACACTTGATATTCGATCAATTTCAATTCTTTTAACGCTTTCTTTGCATATTTACTGCATAAACCTCTGCAGTTTATTTAATTTGTTATAATCATTGTAACAAAAGTTAATGTTACAATTTCATTTTATTGCATCCTATGTCAAGTTTTTGTGTGTGCAATAAAATATTGTTATACTACTACCACCAAAAAACAAGTATGAACTATTTTTTTATTGCTTTTAATTTTTTCTTTTTTTCTTTTTTACACACAAAAACTATCCTCTTAGAAAAGAAAGAATAAACTGTCTCGTAATATGATCTTAAACATAGAATATTGTATATGTCGGAGATGGAAGGACACCGGAGCCTTCCCTTTGGAACTTCGGAAAAATCCCTCAACACCGTAATCTAGATTCTATCATAGGCGTAATTAAACAATTGTCGTCATTCGATCCGATTGTATTTACTCGAGATTTGTGATAGTGAGCTTGGGCTCGAGGCGACAGCCAGTCGCCGAACGTAGCCGCGGTCACGGGATGAACGCTTTGTCTAACAAAGGCATGGAGCAATTCTATAGCTCTCCTTAAAAAAGGAAATAGTTGTAACACTCGACAGTAAACATTCCTACGGTCTCTGTCCCGTAGCTCGCCACACGCAGACCCTATTCTTCGAGTAAGATGATTGCCAGATGTCGATGCGTCTCCGCAGTACATGTTCAGCTAGCCTGAGGGCCCGTTATAAATCTTAAGATTTAGTTGACTAAAGTCCTTCAAACAGATAAACAGTCTTTGTCCCAACTATGGGAAGATAGGGGAGATCTATTTCTTTCAACGAACGACGTCTCCCACTAGCAACTTTCCCTCGAGGGCGGCTAGCATCTTTTTCTAACCATCGATAGGGAAATTGACCAATTAGCAGCAACGCCAATTTCCCTTACTTTCCGAACGAAGGCTGTCCCCGACGAATCGGATGATCTCGTGTCCTTAGACACACCCCGTTATAGTTTTCCTCTGTGGCATCATCGGGACGGAAATTCATTCTTCCTCGTGGTCCCATCGACACATAAAGTAACTCTTTACGATCAGTGGATATTACGCGTCCGACTTAGATTTTGTGAGCACGTTCATCTATCATCCCGTCGACCGCGGATTCGTTATTGAACCTAGGATCATTGTCATTAGTTTCTCGAATATCTAATTACCACGGTTACTTGTCCAGTTCTATGATAATCGTATCTGCACTAGTCAATGTCTTCTCTATTGCATAACGACACGTGTAATCCAAACGAAGATTCGTTTCACGCCCCTAACCATAATTTTAATGTAAACCCGACATATATATAGAAATATATAGCACTATGCAAAAATTGCAGTGTTTTAGGTGACTTTATATTTATGAGATTTGATATATTATTGATATCATGTCCAACACTAATCACTTGCAACAGAATCTAAATAGTCAATATAGATACTGAGGTAAGCGCGTATAAAACTAAACAAAAGTGGAATTTGTTCTTTTCATCAGTAATTTGTAAATCATGAATAAGGAAGATAATGAATAAATGGAATTTATCACCTTTTTTAAATAGAATAGTACATTCTACAATTAAGAGCGAATAAAAAAGCGGACTTATCTACCAGCACAGGAAAGAATTTATAAAATTTGGTCTTCTGCAGGAATAAGTTTTCTTGAATATCACAAAATATATTTACCATAAATTTCTGGCCATGTCGATTCTTCAAATAATTTCCTAGAAAATTATAGCCAATCAGGCAAATAAAATAAAAGGTTCGAAAAGTAACTAATATTAACAGAAATTGGAATAAATGAAAGATTGCATGTGCAACGATGCGTAAAAGTACACTTACAAGAAAAAATCAAAATAATTGAAAATATATAATTTCTTATCTAATTTTATCACCTGGAATATCTTGCTTGTTTTTAATAATATCAAGAAATGTTCCAGGAACAAGTTGAATGGTTTCGAGGTGAACGTAATTTGACATGATCAGTTTTTTTTTAAGTAAACGCGTAGAAGACATAAATTTCACCAATGTTTTTTATACGAGTTATATATTTTTTAATACATTACATATCGATCGAGCTGGACATTCTCTACAAAAAGTATTGACCTATTTATGCTGAAAAACTATTACTCTAGTAAATATTTTAACTTTAATTTGTTAAATTTGTAGCGGCACAGGAGTCAAAGGACGACGCGAGTCGAGAGCGACTCATGCTGTTGTTTTGCCTCAGGACATTGACTTAGCCTTGACGCATGAAACATAACGATAAACAAACTCTGGGCAAAACAATGTCGCCGCTACATGCAACTGTCGAATGAAGATGAATTTGAATTTTCCGACTCTCCCTCGACCAGTATAAATAAACAGACGCGATTGCGAGCGATTCAGTATCGAACAGTATCGAGAACAGTGTCGAATAGTATCGAATAGTATCTACAGAGTATCTCCGAGTATTTATCGAGTTACGCGACGAACATTAACGAGTATTTATTCCGCGATGTATATTTTGTACTAACGACTCACGTATACGGCTGTAAATTAATTTATTTGTTTATTCGAAATATATTTGACGGATTGCGACAGCAATATCTCGCTCTCGTTATTTCGCACTATCTATTCTCGACCAATCCTCCACAAATTTAATGTATGAGAGACAGAGAGAAAGCAGATAGAAGAATACCGCTTTGCGTTTTTTCTTTATCATTTATACACTTCCACAATTTGATTTAATTTCAAAATTTCACAAATTGAAGTTAAAATATCAGTTGAATTAATAGTTTTTCACCACAATTTACTTTTAATTAATACTTTTAATAAGTAGTGCTGTGTCGTCAGCAAATGTCGCTGTTGTTATCTCTTCTAAGGATGGTAAATCGGCAGTGTAGATGGAAAACAGTAGGGGTCCAAGTACACTGCCTTGAGGTATGCCGGCTTTTATTGGAAACGTTGCGGTTGTGGCGTCTAAGTATTTAACCATGAACTGTCAATTGGTTAGGTAGGATTTTGATATGGAGTAGTAGGTGTGTGGTAAGATTTTCTTCAGTTTGAAGACTGTTCCTCGAATGCCACACTTCCTCGAATTCCTGTTGAATATCTAGGAATACTGCAGAGCAGTATTTCTTCTTTTCTAGGTTTTGGCTTATATTGTGTGTTAAACGATGAATTTGTTCTATCGTGGAATGTTGCTTCCGAAAACCGAATTGGTAATCTGGCAGTGGTTTCAATTCCTCTAATAGTGGAAGAAGTCGATTCGTGAGCATCTTCTCGAATAGTTTTGACAAAGTGGGTAGAAAACTAATTGGGTGATAGGAGCTAGTTTCTTCTATTGGTTTTCCGGGTTTAGGGATGAGAGTTATCATTGATATTTTCCAGGGCTTCGGATAATATTCAAGACGAAGGATTGCATTGAAAATTGATGTGATGAGTGAAATCCCTTTTATGGGAAGTTCCTTGATTGCTTTATTACTTATTTGGTAAGCCCCGATGCTTTCCTGGGATTCAGGTGACGGGTTAATTCTGTAACCTCTCTAGAAGTGAAAGGTTCAATAGAAGGAGACATTTGGAAGGGAGAGTGCAGGTATTCCGTTATTTCCGCGGCAATATTGGAGGAATGAGGTTTTAATGCGTTAGATAGGTGATTAACAAACAAGTTGGCTTTCTCTATAGAGCTACGCGCCCATACACACTTACGGACAGCGAATTGGAGGGATTATTTGCGGGGACGCGTGAGTTTCCTGGAAACCTTCCATAGTGAGTAGTTGGAATCAGCTGTGGCAGACAGATTGGCGAGATATTTTTGGAAACAGTCATTTTTATAGTTTTTAATGATTTTGATTATATTCCTAGTTGCGTTATTTAGTTTGCGTTTGTCGTCACGTGTTCTATGACTCTGCCATACTCTTCTAAGTGTACGTTTTCTCTGCGATTTTTTTTAATATGTGATGGGGGTATTCATGTTAATTGATAGAACTCTTAGTAGGTGTGGAAGAGCGGATAGCGTTTATTATGTTGGTGTTTAAGTATTCCGTGGCTGTTTCAATATCTTCATTTGTTTTTAGGGAAATTAAGGCTGATGTTGAATGATCCAAGACTTCCCTAAAGAGCTGCCAGCTGATGAGTTGGTTATGAATAAAGCCATTAGGTGGATTTTCAATAATTGTTGAGCTAATTGTTGCAATAACGGAGGAATGATCTGAAGACAGTTCCGCCGAGGAGTTGATTTGGACATATCTTGGCGAGATATTTTTAGTTATAAAGAAGTCTAGTAAATCAGGTATTTTGTTAGTGTCAGTGGGCCAGTATGTGGGTTCATATGTGGTGACGTAGTTGAGTCTGTTGGTGTTTATGCTATTCAAGAGATTTTTGCCTCTTACTGTGATAAGTCCCATTGTGTATGTTTGGCATTATAGAATCCTCCAGCTATCGAAATCTTCTTTAGGAATGGAGTGTCTGGGAGGGCAATATACTGCTGAAGTGGTTATTGTACCATGGCAGTCATCTATTGTTACGTTTGTAGCTTGGAGGTAGTCTTTTTGGAATTATGAGAGCTCGTAATGCTTAATGCTGGCTTTGATAATAATTCCGGTGCCGCCGTGGGCCTTCCCACTGGGATGTTGGGTATGGTAGAAGTTATAACCGTTTATTTTCAGATAGTTCTTGTCGGTGAAGTGGGTTTCCGATACGAGCATTACGTCGATTTGCTGCTGTTTGAGGAAGATTTCTAGTTCAAGTTTGTGTTGAGCTAGACCTTTGGCATTCCAAAGAGCTAAGCGTCTTGGTTTTATTTTGTGTCGGGGCGCATTAATTTATCCATGATGAGTGTTAAAAGTGATAGCAAATTATTTATTTGCTCTGTTTGCTTTTCTATTAACTTTTCGAGTCTAGAGACGTTGTCTGAGTTTGGTGCATTGGGGACACTATGTTGAGAGTGGTCGTTGTGGGTATTCGGATTATTTCGGGTTCCCTGTACTGCTTGGGCGTAGGAGGTTGAAGTAGTTGAGAGTTTAGGAGAACTGGGTATTTGATTGGTGAGGGGAATTGGTGTAGTTGTGGGTTTAGGGGGACTGGGTGTTAGGTTGGTTGTTTCTTTTGCCCTGAGTTTAGGGTACTTATTTGAGTACAGGGTTTTGTAGGCTGAGCAGCCTTTGTAATTAGCAGGATGGTCCCCTTGACAATGGATGCACTTCGCTGGGGATTCCGGTGATTTAGTGCACTGGTCGGTGGGGTGTGTACCTGCACATTTAACGCAGCGGAAAGTATGGTTGCAGTATTTCTGCGTGTGGCCGTATCTTTGGCACCTCTTGCATTGCACTATCTCTTTTTTAACAAGCGGTGGTTCGAATTTTACTATTGAGTTCATCAGTCGACTGATGTTGTATATTTCCTTGTTGTTGGGCTTTTGTTTAATTTCTATAAAAAATAAGGATAGCGGGTCTTTAGAGATTCTATGCCTTATGTTACTGACGTTGATGACTTCGTGGCCGAGTTTCAGGAGTTCGGATTTGAGTTCGTCTATGTCTGCTGAGTGGTGGATGTTGCGTAGAACCACTCTTGTTTGAGCTGGTAAGTGTGGAAGTTGGCGTTCAAGGTCTTGAGAAGTTTGATGAGTCTTCTGTACGCATCAGGGTTTGTCGGCAGGATTTTTACTTTGTTGTTGATGGTTTTTAGATTGTAGTTCTCTTTGGAGATATCCCTCTCTATGGACTTGATCATCGTTTGTATGTCGATGACATCATCAACGAATATTGGTGGGGGAGGGGAGTTTCTTTGGGTGTGTTGATTTGATGGTGGGTCAGCGATATCCATGGAGTCGTTTGCGGATTCCAATACGGCAAATCTGTTGTAAGTGTACACTTTACTTGTTGACTGTTCGTTCCGGGTGGCGTTTGCGTTTGTTTTTGGTACTTCTATTTTGCGCTTCTTGGAATTTTTGGCGTCATTGGTACGAGGAGACCTGATGCACTTTTACCACGGAGGAGGTAACGTGGGGCAATTATGAATTTACTCAGGAGAGCCTGGTCGTGATTCCTGGGCCATCATCGAGCTAGTTGATTCAAAATTGAATAACTAGTCGTGAGGCTATGAGGCTAGTATTTGGATAGAGGTTAGGAGCGTAGGATTTTTTTTTTTTTTTCTCTAAAGGATAGGAAACGCTTGGCTGTGTTCACTTTCGACGGATGGGCGACACGTGTTTTTTTTACGAACTTCGCGGAGCACTAGACACAGGTCTGCACGCTTCGGCGCTCAACAGCGAACTGACGAGCTTTCTTCCGTATTAACATTAGAGCGACAAGTTAGTTATAGCACAGCATCGTCACTGTAACTCATCTCTTAAGACCTCGGGAAAGTCAACTACTGCTCCTGCGACATCAGGAGGTTCACTAAAGTTATAACACATCGAACGCCTAACGTTTACGTCTAAGCGCAGCATTAAAAGTCGGTTCTCGGTATCATCGAACATTCACATACGCTATTAAGTATCATATCGTGCTGCGTCCACTAACATACGAATTTCAATTATAAGAGCCCTGCTCTACTACGCATATCTATACTATCTTCGTGCGACAAGTTGTTATCTATTTGTAACTACTCGACAGTGTAAGTTAAGTGTTGGAAATATATAATTTATAATTCTGTGAATCACAGTGTTATATAAACTGAATCACCCCTATTATCTTAACGGAAATCAGGGGATCGATCAATTCGTGGTGTCGATTATCATAATCGTAACGGGAATTTACGACTCCCGTTGACGTCTCTCCTCGCGATTGCGTCTCCCCTCGATTGGTCGAAAATACAATTCGTTACACGCCCCTAACCCTAATGATAACTCGACATATATATTAATTTATGTATGTGATGTATGTGTCGCGGTGGTTTTTATGCGCTATCTTATTTTACGCGGCCATATGTATTTGTGAAACTTATATGGACTACCTTTTACTTGCAATACTTTTTCTTTTATGCTGACAGATTTTATTTTTGCGATTTTCATTCGCGTAAAACGAATCCACGTGGAACGGATACTCCACGTAAATTGATGGACGAGTGTGTTGACCTCCTACTAATACTCGCCTGGTGTCAATCGAAACATTAACTGGAATGATTGAACACAAAAAAATTGGACAATTAGATAGACAATATTTTTATAGAATTTATAGGTACAGTTATGTGATATGGACAGAAATTTTTCTGTCTGCGGGAGATTCTAAAAGTATAGTTTTTATTTTGCATATTTTGTATATCGCATATGTTTCACTTATGTCCATAAAATTTGCATGTGTGCATATTTAGTTGATGAGAAAACGTCTTACAAATATGTACATGGCTCAAATATTATACTTTTCGAGTTATACATGTTTAAAGAAAATGTTTGATGAGTCCGCCTCGTGCCTGAATATGCCGGTGTATGTCTTAACATTGAGCTTAGTACTCGTTCGAATGTATAAGATATTCTTCGAATAGGCTCAGGTTTATTTCATATTTTTTCTCACAAGTCGTATACATTGTTTACTCACGTTGAACACACAATATATTTTAAATGATCCCACAAAGAAAAACCTTATAGATCCATCTCATGGTGACCCTCACGATTGATTTGTGAAAGTTCTGTGAAGGAATATTTTTATTGCAAAAAGTAAATGAGGAAAGTACTTCCAACAGTTTCTTCGTATGACATCTTTTACTTATTAATGTGTATTCACACATTAGAATTAGCAGGTATTTAAGAATTAACCTGTATAAAAAATACACCCGGTGATCGTGGACGTTAGTGTTGTAAACATTAAGACACGTATAAACATTTTATAACTCATATAAATATTTGACTTTTTTCAAATCATGCGTAAATTTTATGTTGTATTATAAAAAAAATAATGTAATTTTGTAATATAGTGTTATTGCAAAAAAAATTATATTAATTTTAATCGATAAGAAGCACAATTTTATAACCGATAATTTAAAAATAATCAGTTGCAACATACGATAATTTAAATTACAACAAATAAATTCTTTTGCATGTATTTTGCATATTTTGATCACAAAGACAAGAAAAACAAATACAAATGTAGTGCCTTATGTCTTTCCTCTTCCTTCATACGACAAGTTTTACAAAATAAAAGTTAAAATATTTGTACTTTTTAATAGTTTTTCGATATATGCAATTTAACAATTTTTTATAGAGAATATAGAGCTGTAGCGATTAGTATATTAAACAATATATGACCCCATTTAAGAAACTCTCGATAATTTGAAATCTTGAAAAACATAACCATGAGAGAAACTTTTTGTTTGCCATAATATTGACCATTTCAAATCAAACAATTTTTTCTTTGACATTTTTACGTCAACTGCATTCATCATTAAAAGTAGCAGAGATATCGCCTTGTAACAGAGTTAGTATGACATAGCTTGTATATTAAAACTCCGGCTATCATGGACAAAATTTCATCCCATATGAAATTTTTTTTAATACTATTATCTCGTAATATTATCATAATGTTGTTAATAACCGTAATCGATAATTTTTCTATTTTTAACAATAAAACATTTAATTGCATTCATTTAACTTTGTTGACTCTAAAATAAAAAAATTAAAGATATATTTTGGATTGATTTCCTATGATGATAGCTTTTAAGGATTAATATGACGTAAATTTGCGTCTGAGCTTTACAATTTAATATTGACGTAAATTCGTACAATTATTAATTTGCAGTATAAATTTTAGTGTTTCAAGGAAGCGAGGGTATAAAAGATTAAATATTATGTGAAACTATTTAAGGGAGGAAATATAGAAAGCAAACGAATTTCTATATTTGTAACATATAATGTAGAAATATGTAAAATATAAGCTTATGAGTAACTTTAATATATACTAATTATACATGCATATGTCGGTGTTCATGTGTCAACGAAATTTTTCTACACACAGTATCAAAACATAATAACACATGCTATTTCTTAGACACAAAAATCATATCTCAAAGTATATATATGCACATAAATTTTATTTATATAATTTTATATATTTGGTATTAAATATATAATTTTATTTACATGTCGGATCATGATTCAAATTTTGGGCGCGTGACAACTCTTCATGTGGATTAGCCATCGTTTCACAAAGCCGAGATTTTATTCACACGTATATACAAGTCTATCACTAAGCTTAACAAATAATAAGTACAACTAATAATAAGTTTAACAGATAATAAGTCTAATGAATAATACGATTTACGAATAATAAATTAAATAACACTATTAGCAATGTTTTGGGTTCAAACGAATCCACGGTCACCGGGATAACTCCTTACTAAGCGAAACTAAACTTAGGCGCAAATGCGATTGTCGAAAATGCTCGATGTGTCACTCTCCAAGGCAACCGCAAGAATGCCAGCCTCGTGGAGATTTTTCTCGCTGTACGATTGCATTTTGTTTTCTATACCCGTTTGGAAGCATCGAGAAGGTTCCAAACGTCGTTGCTAGGCACACTCGTTGGAAGCATCGAGAAGGTTCCAAACGCCGTTGCTAGGCACACTCGTTGGAAGCATCGAGAAAGTTCCAAACGCCGTTGCTAGGCAGTTTCTGCCTGGAGTTTGATTATTAATACAATGTATGTCCCATTGCATCGGCACCTCCGAGGCAACATCACACGTGGCTAGGTCCGCTCTCGAGGCCGCATGCCGCCACAACCACATTTCTCGGAAAACACATACAACCACTCCAGACCTCCGTTAGACAAAACGTCCATCCCGTGACCGTGGCTACGTTCGGTGGCCAATTGACACCTCGAACCCAATCTCGCTTATCACAAATCTTAAACAATTACAGCTATAATAAAATCTAGACTAAGGTACTAGAGGATGTTCCCAAAATTTCCAAGGAAAGGCTTCGGCTTTCCTTTCATCTCCGACATATATATTCGAAGTGGCACGCTTTCAAATGGGGAACGTATCCTATCTTAATACTTAATACGTCAATGCCATCAGTAATCAGTTTTAACTAAAGATGATTTTCTACGAAAATCTCAATCTATAATAATATTTCGTTCGTTTAAAAAGTTAATA
This sequence comes from Bombus pratorum, assembly GCA_930367275.1. NCBI lineage: Eukaryota > Metazoa > Arthropoda > Insecta > Hymenoptera > Apidae > Bombus > Bombus pratorum. The sequence continues at coordinate 3,412,750 of OV883995.1, read as the reverse complement.
AGTTAATTAATATTCGCTAACCTTCGATAATATACGTTTGTACTGTGAAATATGAAAGGATGAATATTAGTGATGATAAAATCATTTTTATCAGTCATTTGTATACAGAAGAAATGGTTACGTACCGAAGCAATAATTTCTTCGTTTTATCTCCAATGTTTATAAAGCACTTATAAAACATTGTATTACAATTATACTTTCATACTACAGATGACTAATGTATTATTCTGTGACGCAATGATTAAACTTTTTTTAATGTGTTAGTGCAAATATGAGCATAGACGTCCTAGTGCATCAAATAGTTAAAAAACCTCAATATTGATGGCAGCATTGTCTTTTGTCATTGAAAGTAATTCCATTTTCATATTCCATAAATTTATCTTATAAACAATGCAATAGAAAAAATCTTTGACGAAATAAAAATCTTAATGTCGTAATTAAAGCACAAATTAATTATGGTACTAATGTTTCATTTAGGCGAAAGAGATTCTATTAGGGAGATTCTATTAGATGAAGAACAAAAATTATTCATAAAACAATAGAAAGTTGGAAAGTAATAACGATGATAATTAAGATAAAAACATTAAACTTTGATCTATATTGACTTCACAACAAAAAATATATATAAATCACACGTGCGATAACCTTACTCGTGTCATTAGATAAAATACTTTACTCATTGGAAACTTTACCACAAAAAACTAAACTAAATATCAATATGTTTTGTGTATAGAAAATGACAATTGATGCATACATAATTTTTTAATAAAATAAAAATCTTTCGCAATTAAAAATTTTAATTCCTTAAATTGTAATAAATATGTACCAATATTTATAGCTTGCAATAGGCATTATCATAATTATAGGCAACGTGTTAGTCTTATAGAAACAAATTCTGAAAGAAATAGTTTTCTATCATAATCTTTAAATGTAAATTTATTGTTAGTTTTTGTTTCACGTAATGATTATTTAGTTTCCTCAGTTTATCCTTTTAGTCACGTCTTCGTTATTTTAATCGATTCGATGAAGAAATAGAGATGACATCCTGCTTCATAGAACAGCGTTTTATATAAGACTATCGATATAGTTTCCTTGTATCAATTTTTTAATTGAAGGTTCTCATCACCTTCTTATAACAATAATTTTCTAATAATTCTAAGATCATTGTAATAAATGTAAAATTCGTATTTGAAATTTTGTCGTTTGTAGTTTAGTGCAACTGATTCAAGAAACTATTTAAAACGCATGTCCATGACATTGTGTATGGTCGTTAATTATTCACTGTTTTCTTGGTGCTTACTCAGCCATAAGGCATTGAAAGTATTAAAAATATTTTTTTTTATTTATTTATTTATTTAGATTTTACAATTTGTCCTGTAGGACATTTGGTAAAATATTATAGCGATAATATAACATGTGGGTGGTTACCCCCAGTGGGGTACCATCATCGTGTTTGTTAGGTTGTGTCCTTTGTGAGGTCTGTTGGGTGCTTCCTTTTTAACCTTCTTTCTATACCTGATGTGTTGACCGTATTAAAAATATAGCAGCATAACCAGATTATGCCACCTGGAATTCATAAATGGCCACTCCACATCGAGGAGTTATAATTATAGCACAGCTATATATGTATATGTTTCATTATTATCGTACGTAATTGCAAGTTTATAATTCGTCTCGTTATCTCGACGAGAATGGTAAATGTAATTTCTGTATTTTCCAATTGGAGAGAAGGAAATAGTTTATACTGTATCACTACATTTATCATTTCTCCTGTGCAGCAGCTGACCCTCGAGAAATGGCGTCGAACTCGCCTTATCGTTCTCCAGCTTGAGTCCTCCTGCATCAAAATAATATAATATTATTCTAAAACAAAACAGAAAAATTCTTTTTGGTGTTATTCAGTGCATAGTTCCATTCGTCCTTATCAGTTACGAGTTTAATGTCGCATAGCAACAAGAGCTATCCAATTCCCAATATAATTGAATTAATGTGAAATATTCTCTGTTAGCACCTTAACCTTGCCCTTCCATTTGTTTCAATTTATAAAATCATTGACTCACATTTAATATAGTAATGAGAAGTATGAAAATTCATGTACCACCAACACCTTGATCATTCGCCTATTTAAATTTCATCTAAGTGTTATTAAATATTATTATTTCAATGTTGTGTTACTGGAAAAAGATCACGCAAAGAAAATTGATTATACAGAGCCACCAACAAATCCTCATGCGTAGGATCATTATAAACAGCAGCGTAACCTTCACTTCGAATAGAGAATAAAAATCTCGTGTCAGGTAGATCCGGCAATGTCATTCAGAAAGGTGTACTGTACAAGAAATCGATATACGAAATCTGTCGGATGTGCTCATTAAGTATTATGATTTGTAGATTTTGAAACGGACTTTTGCGAATGTTTTGATTAATGATATATACTCATATTTTTCGCCGAATCACCTTCCTTTTGGAGATAGAACATTTAGTGATTCGTTGTTTTTTCAAGTATATTGTGTGATATTATAATATTCTTTGCTAAGAGCTAATGTAATTTATATACGAATATTATATATATTTTTCATATGAACATACTATTGATAAAGAAATTAAATTATTCTAAATTATATATTGCCCAAACTAAATGTTGTTAATCAAGTATCATCAAGTGTATTAATCAATTAAGTATTAAACTTTAAAACTTAACAATTTTATGTCTAACTACAAATTTATAATACAATCTGAGCAAGATTAAATAGTATACTCATTAATCTGGCATTCCATCGGACTTATAAATTTTAATGATATTTCAAGTAGATTTTTCTGTATTGAACATTAATATTTATGAGTTTAGAGATACGAATCTTCAAAAGACGAGAATTTATAGATCTATCTCTATTTATGCACGTCGTCATCATTCTGTCTAAGAATAACCACATCTTTACTCTTGAATATTTCAAGAACGGAACGAATTATCTCGATATATCTTTGTCCTTTTTTAGATACTAACAAGTACTCTCTTTTATTATATTTTGATAGATGACCGGAGGCGAAATATCGATGAGCTTCCATACGGGAAATACAGCAGCATTTGCCAGCACCCAATGGAGGGAGAAATCATGGGACGTGCCATCGTCAATGATTGTAGCTATAACTATAAAAACTCGAGATACATTTAATGTGTATTCAGTTCTTAGTGAACATTCGTACAGATCGTGTTTACTCGAGCTCCTCAACAACTCCTAAAGAAAGATGCGCTCGCTCGCTATCATCCTTACCTTCTGCCTAGTCGGTGCTTTGGTAAATTTTGAAATCTTTTACCCTTCTCATCTTTTCTGTTATCATTTTAACTGCAATTTATTTAATCTTTTTAATAAATTTCTTTCTTTTACATATAATATTATTGTTTTGAATTCTCTGAATAAAGATATCTTTATCGTAGTCGTTGTATAATGATTTTATTAATTTTAATCGTGCGACTTATCTGTCTTACGTCCTGGAAATGATTAAGAAGATTTTTAATTGAATTGAACAATAATTTCGGAGCTTGTTATTATATGACTAAGGCGATGTATAAGAAAGAACTCAGTGGCTGCAAAAACATAATTGTGTTAACATCAAGGATAAAAAAAATATAATAATTGAAATATAAAATTTCTTCTTTTTGAATCTGTTGAAGGAACTGATAGCTCTAAAAAGTTAATTGTCATATCAAAAAGAGAAAAGAAAGAATTCATATGTGTATTTTATACTTACAAACTGAAAACATTAATCATTTAAACTACTAATAACATTTCACTAAATATTTATTTCAAAGTCTTTACAATATATACTGATATTTTCAGGCGCTCACAGAGGATCAAAAAGCCAAATTGGAGGAATACAGGACAGCTTGCACCACAGAGAGTGGTGTCGACCCACGTAAGTAGCAAACAACGAAACAAATTGCGAACAATTGAACAGAGAACTTTAATCAATATTATTCGATTTTCAGAGGTGGTAGAAAATGCAAAGAAAGGCAATGTTGCTCAGGACGATGAAAAACTTGCTTGTTTCTCCTTCTGTATGCTGAGGAAGATCGGAATCGTAAGTAACGAAACTGTGTAAATTGACTTATAAAAAATATTTCTACCTACATTTGTATTCTTTGAATCAAATTATATAAAACAAAAGGACTTATAACTTATAACAGCTACTAACATAGATTTAAAAATCAACCGTTCCAGTGAAGAGCAGAAAAATATCAAGAGCGTATCTCTGGCCTGACAGATAGATATAACAGTTCATCGCTTTTTCGTTCATAAGAAAAAATACCGTGCCCAGTAATACATTTTTCCACCTTTCATATTATACGAGATATACAGCTTATATACATTATTTCTCGTCGCAAGTTGATTACATTGTTTATCAATGGTAAACAGAGACAAATTTTTAGATGTTTTCATAGAAAGAAATAATATTAGATTTTCTCGTGCTATCATGAAAAGTTCGATTTAAACCGTTTCACATTAATTAAAAAGTATTATAAATGCATGGAAAGGAAATGAGTACATGGAAAAATTTGAAATCAATTTCAAGACTTATATATTGATTAAGTGTCGCTTATTCCTTTCTATGAGTTATAATCTGAAATCCTAAATTCTTTTCGTATGGCACCCTATATATGGAAGAAAATAAAAGAAAAATGTTTTTATTTCTATTGCACAGATGGACGAGGATGGAGACATCAAGGAAGACGTTGCCAAGGAAAAGATGATAGCTGGCGGATCGCCCGCGGACAAAGTTGATAATGTGGTCTCCAAATGCAAACACACCAGTGAGTAGGACATCGTTGTTAAAAATGTTGACTCTATTTTAAATATTAAATAAAAATTTTAGTAAAGCATTTACGATATGAACAGGATTATTTAATGATTCTTTTTTTTTTGTCATCACAGCTGGTCCCAACAAGTGCAAGAAGGCTGGTAACTTGATGAAGTGTTTCTTAGAGAACAAGAGCTTCAACGTACTTGAAAGCAACTAAAAATTAAAGTGTTGAAAGAAAATGATTTAATTCGTAATTTAACACATTTCGTATTTTAAAAAACACAAAATATTTGTAGATTTATATTAATAAATTATAATACTTTAACACTATTACTTGAGGTCTTGAAACTTTGTTCATCTATTCACTCAGAGAAGCAAGTTATTTCTCCATTTTGCTCACGTATCTCCAACTGTTATATGTCTTATATAATTATTTATCTCTGTTACGAAATTTATGTTAGAATATAAATCATTATGCTAATTATGCAAATGGTTACAATGGAATAAAAAACAGAAATTAAAATTTGGATCCATAATTTAAATATTGACATTTTATTGAAATATAGATAAAAGTATAACTCTCCTGTTTTTCACGATAAACGTAAAATCATGGCACAAAGTTCTATAAGATATAAAATCTATCTTATATTACATTTATGGTTGTTAGATCTATGCTATTTATATGCTTATATGCTTCGAAATATCTGTATTTGAAAATTGTAAATTGTAATTCTAACACACATACTTTTAATGAAATGAATAAGTATTTATTTGAATAACATGGAAATTAGACTATTCTTTCCTATTCCCTTTAAGTAAGTGACATTACTTTCGGTTACATTACACAAGTATTATCTTACTGTATTTTCGACCAGTCGCGGGGAGACGCGATCGCGAGGAAGCGCGTCAATGGGAGTCGTAAATTCCCGTTACAATTATAATAATCGACACCACGAACAGATCGACCCCCTTATCTCTTTTGGGATAATAGGGGTGATTGATGTGGTATAACATTGCGATTAACGTGTTATAATATTTATATTTCCAACAACTTATTACAATGAAGACTTTACGCCGTTACGTGTGATATAAATGTAGACGATTGTTTGATGAAAAAAACCTGCTTTTCCGTTAGACAAATATCCGCTTTCTCCGTAATTTGTAAGAACGTACAATAAACCTAAGGACTGTTTTAAGGACCATCCATAAACCGAAAATACTTGCAGGATTAGAGTTTAAGTTAAAAAGATTCTGTTTATGATGATTCCTTAGGTTTATTGAGGGTCTGCATAACGCCACGCGGACTTCAATTGAAATTAAGTATTATAGTTATTCAGTTTCCGAATACTTTTCAAGAGAATTTGAATTATTAACAAATAAATAAATTTAATCCACATAATTACTATAAACTGTTTAATTAAGCAATATTTGCAAATAAGCAAAATTTTTATTTATTTGTAAAAATAAGATTTCATAAACCAGTGCGCAGTGAACACTTTCATAGCCAAGTGTTTTAGTAAATTCATTGTTTATAAAATTTAGAAAAAATAATTTTGAGTCAGCAATAACCAGATCAATAAAGGTCTAGATTGATTTAATGACATATCCATATGACATATTAATCTCCACTTGAATTACACATTGTCGTTATGCAATAGAGAAAACATTGACTAGTGCAAATACGATTATTATAGAATTGGACAAGTAACCGTGATAACTAGATACTCGAGAAGCTAATGACAATGATCCTAGGTTCAATAACGAATCTGCGGTCGACGGGCTGATAGATGAACGTGCTCACAAAATCTAAGTCGGACGCGTAATATCCACTGATCGTAAGGAGTTACTTTGTTCGTCGATGACCACAAGGAAGAATGCATTTTCGTCCCGATGATGCCACAGAGGAAAACTATCATGGGGTGTGTCTAAGGGCACGAGATCATCGGATTCGTCGAGGGTAGCCTTCGTTCAGAAAGTAAGGGAAATTGGTCAATCTCCATATCGGTGGTTAGAAAAGGGATGCTAGCCGCCCTCGAGGGAAAGTCGGTAGTGTGAGACGTCATTCGTTGAAAAAATAGGTCTCCCCTATCTTCCCGTAGTTGGGACAAAGACTGTTTGTCTGTTTGAAAAACTTTAGTCAACTAAATCTTAAGATTTATAACGGGCCCTCAGGCTAGCTGGACATGTACTGCGGAGACGCATCGACATCTGGCAATCATCTTACTCGAAGAATAGGATCTGCGTGTGGCGAGCCACGGGACAGAAACCGTTGGAATGTTTACTGTCGCGTGTCGCTACAAATATTTCTTTTAAGGAGAGCTATAGAATTACTCCATGCCTTTGCTAGACAAAGCGTTCATCCCGTGACCGCGGCTACGTTCGGCGACTGGCTGTCGCCTCGAGCCCAAGCTCACTATCACAAATCTCGAGTAAATACAATCGGATCGAATGACGACAATTGTTTAATTACGCCTATGATAGAATCTAGATTACGGTGTTGAAGGATTTTTCCGAAGTTCCAAAGGGAAGGCTCCGGTGTCCTTCCATCTCCGACATATATATATGTCGGAGTCACTTTTATGGACTTGGTTAAGCGTTGAGGTCAATTACAGTTAGCAATATGCAAGAACCCATACAATTAAGGATCTGCCCCGTTTGGTTGCAATTTAGCATATATCAGAACCTATATGTTTAAGCTTAAAGTAAGGGATCTGCCCTGCTTGATTGCACACTCGTATAGACTAGTGCTACACCACGCGACCCAGTGTTGAAGTCAACTAAAGTCAGCAGATGCAGGAACCCATAAAATTAGGGATCTGTTTGACTAGAATTTAGTATATTCAAGGACTTATATGTTTAAGCTTAAAGTAAGGTATTTGCCTTGTTTGGTTGCACATTAGCATAGACAAGAACGGATAGAAATGTACAATTAAATAGGTCCTTGCAGCGTAGAACTTAATAGATTTTTGTCTATGCTAGCGTGCACCCAAAGAGAGCAGATTTCTAACTTTAAGCTAAAATACATTGCTTCTTTTATATGCTAAATTGCGACTAAACACGGCAACATATTTTATAGGTTCTTATATGTGCTAACTTTAATTGACCTCATTATTTAGCCACATGGTACAGCATATGTACTGTAAAAAAACTAGAACTACGGGTGTGAGTACTCTCATTTCCTCTTTGCTATTATCAATTTTTTTATTAAGAGTGGCAAGAATGAGAACTGAAATAAACAGTAACCTTTTATATTATATTTTATTAATATCTAAACTATAAATACTATTAATATCTAAATAATATTTTTAAAAACTATTAATATGTAAACTAGCAGTAACTCTAAACTAATAGTTTGTACTTAACCATTTAACCATTACTGTAAATCATATATATTTCTTAAAATAGCCGTTTCTGTTTTTTCCTTATAGTGCACACCTTTTTCCTATTCGAAGAAACTTGTCCGTTCGTGTCGCCAACTTTTATTCAACTAAGATACTACCAACATTATCAACAATATTCTATTTGTATTTAGCTGCCTGATAATAGTCGCTTTCTATGTAGCACAATTTAAACCAGCTTAAACTTAGCTCATTAATGTGTTGCGGGTTCATATAGATTTGTGGACTATTATTCATATTGACCGCGTGTTTTTATGAACGAGCAAATCACATGGAAGAACAAAGGATATTCTTTCTCTCTCAAGCAAAGCAATAAATCGTTCAAGATGTAAATGCCACAATATTATGCTTCATCAAAACCTACTATTCATCATCCTACTATGTGAAGGAAAACTATTACCTAGCTTTTAATAACATTTTATTCATCATTAATGTTAGTATAAATAATATAAATAATGAAAACTTTAATTAATAGTTAATTATATAATAATAAATTAAATAATTAATTACATAATAATAATTTATAAAAATATAAAATAGCATGCAATAATGCTTTTGTAAATAAATGATATTGTTACTCTAAAAAAATATAATTTCCGTAGTTGCGTGCAATGGCTTAAATGCTGCTTATATAGTAATTTTATATTATATATATTATATAGTATATATATGATATATTATGTAGTAATTTTAAAAATATAACCCAAAGATTTTCTTAAGAACAACATAAATCGACTGAATTTTTTAATTTAGAATCTTTCGGTAGTAAGCCGCATTTCAAAGTTTTTGTCACATTTCTTATGTCCCGGCTCTTTTGCTTGTCGTGTCTATTTTTCCAACATCTAAAAATCGACGGCCACGTTTGTAGATCTCCGACATAGTAGATGCCCACGCTCCGGATAATTCGGTAATTTTCGGCACGTTGAAGTTCTTTAACAGATCATCGATTCATCATAGCGACAAACGGCGGGCGGTAATTGTTTCTGCTTTCGCATCCGCTGTTGATTTCTTGGCCTTCGCATCCGCTGTTGATTTCTTGGCCTTCGCCTTGATCGCCGAAACAGTTTAAACTGCTGTATATTGAAAAATCCAAAAGCTACCAATGAGATGAAGAAGACGCAGCGGTATGAATCAGCGAGACGCCCTCTGCTTGAGCATTCTTATCGCAATCGTATACCGCTTACAATCGCGATCTTGCTGCACGAAACATCCTTTTCAAAGTACGCGATCGTACTTGATTATCTTTCATCGTCGCGCTCGGTTTTTATATTTTATACTGTCTTTAAGATTAAGTTAAGTGTTAATTGTTTCATTAGTTAAGTTTATAGTTTTAATAAAGTCTAACTTTATTGCAATTTTTTTGTCACGATATTCACTAATACCTTTAAAATAGCGGAACACGATTATGTTCAAAACTGACGTAAAACCACTAAAATTGACAAACTTTGACTTAAATACGACATGGGTTCCCGTTATCCAATCATTCTGATATCACCAAGTACCGCAATTTAGAAGAGTAAGAATAGAAAAAGTCGAAAAATATGGACTATCCTATTAACCAGTTTTATCTAATGTATCGTAAGAAACAATTTTCAATACTTTTATTACATTCGGATTACATAAAAATCGAGGTATTTTAGATTTAGTTTTACCGAGTCGCTTTTTATTAAATGATCTATCTTTCTGCGTTTTGCATCAAACGTTGCATCAACGTAGACAATTTTTCTGTTTCTTTTTGGATATACACGTTCGATACTGTCCACTTCATTGTTTATACTTATTAAATCATTTTCAATTTTAGAAGCGCATCCTATACTCAAACAATCAATAAACGAATCGGTATAAGTATTAAATATTCAACAAATTTTAAATTTTTAGCTCGGCTATTCTAAAATTTTCATGATTTCGACAATATTCTGCGTTTTCTAATCAATATTTTCGAGCACTATAGTCAACACTGTTAATTGATGTAGGTTTGGGGTTGATAATTAATCGATTCACACAGATTCGATTTTTCTCTCTATATTTCTCCGCCTTGTACAATGTTATTTAATAAGGTTTTGGGTTTATAAAATAACGATTCACTTAGATTCGTTTTCTCCAATATATTTCAGTCTTATACAACACGTCTTACCACACAGGAATCTCTTAGTCAATAGAACAACGTGGTCGACTTCTAAGACAAAAGAGCGTCGTTAGAAGTCGTACCAACTTATCTTGTAGTAACCAGCGATCATACCAACTTAACATTTCTCAACATACAACATGTCTTAACACGCAGGATACACTTAGTCAATTAACACGTGGTCGACTTCTAAGACAATAGAGCGTCGCTAGAAGTCGTACCAATTTAGCTTGTAGTAACTAGCAATCATACCAACCTAACTTTTCTTAACAAAAACTTTATCTCTGCTCGCGTGATAATTTTCGTCATGATACAAGCATAGAAGTCCGATACCTCTTCCGTTTGACACGTAAAAACAAGTAACTTTTTTTCCGATATCATTACGCAATTTACGACATAATGAGTTACCTATTAGTACAAAATGGCTATGCAAGGGATTATTACGATCAAACTTTTCAATTATTAATTTTGCTTCTTTGTCTTTTTTTAATCGTGATTTTTAATCGTAATACCACACAAAAAACACTTACGTGATAAGCTTTATCTCTACGAGCGTTTTAGCTCAAACAGTCCGCCTATTCAATGCACTTTACTTTGCGATACCTGATAATATAATCTAAATTTTGTAAACAAATTCAACATCGATATGTTCGCAGAAATAAGTCTCGTTTCATATTTCTGATTCTATTGCTATATATTCGTTGACTAAAATAAGCAACCACGCGTGGCTCTCTCCCGTATATTTGAAATCATGCTATGTATTTTTTTTGCCCGAATTCTTAGAGATCTAGAGGGCCATTATCATTTTCGTGTCACCCGCAACGTTGCCGATAGAATACAAAAACAGAATCTAGCACTTACTGTACTAAGAATTATAAATTCCATGGCGGGTTCCATGAACGACAGTCACTTTAAAATAATACAAATCTGTGACATAGTTAACAGTCCTCTAATACTTGGTGGAACAACAACGAGTTATAGGCAAGTAGGTAGGCAGGAGGCGCCTGCTAAAATAATTGTGGAGAATGGGACTATTTCAGTGTTCGTAATGATATGTACGAGTTGATGTTTCTTATAAAATTAGTGCATTCAATTTTGGATGTCAACACAGATTACAAACTCAGGTACAATCTAGGTCGTGATAAATAATATTCAATAAATATCGTTTATTTCTAAGGAACTTAGTAGATACGCAATGCGTCTGATTACTTTAGCACGAATCGATGAACTCTTTACCCTTTCGCTGTCGGATTCAGCCAGGCTCCGTATCAGCTCCTCCTTTAACCGGCCATACTGCCTGCCGACCGCGGAATCTAAATCAACATCCTCCAAACGCTCCAAGTACTCTGGTTCGAGGCACCCGAACAGAACGTTGACTTTATCCACGTCTCTTTCGATTCCCGCTGCCTCGAGCTGTCTCTCCAATATGTAGAACCAAAATGATATTTTCTGCGGCTTCATCGGAGGCACGTGGATTGGTTGCGGGGCCATATGTGTAGCGTTTTGCTTCGACATCTTCAAATCACGTCGGGGTCACCACTTTGGCCGTAGTGTAGTGAACTAATTGCTGCCAGGTGAAAAGAGAATGAGCGTTTCGTCCCGGGACTACCGGTGGACTCGTCAGTAAGGCTATGCCCGGTAGTTCCTGCCTTAGACGTAGAGGGAGTCTCGCTAGGTGCGGTATTTGTATTATGTGCCCAAATATTCGACCGCTAGCGAGATAGACAGATTCGTTGTCGTCGTAGCCCTCTGGTGTTGGCGGTTGGTACCCGCGGATCGCCCGGGAGGTGTTGCGCCGCGTTGATGCCTCGACCTGTCGGCGTCCTGTTGATACCGATCCGCCATATAATTTTCTCGCCTTAAAAATAATTTTCTGGTAGCTTTCAATTAATTCTCTTGTAATTAGTTAGTTAATTTGATTATAATTAATTAATTCTTTTCTCTACCTTGGGATATTGACCACCAGCCCGTTTCGCTTTCCTCTCCTTTCCAGACCGTATGTATCAATTCCCAGACCCGCTTCATTAATCCCACTCCCGAATTTCCCGCATTACCTCGAAATTCCATCCTGTCTTTCTGCTTTCTTTCTCTTTGATCTTCTCACTACCTCCTCTATTTCCTTCTCACTTATCTTCTTCTCCTCATTCTCTTTATTCTCCTTCATTTCTGTCCTATTGCCGTTCCATCCACTCTTCCTGTTATAATCATGAAGTATCGCCTCCATTCCTCTACGGCAACCTTTTCCCCTCATCTCATTTTCCTATCTCTTTCCCTATTTATTAGGTTCCATACACCTTACTTTTCCTACTCACTTCTATCTTGACCACTGTATCCTTCTTTCTCCCTATGTTAAAGTATTCTCTAGCTTTCCTTCCTGCTTCTCAGCTCTTTCTTTCTCATCATTATGTTACCTTTTTGCTGCAAATTCTCCCGTTTCCCTATTGCTTTCACCTCTTCAACTTTTGTATCCACCCCTATCTTCTCCTAACAGCTCTTCTCTTTTTATCCTCTCTCTCTCTCTCTCTTCCATTTTCCACCCTTTATAATTATATTTAGTCCTCGCCCCTCCAACCACACATATTCTTTATAGCTTTTTCTATGTCCTCGCTATCTTCTTTTCCGTTTTCCTGAATCTCTAGCTCACTCACTCTGTAGAAAATCGCTTTCATCTCCATTCTTCTCGTCGTCTTCTTTAGGTCTAGTTCTCCTTTGAACAGCTTTACTTCCTCCCTTAATATTCTACTCTGCTTTCTTACCTCTCCCGCATTCTTTTCCTTTCTTTCCACTCCTCCTCTTATTATTTTCCCTTGCTCCTTCATTTTCCATAATACCCTCTCTAGCCGTTCTCTAAGTTCCTCTATCATTCCTTCAATTCCCTCTGCCCTCCCCCCGCCCCATTCTCACTTCTCCGACTTCAGTAGCGATCTTTCAATCAAAATACTTTTCTTAAATGCTTTCTTTTCTCCCCCTTAGCCTACCGTCTCTTCGTCCAACGACCTTTTTGTTTTTCAGGATTTTTTCTAACTTTGTTCTTCTCCTTTCCTATCTTCTCCATTCCATTCCAAATAAGCTCCAATACTCTACTGTATCGATTATGTCGACATATAAAACTATTATATCTCAACTATGAACTAAACAACGGCAAGATTCAACATTTTTAAAAATTTAATATTTGTAAGAATAAAACAGAGGCAGCCAATGCAAGTAGTTATACTTAGTTGATACAGATTAAGTAAATTAAATTCAACTGATAAAGTAGGATGGTGTTTACACGAGATAAACGAAATCTTATAGACACTTGAAATCGCATGAGAACTAATAAAATGAATAACAAAATAAATTTCAATATGATAAAGTAATATGCACAAGCTATTAAATTATGATAATTACAACTGTTAGTATTATTAACATTCAGCAAACTTCTATCTTTTTATTGGATAGAAAACTTTGCCAATCGAGTTGCCAATATATGTATGGGATATATCACCCTACTTATGGTTCCGGTAATACTGAGGTAAATAGTCTGTTTTCGAAATCTAAGGTGCTTAAGATATTTGTAGCGCGACAATATTTCTGAAAAGTAAAACACACTGTAACCTAACAGTCATATTCTTTGAGCACGTCTGAGATTCTCTCGTTAGGAAGAAATTTCTTGGCTGTCTGTACGTCCTAAGTAACATTGTATACACTAAGAAATAATTCAAAACTGGACAGAACGACATTTTGGTCGACGAATTTACCGATATTACATATTTCACATTATTTTTATTAAAAAACGATGAAATTGCAACTGGATTTTTCCCTATGATTCTTCTAGCCATTTTACATAACAAGAGAAGAGAAGACAAGAAATCATTTTTGCAGTAGCTTATTACAAGAATTACGTGTTAAAATTGTCAACTTCGAAGATGAATATTTGCATTTCGGTAGAACTGGGTTCTCCAAAAATTGAATCACGTACAAATAATACATCAAATAACGTATCGATAAAATTTCAATGAAATGGTAAGAAAGTTAATCGACGTTACAAATACCTTAAAAATGTTTCATAACCAAATTTGGTGAATTGTAAGCTAAATTATTTAGCTTGACTCAAATCATATAAACCTCCTGTATATGGCATCTCATTTTTGTTTTTTTTAAATTAATTTAGATATAGTATCTGTATGGTACTAGTACGATAACAATGTGAACCAAATAAAGACATGGAAAGAAAAGAAGACGCAGATTCGAAGAGAACGGAAGTGCTATATGCGCTGTATGTAGGTAAAATTGTTACATTATTCGTAAGAGAAAAGAAAAAAGGAACAAAAATGCAACGATAATAACTATGATGTTGATTATAACAAATTACCCATGGGAGAATGATTTTAAATCCACTGATTGCTATCGACAGAATTAAAAAGAATTTATTTTAAAACCATATGTATATTTATCCATTTAAAGTGTTGAGGTTATTAGATGTATGAACAGAGGAACGCGTGGATAAATTGTAAAGTAGAAAATATATTTTAATACAGAAGTGTAAGTACAAGTAGGAATATAATTTGAGCTGATCCCGATCCGCGCGCTAGCAGTGTTACCCTATAACTGAAAGGCCCGAAGCCATTGTCACAGGGTAAATTTGACTCCGATAAGATAGTTAATCCTAACTGCCTTATCATGAGTCACCGCTAGGATAACATCCAGTCACTCCAAACATGACCAAAGTCCAGAGTAACATCCAAAACATAATACGACCAAAGTCTTTCTCCCACCCCAACCACTAAACTCATATAAATACTCCTCCCGAAATCACCCGGGCAGTCTGCAGTCGGCAATACTCAAAACCTACCCAAAACCTTGTCGTTGTAAATCTCGAAAAGTTTATTGTATAAGTGTGTGAAAATAAAGAAGTCGATCTCCTGTTTCGAGATCGACACTTTGTAATAATTTGATAAATTATTACCCTATACCATCGTCGCCCGTTTACTGTCTATGGTTTGCCTTCGTCCTAGTCTCTTGTCTATACGCTGTCGATGATTTCAGTGCTTGAGAAAACTGCAAAGACCAGATGTAGGGTTTTCTTAGAAGTGGTGACCACTTCAACATAAAGTAATGAGAAAATCACATTCCGTGAAAGTAATCTCCATTAATCAAGAGCGTCAATAATTATATGTTATCGGCTATTCACCACAGCTCACAGCGACGAACCGTATATATATAAGATTATTCAGTTAGCAAAAGTGTTATATAACCTCTGATAATCTTTGTTTCTCGATTTTTTCAGAACCTGCCGGCGCAAGGCAGGTTCAGGGCGTTCGCCGAAACCTGGCTCCGCGTTTTAACAGACCCCGCGATCTACGAAAATTACCCAATTAAAAAACACCGATTTTGATTAACTTTTTACAGAATGATGATACCATTAACAGATGCAAGACATCTTTTTAGTAGCGATGATTCAGTTTAAAGAAGTGGCAAAAATTATCAAAGTTCAGTGTAACTCCATAAAGTCCTCATATCCTGGAAACTACTTTAGATAAAAAAGTCCAGGCGCTTTCAGAGAAATGTACTTTTTAGAGAAATTAAACTACATCAATAGTTTTTCGCAAAAGTCATACATGATTACAAATTTTGTACTGCCATTGAATTTTTTGCTCCTTAAAAGCGAATTATGGATACGAAAAAATATTACTTGGATTTGTTTAAAAAATTGCTTAAAAAAATAGAGATAAGGCTCCCTATTTTTGAAAGCCTGTCGACGAGTCGCAACTTCTATGAACTTGCATAGGAACTGGGCATAGCAACCCCTGACATTTATTTAGTGGTTGTGTGTCAGTTGCCGTCTTGCGGTTCATATGTTTAATGCTGAGCTCATATGCTGTATGATGCTGACCGTTAGTCAATCTCTCGACGTGTGGCAAGAACTGTAATAGTTACGTTTCGGTAAATTTAAGACGACGAATATTTTTCAAACTTATATTGTGGCATAAACCGTGACATATACATTTTTAAAACGTTCGATTTATGGTAAGTATTTTTTTTCAATTATTTCCCCTCTTTTAAGTTAAAATCAGGCCTAACTGAAATCGCGTCGCAGAAAAAACGTATGGCAGTCATACAAATGAAATTCAATACATGTAACTAGTTGAGAATTTGAATTCGTTATTATTAAATTAATTTCGCCCCAAATGTTAAAATTTCGATAAAGTGAGCAAGAACAGAGAAATGTTTTAACTATATACAAATTAATGAAATATGTAGTTTATCCTATCTTGCAGTAAATGTTTTTTGGTACGCGATTTTATTCATTCTTGTAACAGACAAAAGTTTATACACAGAAGTATGTTTTTTAAAGAACCGCTATGGCTAGCAGGGATAGAGATCATGGACTGAAATACTTAAGTGGAGCTGAAAAACTAAAACGGAAGAAACAGCGAGACGATTATATTAAACAGCAAACAAACATTTTGAAGTATGTAATTGAAACTACTAGTCATTTAAGACAGCCAAACGAAAATGAAGAACATACGATAATGAATCAGATCCCTCTGGAAGAAGAAAACCAAAAGTTGAATACACCTATGAAGGAAAATGAAGAAGACACCAACGAAACTGAATTGAACGAAAATAGAAACAATAGAAAAACGAGCGATTGTGAAACTTATGAAGAAAAAGATATTGAAAATATGGAAATTGAAGCACAAAAAGAAGAAAACAGAAATTTCGACATTGAAGATCCTAGCACGTGGCCAATTGACAGAACACAACAAACGGTAAATTTAATAGTTCAACATGGTCCTGTACAAGTTATTCAATTTAACTTCTCTAAGAACGAAAATAACAGGAGTTCTTCTGCAACATATTTTACGAAAATACTGACGAATGGACAAAGGACAACACGAAGGTGGCTAATTTATTCTAAATCTAAAGACAAGGTTTACTGTTTCGCTTGTAAATTATTTTCCACTACTGATATTTCATTGGGCGCAGACGGATTTTGCGATTGATCCCATTTAACACAGCGAATCAAAATGCACGAACGATCTGAGGTACATTTACGAGCTATAAACAAGTGGCTTCAAACTGAACAAAATTTTCGCACTGACAATCTACTTGATAAAGAGCGTGAAAAATTTTTAAGATTGGAAACGGCACGATAGGAACAAGTTTTCCAAAGAATAACTGCTGTTATTTTATATTTGGTGCAACATAATTTAGCTTTCCGAGGAAGTTTCGATACTTTGCACACACCGTACAATGGTAATTTTTTGAGTTTAAGGGGGGGGGGTAGGGTTTTAAAATTTTTTTTGCATTTTTTTTTTATTTTTTCAGTTGAATGCATAACATCTTAAGAATATTGTATCAAAATTTCAAGTCGATTGGAGCAAAATCGAAGTTACGAGTATTTTTATACATGTCGGATTTTATTACCTACCCGACCCGAGCGTGCAATTGTTACCTGGCAGACGTTTTTTTCTCTATATAATACCTAATCTTACCCCCCCCCTAGATCTATTTACAGTACTTAACGACTTAAGTACAAACCTCCTTATACCTGTAATGTATATTTTGTCAGTGTAGAGTATAAAATTTAGTGTAGGAGTAAATATTCTATCGAGCAGACGTACACGTGCGTTCCTATTTTCGCATCATTTTGGCTCCATTTTCATTAAGTTTTGTGTTAAATTATTACTAAAATGCCTAAAAAAGTTACAAGATCTGATAGACAATCAACTGGTTCGAGATTATATAGACCTAGAAAAATTGTACCTCCGCATAAACGTAAAAACGATTACATGAAAGAAATGTGCTCGACTGTAAGAGAAGTAGCGAATCGATTTTTTTTCTGCTATAAAAGAAGAAAGAGATGCTTTAGACATCATGGATGATAGCAACATCGTTTATGGACCTGGCATTGATGATTCAGTGTGAGGTAAGCCGATAAAATTCGCTTATGAACGTTTTATACCAGATTTTTTAGTGTTTAAAACTTTAAAGCGTTTTCCCCACAACTCACGTTTTCAAAGCCGGTGCCCCTCAGAACTTCAAAACTACTTCACCGATCCTTTTGACATTTTGAACACTACTTCTGTACATAATTTACGAGGTAACGCTGTCGAGTTTTTTCAAATTTGTTAATTACTTTTATTTTACAGTAACAAATTAGCCGCAAATTTTAGCCCAAAATCGCGTTTTTCCCTTCAAAGTGTTCCAAAAAAGTGAAAAATTGAAATTTCGAAAAAACTCCCGCAGCGTTACCTGCGAAAAATTATTCCCTAACGAATGAATTTTAACCTTCTGACTTCCGATGATACAGCACCAAGTTATCAGGGACACCGCAATTATACTTTTTTCCGAGACACGTCCGAATAATTGCTGCCATTGCCGTATTTTTTAATATTTCTCCGTGAAAATTTTATACAATATTCTTCGAATGTCATACTTTAATGTACTATTGGTTTTAAAAAAGAAATTTTAACTGTGTCGTCGCAAAAAATTCACAAAAACATGCCTTTTTTTTGTACGAATTAACCCTACTCCCCCCCTTAATACAATTAATTACAAAATTTGATTCTGTTCTAAATGATCATTTAAACAGAACAGCCATAAAAGGGCATATTATTTATCGCATTCAATTCAAAACGAATTAAAACGAATTAGTACAGTGGCAAATAAAGTAAAAAAAAGTAATTATCGATGCAATAAGAAGAGCAAAATATTATTCCATTTTATTGTATTGTACACCAGATGTGAGCCATCAAGAGCAATTATCGGTTGTTCTTCGTTATGTCAACATAACATACGAGGAGGTTGAAATCAAGGAACATTTTATCAAATTTGAGATATTGAGTTGACAACGAAGTGATTGCGGATTTTGTCATTAGGTGGTATTGACAAAATTCGCAATCTCTTAGTTGCCAATCCAATAGTTCACGATACAACAGGAAGGGGACTATCTGAAACTATCATGCTCATTCTGGATCAGTTGGGAATAAAAATATCCGACTGTCGCGGACAAGGATGCGATAATGGTGTCAATATGAGGGGAATATCAAGGAGTACAAACATTGACACGTATATTACGTGTAAATCCTAAAGCCTTTACGTACTATGCGGTAGTCACAACTTGAATTTGTTATTAGGAGATATAGTAAAATCATCAACCCAAGCACTACATTTTTTTGGTGTTTTACAAAAGATTTACACGATATTTGTAGCATCGACATCGCGTTGGGATGTTTTAAAAAAATACGTTGAAAAAATTACACCTAAACCGTTATCAGAAACTAGATTGAAATGCCGTTTTGATAGTGTAAAGGCTATTTGATTTCATGTTCGCCGATTTCGAAACGCTTTGATCGAAATTGGCAACCACGAGTCTGACAATAAATTGAAAATTGTCTTATCATTTGGTACGAAATATTATCAAAAACTAACATCGTCAGAAAAGTATTGCAAAATTAAAAGATGCGAATCGATTTAGCCACGAAGCATCTGAAAGATCTTAACGTATTCTTTGCGTAATATAGAAATGAAGGATTTAGCAAAGATATGATTGCAGCAAATGAAGTTGCAAAGGAAACGGACATAACACCAGATTTCAAATCATCATACAGGGGCAAAAAATAGAAATTATTCGATTATGAAGGACAGGATGAATCATCGATGATCAACGATAAAGAATAATTCCGTGTACATTATTTTTTCAAAATAATAGATACTGCGTTAGTATCCTTTAAAAGTAGATTCGAATTATATGCAAATCACCAAAAAATTATTGGTTTTCTATACATGAATAAGATTGGGAATTTAGATGATGAATATTTATTAAGGTGTTGTCAAGATCTTCACTTACGTTTGTCACTTCACGTACATTTCGAGGGAACTGAAATGTTTGAAGAAATTAAGATGTTACGGCCAATAACGAAAACCAATTATTCGGCTTTAGATTCGATGAATTACATTGTAAAGAACAATCTCTCGGAAGCATATCCAAATTTATTAATCGCATTACAAATTATGTTAACGACGCCAGTAACCGTGGCTTCAGCGAAACGTAGTTTCTCGTGATTGAAACTAATAAAAAATTATCTGCGATCATCGATAAGCCAAGAGAGATTTTCATCTCTGGCTATTCTGTCAATAGAAAGTGAAGTAGCGAATTCAATCGATATTGATGTTATCAAAGTTTTGACGTGGAAAAAAGGCAAAAAAAATTATTTAATATTATTATTGGATTGTATTGTTATTTAATATTCATCTTAGAAAAAATTGATTGATATAAAATATGTTATATCTAGTGAAATGTGGATTTTGGAATATACCGTTATTTGTAAAACTTATTTACTTTATTACGAAACATGTTATTGTAATAACTAACAAACTATGTATAATGCAAGGATATTTATTAATGTTAACAAAAAGGTTTGAAACTAATAAAGTTTTACTAATAATTTTAATGGAATGGTGCAAGGGAGCCTTGGATTTCATAATACGTGTGACCTGTTTCGATGGACTACGTTCTTTGTAAGGGACTACACACTTCGTAAGATCGTTAGAGAGCAAGTTATACATATAGGTACGTTGTCGCAACAATTCTACGGAAAATTAATCTAGCTTGTCTGAAGAGACAGTTTTATCGACATATTAACGGTTCGACCTTTGATCTCCGATTACGAGGATCGGCAGTTACCGACTGGAGTCTTAAAAATCTTTCGTAACATATGCTGTTATTTATAAACATCTCTCAGAATGTACATAAATAAATTTGATGTTCAATAAACAGATTCCTAGAAAATGTGAAACATTCGGATGAGGTTGTAACAGAATCAGAGATTATAAACGTATATAAAGTGTGGCATCAATGGAATAGTTCACAGAAAGACGCACAGTAACACGCGAGAAACATGTCTCTTAAAATCTTCACTTTTCTGTTCCTCTTACTCATCGTCGAGTCGTTTGGTGCTGCTGTTTATGGTAAGTTTTCTCTGCGATGTTTACAGTTTTCTAATTGCCATTTATTTTAATAATACAGTAGCGGACAAAAGTTTAAGACGAAATGGAAGAAATAAATAATTGATTTACTTTCCATAAAAAATATAAATACAGTGTTCTACCTTTGGCATTAACTAATTAGACGTTTGTTTGTACACTTACAAAAATAATTTCATTTTGATATTTTGCTCAGTAGCTAAGTTATAGAAAAGGAACGAAATGTGCATAATATTTCGTCGGTCAAAAGCTTAAGACTACACAAAAAATGTTAATTTTTGGTAAGAAAATATACACAATTTTTATTTAAATTTAATATTTTGTCCGATATCCGTTATTTCTTATCACTTCGGTACATTTTCTTGGCATAGAATCTATTAATTTTTTTACATTGATCTACCGTAATATTACTGCAAGCTGTTTCAATTGTAGAGTAAAGTTCATTTAAATTTTTCGGTTTATAATCTTGCACTGTCTTTTTTATGATGCTCCACAAATTCTCGACTAATTTAATATCTGGTGACTGCGACGGCCACGGCAACACGGTAATATTTTCTTCTTCGAAGCACTGTTTCATAACCCGAGCCGTGTGCTTCGAATCATTATCATTTTGAAAAATAAAATCATCACTCATATTGTTGCGTGCGAAAGGCAACATTGTGTTCTTGAGTATGTCCAGGTATTGAAAACGGTCCATAATTCCATCGATACGACATATCGGACCAGGGCTGCCTCAAGAAAAACACGCCCACACCATAACGTTTCCACCATCATGTTTAAGATTTTTAAAACGAACTGTGTTTTCAAACTTTCGCCAATTCGATGTTCAATATACCGTATCCCGTCAGAAGAGACGCGATTGAATTTCGATTCGTCTGAAAACAATACCTTTTGCCAATCTTCATTTGTCCAATGCTTATGAGCTTTAGTAAATGCAAGTCGTCTTTTTCGATTCCTAGAACTCAGCAGTGGTTTCTTTTGGGGTTTTCGCCCATTTAAATTAATGTCTTCTGATCTTCTCCTAACTTCTTTAGTTCTAGCACTAATTTGTGTATCGTTTTTATAGTTTATCTCCGCAGCAATATTATTTGCACTACGAAAACGATCCTTTTCGCTCAATCGATGAATCCGGCGATCCATTTTCGGCGTTGTTTTCCGTTTTTCGGTTGATCGCGATACATGCCTGCCTTTAAAAATTTATACCAAGCATGCTTACCGTAGCCGTTTATGACCTGTTCACTATATTTGCTATTTCGCAGCCTTACGATTTGTTCCCTTTCGTTTTCAAGTAAGTTCTTTGATTTACCCATAGTCTGTTCCTATCTAAATGGATTTTAAGCAATAAAAGAATACACTAAACGATGATTTTGACATTCCAGAATCAAAATGTTCAAAAACTGTACTCATATTCACGTTTTACACAGATCGTCTTAAACTAATGTCCACTGTTTACAAGTGCTAAGCGGTAACGAACTGTTGTAACTCCTACATTGTTTGTATTTAACAATTGACGGTCTGAGGTTACGAAGGTCAAACATACAGCTATGTTATGCCAAAGAGACAAACCGAATAGAAGAACAATATGCGTATAAGATGTTTATAATCCGATTTACAAATTATCGCCTTAAACTTTTGTCCGCTACTGTATATTATAATTTCTACTAATTACATTGACAAACTTTTTTCAGAAGAAAAACGAAATTGTATACCGGGTAAAAGTTACTTTGATGGATGCAATACTTGTTTTTGTCAAGAAAGTGGAGGTATAATCTGTACCTTGAAATACTGTGAAATAATCGATCCCAAAACTGGTACTACGAAAATGGCAGAATACATACCCCCTCCGGACGATTTTTGGAGTAACTAACGATATTAATCATTTATAAATACATTAACACTTGGTCAGTCGTTCAAGCTGTCGTGGGCAGCACAAATTAGAATGTCATATGCTTTTCAACGAACTATTGTATATCTGATCAGTAACAAACAAGATATTTAAAAAGAATAAATTATCATCTCAGAAACTGAATTTATTATCTAACACTATTTTCCTTTGCCATTATCTCTTACATAAATATCATAAAAATGCACTAACCTAAGCAATACTTTTTCTCTTTCTTTTGTTTGCCGTTGCCTAATTATATAATGAAACAAAACTACATTACTAGGATATTAAAAGAAATAAGGATATGTATGTACATATACAGTATATGTCACGGAAGTATTCGGACAACTTCTAAAACAGAATAACTTTTTAAAAGTTGCACCAAACGGCTTGATTTTTTGTTGGGAAGTTAGTAGTAGTAAACGTTATTTTACAATTTTTTTATTGGAGCTTGCAATAAAAATATAAGAGATACGTTTTGTAGATTTATATCAGTTATATATTTACAAGCCGAAAATTTCATCAAAATGGATTAACATTGTCATCACTTGTAAGTTATAATTGTAACGGTAAAAAAATGACGATCCTTGATTTTCGCAGCTTATGATTGTAATAATAAATCTAAAGATCTTTACATCTTCTAATGTTTGTCGCTTGTTTTTACATAAACCGATTTAGATCAAATTTTCAGCGCAATAATTTCTAAATCATACAAACGATATCTAATGGTTGAGATTTTACGATATGTATGATTTATAAATAATTGCATTATCACCGAAATAAATCACAGGCAGCACTGGAAAATACTTCGAGCGATCAAGCACACGCACACGCACACGCACACGCGCACGCACACGCCCACACACTTTTCGGCTCACATATTCTGGCTTCTCGGTTGCCACTCCTTGAAATATGAAACCGTACTTCTGTTTTGACGCTGCTTATCTTTTCTCGCATCACTGTTACTAGGCGCTCTTGGATTTAAACAAACCACAAAAAGACG
This sequence comes from Bombus pratorum, assembly GCA_930367275.1. NCBI lineage: Eukaryota > Metazoa > Arthropoda > Insecta > Hymenoptera > Apidae > Bombus > Bombus pratorum. Next base: position 3,388,565 of record OV883995.1, on the reverse strand, counting down.
ACGTACAAGGTGTTTTCTAATTTCAGCCGATCTCCAATCAAAGCTATTTTACGATATTACAATAGTTGTATTTTATATTGTTTATTTTGGAGTGTATGTAGCTTTTGTCTCGATGTAGATCTTTTATTTTATTGTTGATATAGGGTTCGCATGAATTTTTGTGTGTCTGCGATTTGTATGTGTTTTTCTATTTCGTCTATGAATGAGTCGATTTGTCTGTTTGTTAAGTTGACGTTGTTGCAGATCTTTAGGTCGCAGTTCTGTTCGAGTATGTTTTGGAACTTTTTCCAGTCTGCCTTTTTGTAATTGTACCTGGGTGTCTCGGTCTGCGTTTCGAGTGTTAAGAAGTCAGATGTATTCTTGTTTATGTGAAATGCTAGGGCGTTATGGTCACTGTCATAGGCTAAGGTTTTGAGAGTGTTATTTGGATGTAGGTTTTGGAATTTTAGTCGCGCATCTGCTAGGCATATGTCCAGGTATGAGCCTCCTTTTGGGTAAGAGGGTAGTTCGGAGCCGTATAAGATTGTTTTGTAGTGAATGCTTGTATTGTCTAGTCATTTTCTAATGAAGTTACCTCTCGTGTTGTTTATTTCGTTTTTCCAGCTTGTATGTTTTGCGTTAAGGTCGCCTGCTATTATGTAGTAGTTTTCCGGTTTGTTGAGCTGTAAGAGTTCGAGAAATTTATTGAATTCGTCGCTAAATTCTTTCTGGTTTCCGCAGGGTTGCGTAGGCTGCCGCGATGTATAAGTTTTCCTTATTGCTTATTTTTATTTTTATGGTCGTTGTTTCTAGGATTTTGAAACTTGTTATTTTGTCATTTAGAATTGTTTTGTATTTTATGGGGTTTTTTATGAGGATTCCTTCCTCCTCCTTAGCTGGCGTTCGGTCTGTCGTGTCTTATCATGGAGTAGTTTTTGAAGTGTACTTTGTGTTTTTTATTTAGTTTTGTTTCTGAGATGAGTACGATGTCGGGGGTTTCTTTATTTATTAGGGTTAGCATACTGTATCTTTTTTGGTTTGAAATTAGAGAGTTGGCATTCATTGCAATTATTTTCAGATGTTTTAAGTTTAATTTGTATGTTTTTTGCTGCAGTTGTTGATTTGGTAGATTTTGGTTATTCGTCGTCTGTACTATTGAGAGAGCTGAAGATGGCTTCGAACCTTTCTTCGTGCGTTGATAGTGTTTTTTTTTAATTCATTTAATTGCATTTGCTGTTCTTTTAACGGTTGGAGAATACTTTTTTTGAAGTCTTCGATAACGTTTATAATGCTTAGTTGGGGGGTGTTATCGATTGTAGTTGAGCTTTGGCTTGAGCGCGGATTATGGCTTGTTATTTGTGGTGTGTTTTCGGTTATTTGATTTGATTTTGTTTGTTGTTTTACTACGTCAGAGAACTTTAGTTCTGGGACGTATTTACGGCTTATTTGGGCAATTTGTTTTTATCTTTGTTTCTTTGTTTTTTTTTATTTTATCGGCTAGCTTTTTGCGCAGCTCTACGAGTTTGGGGCACCCCTTGTATGACGCGGGGTGTCCGTAGTTTTTGCAGTTAACGCAGAATATTTTCTCTTTCTATTTCTCTTCTACTGCTTCTTCTTTTTTTATTTTGCACTCGCCTGGACCATGGGGCTCAGTGCATTTTACATAGCAGTAGTTTAGGTTACAGTTTTGTGCTGTGTGACCTAATCGCTGGCATTTGTGACATTGTGTTATGTCGTCATTTTTTTTATTATTTTTTCCCATTTTATCCTGAAGTAGTTAAAATGGTTGATTTTAAAAAGGTTACTTATGTTGCTATCGGGGGATAATTGAATTATGTATGTCGGAGATGAAAGGACATCGGAGCCTCCCCTTTAGAACTTCGGGATAATCCCCTAACACCGTAATCTAAATTCTATCATAGGCGTAATTAAACAATTGTCGTCATTCGATCCGATTGTATTTACTCGAGATTTGTGATAGTGAGCTTGGGCTCGAGGCGACAGCCAGTCGCCGAACGTAGCCGCGGTCACGGGATGAACGCTTTGTCTAGCAAAGGCATGGAGTAATTCTATAGCTCTCCTTAAAAGAAATATTTGTGGCGGCACGTGACAGTAAACATTCCAACAGTTTCTGTCCCGTGGCTCGCCAACCGCAGACCCTATTCTTCGAGTAAGATGATTGTCAGATGTCGATGCGTCTCCGCAGTACATGTCCAGCTAGCCTGAGGGCCCGTTATAAATCTTAAGATTTAGTTGACTAAAGTTCTTCAAACAAACAGTCTTTGTCCCAACTACGGGAAGATAGGGGAGACCTATTTTTTCAACGAACGACGTCTCCCACTAGCAACTTTCCCTCGAGCATCTTTTTCTAACCACCGATATGGAGATTGACCAATTAGCAGTAACGCCAATTTCCCTTACTTTCTGAACGAAGGCTACCCTCGACGAATCCGATGATCTCGTGTCCTTAGACACACCCCATGATAGTTTTCCTCTGTGGCATCATCGGGACGGAAATTCATTCCTTCTTTGTGGTCCCATCGACGAATAAAGTAACTCCTTACGATCAGTGAATATTACGCGTCCGACTTAGATTTGTGAGCACGTTCATCTATCATCCCGTCGACCGCGGATTCGTTACCGAGCCTGGATTCATTGTCACCATCAGCTCTGTCATATTATCGTCGCTATTACTCATGTCCTCTTGTAGTGTCCACATTCGTACCGATACGTATTAGCGATATTCGCGACGGTAAAGTAAGTAAAGGTTCACTAAACGCCCAAAGTTCCAATCACGCTCCGACATGTATATTGGGAGTAATATATTGTTCTCCCTTGATCTTTTTGTCGTAAATCGTGAGACTTTTGTAAACTGTACGTCGTTTATTTGTAAGGACTGTAGGTCTGTGAGTATTTCTGTTTCAGTGTAACTATTGTCTAATCCTTTTAACAAGTATGTGTGGTGTTTCTCTGTTTTGGGTGTATACGTGTAGAAGGTTGTGTTGGCTGCGAGGAGTGTTGCTTTTGCTTTGTGGAAGTCGGGTAGGTTTCGGAGGTAGAGTGCATGTTTACCTGCGTGTATTCTTTTGATGTAAAATTGCTTGATGTTTGCAATTTTTTCTATCAGCGTTACCGTGTCTTTTGGGTCTTGTAGAGTAATGTTGATGGGGGGCGGCTTGATTTCCCTTTTAGCGGGCGGAGCGTCCGTGCGCTCATCTGCGGTGTGTCTGGTGAGGTGTCCGTCGGGTGCAGGCCCCCTCGTGGTGATGCTGGAGGTGCTGAGCCTCCTGGGTTGTTCGATGGGCCCTGCCGCCCCTGCTGCGTTGATTGTTTTGGCGCTATGGTGGGACTGACTGTGTTTTCCCATTTTGCCTCGCAACATATCGTTTTTTTTTTATTTGTTCAATTGTTGAACTCGCTGTTGGGTTGTTTGGTGGTCCCGACTGTGATTGTGGTTGTTGGTCTGCTTGCAGAACGCTAAATCTGTTTCTTGTTGGGATCGCTGGAGGCGACGCAGCTTTTATGGGCCTCATGTTTTTGACTTCCTTAGTCCTTTTGTCCTGGGTGGAGTGGTACTCTTCTTCTATGTTTTTAAGGATGTTTTCTAATCCTTTGGTCCTGGCAACCAGGTTTGGTTGTGGGTTGAGTTTCCGCGTCTTTTGCGCGGAAAGTCTTAAGCTGTTGTTGAGTTCCTTGGCAGCTTGCTGCAAGTTAATTTTTCTTTTAACGGTTTTTTTTTTTTTTTTTTTTTTTTTTTTTTTTTTTTTTTTTTTTTATTGGTTCTAAGGTGGGTTCCGTTTCTTTACTCTTTGCTTCATTATCGATGTCTCCTATTTTTTATATACTTTTATTTTGTTTTATTTTCCAATTTTATTTTTATTTTTAATTTATAGCGATGATGTCACTGCACTATTCTTTTACTTTTTGTCACTTTTTATCCCTTTTTCCTTTTCCTTTAATGAACTATCGTTTAATTCGACGCGCACACTGTCAGGACCTAAGCCTAATGTCCCTTTTTAAGGCTGAGAGATCCGTCCCGTTCTGAGGTTTATGGTCGATTGCGGAGGTTTACGGTCGACTGCGGAGGTTTACGGTCGACTACCATACCCGGTAGGCCCTGCCTTAGACGTAGAGGGAGTCTCGCTAGGTGCGGTATTTGTATTATGTGCCCAAATATTCGACCGCTAGCGAGATAGACAGACTCGTTGTCGTCGTAGCCCTCTGGTGTTGGCGGTTGGTACCCGCGGATCGCCCGGGAGGTATGTTACAACCGCGTTGATGCCTCGACCTGTCGACGTTCTGTTGGTACCGTTCCGCCACATCGCGCTCTAACATAGAGTCTAACTTAGACTTTGACGAAGCAATCAATTCCTTATCCCGTTGACCGCGTATTCGTTATCGAAGGCTATTGTCATTAGGGTCGCGCGCGCCCAGTCGGCGCCGTTAAATGTCAAGTCTGTAGTATCCATACTTGTGTTAATAAACTGTATCTTTGTTATACCACAACGATGGCTAATTTCAATGAAGATTCATCAAACACACACAACCCTACCCACAACGCCAACCCCACATATAAATGGTAAGGCACTGTCGCCTTTCGGAGGCACTTATCAGATCTTTTTGGAGGGACCGTGAAGGGCTTCCGCTATCCTTCCGGATAACGCAGCTGCTAATAATTTTTTCTTACTGGCGAATAATCTTTATCAACCTTTTCTTGTGGCAAATGATCTTTACAGCTACATCCTTTTGAGCATTGGATTTCGAACAATATATTAGATGCGAATCTAGATATTTGATACATTGACATCATGTATTCAAAGAGGAAATAGATAAAAAAATTTGATATATAACACAGAATTACTCAGTAAATTTACACTATTAATTACCAAATTCCAAACTTCAACAATAATCATAGGCAAAACTTGGATACATACTGGTGGTTAGAAACTGTCGCCTACTGACATTCTGGATCAAATTCAGTAAACATATTTCTTTGAATTTCTTCGAAAGTTTCTATTTGTAAATTGGTTCAGTTAATTATTTTCTTTTATTTTATTTATATTATCATACATTACTTTATTTCCTTTTATTTTATTTTATGTTTTTTTATCTCATTTATTTATTTTATTTCATCAACATAATTTTCGTATGCCCTAAGAAAGCATAAAATAATCAATGCAAATATTGTAATTAAATATGAGAAATTATAATCTGTGAGTACCTTAATTTTAAAGCAATTGGATTGCATTCATTATAAATAATATTTTATTGATCTGCGGCATTTCAGTCAATATCACACGATTATGTTGTTATTATTATTATTATTATAATCTGTGAGTACTCTAATTTTAAAGCAATTGGATTGCATTCATTATAAATAATATTTTATTGATTTGCGGCATTTCAGTCAATATCACACGATTATGTTGTTATTATTATTATTATATTATATTATTATATATGTCGGGTTTACATTAGAATTAGGATTAGGGGCGTGAAACGAATCTTCATTTGGATTACACATTGTCGTTGTGCAATAGAGAAGACATTGACTAGTGCAAATACGATTATTATAGAATTGGACAAGCAACCGTGGTGATTAGATATTCGAGAAACTAATGACAATGATTCAATAACGAATCCGCGGTCAACAGGATGATAGATGAACGTTCTCACAAAATCTAAGTCTGACTCTTTATTGGTAAAACGTGAAATAATCACTGATAGTAAATACGTTACTCTGTAGTTGATGAGATCGCGAGAGAGAATGGAGAACTTTCGTTCAGAAAGTAAGGGAAATTGGCGTTGCTGCTAATTGATCAATCTCCATATCGGTGGTTAGGAAAAGATGCTAGCCGCCCTCGAGGGAAAGTTGCTAGTGGGAGACGTCGTTCGTTGAAAAAATAGGTCTCCCCTATCTTCCCGTAGTTGGGGCAAAGGCTGTTTGCCTGCTTGAAGAACTTTAGTCAACTAAATCTTAAGATTTATAACGGGCCCTTAGGCTAGCTGAACATGTACTGCGGAGACGCATCGACATCTGGCAATCATCTTACTCGAAGAATAGGGTCTGCGTGTGACGAGCCACGGGACAGAAACCGTTGGAATATTTACTGTCGCGTGCCGCCACAAATATTTCTTTTAAGGAGAGCTATAGAATTACTCTATACCTTTGTTAGACAAAGCGTTCATCCCGTGACCGCGGCTACGTACGGCGACTGGCTGTCGCCTCGAGCCCAAGCTCATTATCACAACTCTCGAACAATTACAATCGGATTGAATAACTACAATTGTTTAATTACAGCTATAGTAGACTCTAGGTTACAATGTTGCGGGATTATCCAAAATTCCAAAGGCTCCGGTGTTCTTTCATCTCCGACATATATATTACCTCGTCATTTATTACGTGACAGCATAACGGGCGATGAAGAAAAATCTACCGCCCTCGAAGGGTGTCTAGAACCTGAGTACCTAGAGCGAATCGAGGACATAACGTTGAATCCACCGACCACCGGACAATATGATAAACTCAAGGACGAAACACTTCTCTCTCCTTTTCCTTTATTTGTCGGCTCTACACCCATCCCCCTTGCGTTCTCAAGTTGTTGTTTGTTTATATACGATTCAGCAGCTGTGAAACCACATATGGGCAAGATGGATTGACAGAAAGGAAGCGGAGGATTTTCGCGACGGAGGATGTAATTGAAGGATGAGTGTTGTAATGAATTGGTTTTGGTTTGTAAATATATTTCTTACGTTCTTGCAGCACTTCTTCATTGCATTCTCAAGTCCCTTGGACGACCTTTAGGAGAGAACAAAGACTCAAATGATAATTGTAGCTGCTGGCTGTAAATGTCGCTGCTGGGGTACTGCTGTATTTTCTTCTCATTTAAGAATCGTGTAAGAAAAATCTGACTACAGTCGCCGGGATTGAAGAACCCAGATCCCGAACGTTCGTAACCTAAGGCGCTAACCACTGCGCTGCCGTTGTCTGGTATTAGTTAGTGTCGAGTTGTGGTATTTGTGCTGTCGAGTGCCGCCACATATGTATGCATTTATGAATTGAGTGGTTTACAAGTAATGTAATATCGTGATATAATATTTATTTACAAGGAATGGATGATACAGATCTTAATCAAACAGAAAAAGACGATTGTTGTTCAACCTGAACTATTCACACCAAACGTGCAGAAGAACAGCACAACTACATAATTAGTTAACGACCCGACAACACTCTCTCGGTAACGCCATTCGCACTCTCTGGCTTCTCCACTCATACTGCGCTTCTCAACTCGCATTCTCTGACCGTTCTTTAGCATCCCTTTGTCTTTTCCTAGGCCCACCACACACGTGTTCCGCAGACGCTCGTGGCCCGGGCCACGTAGGCCTTTTCTACGAAACTATGCACTTGAAAAGACCGATGACACATTGATGGACCCGACGGCGTCTCAGCTCTCGCGACATTGTCTATGGTTAACTCGACGCTTCTTAGGCCCTTTTCCCCGATACTACAGTAATTACAATCGATATACATTGCAAGTAATTACAATTGATTACAAATGACTCGCTGTGCATATTACTATAATAGTCAGTACTAATTCTAGAGATCAGCAGCATTATAATTTTCCAATAAACAACCGAAAATCACGTCGTTGAATAATAAATGCATTCACTGTAGAACGAAATTATTATTACGAATATCAGAGAAACGATTTAAAAACCGCGTATTTTTTCATTTAAATTATTTGCATTTGCAAAGGGAGATACAAAATTTTAACAACGTTGCAAATTATAAAGACACAAGTTACAGTTTCGTGTTTAAGTTATTGTTCAGAGTTTCTTAATAATTATGGTACAATTGGTAAAATGATGATTTTACATGAAAAAGGTAAGAAATATATTAGATAATTGAAATAACGCGATATAAATATAATTGACATAACATCAGTAAGAACGGATGTTTTAAGCTCTCGATTTTGAGAAAACAGGGTATGAATATGTTTAGTTAAAAAACAATCAGTGTTTATTCGACCATTCGCGGAGAGACGCGATCGCGAGAAAGCACGTCAACGGGAGTCGTAAATTCCCGTTACAATTAGATAATCGACGCCACGAACTGATCGATCCCCTGATTTCTGTTACGATAATAGGGGTGGTTCCATGAATTTAACACTGTATTAACAGGTTAATATAGCTTGTATATTTAACAATATTGAATGTAATAATAAAAACGTCACAAATTATTTAGCGATGAATACAATTAATATGTTACAGAAATTCGACCCGACTTTGCGATATCTCTCAATGAATTCGTTACACTAAGCGATGTATAACGTTTGACTCTTCAGAAGGAACTGATTGCCCTTCGATCCTTTTCGTTGTCTTCTCTAGGAGACGACCCCCATTACGCTCGGATCACGCCACCGTTCGCTCCTATGATCACGTATACCACCTTCTTTGTGCAGATAAAATAACGCACCGAAGGCGAATAGATGATGTTTCTAGAACTCGCTCCTTGACGACAACTATGCGTTTATCGCTACTTTGTGTATAATATCTCGACGGTCATGTAAGACGATCTGTTTGCGACGGTTAGGAACACGGCCTATAGTAAGCCTTGGGGCGTAATAAACGGAGAGAAAAGAATAATCTACAGGATTATCAACGGTGAAGTATATAAATATACTAACGACACAGGAAACATAACTGAAGTGAGTTTCTTACATATGAAATTATTGTTAATAACTAAAAGAATAATATTATAAGTTAGATAAGCAGACAGACAAAAGTGGTTGTGAAGTTAGTCTAGGAAACAGGATAAAATATAAAACAAATAAAAATGGAATATGCAATACGTTCTATCCAAGAAGATTGGATACCAGCTAATGCATAATAAAAGTATGTCTGCAATATTTGGAAATAAGAACAAAATTCTTAAAATAAACAACCACCATCTTTATGAACAGAGAAAATTGATTATTGAGACTAAAGAATTTTATTAAGAAACAACATGACGCTCAGGGTATAATAACTGATATTATAATAACCTGAGCACAACTAAAAAATTTAGCTATGACCCTTTTGTAATAACTAACGAACAAACATTTCTAACTAAATTAATTATAAACAAGCTACAAATAATTTGAAGTAAAATATGAATAAGTTTAATAACAAAATTAAATAAATAGGATTTTTCTTATTTAAATGCGACAGTTCGTAGTATAAAACAAATGTTGTTCAGGAATAAGGTTTTCTGAAAATTTCCAGTGAAAATTTTTGCAAAAATTTCCTAAAGAAATTGTAACTTATGAGATAAATGATATAAAGATACAAAAACCAACTGATATTAAAAGAAGAATGATTATTTTACAAGGTAATATGTAACTGTGCAAGGAATTACATACGTAACATATTGTGCCGATGTACACATATCTGCGAAGCGACTTACTACCCTGTATATATTCCAGAAACTTCTTGCTTTGCCCCAGCCTTAGCAATTTGAAACTATTTTATTAAAATTAAGAATTTTCCACATTAGATCGAATGCACTTCTAGTAGGTACCAAACAGTATATATATAGAGCAAGATTTCACATATCTCTAAATTATTCACAGAAAATTAATACGGCACATGAATTAGACTTTGGAATGTAAAAATTAAGAATAAATAACCGATACAGTCTCACAAAAATAGAAGGATAACGATAGAGATAAGGGATCAAAAAACAACAGTTATTTTTCAAATTTGTATGAAAAGTCCTTAAGAAAATAAATTCCTCTTTAAATTGAAAACAGTTATATGTATAGAAATCAAACTTGCGATAAAAGTAAAAAAGATAGAAAATAAGAAAACTGTATTTGTTTTTATGACTCACTTTTACACGTAGTATAATTTCCACCGCTATTTTAGCATAGAACGCTATTTTCAAACACGAATTGTTCCAGCTCGATAGACCCTTGCTTTACTGTAAACGGAAAATTCTTTCGTGTTCTCAACCAAATTTATCAAATTCCAGCAATGACGCATGTTATGTAATTGTCAGTAGAACATGGAGAAATGTTTCCAGTAAAGTTGCGAGCGACTTATCGCCGATTTTCAGGAGACACTGCGACGATATCGCGTGTACAGTGCTTCTGTAACGTCAATCCACATCAGAGACCAGGCCGCTGTCACGACCGGCTCACTTTAAAATCGGAGATAAAGATGTGGCGGCACTCGGCGACAATGTATATCGCCGAAGTGCCTAATGAGCCAGCAATATCCCAACGGTTCTTCCGCCGAATATTCGAGGAGAAGGCGGCGATCGCGGATGCCTAACAAACTCAAGGATAGTGGGGATATTGAGGGGTGACAAAAGACAATAAAACCAAGTGTTAGAAGAAAAATAAAGTTTCTTTTTTTTATTTTTTTTGTTGTTCTTTTGTGTAATTTTACGTGACACTTCTATCGATGTGATGCGCTTTAATACGTAGTGCAAGAGAACACTAATAAGATTTCCCAGTGGGCTTGTAAATCCTTATAGATCACTCGCAATTATATCATATTGTTTGTTTCAACTACTAGCAATTTAAAACGTCGTCTACATATATTTAGGAAGTTAGCAAAGACATATATTTGTTCCGGAGCATGATTTCTATCAGTTCAGCGCAACGTGTAGCAAAATGTCTGATACAATTTAATGTTGAATTTGGCTTTTTTTAGGCTAGCTTGATTGGATTACAGGTAGATTTAAACGATCTGCGTGTTGCATCTCCAAGGCATCTTCGACTCATCGATACGCAATGATACCCGGCACACTTTTAGTGGACAAGCGACGTTGCTTGCAGGCAGTTTATATACATGTTTTGGCATGTGTTGTCGGCAGACAATGTCTACAGACGCCTGTAGTCTGCCCGTACGCACCTTAAGTTTCACTGACAGACATTGTCCGCCGATACGTGTCAGCTTTCCGCGAATTTTCCACGAAAGACAGGTGCCGATTACTACGACACCTGTCTGTGGACAATAGGCCGTCAATGTGGAGTTATCTTTACCCGAATAATTTAAGAAATATAAAATAAACTTCAAGGAAAAGTTGCTAGCTTCGATATCTTACTAATACAATGTTATCGAAATTGAATAAACCTTGTTACTGTATTTAAAAGGAAATTGCATTTATATTTCAAGTTTACAGAGACAACAACAACAACCAAACAAAGAATCGCAGCGAAGAAATAAACGGATACAACAAACAGAACACTGGATTGAAGATAGGACAATAAACAAGATAGAACCGGGAAAACAACAGTAACAAAGAACCAGGGCGCAGAAGAAAACACGACGCGTGCGAGCTGGAGAGGAATCCTGTGACCGTCGGTGCAGGCGGTAAGCATACAAAATGGTTACCGAGACGGTGCAGGAATAATCGGCTGGAGAGCCAACCTGCTGGGACCGAGCTATATGCTGGCAGCTCCGCCTTCTCGTGGCCCCCGCTGGTAACGGCGCGGCGCGATGCACGTATCGCGTGGCGCCGGCTAAGCGAGCTGCCGCCCGAAAGGGTAGGTTTAACTAGTCCAATGATCCGCAAGGAGAGGGCAGGGCTTTTCCAAGTCGCGCGCCGACCATCTATGCGCGCCGTTCCCAAGGCAAATGTCGCTGGAAAGTAGAAGAGCGTCGAACGCGAACATCTAAATGCGAAGCCAATATGCGTTTTTACTCGAGGTATGGCGCGGTCGACCAAAAGGTCGGGCCCTCAAACGCACACATTACTTGTACAATTCGAGTGCTGCAGATACGGAAAAGTAATTTATAATTTATCGTAATTTATCGTAATACGAATTTTGGCGCGTCGTCATAGATTTTTATTTAAAACGAAATTGTTAAATATCCTTTTGTATCAATTCACATAACGTTAATAAATCAATATTGAACATATTACTCACAAATTGTACATATTTTTCGTGCATATATCAATACTTGCATATTTTATGTGTATAAATTTCATATGCAAGTGCGGCAAGTGGGGAAGAGAAAACTACGAACGGCTACGCCCATAGCCAAATGGTGGAAACCCGTGTCTTCTATTAAGAAGACTACAAGAAAATCGAAGATGCAAAAACACATCGCACCTATAAAAATTATTAGCAAAGATGAAACATATTATATAAATAAAACAACTAACATTTCAAAACCAAGTCAACCAACAAATAAAGAACAGGACTGCTCAGCTACAATAGAAGTTGATATGGAAACCAACAAAGAAATAACCCAACAGGACGAAAGCTGGAAGGTGGCGAGTTATAACAAAAAAAGAAAAATGACTGGAAAACCAGACACAGAAATGCAGCGATGGCTGCAAGAATTACCGCTAAGAAACTCTTTCAGCTCACTGACGGAAGAAGTAGATGACGACCCAACAACCAAACACAAAACTAAATCAATAAACACCTCAAAACCACCACCAATATTTGTCGAGGCGCAAATAATAGATCCACTCATTGATCAATTAAACAATACAGTTGGAAAGGACAACTACACAATAAAACAAACAAAATTAGAACAAGTAAAAATCCAAACAAACACCCCAGAAAACTACAGGAAAGTGATAAAAGAACTAAGGGGAAAAACGCTATATACCACACGTACCAGCTCAAAACGGAAAGGAGCTACAAAATAGTTATAAGAGGACTACACCCAAAAATTAACACAGAAAAACTAAGCGACGAACTAGAAAAAATCGGCCACAAAACAAGATCAATAAATAATATGACAAGGTACGATACAAAACAGCCATTACCACTATTCTTAATAGAATTAGAACCAAAAACCAACAACAAAGAAATCTATGAAATCAGAAAAATCCTAAACATAATAGTAACAGTGGAACCACCACGTTACAAAAAAAATATTCCACAATGCATGCGGTGCCAACAATACGGCCATACAAAAAATTATTGCAATAGAAGCCCGGCATGTGTAAAATGTGCAAAGAACCACTTAACAATACACTGCCCATATACAGGGAAAATAGAAGAAGTTAGATGTTACAATTGTAACGGAAACCACCCAGCCAGCTATAAAGGATGCGAAATCAGGAAACAACTACAACGTAAACTGTTTCCACCACTCCGCAATAGAACAGTCGACAACTACCAACTACAGCAAAGTACAACAGACAACGAAGCAACGGCGAAAGCACAAAAGGAAATAAAAGATATAAGCAGAAACACAGAACCCCAAGGAAACCGAAGCTACGCGCAAGCAACACAAAACATTAGACAAGTAACGCCCATAAACATTCAAAGACAAAGCAACAACACCGAAGACGCTACGGAAATCAAAGAATTACTAAAATAATCAATCAAAAACACAGAAGTACTCACAAAAATGATAAGCGAACAAAACGCAGTCCTCAGACAGCAAACACAACAAATCACTACCATGTTACAACTGCTTACAAACATGCTAAGCAAAAAATAAAAACGGACACGCTTAAAATAGCAGCTTGGAACTCTAACGGCCTACAACATAGGGCTCTAGAAACTAAAACATTCCTGTACAACAACAACATCGACATACTACTCGTATCAGAAACACACTTCGCTATAAAAAGTTACCTAAAAATTCCGTACTATACCATATATGACACCAAGCATCCGTCAGAAAAAGCACACGGAGGGACCGCAGTAATAATAAAAAACTACATTAAACACCACTTACACAGCCAGGTTAGTAAGGAACATATACAAGCAACCACCGTTACTGTACAAACTAGCAGCAACCACCTACAGTTGTCAGCAGTATATGTACCGCCGCGACACAAAATTACACCGCAAAAGTGGGAAGAGTACTTTAAACATTTAGGTGATAAGTATATCGCAGCTGGAGACTACAACTCAAAGCACACACTATGGGGATCAAGAATTACTACACCACGAGGTAGAACATTGGAAAACTACATTAGAAATAATAACCTCAATATATTATCCACGGGAAGACCGACATACTGGCCGACAGACCTGAGCAAAATACCAGACCTACTCGATTTTGCAGTTACAAAGGGACTAAACGCAAATAAACTAAACATAGCACCCAGTCTCGAGCTCACCTCCGACCATACACCCATAATAATTACATACAGAAACAAACCAATACTTTACAACAATTCAAAGACGCTATGCAATAAAACCACCAAATGGCAAATATTTAAAGAAATAATCGAGAGCAAAATCAACTGCAACATCCCATTGAAAACACCTGAACACATCGATGAAGCAGTAACAACACTTACAGAAACTATTCAAGAAGCAGCCAGAGCAACCACTATACCCGAATCAACCAACAGACAAACAAAAATAATTCCATTAGATATCCTCGAAAAAATTAGAGAAAAAAGAAAGGCGAAGGCAAAATGGCAAAAACATAGAACCAAAGAAAACAAAACACACCTAAACAAACTCGCAAAGGAAGTAAAAAACAAAATTAAAGAGCACAACAACAACGAGTTTACAAGGTTCATCGAGTCACTATCTGCACACGAGAATTACAACTACTCCCTTTGGAAAGCCACAAAAAAATAAGGAAGTCAATAAAAATGATCCCAGCAATCAGAAGACCAGATAACACATGGGCAAGAAGCAACGAAGAGCAGGCCGAAGAATTTTCCAACCACCTATGCAACACATTTACTCCACATAATATTAACAACAGCAACCACAATAGTCATACTGACGAGGATTCGCTAACCACTAGAACATTAACTGGCAAACACTACATTATACCCAAAGCAACGGCTCAGGAAATTAAAAACATAATCGAGAAAACAAAAAATAATAAAGCCCCAGGAATCGACCTAATCAACGGCAAAATCTTGAAAAACCTACCGCCAAAAGCGATAAGACAAATCACAATAATAGTTAACGCAATACTAAGAATACAATACTTTCCAAAAACTTGGAAACTGGCACAAATCATAATGTTACCGAAACTAGGCAAAGACCCACATCAAACTACATCTTATAGACCAATATCATTACTTCCAATATTCTCCAAAATACTAGAGAAGGTAATATACGACCGCATTAAACCAATAATCGAGAAGGAAAAATTAATACCGGACCACCAATTTGGATTCAGACACAAACACTCCACTATAGAGCAAATGCACAGACTGGTCAACGAAATAATACATGCACTTGAAAACAAGCAATACTGTACAGCCCTCTTTATGGACATAGAGAAAGCATTTGACAAAATAAATCACAAAAACCTAATTCAAACAATCAGGAAACAATTCCCGGAACAGATATACCATTTAATTAAATCCAACTTAAGCAATAGGACATTCACAATAAAGATTAAAGACGCATACTCAGAAGTTAAAGACATCAAAGCAGGGGTTCCGCAAGGAAGCGTCTTAGGACCAATTTTATACACGCTATACACGGCCAACATTCCAACAACCAACAATAGCAAAATTCTGACATTTGCGGATGACACAGCTGTAATAGTCAGGCACACTAACCCTGCAACAGCAGTTGCATTATTACAGGAAAATATTACAGAAATTGAAAAATGGCTAAAAACTAAACAGATTAAAGCAAACCCTGATAAATGCAAGCACATCACATTCACGCTGAGAAAGCAGATACCACCAAACATTATACTAAACGGCACGCACATAGCCCAAGCAAGGCAAGTCAAATACCTAGGACTCCACTTAGATACACGATTCGCATGGAAACAGCATATTAAATCAATAATAGACAAAATACAGATAGCAAGGAGACAAATGTATTGGCTAACAAGTCGAAAATCCAAACTAAGCATAGAAAATAAATTAAAAATATATAAAACGATAATAAAACCAATCTGGACGTACGGAATACCGCTATGGGGAACAGCAGCAATGAGCCATATAACCAAAATAGAGACAATGCAAGCCAAAATACTAAGAACAATAGTAAACGCGCCATGGTACGTTAGAAACGAAGACATTAGGAAAGACCTGGGAATACCGACGGTCAAGGAGGAAATTAACAGATATGCAAGGAGGTACAGAGAATGAATAGCAACACACCCGAACCGGCTGGCAGAGGAAACGGTCAACACAACAGGTACAGAAAGAAGATTAAAAAGGAAACACCCAACAGATCTCACAAAGGACACAACCTAACAAACACGATGATGGTACCCCACTGGGGGTAACCACCCACATGATATATTATCACACCGCTATAAAATTTTACCAAATGTCCTATAGGACAAATTGTAAAATCTAAATAAATAAATAAAAAAAAAAAAAAAAAGTAAAAAGAAAAAATTATTTGAATCAAATTTGAATTTAAATTTGAAAAAATTTTTTTTTATTTTATATTTAATTTATTTTCTGTTTATTTTTTGTTTAATTTAAATTTAATCGAAAGGGAAAATTGAAATGATATGATTGGATATGAAATATTGATTTGATATTTTCGATTAATACGGTAGTTGCTGCCACTAGTCAAAAAAACTATTTCAAAAAATAATTTTTTTTATTGAACAATACTATTTGAATATTTAAACATGCGTTCAAAACTACGATTTACGCGGTAGTTGACTGTTTCGATTAGAGATATTTCTTTAAATAGTTTATCAATAAATTAATTACTTATGGGTAGCGTTTACTAGTGTTTAGGCTACTGATAGATAAATTCCACGTTTTCGATTAACCTGCTATGCGCAGGGATACTGGTACGGGAGAGGATTAAAGTCGAATAAAATAAATATTCGATTTCGTTGCACAGAGTTTATTTAAGTTCGAATTAATTTAGATTTGAATACCGAATGATTTAAATTATTATAAATATATATATACATATTTATATACGTATGATTAGTTCGAAAATTCAATTGTCTCTAAAATTCAATTTCGTTGGACAGAATTAATTTAGGTTTGAATATCGAATGATTTAAATTATTATAAATATATGTCGGAGATGAAAGAACACCGGAGCCTTTGGATAATCCCGCAACATTGTAATCTAAAGTTTACTATAGCTGTAATTAAACAATTGTAGTTATTCAACCCGATTGTAATTGTCAGAGATTTGTGACGGTGAGCTTGGGCTCGAGGCAACAGTCAGTCGCCAACGTATTCGCGGTCAAGGGATGAACGCTTTGTCTAACAAAGGTATGGAGTAATTCTATAGCTCTCCTTAAAAGAAATATTTGTAGCGGCACGCAACAGTAAACATTTCAACGGTTTCTGTCCCGTGGCTCGCCACACGCAGATTCTATTCTTCGGGTATGATGGTTACCAGATGCCGACGCGTCTCCACAGTACGTGATCAGCTAGCCCGAGTGCCGTTATAAACACTAAGATCTAGTTACCTAAAGTCCTTCAAACAGACAAACAGTCTTTGTCCCAACTACGGGAAGGTAGAGGAGATCTATTTCTTTCAACGAACGACGTCTCCCACTAGCAACTTTCCATCGAGGGCGGCTAGTATCCTTTTCTAACCATCGATATGGAGATTGACCAATTAGCAGCAATGTCAATTTCCCTTACTTTCTGAACGAAGGCTATCCCCGACGAATCCGATGATCTCGTGTCCTTAGACACACCCCGTTATAGTTTTCCTCTGCGGCATCGTCGGGACAGGAAAGTCATTCTCTCTCGCGATTTCGTTGACCAAAGAGTAACGTCTTTACGATCGGTAATTACTCGAACTTGGAACGTTCATCTATCATCCTGTTGACCGCTGATTCGTTATCGAACCTGGATTCATTGTCACCATCAGCTCTATCATATTATCGTCGCTATTACTCATATCCTCTTGTAGTGTCCACATTCGTACCGATACGTATTAGCGACATTCGCGACGGTAAAGTAAGTAAAGGTTCATTAAACGCCCAAAGTTCCAATTTCGCTCCGACATATATATATACGTATTTATATGTCGGGGTGTCGTTGAGGACAGGGTTGGAGGTGTTCGATGAATCTTCATTAAAGGTAGCCATTGTTGCGGTAGAGCAAAGACACGGTTTATTAACACAAGTATGGATACACAGATTGGACAATTGATCACGGTGATTAACTGCTCGCGACACTAGTGATAGTGATCTCGGGTTCGATAACGAATCAGCGGTCAATGGGACGATGGATGAACGTTCTAAGTCCGGGATATTACCGATCGTAAAGATGTTACTCTTTTATCAATGAAATCGCAAGAGAGAATGACTTTTCTGCCCCGACGGTGCCACAGAGGAAAACTATAACGGGGTGTGTCTAAGGGCACGAGATCATCGGATTCGTCGGGGATAGCCTTCGTTCGGAAAGTAAGGGAAATTGACGTTGCTGCTAATTGGTCAATCTCCATATCGATGGTTAGAAAAGGGATGCTAGCCGCCCTCGAGGGAAAGTCGGTAGTGGGAGACGTCATTCGTTGAAAAATAGGTCTCCCCTATCTTCCCATAGTTGGGACAAAGACTGTTTGTCTGTTTGAAGGACTTTAGTCAACTAAATCTTAAGATTTATAACGGGCCCTCAGGCTAGCTGAACATGTACTGCGGAGACGCATCGACATCTGGCAATCATCTTACTCGAAGAATAGGGTCTGCGTGTGGCGAGCTACGGGACAGAGACCGTAGGAATGTTTACTGTCGAGTGTTACAACTATTTCCTTTTTTTAAGGAGAGCTATAGAATTACTCCATGCCTTTGTTAGACAAAGCGTTCATCCCTTGACCGCGAACACGTTGGCGACTGACTGTCGCCTCGAGCCCAAGCTCACTGTCACAAGTCTGATAATTACAATCGGGTTGAATGACTACAATTGTTTGATTACGGATATGGTAAACTTTAGATTACAGCGTTGCGGGATTATCCAAGGCTCCGGTGTTCTTTCATCTCCGACATATATATGTATGCTTAGTTTGATACAAATTTATCCGTACATTTTCCTTCTTCTTCTTCTCTTTTAATTTCGCTGGTAGATCTGTCGTTTCAACTAAAGATCAATTCATTTGCTAGGGTGGTTTTTACTATTACGATTTCCTTATCTTTCGAATTTAATAATTAAGAAAATGACTTTACGATCCTCTCTGTGTGAGGTTTGTGTGATTTCGCAAGCCTTGCCCAAAGACGGGCAATATTTTGCCAACAATGGGAGGAGGAATGCGAAGATCAATAAGTGTTTCAATAGTTGAAAACACCGTTTGCACAAGCCTACACAGCAAATAACCTTTTATTTAAAATTCAAAATCAATAGTTTATCTTCGAGACATTTACAGAATAGAAAACGAGATCGGATATATTAATTGATGATAAGTAGATTTAGTTCGGTTCCCGGATACAACGCAATTATCAGAGAAGAAGGAATTTTACAAATTTTAAATTTCCTACCTTGAGGTGTTCGTGCTGCCCGCCGCGATTGACAGTTAGTATATTTATTATCGGATTTACTATTCGAACTCGGGTATAGTTATTATTACAATCTTTCGTTTTATTGATTTACAATATACACTGAATAAGACTTGCAGTTTACTATTCGGACTAATACCGTGGTTACAAATATATTTATTTTTCTTTTGATTTCGCCAACGAAATAAACACTTACAAGATTTTCTAATTTAGTTAGATGTGAAGTCGATTTTTGACAATTAAACTCTGATTTCGCGGATGAAGTGAACGTTTGATTCGAATGATGATGAACGTTCGGAATTTTAAAACTAATCGCTATCGATACTCGGATTCGATGGACCGAGTCGCAACGCGAAAACTTGATTTTATTTTCTTCAATGCTCATATCACATAATTTTAATTATTTCGTCGCCGGGTCATCGACGCGAATTTCAGTTCGGGTGCACTCAATCTTTCGCATCCTATCACGATCAAAGCCGGTGCAGGGTGAAGGAGGCCCCAACATGAAGGCGAGGTGGGTGATGTATCCCCAAACCATCCACAGGACACTGAAAAAGATGGTTACAACGGAAAAAATGGCTCGGAGAAAGCCATTTGTAAATGAAGCAAATAGAAGGAAAAGATCAAATTATTTTTTTTTATTTATTTAGATTCTTTTAAAAGGAAATTTTAGTTTTTTTTTTAAATTAATTTTTAAGTAATTTTTAAAACTAGTTTTTTTATTTATTTAGATTGTTTTAAAAGGGAATACATGGTGGAATAACGCAATTTTCAGTGACGAAAGTGAATTTAATATTTTTGGTTCAGATAGGAGAAAAATGGTATGGCGAAAGAAGAATGAAGAATTAAATTTAAATATACGAAAGCCACAGTATAAAAATGATGGTGTAAACGTGCTTGTATGGGGATGTACTTCAACGCTTGGTTAACGATGTTAGAAACACAATTTACTGATGCTCTTAAGAAAATTAATATTAAAGATGTTATTCATATGTTGGCACCTGCATTTGAAAAAATTGCGGCGTCGACATATTTAAGATCATGGAAGAAACTATGACCTGATGCCGAAAAATTCACCGAGTAGAACGATTGCTCAATGATTTCAATCATTTACTCGGATGCAAAAATTTAATACACGATGCCGCTGACTGGCTTATAAATGACATTTTAGAGAATGAAATATTACATGATGAAATTATCGAGACTATTAGACAATCAGACTTGATGAACAATGAAGAATTAAATAATTCAAAAGCTTTGAATGGAGAAGGATTGAGTTGTGAACGAAGAAATGAGTTATGCAGAAAGAAAAATTGCACTTGAAACTGCAATGAGATACATTGAACAGCAAGAGAATTCATCTGTAAGTGATATCTTATTCTTTTAAAAGTGATATGATATTGCATTAATAAACGAAATTAAATCAAAGAAGTAAAAAAAATTATCGATTTTTCTGTACAAAATAATATTTAATAAACATTGTTCATATATACGTATGTATGTACTGGGTAAGTGCAATAAACATTATTTTATACATTTTGATTATATATTTTTGTTCGGTACCTACCTAGAAATGATAACTGATAAAGGTCCGGTCCACGGACCACGCAGCCGGTTAAGCGAGAGTTTACTGTACTGTTTCCTACGAAAATCTTTAAAATGGTGGAGAAAATTATTTTTTCGAGGACTCGAGATGTGTGTGATTAACTCATACATATTGTATCGAATATTAGAAAAAACAAACAATGAAACACCTATGACGTATTACAAATTTATCAAGCTCCTGATCGATCATTTCAAACGTGACTTTCGAAGACCACAAATACGGCTTTCAAAATCATCGGAAAACAGATTAAACAATAAACCTCACATTCTTGATGTTGAAGGGAAAAAACGGGACTGCATTGTCTACTCACTTAGAGAAATACCAAGTGGTAGACGCCAAGCAAATTACTTTTATTCAACGTGTATCAAGGAGCTTGCGATGCATATCGGCGCACGTCACTACTCGTTAAAAAAAGTGTAAGATACAAAACTAATTTTTTTATTATAAATATGTTTCTTAATATGTAATAAACCAGACATGAGAATAAATTACTAGATTCTGAAGTTAAAATATTTGAATATGACACGATTCCTGTTCGCACACTTTCCTGGAAAGACATCGACGAGTTACTGGCAGATAAGCCGCGAAATGGTTCCGAGTGCGAAGGGTTAATAGAAAGTAGTAAAAACGTATCCATTTTTTAAATAACAATTAATTGTCATTCGTTAGCACTCATTTTAACAATAATGAATAATGAAAACAGCTAATGTCAATTTTATTATTGTGTTTGCATAACCCTATATATAGTCATAGAAACATCTAAAAGAAGAAATGTGTGAATTTCGAGCTTTGAGGGTCGTGAATTCATAAAAAAAAAGAAAATGTTTTTAAATTGAAATTGTGAAATTTGATTTTGGTCACGAATTAACGCTTTACAAAGGTCGATACGACTTATGATATACGCACCAGCGAAGCTATTTTCGAGAAAGTTGTTTTTTTTATCCGTTGCTGCAATTAGAGACACATCCATGTATCTTTTCTTGCGAAGTTTTCGTGTCAGCCTCAACAGCATTCGCAAAAATCCCGATTTTCTGTAGGGCTCAATTGACAAACGGCTAGCGATCCCCTGGGTCACGCAAACCTCGGCTAAGCATGAGATAACCTCGTGAGCATCACGTCTTTAAGAAAAATTATAATTTAGTTATCAAAAACTTCATTCCAATGTGCTTGCGTAGAGAACAGCATTATCCGTCACACATTGCAGTACTGTATCGTTTAACGCGTTCGTCGCCACGTCGCACATATCTATGTGACGGGTATACTTCCGTGGGGGCCCCATCACCAAGGTATGGTGACGCTCTTCTTGTTCGAGTTAATTAAATATACGATATTATATATAGGATATACAACATAAAAATATTAAAAACACATTATACCATACTTTTTATTAATTTATATTCTGGATAAAATATTACATTATACTATATCACATGGTATTCCTTAAAACATTCCAAACACATTTGGGGGGATTTTGGGCACTTCGAACAATATATTCTTCTTTTTATGATCTTTTTATGTTTTTTCACTGCTAACTGATAGAGCTCGTATAAAAGTTGTCGACGAACAAAGTTCGTCCTTCATTTAGCAATTTCAGTTCGCTGTTGAGCGCCGAAGCGTGCAGACCTGTGTCTAGTGCTCCGTAAAGTTCGTAAAAAACACGTGTTGCCCATCCGTCGAAAGTGAACACAGCCAAGCGTTTCCTATCCTTTAGAGAGAAAAAAAAAAAAAAAAAAAAAATCCTACGCTCCTAACCTCTATCCAAATACTAGCCTCATAGCCTCACGACTAGTTATTCACTTTTGAATCAACTAGCTCGATGATGGCCCAGGAATCACGACCAGGCTCTCCTGAGCAAATTCATAATTGCCCCACGTTACCTCCTCCGTGGCAAAAGTGCATCAGGTCTCCTCGTACCAATGACGCCAAAAATTCCAAGAAGCGCAAAATAGAAGTACCAAAAACAAACGCTAACGCCAACGAACAGTCAACAAGTAAAGTGTACACTTACAACAGATTTGCCGTATTGGAATCCGCAAACGACTCCATGGATATCGCTGACCCACCATCAAATCAACACACCCAAAGAAACTCCCCTCCCCCACCAATATTCGTTGATGATGTCATCGACATACAAACGATGATCAAGTCCATAGAGAGGGATATCTCCAAAGAGGACTATAATCTAAAAACCATCAACAACAAAGTAAAAATCCTGCCGACAAACCCTGATGCAACCCTGATGACAACTTCCACACTTACCAGCTCAAACAAGAAAGACCCTTCCGAGTGGTTCTACGCAACATCCACCACTCAGCAGACATAGACGAACTCAAATCCGAACTCCTAAAACTCGGCCACGAAGTCATCAACGTCAGTAACATAAGGCATAGAATCTCTAAAGACCCGCTATCCTTATTTTTTATAGACATTAAACAAAAGCCCAACAACAAGGAAATATACAACATCAGTCGACTGATGAACTCAATAATAAAATTCGAACCACCGCTTGTTAAAAAAGAGATAGTGCAATGCAAGAGGTGCCAAAGATACGGCCACACGCAGAAATACTGCAACCATACTTTCCGCTGCGTTAAATGTGCAGGTACACACCCCACCGACCAGTGCACTAAATCACCGGAATCCCCAGCGAAGTGCATCCACTGTCAAGGGGACCATCCTGCTAATTACAAAGGCTGCTCAGCCTACAAAACCCTGTACTCAAATAAGTACCCTAAACTCAGGGCAAAAGAAACAACCAACCTAACACCCAGTCCCCCTAAACCCACAACTACACCAATTCCCCTCACCAATCAAATACCCAGTCCTCCTAAACTCGCAACTACTTCAACCTCCTACGCCCAAGCAGTACAGGGAACCCGAAATAATCCGAATACCCACAACGACCACTCTCAACAAAGTGTCCCCAATGCACCAAACTCAGACAACGTCTCTAGACTCGAAAAGTTAATAGAAAAGCAAACAGAGCAAATAAACAATTTGCTATCACTTTTAACACTTATCATGGATAAATTAATGCGCCCCGACACAAAATAAAACCAAGACGCTTAGCTCTTTGGAATGCCAACGGTCTAGCTCAACACAAACTTGAACTAGAAATCTTCCTCAAACAGCAGCAAATCGACGTAATGCTCGTATCGGAAACCCACTTCACCGACAAAAACTACCTAAAAATAAACGGTTACAAATTCTACCATACCCAACATCCCAGCGGAAAGGCCCACGGCGGTACCGGAATCATAATCAAATCCAACATCAAGCACTACGAACTTCCATCATTCCAGAAAGACTACCTCCAAGCAACAAACGTAGCAATAGAAGACTGCCATGGCACAGTCACCATTTCAGCAGTATATTGCCCTCCCAGACACTCCATCACCAAAGAAGACTTTGACAACTTCCTTGACACCCTGGGCAGTAGATTCATAGCTGGAGGAGACTACAACGCCAAACACACCCAATGGGGCAGCAGACTGAACACAGCAAGAGGCAAAAATCTCTTAAACAGCATAACAACCAACAATCTCAACTACCTCACCACACACGAACCCACATACTGGCCCGCCGACACTAAGAAATTACCCGACCTGTTAGACTTCTTTATAACTAAAAACATCTCGCCAAGATACGTCCAAATCAACTCCTCGGCTGATCTCTCTTCTGATCATTCCCCAGTAATAGCAACAGTCAGCTCAACAATTATCGAGAATACACCCAACGGCTCTATACATAACCAACTCACTAACTGGCAGCTCTTTAGAGAAGTCTTTAACCACTCAACTTCAGCTTTAACTTCACTAAAAACCAACGAAGAAATCGAAGCAGCCACGGAATACTTAAACATGAGCATAATAAACGCTATCCGCTCCTCCACACCGACTGAGACGTCTATCTGTAAACACGAATATCCCAACTACATATTAAAAAAAATAGCAGAAAAACGTAGACTAAGAAGAGTTTGGCAGACCCATAGAACACCGGACGACAAACGCAAATTAAACAACGCAACTAGAAAACTGACCAAAATTATAAAAAATTATAAAAATGACTGTTTTCATAGATATCTCGCCAACTTGTCCCCCACAGCTGACACCAACTACTCCCTATGGAAGGCTTCCAGGAAACTCACGCGCCCCCCGCAAATAATCCCTCCGCTCCGCCGCCCACAAGGTGGATGGGCGCGTAGCCCTATAGAAAAAGCCAACCTGTTTGCCAAACACTTGTCAAAAGTATTTAAACCCCACCCCTCCAAAGCTGCCGCGGACATCACTGATTACCTGCACTCCCCTTTCCAAATGTCTCCTCCAATTGAACCCTTCACTTCTGCAGAGATCATAGACTCAATCAATAGCCTAAACCCTAAGAAGGCAGCAGGGCACGACCTAATAGGCAACAAAGCAATCAAGGAACTCCCCAAAAAAGGGATAGCACTTATCACATCAATCTTCAACGCTATTCTTCGCCTTGAATACTTTCCCAAGGCCTGGAAAACCTCACTGATTACCCTCATCCCTAAACCCGGTAAACCGATACATGAAACAAGCTCCTATCGCCCAATCAGTCTCCTACCTACCCTGTCTAAACTGTTCGAGAAGATGCTAACGAATCGACTCCTTCCACTCCTAGAGGATTTGAAAACACTCCCAGATCATCAATTCGGCTTTCGGAAACAACATTCAACAGTAGAGCAAATCCATCGCATAACCCACATGATCAGCCAAACCCTTGAAAAGAAAAAATATTGCTCAGCGGTATTCCTAGACATACAGCAGGCATTCGACAAAGTATGGCACGAAGGACTACTTTACAAACTCAAAAAAATACTACCACACCCCTACTATTCCATCCTAAAGTCCTACCTAAACAACAGGCAATTTATGGTTAAATGCCTAGACGCCACTTCCGCAACATTCCCAATAGAATCTGGCATACCCCGAGGATGTAGTGTCCTCGGACCCCTGCTATTCTCCATCTACACTGCCGACTTACCGATATCAACTGAGATAACAGTAGCAGCATTTGCAGACGACACAGCGCTATTAGCCTCCCACGCTGACCCGGTAATTGCCTCATCCAATCTCCAACGATGTCTCGACACTATGTAAAAGTGGTTTCATAAATGGGGCTTCAAAATTAATGAAAAAAAATCCTCACATGTAACCTTCACGCTCCGTAAACAAACCTGCCCCCAGGTCACCATCAACAACACAATAATTCCTAGCAAGGACTCAGTCAAATACCTGGGCATGACCCTGGACAGGAGACTTACTTGGAAAAACCACATTTCAGACAAAACGAAGCAATTAAAGGAAAAATTAAAAAAATTCTACTGGCTCACAGGCCGACGCTCCAAACTAAACCTACAGAACAAAATTACCCTCTACAAGACCGTAATAAAACCTGTCTGGACCTACGGAATCCAACTATGGGGAACAGCAAGCAACTCCAACATTGAAATACTTCAACGCTTCCAATCGAAAACGCTAAGAACATTATTAGATGCACCGTGGTATGTAACCAACGAAACAATCCATCGAGACCTCAAGATACCCACAGTCAAAGAGGAAATAGCAAAACACAGTGATAGATATAGCAAAAGAGTCAACAAACACAGAAATCCCCTAATCACTGGACTACTTGATACATCGAACCAGACTCGCAGACTGAAGAGACATTACCCGCTAGACCTAAACGCTAGATTCATTTAGTTATTTATATTAAGTAATATTTACTTATTTACAATACTTACTTACAAATTACACGTATCTATAATAAGTATTAACTTATTATAAATAATCAGCCATGTCACTGCGCCACGCCAGAAAAATTACTGAAAATTCTCAATGTAAGAATTGATCGTAATTTCAATAAACAAAATAAAAAAAAAAAAAAAAAAAAAAAATTTAGCAATTTATCTGCAAGTTCAATGCAGACGTTCTCAGCTACGCTAACTTGCTTACTTCCGGTGGTTTCTCGTCCAGAATATACTTTTGCAGACCATGTGTAACCTTCGGCGGAACACAGTTTGAATAGCTTTATATCATACTTATGTGATTTCGTCGATATGTATTGCCGGAATGTTAGTCGTCACCTCCAAGGAACCATTGTCTCGTCGACTACAATATCTTTGCCTGGTGAAAAAATTCGTTGGTAATTGTCTATCAATATGTTTATGAGTGGTAAAACTTTTTCAAGTCTGCTACTCTGTTCTATAGTTTCGTTATTTGCAAAATGCAAGTTTGCCAATAGCTATTCAAAACGATTATGGGACATTCTGCTGCGTGGAAATGAAAAATTGTAAAGACGGCTCGTTGACCAACATGTAACAAGCGGTGTCTGTACTAGACATCCAAACCATTAGTTCGATAAATTTTATAATTTCTTTGGAAGTGGTGGGTTTCCACCTCCTATGTCGAGTTTGACCGGTCACTTCATGTTGGTGTAATTTTTGCTCTGCATATCTATTAGTCTCTGTGACTAAAAGGTTTATCATTTTTTTCATCAACGAATAACGAAAACACTTCACTTGCGCTAATGTCAGACGGCAAATCCATCAAAAGTCCGCTTTTTCCGGTGAACGGAAATGTCTGTTGCATTGAATATTGTTCAATAAATTATCAATAGAGTCGAATTTCTCTTCTTCGTCTATGGCAAGTTCTTCCAACATGTCTTTCAGGTCTTCGCTTGCACATGCTTCCTCAATATCCGAGTCCGAACTCGATGAAATTCTATTTATAACTTTTTTTCTAAAATTCACTACTTCGTCATCACTACTCTCCTCACGTTCAAATATATTTTCACGCTGTTTACTGAACATTTTGAGGATGAAAAAATCACTGATGTACGTGTCACAAGTATGCTTCCAGACTAAATGAAAGATCTGAGATATCTGCCATGGGATCCCTTGGAATACTCTAGCTGGAAAACTTATCGCTTTCTCCATTTCAAAACTAAATAAACTTTTCTTTAGAATGAATCAAAGACGATAAACAATGAATTCCCACTTAGCGCTCTATTTACGTTCTGCGTACCGGCGGTCGGATTTGGTCCCCGCAGGAAACTTAGCCGAATTGCGCTGGGCGACGAACGTGTTAAGCGTAATTCGCCTCAAACTCAGCCATACAGAGAACAACAAAGAGATTAATAATTTACTTTAATAATTAATAATACAATTGAGTGTGATATATTTTAAAGCACGGTATGACACATAGACCCACGTCACAATCTTCACACTCATAGCGCGATCTTCGTCTTACATCATTCTTTGCACATACGATACAGTTTCGTAACGCTTTTTTAGATTTTGTGGACCTACAGTACGATGGAAAATGTTTTCCGCTTAGTCTGAAGGGATGATCTGCGATAGATTTGTTAGAGCTAATGTTATTATTCGTATAACCGAATTTTTCGAAAATTTCTTTAAGTAATCTAAGGTGAAACGCTCGCATTGTTACTTTTTCTTTCTCTTGAAGCTTATATAAACAATACGCGTTCCAGACTGCCACATCAAGCAGATGAAAAAAATATATTTTATACCATTTGACACTTTTTCGGACTGATTGTACACTCGATATTACTTTGTCCCTATTGTTGACCGCACCCATATTGGCAGTGTAATCAACAATACAAGACGGTTTTTGAATAATTTCTCCGGTCTGATAGTTTATTTTTTTAGTATTTATATAATCCGCGGAGTGGGAAGTTGATAACATATATACTTGCCGTTTATCTTGCCACTTGAGAGCGAGCATATTAGACGATGATCGGAAGCATATTTCACCCTTGTCTAGTTTTTCCTTCATTACAGGCATTTCTCTTCTTCGCGACTTTACGGTGCCGCACGCGTTAGTTTTATTATCATGTAAATAACTGAATAAGGTCGGGCTGGTATACCAGTTGTCAACAAACAATGTGTGCCCCTTTCCTAAATATGAATTCAATAATGTGAGTACAACCTCAGCCGATTTTCCTAGATATTTTTCGTTCATTTTTGTTATTTCGGAATCGCTGTCGGCATATACAACAAAATTTAGTACGAATCCCGTTTTGCAGTCGCACAATACAAAAGACTTGATATCAAACATATTCTGTTTGGACGGGATATACTGCTGGAATGATAACGGCCCCTTTAGCAATAAACTTTCATCCACGCATAAATTGCGGAATGGAATAAAACAATTTTGAAAGGAACGACAAAGCTTATTACAAAATTCTCTAATTTTTATCAGTCTATCAGAATTAACTAACTCAATTTTACTGAAGTAAAGAATGCGTAATAGAAAAACGTATCTGTCTCTATTCATAATTTTGCCAAAAACATCGGTTCGCAAAAAATTATCCTTTGTCCAATATTCGGAAAAATGTAATTTCTTTACTCGCGACATTAGTAAACGAATTACAAAGAAATTGTATATTTCACTCAATGTTGTTTCTCTTTCGTGAGGTTTTAGGAAAGAGCGCTTAGAATTGTCCATCTTGAATTTGCGGTATTCATTCGTTTTTTCCACAATAAATGACACTAATTCTTCAGAGAAAAATAGTTGGAAGTAATTGATCGGAGTTGCAGATCGATTAAGCTGGATTGTCATGCCAGAATTGTGGGAATCAAATTTATGCACTTGCGGTTTCAAATTTTCATATGACCAGATTATTTTTCCGCATGTTGTCTCTCCGTGAACATCGGAATCTTCTGATTCGGACGAATTTAGTGTTCTCAATTTTTTTCCATTCTTCCTATCACGTTTGTTTTTGGTTAAGTCATTTTCGACTTCCGAGTCTGTTTCTGAATTATAGCAAATTGCTCTTCGTTTCCTATTTTGAAGTGACATTTTGAGGTTGAAGATTCTAAAAAAAAAATTATAAGGATATGAATCGGCATGTTAAAAAGAGCATCTAATAATGGTATATTTATTTTAACAAAAAGCAACAATTGATACTTCACACTGACATATCAAAAGCAAAGACTATATATTACATCTATATATTGTTAACACTCTCAGAAAACGTTGTGAGGGCAAAAGAAGTGTGAAGCAAGACAAATGAAACAGATCATTTACTTCAAACGGTGAATGAGTCAGTAGAGTGAGCCACTATAGTGGCGCTTCATACCTAACAGGTTAAAAATAAACGAAGGTATATTTGACCATTATACATTTCAGATACTTCCTGAACGTGGTATTTTTAATACATACCATGAAAAGATAAATAAAGAAACGACCAATAAATGCTAGGGCTGTGGTGAAGAATTGGAGGACGCACAGTATGCTCTTGAAAACCATGCAGAAAAAACGCTGACTCCTAGAAATCTCACTGATATAGTCGCTGAGAGTGAACAGCTCTGGAAACATTTTAATGAACTCTGTAGGATGATTATGAAGAATAGACAAGAGAAAGAAAAAGAACATGAATTCTCTAGAAGCAAACACAGCAGGTATGCATAGAATATTCCTTAACAAAAATCCTTAATTTTATAGCTACCGGACACTACCACACGATGTGGAAACAATATTACTATACTCACTACAGAAGCTATTTTACCTTCGATGGAACTTTGTACTTGATGGAACATTAAGAGTCCAAATAACCTCGATACACGTGGTAGTAGATAGATGATCCGCCATTTCATGTAAAACACTGGATAACTTCCCACAACAGGATGATTCCAGCATGGAATAAATACAATTTTAGTATATTAACGAAGAAATTTTAGTATTAATGTTAATATAAATTAAAAAATAGAAACACACGGATGCGAGGTTAGGTTGCTAACGGAGATAACACATGGTAATATTCCTGTGTTGTCAATGCTGTCGAAGAACGTGAGACACAGTTATTCCACAGTTGCTCACTGCATGATGAACCTGCACAGGTATACATTAATTATATTGCTAGAAGAAAGAAACATCAGAAGAGAAACTGTCAACCACGTGCCGAATAAACGATTAAGCTATTAAGTTAAGCATTGCAACACTATGTAGTTATGTATTACGGTAAACGCACAAAAGGCGAATCCACTACTTTGCTCAAAAATTTAATTTACTTTAGCTATATAATTAATTGGTTATAGTAACACTTGAACACATTAGTACACGTGTTGACAGTTGCGGCTATATTAGACAGAACGAACATAGCACAGAACTAGCAGCGCTTGAATGAGATGCAGCAGGTTGTCGAACTATGATACGGTACGGTCGATAAGGTAGTTGAGAGCAGGACTTATTAAATAAATAAAATTTATTAACAAATTATAGCGTCAAAAGGGACAAGAAGCCACTATGTAATATACAAACACACTAGTACAAATTAAAATAAAAAAAACTACACTATAGTACGCTCTAAATATTAATAAAAAAACCGTTAATTAGTTGATTATTTGCAATATTTTCATATTTTATGGACACTAGAGTTATGATTTATCATTCTAAATCCTATGAACAATAAGATCGAGATGATAAGAATATAAGAATATAAATATTTCAAAGTATATACAAATTCACAATCTAACTTCTTACGTGAATGAGTTCTATAAAATATGGAAATAAACAA
Source organism: Bombus pratorum (assembly GCA_930367275.1). Lineage (NCBI taxonomy): Eukaryota > Metazoa > Arthropoda > Insecta > Hymenoptera > Apidae > Bombus > Bombus pratorum. The sequence goes on along the minus strand of OV883995.1, from coordinate 3,357,040 downwards.
GGGGGAGAAATTAGAACTCACTGATATACATTAAATTGGTGCAAATTAAAAGCACTCGTAATATAAATAACTGTAACCATCCACGCATACAGGAGTTTTAATCTTTATCAATGAAAGAACGCACTATCATAAAGCGTTTTTTACACTACTTACAAAGCAATAATACACGATGCCTATGCATGAGATAAGCTCAAATCATAAAATAATAATTTACTATATAGGACAATAATATTACTGATAAACACATTGATATTTCACATGTAGAGTAAGAGGTTTAAACGTAATCAACACTAAATGCACCGTAAAAATACACTGAGCGGTACGACACACATAACGATCCCACTTAGTGACATGACAAAAAGTTAATAATACTAAGATTCTGGAATTTTAGTGAAATAATACGATATTTCGATTGAACTTGAAGCACGTGTTGACACTTGGGACAGAAGGCGGCCATCTTGATATGACTGTGCAAGGTGGCTAATTAATACTTAACACAAGAAAATTATAAATTATTATATCATTCTGGTTAAAATATGTAAATAACATGAAGAAGAAACTATCTCAATGAAATTATGTTGTATATACTAACAACAAATAACCAAGGCATACATAATATGAGAACAAATAAATATGAATACCTATGCATGACAAATAAACTACAATAATATATGTCGGATTTAGCATTAGAATTTAGGGCGCGTAACAATTCTTCGTTTGGATTAGCCATCGTTTTACGAAGCAGAGATTATATTTACGCGTATAAACAAAACTTTTACAAAGTATAATGAATATTGAGTTTAACGAATAATAAGATTAACGAATAATAAGTTTAACGAATAATAAGATTAACGAATAATAAGTTTAACGAATAATGAGTTTAATGAACGCTATTAACAATGTTCTTGGGTTCAAACGAATCCACGGTCAACGGGATAACTCTTTACTAAGCATAGAATAATCTTAGGCACAAAAATACGATTGTTGAGACGCTCGGTAAACTGCTCGATGTATCACTTTCCAAGGCGATCATACGAATGATAATCTGATGGAGATTTTTCTCGCTGTACGATTGCATTTTGTTTGTTATATGCTCGTTGGAAGCATCGAGAAGGTTCCAATCGCCGTTGCTAGGCAGTTTCTGCCAAAAGTTTGATGTATACTCGTTGGAAGCATCGAGAAAGTTCCAAACGCCGTTGCTGGCAGTTTCTGTCTGGAGTTTGATTATTAATACAACGTGTGTCCCATTATATTGACACTTCCAAAGTACAATCCCATGTGGCCAGGCCCGTTCTTGAGGCCGTATGCCGCCACAACCACATTTCTAGGGAGAATCACACAACCGCTCCACACCTTCGTCAGGCAAAACGTTTATCCCGTGACCGTGGCTACATTCGGCGACCAGTTGTCACCTCGAACCTAATTTCGCCATCTCAAATCTCGAACAATTACAATCAGATCGAATGACAACAATTGCTTAATTACAGCTATAATAAAATCTAAGCTAAAGCATTAGAGGACTTTTCCCAAAATTGCAAAGGGAAGGCTCCGGTTTTCCTTTCATCTCCGACATATATGTCGGGTTTACATTAGAATTAGGGTTAGGAGCGTGAAACGAATCTTTATTAGGATTACACATTGTTGTTATGCAATAGAAAAGACATTGACTAGTGCAAATATGATTATTAGTTGTCACGTCGCGCGCTGCGCACGCGCCGTAACGTAGACTAAAACTACCAATAGCGCGAGTGAGCGTTTCAATTTGAGATTCAAATAAAATTTAACAATTTTAACAAGTTCATTGTCACAAGTCCCGAACAATTACAATCGAATTGAATAACTGGAATTGTTTAATTACAGCTATGGTAGACTCTAGATTACAATGTTGCGGGATTATCCAAAATACCAAAGGCTCCGGTATTCTTTCATCTCCGACGTATATATGGTATACATTTGTCTAATTAATTATTTATTGTACTTACAAGTATTCTGTTGTATTATATATCTATGTACCTTATTTATTTTTTACGTACTTTCAGTACGCGATAGGATAGGATAAATGAATTGAGTTTAGTAAAGACTATCAATTTTATTCATTATTCCAGTTAGCTTTGGTACGCGATGCATATACCTGACCAACACCTGATACGGAGTTCGTAGAATTCATACATAAGCAATAAGATTATTAATAGGATTTTACGCCTGCTTTAAAAGTACTGAATATTACACTGGCTACATATTTACTCTTCCACATTTTTTTTTTTTTTTTTTTATTTATTTTATAACTCATTCTATTCTATAGAACATATATTATTAACATTATATATTACAACAGCTACAATAAATATATCTATGTATATCTAGGTACATATGTGTTTACATATTAGTGTAGTTAATTAACTGACTTTATCTTTTTTTTATATTTACGTGGAGGAAATTCGCACGGACGCCAGGCCGCTTCTTCTGGGGAAACCGGCGTGGTAGTGTCGGACTCCAACCGACTAAAACTTCCACGATAACCGTCTCGGCTGTGATCGAGAGAGGCCCGGGAACCGGTGTGAGCGTCGCAACGGGACCTCCCCCGCGCGCCTAATACCACCGCTGATGGGGCGGTGTGTGACCATTGCCACACCGCGCCTCGTCGCCGAAGCCGCCGTGCCAGGCAGCCCGGTTCCCCTACCGGACTGCTTAGCGGCCCCGAGGCGCTGAGCCGCCAGTGACCAAGCCCGAACCACACGGGGGTTAGGTTGGGGTTAGGTTGGGGTTAGGTTGGGGTTAGGTTGGGGTTAGGTTGGACACTATCCGTGTCCGGCGCTGCTTAACTTTCGTGATCTGAACTGACTTTATCTAATCTTGACTGATCTCCATTTTCTATTCTTCAACAGTTTTGCATGTCATTTGCCTCGTAAACCATGCAAGAAAATGATAAAGTAATAACAATTAATTTAAATCGCATAAGAACTAAGAACAAGTGTATAAAGAGTACCTAACTTACCACCACATATAAAAAAATATATGAAATCATATGCATATAAACAATATAACAAATAATTAACAAACTTGAACGATAGATAATAACGAAATATAAAAGTCCTCTATAAAAGGACGAAGGCAACGAGGACGAGTACAATGGTACATGGAACACTAAGGAAAGAAACTCCGAAATGAGTAGGATATAACAGAAAGCATATTGACATACTTCCACGTTATTGGCTTGCCCGGAAAGTTCGTTCCGATTTACATTTCGATTCGATATACATTTATTGAATTATATAGTTGTTTTTTGCATCTTGTTGCACAACTTCTCCATCTTTCACGTAATTTGAATATTCCATGCTTTCAGAACCTCTCAGCTTTTTCGGCGAAAAACTTTTCAATATGACCTTTCACGTCGACCAAATTCTTTAAAAATCAGAACGAACTTTTTGGGCAAATCAATACAATAATGAAACAAATTATACAGGAATATAACGGATATATTATAACTATATAACATATGAATATCAATAACTAGCATCTTTGAGCATGAGTAATCATAATTACCGGATAATTTATAATAAGATGCTCGAAGTATTTTATTATTATTATAACTTATGAAAGGAAGACTACTCATGTAATGTATGCAGAGGTACAAATTCAAGGAGCTCAACCCTGAAGTAGTGCTTATGGTTCGGAAGGTTCGGCTGTTGCCGCCGGGCCCGAAGACGGTACCTGAGGGCCCGCCACTGGCGACGACGCGACAAGGAAGAAGTCTCCCTGTGCTACCGAGCATACCGCGTGCTACGGTGCTCGCTACAAAAGGAGATCAAGATCGCGAAGGACCGTGCTTGGTCGGAACTGGTTGAATCAGTCGAGTCCGACCCATGGGGACGGCCATACAGGATGGTGATACGAAAACTTGGCGCGAAAGGCCCTCTGGCAACGACGGAGATGGAACCGACGCTACTGCTGCAGATCATCTGGACGCTCTTCCCCCCGCAAGAGGACAGTGCGGCAGAACAGTCGCGGGAAATAACCTGGACGGTGGAGTGGAGGGACGACTGGAAGTCGCGGAGGAAGAGCTGTGGGAGGCGACCAGAAGGCGACCGCGACGTGGCGCCGGGCCCGGCCGGAATCCCGGGCCGGATCTGGGGGGGGGGGGGGAGTGATTGGGGTCATGGCTCCGAAACTTCGGCACCTCTACACGAAGTGTCTGAGAGAGGGAGTCTACCCCCGGGCATGGCGGACGGCGAGGGTGGTCTTGCTTCGTAAAGAGGCCCGACCGACGACTTCGCCGTCGGCATACCGGCCGATATGCCTGCTGGACGAGGTCGGCAAGCTCCTCGAGAGAGTGGTTGCCGCCCGTTTGGAGCGACACATGTCGGAGCTGGTGCCGGGTTGGCACGAAAGCCAGTACGGCTTCCGGAAGGGACGCTCGACGATTGACGCGGTCAGATGCGTGCGGGCACTCACGGAGGACATAGTTTCCCGAGAAGGCGTGGCGCTGGCGGTGTCTCTGGATGTCGTCAACGCGTTCAACTCCATGCCATGGGACAGGATAGTAGCGGCCCTGGAACACTTCAAGGTTCCCCGCTACTTCGTTCGGCTGATCTGCGCCTACCTTGACGACTGGTGGGTATGCTACGCCAGCAGGGAGGGGGAGATAGAGGCGGCCTGTCGAGCGCGGCGTACCCAGGGCTCCGTGCTGGGACCGATCCTGTGGATTATCGCGTACAACGAGGTACTGCGTTGCCCGCTGCCTCCGCGTGCGGTCATGGTGTGCTCCGCGGACGATACTCTGGTCTTGGTCGGAGGTCGCGGATGGCACGAGACGTTGCGCATTGGCGAAATCGCAACGGCCTGCGCGATTAGTGCTATGCGCGGACTGGGCCTGAGAGTCTCCCCTGCGATGTCGGAGGCCATCTGGTTCTACGACAAGGACAGGCGAGGGACTTCTTCGCCTGGTCTCAACATAAGCATGGCTGGCGAAACCGTCGGGGTGGGATCGCAGATGAAATAAGATGGGTCTCTTCATCGACAGCCAGTGGACGTTCGAGCCGCTCTTCGACTCCCTGATTCCGAAGCTGTCGGCGGCTGCCAATGTCTTGTGTAGCCTGCTGCCGAACATCGGCGGGGCGGGAGTCGCGGTGCGCCGACTATACGAGGGCGTCGTTCGGTTCCGAGTGATGTACGGGGCCTCGGTATGGGCGGACGATCTGATGGCGGGTCGTCACAACATCAGGAGGTTGCACAGGGTAACCGTCATCATAATCGTCAGGAGATACCGAACGGCGTCCCACGCGTCGGCGTCCGTTCTGACCACCTCTCCCCGTGGAAGCCTCGGGCGTTGGTGCTCCAGAGGAGATACACTCACACGAGAGTGTGGGTCCCGGGAGAGGACTCCATCGAGCAGGCGGCCCAAAACGACCTAGGAATCGCCGAGGACGACGCGTGGGACCAAGTACTGTCAGTCTTTGGTATCGGGTACTTTTCTTGGCGTCTATTTATCGCCACACAGTACCCGGGCACCCCTAGGGTCATAGAGGTTGGAATTACGCCCAACCATCGCGTAAGGCACCCAGTGCCTTGCTACCTCGATTAGCTAAGCCTGCAGAGGCTATCGCTCGTCTCAGGACGAACGGGGTACATTCTAAGCCCTTCCGTCTCTCCAGGACGCTTCCGGAGCAGGTAGAACGCTGCTCACCCGCCGAAAGCCATTCGAGGCGAGCCATTACCCCTTAAATCGGCCCTCTTGCCAGCATCTTGGCCATCAACCACTGCCACCACGAGTCCAAACTCATACTTGGCCGAGCAGAGGGGTCGCTACTCCCTCCGGGCTTACACTCGACCCCCATGGTACCATCCTAAGTCATTGGTGGGACTATCGTGTGGATGTACGGCCACGTCACTGCCGGCCGGCGACCTGCTAACCGTTCGGCAGTTTCAGATGGGACTCACGTAAGCGGGGGCCTCAAGGTACAAAGTACCCGTGAACTTATCCACACGGTCCCATCCTTGGCATCAGGATCGTGGGTGCGCTACTAACCAAGGCCACGTAGGTAGAATGTAACCGTACCTTACGCTTACACTCTCGGCGACCTTCCCTGAGGTGTACATAGAGGACTCACGTAAGCGGGACGCTTGTCCCGACGGTCCTCCCTGGCTAGGGAACGTGGGTTTGCCAGCCCCCATAGACTTACATAAGCAAGTCCTTCCTGCGGGAGGACGCGTGGGACCAGTTTCGATTCCAGCTGATCAACGATGGAGGCGAACATCGAGGCGCGGAGGCGGTCCTCCCAAATTGGGAGACATGGAGAAGCCGCCGCGGCTTCCCGCTCATGTACAGGATGACCCAGGTGCTCACGGGACACGGCGTGTACGGCGAGTACCTGATAAAAATCGGATGGGAGACGACAGACATCTGTCACCACTGCGGGGAGGCCAGGTACACGGCGCAGCATACGCTGGAATTTTGCATGACGTGGGAGCTGTCCCGCTACAACCTGCGTCACGTAATAGGCGGGACATTGACCCCCTCGGACCCTTGACCCTCTCAGGAATACGAGGCTGTCCGCTTCTTCTGCAAGTGAGTTATGCTCGCAAAGGAACGAACAGAAAGGGAGAGAAAGAGAAACTTTCACCCTTGCAGGATAACGCGTTGGAGGGGGATGGCGGTCAGGCAGCCTAGAGCCGCTTCATCGCCGTCCCAACGGACAGCGACTAGAAGGGGGGATGGTGCTAGGGGGCAATGGCCGCTATAATGGTCGTACGCGCTATATTTCTGCTGCGCGGAAAACAAGGATATTGTAACGAACCCTAGCGGCTGGCACTTGTCATTCACGCGTTGTTGCAATACAGCACCTATTGCGTTATCAGGCGCGTCTACCGTGAGGCTAACGGGCGCACCTGTATCGGATGCACTAACATCGTGCCGTCCGCGAGAGCGCGTTTTGATTCGTTAAAACAGCTTTCGATTTGTTCAGACCACTCGATGGACGCGTTGTCCTTTTTCGCATCTTTTAACAGGTCACTAAGTGGTTGAAGTATTTTTGCGGCTCCCGGTATGCAACGTCGGTAGAAGTTGATCATACGGAGGTAGCTACGTAGTTGCTTAACGTCCGCGGGCTTCTCAATATTTACGATCTCTTCGACACGTTCGGCCAATTGTCTTATTCCTTCAGCGTTTACTGTATATCCGAGGAATGTGATCTCGCGCGCGCCGAATTCGCATTTTGCGAGATTGATTACGACACAGTAGTCGTTTAGGCGATTAAATGACGTTCGCAAGTGTTCGCGATGTTACTTCTCATCTTCCGAAACAATTAGAAAATCGTCGATGTATGCGTAGGCGAAATCGAGACCTGTCGTGATTTCGTCCACGAATCGCTGACATCTTTGCGCGGTGTTCCGCAGTCCAAACATCATATTGATTGCCTCCAATAACCCAAACTGAGTCGCGATCGCCTTTCTTTTAACGTCCTCGGACGCGATCGGTATTTGGTGGTTAGCGCGGACAAGGTCGATCTTAGAAAAGATGCGCTTACCATATAACTGTTGCGCGAAGTCTTGAATATGCGGAGGCGAGTACCTATCAGGTACGGTGCTGGCGTTCAACGCACGGTAGTCGCCGCAAGGTTGCAGAGGAGATGCCCATGGGCTTTTCGATGGCCGCATTACTCCTTGTTCGTTCATTATTTCAAACTCCGCCTTAACCTGTTTGAGTCAATCGGGCGCGAGGCGGCAGGGTTTGCTGTGGACGGGTGGGCCCGGTGTGGTTTCGATGTGATATCCGACACCGTGTCGAGTTTTCTCTCGTGCGAAAACCGGTGGCCGAGTTAGGTCTTGGAATTCGACGAGAAATCGGTGACACGTCGACCCACCGATGATTGTCTTTATCGACTCTGTTCTGGTCGTGTCCTTGCGTCCTCTCGTCGACAGGTGCATGGTAGTGTCAACGAGGCGTTTATTCCTTGCGTCCACCAAGAATTCGTAGTAGCTAAGGAAGTCCACGCCGATAATAGGCGTGTTGAACTGTGACGCTACTGTGAAACGCCATTTTAGAACTCGTCGTAGCGATAAGTCAAGGGACATTAGAATGGTGCCGTAAGTCGCGATGCGTGACCCGTTGGCCACGAACAACTCGTACGTGTCCTTGTCGCGTGCACAATGGCACCCATGTCCACGAGGAAGGAGACCTTTGACTTTCTGTCGGTGACGAAGATGCGGCGGGATCCCAGGCCGTCGTCGTATGCCGCGTTTACGGACGGCTGGTCCCGAATCGACATTTCCGTGCGCGGTCCCGGAAAGTCTGGTGGTAATAACAGAGACTAGACTTCCGCGACGCATGTGCTGCTACACTTTGTAATTTATTCACAACATATAGTTATTATACAGAGTAGAATTTTTTAAAATGTTTGGTCACGGTTCTTCCGAAATTATGAGCGACAAACAATATCCCATTATTTTGAAATACTATCCCACGTATTAAGTATTGATGAATGTGTCACGAATAGAATCTGTGGAAAATATATTAATTGTTCATATTTCGAACGAATTTCAGAATTAAAGATTAATTAATTTCAGTATTAATTTATTAATTAAAACCTATAATGATTAAAAGCGACATTAAAGGTAATTTACCTAAATATTCTAAAGAAAATAACATCTTTGAAAAAGTCAAAATAAATTATATTAAATAAAATACGATATTTTACTTGCAGGAACGTCTCGAAGCTATAATGCAAATGAGTCAGATCTCCCCTATGGAGATCAATGATGACGGCAGAACAAAAACAAATAACGTAAGTGATACATATGAAAACAAACGCGAGCAACACTATCTCGACAACGCAACTCGCACTCTCTGACTTCTCGATTCACAATCTCTGAATTCTCCACCGACACTGACTGTTCTAGCATTCCTTTGTCTTTTCTTAGGTCCACCACGCACGTGTTCCGCAACCGCTCGAGGCTAGGGTCACGTAGGCCTTTTCTACGAAACTATTCAATTGAAGGACCGATGACACATTGATGGGCCCAACGGCGCTTGGGCGCTCGCGACATTGTTTATGGTTTACCCGATATCTCGTAGACCTTTCGTCCACGATACTACAATATTTATATATTCAAGTTCCGTACGCGGACACGAAATCAAATTTTGCAAAATAACAAACAGATTGCGCGCGGAGAATCTCAAGTTGGAGCTTGACAAATGCGAGTTTTTACGAAAAGAAGTTTGCTACTTCGGGCACATGGTCAGCGCCGACGATATCCGGTCGGATCCTAAAAAATTGGAAACTGTACAGGGATTCTCAATATCAAACGGTCAGAAAACATCAAACAATTCCTCGGATTGGCAGGTTACTACGAACGGTTTATCGAAGATTTTTCCAAAATCGTGAGATCACTAACTCAATTGCTAAAACAAGGTGAATCATTTAAATTGACCACGAGGGAACAAGAATCATTCGAAATCCTACGCGACAAACTATGCACAAAGCCTGTATTACAATACACCAATTTTAACAAACCATTTGCTTCGACCACCGACGCATCAGAATTCGCAATAGGGAAGATTAGTATGAAGCCTGGGACTAATCGGTAAAAACAAACTAATATTACATACATCTCCAGTATAAAACGAGGCAGAACTAAATTACTCATACTTTAATCGTATATTGAACGAACCATTTCCAGTAATGTTTATACGGCAGAAAATACGCTTCCGTAACTGATCACAAACCATTCACCTAGCTGCATTCTGTTCAGGACCCTACTTCGAGATTAAGATGGAGATTATACCTTGCCGAATATGAATATGAAATATGGAATAATGAGAAAACTAATGCAAATGTAAACACGCTACCGCAAAATCTGATAACAGAACCCATATGCAGAATATTGTATCCGATACACATCGAGAAAGCGGACGATGTAATTAATTTCGGGTCTCGCAGACGAAATAATAAGAAGACCATATAAGACCATATAAGAATCCTCAAAAAACCATCGTCACAAATTGCAAGGATGAAGGACGAAGCGGAGCTCATCGTCATAATCAAGCATAACAACTCGGAGACAAGAAAACCTGGGCATCGGAGAGTCTGCACCATTCACGAAAAAGGAACTTCCCCCTTTGACTTCCCGTACAAAGTCAAAGCGTAAGTTAATGGAGAACCACTATTGTTCTCGAATTCTTCGATCGCAGGATCTGCCAGCGGGTAAAATCACGACGACGTTCCTCTGGTAACCATAAACCGAAATCAAAAGCTCTTGAAGACCCGAAAACTGAAACAGAATTAAAAAAATCTCCAAGGATTCGCGACATCAATTGAGACCCAACCGCACTAAACCGCATACGAACTTTACAACCATGGAGGACATCTTCGAACTAGATGTGTAAGAGGATGAAGAGACAGAAAACGAGAGCGAGAACATAAGCGACGACTTCGATCAATTAATCAAAAACAAAAGACATCCATCAAACATCCAAGAGACAAGATCCATAAAAAATATAGTGTTAAAACAACGGGAAAAGTTGCATATGAGGATCATCACGAAATGAGAACCAGTTGACCAAGGATCAAAGGAGTTCAAAGAAAGGGAGGTCCAAAAACCGGCGAGACCATCTTCATAAAAAGTAATGCTCATATCAATAATCTGTATACATACTTTGGAAGATTCACTAACAAAAGAAACACCCATAAAAGCGTTAAAAAATCTAAGAAAAGTCTTTGAAGATTACGGTATCGAGGCAGTCGGCATCACAAAATTAAGAAAAAAGAGATAGTATGAATTAGCAAGAAACAATAGACATTCTACGCGACTCTATCCCAGAAAAACTCTTCAAAATAATAGTCTACCATAGAATAGTAATTGAACCAGAGAACAATCACCGGAAGAACATTCTAGGCAGACACAAGAGCATAACCAAAATATGCAACAAAATCCAACAAATATTTTGCAGGGGAAACCTCGAGACTGACGACAAAATCTCATCTGAAATTGCATCAAATGCCAGTTGAAAAAAATACCCAGAAACAAAACGAAGAAGCCCATGATCATCATTGATACATCAGAGACAGCATTTGAAAAGGTTTTGATGGATTTTGTAAATCCACTGCCCAAAATAACAGCAAACGAATAACTAACGAATAACCTAACAAGGTTAATCTAACGAAATGTTCTCTTGCCATACCACACCATACAAAAAATGTCTCCCATGTCTGCACTAAAGATTTGAATGAATTTCAAATTATTCGAAAAATGTTATCGGATGATAATATACAATTTCAAACTTACAAAGAAGAAAAGAAACCTTTAATTCACTTACAAAAACCTTAGCCATGGTTTTGAGCTTGAAGAAGATTTATCTGAGCTCAAGAAAGTTTTCATAAATGAAGACTGATTCATTTTTGTTCGTAAATTTGAAATTAGAAAATCAAAGAGAAAATAGAGATAATTAATAACTTACATAAAATAGAAGTTCTAACGCATTCTAACGCGTTCTAACGCGGGTGGTGTTTCCCCAGGCTCGCCCCGACGATCATTCAGAGACTGGGTGAGGTACTAGGAGAGAACGATCGGTCCCAGGGCCGCCTCTTTTTCGGTAAGTGCGACCGGTGACCAATTAAAAGTGTTGGAGGGGGATGGTGTCGAGAGGACATTGGACGAGATAACGATTCACCGGCACTCTGGGAAAAGTGCGAGAGAAGACGAGGAGAGAATGACGTCATATAAGGTAGAGGCTGGACGCAGAAGAGATCGTGAGGCGGACCGATAATCGGATTCCGAGATGTGAGGAGGCTGATGGAGAGTCTGAAAACATTAACTCTCAATGTGAAAAATATGATAAGAAGAATTACGGCCGTGAGCAAGTGGGATCCCACGTGTAAGAAATTAAGCAGTGAGAGCATGCAGGAGATCAAGAAAGTGAGGGAGTGAATCGACTCCAACGCAGAGACGGGTGAACGTCGTGATAGTAGAACGGTCGCGACGCAGATGACTCCAACGGAGCAGAAGGAAGTCAGCCGACGAAGGATATCGGTGGCAAGCCAGACTGTGATTGGTCAGTTGACTAAGCGTAAAGGGATATCCCCCTTGGATGAGAAAAAGGTGAATTACAACAAAAAAACCTAGGAGGCTGGACGAGATGACGTACGCGGAAGTGCTAAGATACGAAGAACCTGAATGGACGTGTGTCGAGGGACGAAGGAGAATTCGTAGAGAATTCGAAAAATAATAATAAAAAAAGAGAGATTTTATTTCCTAACACTTTGTTTACACTAATTAAAGCTCTTACAACTTGACTTTCGATAGGATCCGATTTTTTTTCTTTGTCACTCCTCAATATCCCCACTATCCACGCGTTTGTTAGGCGTCCGCGACCGTTGCCCACGCACGCCTTCTTCTCGAATATTCGGCAAAAGGACCGTTGGGATATTGATGGATCATTAGGCACTTCGCTTCGGCGATATACTGTTACGTCTTTGTTTAAATCAAATTAAATTTAAATTTGAAAAAATTTTTTTTCTTTTAATTTATTTTTTGTTTAATTCGGATTTAGTCGGAAAGGGAAAATTGAAATGATATGATTGGATATGAAATATTGATTTAATATTTCCGATTAATACGGTAGTTGCTGCCACCAGAAATAGTCTAAAAACTATTTCAAAAGATAATTTCTTTTATTGAAAAATACTATTTGAATATTTAAACATACATTCAAAACTACGATTTACGCGGTAGTTGACTGTTTCGATTAGAGATATTTCTTTAAATAATTTATCAATAAATTAATTACTTATGGGTAGCGTTTACTAGTGTTTAGGCTACTGATAGATAAATTCCACGTTTTCGGCTAACCTGCTATGCGCAGGGATACTGGCACGGGAGAGGATTAAAGTTGAATAAAATAAATATTCGATTTCGTTGCACAGAGTTTATTTAAGTTCGAATTAATTTAGATTTGAATACCGAATGATTTAAATTATTATAAATATATGTCGGGCTTACATTAGAATTAGGGTTAGGGGTGTGAAACGAATCTTCGGTTGGATTACACGTGTCGTTATGCAATAGAGAAGACATTGACTAGTGCAGATACGATTATCATAGAACTGGACAAGTAACCGTGGTAGTTAGATATTCGAGAAACTAATGACAATGATCCTAGGTTCAATAACGAATCCGCGGTCGACGGGATGATAGATGAACGTGCTCACAAAATCTAAGTCGGACGCGTAATATCCACTGATCGTAAGGAGTTACTTTATTCGTCGATGGGACCACAAGGTAGAATGCCTTTCCGTCCCGATGATGTCACAGAGGAAAACTATGATGGGGTGTGTCTAAGGACACGAGATCATCGGATTCGTCGAGCATAGCCTTCGTTCGGAAAGTAAGAGAAATTGACATTGCTGCTAATTGGTCAATCTCCATATCGATGGTTAGAAAAGGGATGCTAGCCGCCCTCGAGGGAAAGTCGGTAGTGGGAGACGTCATTCGTTGAAAAATAGGTCTCCCCTATCTGCCCATAGTTGGGACAAAGACTGGAGTGCGCGGGTGGAAGGGGCGTGGAGCAGACGTAAGAAGGACGGAGTCGTGAGTGTACCCGAAACCCCTGGAAAACTGGAGAATACAAACAAGGAAGGCAACCAGAGGAAGGGATCAGTGCTCGCGAAAGTAAAACGGGTGTAGAAACCCACGAAATCTAGCGTGGGAAGGGGTAAAGAAGGAAATAACCGAGGGTGAGGTTATGACGGCTGGGCAGCCATATTAGAACGCGTGACAACAGCGCCGCTACACGGGCTGCCCGAGAAACTGCACAGGCGCAGCCATATTGGCACGTGCGCCAAAAGCGCGTCGCGCGGGCCATTTGAAGTGGCAGTGACCGACAAGCAACAAGGGCGGAAGAAGTGACCATCCTCTCACCCGATGGCGAAAAAGGACGCAGTCGTGGTGAAAGACAAGGAGGTAGGGGGAATCGTCGGAGGAGGGGGCGAAGCGGAGCTGGTTGCTGAGCCATCACACGTCAGCACCAGGAGCATGACGAGGGCGGCCCCGCCAAAAGAGGGCCCCCCACCCCACGCTGGACACGGGGTGCCCGCAGACCGAAAAAACGAAGGAGGAAGAGGACCTAGCCGAAGAGATGCGAACGGCTACTACGGCGGACATTGGAGCGGAACTGATCCGCCAAGCCGCAGAGGTGAACAAGGCTGCCGAGACACCTCGCAGCCACAAGGGCACACAGGAGAGGAAATTAAAAGAAGTGGCGAGGACTATCAAGGTCGGCGTAACGGAAATGGTGAGGAGAATAGACCCTGCCGCCGGCGCCCTCGCTATAGCGCAGGAACGCATATAGCGACACTAGAGGCGGAGAACAAGGCACTCCGAGGAGAACTGGCTTCGCGCCCCGCCGCAGAGAACAGTGACACGACGCGCCTCGCCGCAATCGAACAAGAGATAGGGGAGATAAGGCCCTCGCTGCATCGGCTGGAAGAACGCCTCCGGAACATGGAAGGGAGTGGCAGACCGTCAGAAGGAAGAAGAATAGGAAGAAGAAGGAGGCAGAGAGGAAACAGCCGGCGAAGCTAACCCCCGAGACAGGGGCGAAGAGCCTGGAAAAAGCCCCAGAGAGTGGACCGGAGAACGCGCGAAGAGGGGGAGGCAAGTTGCCCCTGCCCCTCCCACGTACACCGAGAACGTCGGCGGTAACAATCACCCTGACGGATAAATCGAGCCAATCCTACGCGGAGGTGTTGGCTGCGGCCAGGGATAGCGTCTCCCTGGCGGAGGTCGGCATCAATTCGATGAGGATGCGGAAGACCATCACCGGAGGCGTCATCCTAGAAGTCCCCGAGGATCAAGAGAGAGAGAGAAGGCCGCAGCGCTCGCAGCACGCCTGAAGCGGGCTCTGGACCCGAACAAGGTCCGCGTGGCGACACCCTTCCGAGCCGCGGAAGCAAGGGTGTCAATGATAGATATATCGGCCACCAAAGAGGAAATCCAGAACACCCTGGCGAAGGAGGGCGGCTGCAAGCCGGAGGACGTCCGACTGGGAGAAATCCGCCCCGCACGAAACGGCCTTGGATCGGTGTGGATACGAGGCCCGGCCGGTGCAGTGAAGAAACTGGCCAAGGCTGGCAAGGTCGCCATTGGTTGGTCGACAGCGAAGATCGAAGCCATCGGGCGAAGACCTTTACAATGTTACAGGTGCCTGGAGATGGGACACGTGAGAAGGTCCTGCACCGCCAAGGAGGACAAGGGGCACCTATGCTTCAGATGCGGCAAACCAGGGCAGCAAGCGAAAACATGCAATGCCGCGGGCCCGAAATGCCTGCTCTGCGAGGCGCTTGGAGCACCATCTGTGCACAGGATGGGTGGACCGGCCTGCGCCCCCCCGAAGAAAGGAACGAAAGGAGCCAGCCGCAGACCCACAGCTGCAAGCGGAAACGAGGGAAACACCCCATCGCAAGGCAACCCTAAGCCGGGGAGCAAAGAAACTGGCACGGAGGCAACCAGAGGAACAACACTAAGGGCCTGAAAATGCGCATCCTCCAGGCTAACCTGGGATGATCAAGGCGAGCACAAGACCTGCTCTTCCAAACCATCCGGGAGAGCACGGTCGTCCTAGCGGTGGTGGCAGAACCATACAGAGTTCTGGAAGCTCCGGAATGGGCCGGAGATACGGACGAAATGGTTGCTGTCACCTGGACATCAACGCCGGGGGCGTTCGCCCACGGAACCCTGCTGGAACGCGGCAACGGCTACGTCGCGGTCGAGTGGGCAGGGATGGTGGTGGTGGGTGTGTACGTGTCACCCAACAGCGGACAGGCAGCATTCGAGGAATTCCTGGACGGGGTCGGCGACTGCGTCAGGCGACGACTTCCCCGGCAAGTGCTCGTCCTAGGAGACTTCAACGCGCACTCCACGGAATGGGGGAACGTCAGGACCAACGCGCGCGGCCGCGCGCTGTCAAACTGGGCCGCGGTATTGGACTCCTGTTGGTGAACAGGGGCTCGACCAGTACCTGCGTGGCGTGGAGAGGGAGTTCCATCGTCGACATCACATGGGCCTCCCCCGATGCTTTCAGGAGGATTACGGGCTGGAGAGTAGCCGAAGGAGTCGAGACACTCTCGGACCACCTCTACATATTCATGGAGGTGGACGCACCTGGACCTAGAACGGCGGCTGCAGGCGACGGCCGCGGCCCACCGAGGAGAGGACGAGCGCGTCCATCTCCAAGGTGGAAGATAAAGGAGGTAAACAAAGATCTGCTCCGGGCGGCCGCCATAGCAACAGCTTGGAGCTGGGAGGCCTCGGAGACGGCGACCGAAACAGACGTGGAAGAAGGGGCCGAGAACCTTCGCCGGGCCATGACAGCAATCTGCGACGCATCCATGCCACGTGCCACGCCAGGCGCGATGCGAAGCAGGGCAGTCTACTGGTGGAACCCTGACATCGCAGAGATGAGGACGAGTTGCGTCCGGGCCCGAAGACAATACCTAAAGGCCCGCCGCTGGCGACGACGCGATGAAGAAGAAGTCTCCCTGCGCTACCGGGCGTACCGCGTGCTAAGGCGCTAGCTGCAAAAGGAGATTAAAAACGCGAAGGACCGTGCCTGAGCTGAGTTAGTAGAAACGGTCGAGGCTGACCCATGGGGAAGACCATACAGGACGGTGACGCGGAAACTCCACGCGAAGGACCCCCTGGCAACGAGGGAAATGGAACCTACGCTGCTGCTGCGGATCACCGGGGCGCTCTCCCCCCCGCGAGAAGACGGGGCGGCAGAACGGCCGCGGAAAACGACACGGCCGCTGGAATGGAGGGACGACTGGGAAGTCTCGGAGGAAGAGATGTGGGAGGCGACCAGAAGAATGGCCTCCTGCGACGTGGCGCCGGGCCCGGACGGAATCTCGGGCCGGATCTGGGGGGAAGTGATGGGAGTCATGTCTCCCAGACTCCGGCGCCTATACACAAGATACCTGAAAGAGGGAGCGTACCCCCGAGCATGGCGGACGGCGAGGCTGGTCTTGCTCCGCAAAGAGGGCCGACCGACGACCTCGCCGTCAGCGTACCGGCCGATATGCCTGTTAGACGAGGCCGGCAAACTTCTCGAGAGGATAGTCGCCACCCGCCTGGAGCAACACTTGGCGGATCAGATGCCAGGCTGGCACGAAAGCCAGTACGGCTTCCGGAAGGGACGCTCAACGATTGACGCGGTCAGACACGTGCGGGCACTTGTGGAGGACATGGTTTCCCGGAACGACGTGGCGCTGGCGGTTTCCCTGGACATCGTCAACGCCTTTAACTCAATTCCATGGGACAAGATAGTGACGGCCCTGGAGCACTTCGAGGTTCCCAGCTACCTCGTCCGGCTGATCCGGGCCTACCTCGACGGCAGATGGATATGCTACACCAGCAAGGAAGGGGAGGAAAGGCGACCCGTCGAGCGTGGAGTCCCGCAGGGTTCGGTGTTGGGACCGATCCTGTGGAATATTGCGTACGACGAGGTACTGCGATGCCCGCTGCCCCCAGACGCGGCCATGGTGTGCTATGCGGACAACACACTGGTCCTGGTCGGGGGTCGTGGCTGGCACGAGACGCTACGCATCGGCGAAATCGCAATGGCCTGCACGACCCGTGCTGTGCGCAGGCTGGGCCTGAGGGTCTCCCCTGCGAAATCAGAGGCCATTTGGTTTTATGACAAGAGGAGACGAGGGACCCCACCGCCCGGCCTACGCATAAACATGGCTGGTGAAACCGTCCGGGTGGGATCGCAGATGAAATATCTGGGTCTCATCATCGACAGCCAGTGGACGTTCGAGCCGCACTTCGACGCCCTGATCCCGAAAGTGTCGGCGGCTGCTAATGCCCTGTGCGGCCTGTTACCGAACATCGGCGGGGCGGGAGACGCGGTGCGCCGACTCTACGAGAGCGTCGTTCGGTCCCGAGTGATGTATGGGGCCCCGGTATGGGCGGATAACCTGATGGCGAGTCGCCGCAGCACCCTGCTCCTGAGAAGGCTACACAGAGTGACCGCCACCAGAATCATTAGAGGGTACCGGACGGTGTCCCACGCGTCGGCGACCGCTCTAGCCGCGTCCCCCCTGTGGGAACTCCGGGCGCTAGCGCTCAAAAGGCGATACATCCACCGGAGAGTATGGCATCCGGGAGAAGATCAGGCCGAGCAGGTGGCTCCAAACGACCCAGGAGCCGCTGAGGAGGACACGTGGGACCTGTGGCGATCCCAGCTGATCATCGAAGGAGGCGAACATCGAGGCGTGGAGGCGGTCCTCCCAAACTGGGAGGCATGGAGAAGGCGCCACGGCCTCCCGCTCACATTCAGAATGACCCAGGTGCTCACCGGACACGGCGTGTTCGGCGAGTTCCTGAAGAGAATCGGGCGAGAAACGACAGACATCTGCCACCACTGCGGAGAGGGCAGGGACACAGCGCAGCACACCCTGGAGCTCTGCCCGGCGTGGGAGCTGCCCCGCTACACCCTGTGGTACGCCATAGGAGAAGCACTGACCCCCCCAGCGATTGTAGAAGCGATGCTGAGAGGACCACAGGAATACGAGGCCGTCCGCCTCTTCTGCGAGCGAGTTATGCTCGCGAAGGAGCGCGCGGAAAGGGAGAGAAAGAGAAACTCTCACCCTTGTAGGATAAGACGATGGAGAAGGATGTCAGTCAGACGAGCCAGAGTCGCCCCATCGCCGCCCCAACGGACCATGACCAGAAGAAGCGACAGCGCCAGGGGCAATGACCCCCCCCCCCCTAACGCCAACCCAATAATCGGGAGGCACGAGGACTGGCTCTAACAAGAGGACGCGAGAAAGGGGTGCAACTGAAGTAATTCATACGAGGTTCCTGGAGCCCCCCAGTCATACGCGTAGGACGGTCATCGTGGAGTTTTAGTCGGTAGGAGTCCGACACTACTCTGCTGTTACGCGCTTACGCAACAGCGGAGTGTCCATGAAGATTTCTCCACGTACAAAAAAAAAAAAGTTTGGACAAAGACTGTTTGTCTGTTTGAAGGACTTTAGTCAACTAAATCTTGAGATTTATAACGGGCCCTCAGGCTAGCTGAACATGTACTGTGGAGACGCATCGACATCTGGCAATCATCTTACTCGAAGAATAGGGTCTGCGTGTGGCGAGCTACGGGACAGAGACCGTAGGAATGTTTACTGTCGAGTGTTACAACTATTTCCTTTTTTAAGGAGAGCTATAGAATTACTCCATGCCTTTGCTAGACAAAGCGTTCATCCCGTGACCGCGGCTACGTTCGGCGACTGGCTGTCGCCCAAGCTCACTATCACAAATCTCGAGTAAATACAATCGGATCGAATGACGACAATTGTTTAATTACGCCTATGATAGAATCTAGATTACGGTGTTGAGGGATTTTTCCGAAGTTCCAAAGGGAAGGCTTCGATGTCCTTTCATCTCCGACATATATATATACGTATTTATATACGTATGATTAGTTCGAAAATTCAATTGTCTCTAAAATTCAATTTCGTTGGACAGAATTAATTTAAGTTTGAATATCGAATGATTTAAAATTTTGGAAATATATGTCGGAGCGAGGTTGGAACTTTGGGCGTTTGATGAATCTTTACTTACGTTACCGTCGCGAATGTCTCTAATATGTATCGGTACAAATGTGGACACTACAAGAGGATATGAATAATAGCGACGATAATATGATAGAGCTGATGGTGACAATGAATCCAGGTTCGATAACGAATCCACGGTCCACGGGAGGCAAGTCACAACGTCATACACGATTCGGGTAACTTTCTCGATAACTTCATCAGCAATGCGTCCAACGACTCACTCACTAACCAACTGACTAACTAACTGCCTCCTGATCTAAAAGAAACTGTCCTTATATTTCCTGTCCCCGCTTCTCGGGTCAATCTTTGTTTTTAAGGAGAGCCATATAATCATTTCATACCTCAGTCAGGTACACGTCCCTCCCGTGGCCGTGGCTACGTCTAGTGACCTGCTATGTCACTTTGAACCTGAACACATCGTCATAAAGCCAGGTTGGAACATTAAAGTTATTTCTTATTTATTATTGCTTAAATGCGGGTATCGTAAAAGTCTGAATTAGGGTATTGGGGTTTCCCAGCATTTCGGACGGAAAATCCCGCTGTCCTTTCCTTCTCCGATATATATGTATATGTATTTATATGTCGGGTTTACATTAGAATTAGGGTTAGGGGCGTGAAACGAATCTTCGTTTGGATTACACGTGTCGTTGTGCAATAGAGAAGACATTGACTAGTGCAGATACGATTATCATAGAACTGGACAAGTAGCCGTGGTAATTCGATATTCGAGAAACTAATGACAATAATCCTAGGTTCAATAACGAATCCGCGGTCGACGGGATGACAGATGAACGTGTTCACAAAATCTAAGTCGGACGCGTAATGTCCACTGATCGTAAGGACTTACTTTATGCGTCGATGGGGTCGCAAGAAAGAATGAATCTCCATCCCGATGATGCCACAGAGGAAAACTATCATGGGGTGTGTCTAAGGACACGAGATCATCGGATTCGTCGAGGATAGCCTTCCTTCAGAAAGTAAGGGAAATTGGCGTTGTTGCTAATTGGTCAATCTCCATATCGGTGGTTAGAAAGAGATGCTGGCTGCTAGTTGAAGACGCCGTTCGTTGAAAAAATAGGTCTCCCCGATCTTCCCGTAGTTGGGACAAGGACTGTTTGTCTGTTTGAAGAACTTTAGTCAACTAAATCTTAAGATTTATAACGGGCCCTCAGGCTAGCTGAACATGTACTGCGGAGACGCATCGACATCTGGCAATCATCTTACTCGAAGAATAGGGTCTGTGTGTCTCGGGCCACAGGACAGAAACCGTTGGAATGTTTACCGTCGCGTGTCGCCACGAATATTTCTTTTAAGGAGAGCTATACTCTCCATGGAGAGTTACTCCATACCTTTGTTAGACAAAGCGTTCATCCCGTGACCGCGGCTACGTTCGGCGACTGGCTGTCGCCTCGAGCCCAAGCTCATTATCACGAATCTCGGATAAATACAATCGAATCGAATGACGACAATCGTTTAATTACGTCTATGATAGAATCTAGATTACGATGTTAAGGGATTTTCCCGAAGTTCCAAAGGAAAGGCTCCGATGTCCTTTTATCTCCGACATATATATACATGTTTCACAATATGATTTTAAGTTTATTCGAATGTTAATTAGTTTCGATAGTATAAAGTCAGGTATTTTATTTCTTTTATGTTTAATATGATTCTAATATTCACAATGTAGTTTCGTATACGATTTATTCAATTAAAAAAAATGTTAATTAATCTTAATAATGTGTTTTCATGATGTGATTTCATGCGGCTAGTTTCTATTAATTTCTAATATTCCTGTTATCATATAATAATGTGTTATATTGTATTAATTATTATTTATTCTTTCCTCGTCACGATCTTCCATTTGTATTATCATCTATTAAATATTTACTTTTTTTATTGAAAATATAATTTATTTTGTAACGCATAAAAGTTACTGTGTTGATTATCCAAAATGGCCGCCCGTGAATGTCCCTAGTATATAGTGACTTTTATTAATGTCGAATCTATTATTTATCTGTTAATTATTTGTAACTTTATTTTAGTAGTTGACGTATAATTGAAGCGAGAATAATATTATTTTGCATTTATTTAATGTGTATAATTATTGCATGTATTCCGATGCGCACGTGTAAGAGCTATCCTAATCTAAGATGGCTGCTCGTGAATGTCTCCGGTAAAAGTATAGTGACGCGTCCTTAATTTGTTTAATACTGAAATAATTATTCGTCCGTCGCTTAGTTTCCTCTATTTTAGCGCAGTTAGAATGACAATAGTATTGTTTGTGTAATCATTATAATGTGTATATATACTGTGTGTTATTTTAATATAATAGCATGTGAATTGCGTTATTGTTAAATTTTATAATTTATCAATAGTACTGTTTTATTGTGGTGTTTCGAATAGTTTATTTTTATAGAGTGTCCGCTTAATTAATTTAATACTAATACGTGCATAATGTGTTATTTTAACGTGTTATTTAATGTGTTATGTGTTTAATGTGTTATTTTTTATTTGTGGATTGTGTTATTGTTAAATTTTATAATTTATCAATAGTACTGTTTTATTGTTGTATAGTGTGTTATTTTAATATAATAGCATGTGGATTGTGTTATTGTTAAATTTTATAATTTATCAATAGTACTGTTTTATTGTTGTGTTTTGAGTAGTTTATTTTTATAGAGTGTTCGCTTAATTAATTTAATACTAATACATGCATAGTGTGTTATTACCAGTTCTACTGCGTAACATAACCTTATTTCTCTACCCCAGACTTAATAGAATTATACTATAATAACTTAGTACAACATAATAATTTCTTATCTTAATCGCGTTTATCGTTGATACTCGGTTAATCGGTCTTGATTAATTTCTAACCTATTCCTGTATTATTGGCTATTTTCTGTTTCTTTGTTATGAAGTTGTCGTTACCTTGTGCGTGTAATTTGCCGCCTTTACATAGAATTTTGGAGCTAATCTATACATTGTTAGTTAAAATCTTTATTGTTTATAGGTTCTAATCCTTCAACGCTGAGTCCTTGTCTTGGAACAGTTACATGGTGCGCGTTTGGTATCTTCTAGTTCTTCGCTACATGTCCAACACTTATCATGACTACTTTTACTTATCCTAGAATTGTAAGTATATATATATAGATATATATAAAACACTATAATTTATAAATATCTGTATAGTAAAGTAGTCCGTCCACTATCTTGTTCGCTAAGACCGCTTCGTTAGCGTTGGATTATTTGTTATGGTGTCACAAATTTTCTTTAGTTTTCAGTTTCCTGTTGCCGTCTTGACTGTTTCGGTAGTATCTGGTTCAGTATTCCATAAGTATTCACTTAAGCTTGGTAGTAGGTTTCTTGTAACCTACTTTCTTGTCGGCTTTAACGTATATCTTCCGATGTGAGTAACGAGCTTCTTGTTATTATCAATTTCTATTCCAAGATAGTTTATAACATTCTTCCCCTTTTTAGGTTATGATTGGTTACCTCAGTATTTATTACCTTTGATATCTTCATACCGTCGTATATTATGTTTTGCAAAGATAGCCAATCCTTGTGGAGTTCCTCCATGTACACTTCCTTCTACGATGATTGGTTGCTTGGTTGCATATAAACCTCGTTAACTTATAAGGTACCTTTTCTTGTTTGCTAAGACCATTCCAGTAGTATCAACTTCGATTCTTCGTACATATTTACTCCAATTTGATAGTTGGCTTCTCGTAACTGCGTTGACCCTTGTATAAACTTCCTCGATGTGAGTAGTGAATTATTGTTGTCATTCACTTAACCTATCTTAGTTATTTCTTGACTCTTCCTGCACTTATTAACTGATTTTATTTCTTTTTTATTAATGACCGCTGTGTCAATGCTGAGTTATTTTGTTATAATGTCACTAATTTTCTTGATTCTTTGGTTTTATTTTCCATTGGCCAACTGTAAGTCTGTTGTCGAACATCAATTATTGATTGTTATCAATCAACGACGATGACAGTCGTATACTATGTTCTACGGAGTGGGTCCACAACTTGTTTCTGCGAAATTCCTGTATGTACGTTTCCTTCTACGATGATTAATAGTGCACCAGGTACTTTTCACTTTCACTGCTTTTAATCATTTTATTGAGTTTACGTGTTGTATATTTGAGTAATCGTTTGAACACACACATAGTAAGTTTCGATACCCACTGTCACACTTCCTTTTGATTTAACCACAATATTGTTATAACATTTAGTAGTATTATATTTTGCACTAAAACACTTGAAGTTAATTCTTCCATTTGTTTCAGCTGGCTGTCATACATTATGTTCTACGGATATGGACACATAACTTGTCTTCGCATATACACTTCCTTCTACGGTGAGTAATTGTTCACGAGGTACTTTTCACTTCCATTGTTTTGATTATTTATTGAATTAACACGTTTTATATTCAAACACAAATTGGAGCACACATAATAATTTTCCTTTTTCTTTTTAGGTTACCACTATTTGCAGTATTCGAAAAGCAGTGTTGTTCCATTTACCACCGTACTACGTTGCCTCTTGAAATCGTTCTGGTGGTCTATTTCGATTATGTGTTAGTTTTAACTTGTTGAAGTGCATTGTTCGTTGAATTCCTTTTACTTCAATCTTGACGTTTCGTGTATGGATTCTGACAATAGTGCGTGGTTTCTTGAAGTGTGTCAATATGCCTAGATGTTTTATATATTTTATACCTAATTGTATATAAGATATATTTTGTTTATTGTGGTTTTGTATGTCCATATTTGCTATATATAATTGTTTGATATTTCATATTTGTTATAAAGTGTGTATTCCTATCGTTTCATTCCTTTTTCCTTTTTTTTTTTGAATTATTCATGATGTTATTGCAAGATTTGATTAAATCGTCGAATTGTAGATTATTCTGATTGAATATAGTATTATGTCGTGATTTATTAATTAATTTGCGAGTCACTTTTGGTTAATTGGTTCTTCATAGTTTATCCTTAGTTATTTGCCTTCGTATACTAATTTTCTATATATGACTACATTTAATTAATCTTTTATTTAAAATATTTCCATTTTCGTTGTATCGTGCGTTCGTTTTGAATATTCGACTGTCACTCGGTTACGGCACGTGCGTAGCGCGGGACGTGACAATACATTGTCGCTGAGTGCCGCCACATCTTTATGTCCGTCATCAGTTCATTGGTTTTGAAGTGTGACCTGGTCTCTGATATGGATTGAGATGCGGTTGATGTTACATACCCCCCTCCTTAGATTGATTTTGGTCCTCCAAAATCTTAGTGTTTAAATGTGTGCTTTTTATGTTCTTGTTTAAATGTGTGCTTCTGCAGACTATGTCTAGGTCAATTGGCTTTACTGGTATCGCTATATAAATATGCATTGTTAAGTTTTTCTTGTAATATCGTTCCTTCTTTTAACGGTAGAATTTCTATTGGCTAAATATATTATAGTTATGAAAATCGTTCTGGAAAATAAGGTTTTAAACGGTTTCCACTAATTTTCTTGATATTACCTTCTATCAAAATTTCATAATAAGGTGTTTTAACTTTTTCAATGGTATAGGGTCCTAACCATTCTATGCCTAATTTATATGCTGTATGATCGTTATGTATTAAAACTCTATCACCTGTAAATATTGACTGTGGTTTTATTATTCGTGGTCTCTGGTCTCTTTGGTACCTTTGTTTACTCATAATCAATAGGCCGCGTGCATTATTAAGTCTAGAATCCCATTCTCGTTTTCTGAATGCTACTTCGTCTGCGTAAGTGTGTTGTGGATTTCGTGAAATTGTCGAGGGTAAATTTGCTTTATGTCCGAATGTTAATTCAAAAGATGTATAACCGGTCGACTGGTGTATCATCGTATTGTAAGCTAAGCATATAAAGTTTAAATGTTCGTCCCATTCTTTCTCTGAGTCCTTTTGAACACTTTTTAACATATCTGCTATTACAGCGTGAGTTCGTTCTAATGATCCATTACTTTGAGGATGGAAGCTAGTAGTTTTAATATGTTTTATTTTGAAAGCTTTTTCGTATTTTTGCATTAAACTATTAATAAAATTGTGTCCTCTATCTGTCAGTATTTTCTTAGGTGCTGAAAATATGTATATGTAATGGTTTAACAGAGAATTATAAATAGTTTCTGTTTGTTGGTTTTTTATAAGAACATGAGTTCATCATGAATAGAAAGTATAAAGAAATTGCCATATTTTGTTTTCTTCAATGGTCCTGATATATCCATTGCTATTTTGTTGGTTATACATGGTTCTTCTTTCGGTCGAATCCTAGTCATCTTTGTGGTTTGACAGGTCTCACAGGTCTTGATGCGTTCTTGGATCTTTTGCATAAGATTCAAAATCTTGTATCGTTTTCTTATTCGATCATATGTTTTCTGTATGCCGGGATGCCCTATTAAATCGTGGTTCTCTTGCAGAATTTCCTCGATTTGTTCTTCAGTAAATTCCTGAATTGGTTCACATGCTAGTGTAAATTCTTTATTTTTATCGATACTGTTGTAGAATAGAATCATTCTCTTGATTTCATTCTTCTCGGTTTCTGTGAAGTCGTAATCTCCAAAACCTACCTTTTTATTCTTTTGAAGGACACTCCCTATCTTGTTGAGTCATGCTCGAGGTTCATAATCTCCAAATTGTGTTTTCTTCAGTTGCTAGAAGTTTTTGTCGTTAGGACAGATCTTTAAGTATTTTGGTTTCTCGTTAGATCCGATCCATAATCCATACTCAAATAAAATATCGTATTCAGAGTCAAGTTCTGTGTTAAGTTCTTCGTTCGTAAGTGTAGCTGGTTTGTTGGTTGCAATGTATTCTACTGAGTGCGTCAGCTGCAGTGTTGTCTTTGCCTTTAGTATATTCTATGTCGTATTCGTATTCCTCGAGTTTCAGTCTCCATAGTATAAGTCTTGATGAAGAGTCTTTACAATTTTGAAGCCATTTAAGAGCTTGGTGGTCTGTTCTAATGGTAAATCGTCGTCCAAGTAGATACTGTCGGAGGCGTTTAACTGCCCATACTATTGCTAATAGTTCTTTCCCGGTTGTAGAATAATTACGCTCAGGTGGATTTAAAGTTCTTGATATATAGCTGCATGGATGTCCGTCTTGGGATAGAATGGCTCCTATTCTTTCGTTACTTGCGTCAGTGGTTAGTGTGAATGGTTTGCTATAATCTGGATATTTTAATACGGGAGACTCATATAACTTTTGTTTTGGAGTATCAAATGCGTCTTGAGTTTTGCCAGTCCAGTGAAATGGCGTGTCTTTCTTAGTGAGTTCAGTAAATGGTTTTACTAGTTTTGAAAAGTCCAAGGAAAGATTTTACTTCTGTTGAGTTTTTGGGTTTTGGTTTTACTCCTTCACCTGTTACGATATGTCCGAGATATTCTAATTCCAGTTTCAAAAATTCGCATTTGTCTAGTTGTATCTTCAATCCTAATTCTCTAAGTCTTTGTAGCACGATAGCTAAGTTTTGGTTGTACTCTTCTATTGATTGACCAAAAATAATAATATCGTCTAAATATACGAAGCGATGTTTGTTAATATGTCCACGAAGTGCAGTGTCCATCATTCTTTGAACTGTCGCTGGCGCGTTTTTGAGTCCGAATGTCATTCGATTATAATGGTAATGTCCTTGTGGTGTGGAAAATGCTGTGTACTTCTTTGATTCGGGATCCATAGGAATTTGGTGGAATTCTGAGGATAGGTCTAAGGCTGAAAAGAATTTTGCATTTCCTAACTGTGATAGTATGTCATCTATGTCAGGTAGTGGATGCGTCTTGGTCTGTAAGTTCGTTAATTCTCTAAAGTCAATTACAGTTCTCCATTTCTGTTTTCCTGAGGCGTCTTCTTTCTTTGGTACAACCCATACTGGATAGTTATGTGGAGAGTCGGAAGATTCTATACTGTTTTTCTTAAGCATTTCGTCCATTTGCCGCTTAATTTCTGTTTTGTGACATTCAGGAAGTGTGACATTCAGATTTAGTGTTTACGATTTTGTTTTCTTTTAGCGTAATTGTATGTTTCTCAAGTGAAGTGTATGGTAAGAGTTCTGTTTCGAGATTGAAGACGTCCAAATAATAAAGCAATATCTTTTCAATTGGTTCTCTAAGAGCTTTTTCTATATGTGAGAGTCTAACTAGATGTCTGAATGTAGGAATTTGATCTTTGGTGTTAGAATTTTCGATAGCATTAGTAATTTTTAGGTTTGACTCACCACCATTGATAAAGCATACTGGAGTTGATTTTCCTTCTAGGTACACTGTCTTTGATATGGTTTTCCCAGGTGATATGGTCGTATCCTGTTGTAACAAAATAATATTATTATCTAGTTTTAATTTGTCATTGGAAAGCTTGAATCTGAATTGTTGTAACGCGGGTAAACCTAATATTCCATCTTCTATTAGCGGAAAATTATTATCTACTACATGGAAGTCTATCTTTTTGCCAAACAGATTTATAATAACGCGTTCTGAAGTTTCGAATTTAGAGTGTCCCATTGCGAATTTCTTCATAGGTACTGGTTCTGTTCTTGATATCCATTTTTGCTTAAGTATGTTGATTCCTGCTCCTGAGTCGACAAGAAATCTTCGTTTTGGTTGTCCAACTGGTCCAAGGAGCACTGTTGGGAGTTCTCCTGTAGTTGCATTGATTCTGATTCTTCTGTTTCCATGTCGATGTTGTTGATTGGAGGTGTTCGTTGTTGTAGGCCTGGCGTTCCAAAAATTTGAACATTGGTTTGATGTGTGTCTAAGGCGATTGCGCTTGAAGCATCGTAGTTGGCTTCGTTTTGTTAATGGTGCGCGTTCGGTTTGTTGAAACGTAGTTCTTGGTTGCTGAACGAAAGTATGTTGAACCGGCTTGGGTGGGGTGGACGTGAAGTTCGTTAGTGGTCGTGGTTTATACTATGGTCGATTGTTGAAGCGAACGGTCTGTTGCTTGCGTGTTCTATCTTCACGAAAATATCTTCCGATATCGGCGGCGCGTTTCTCGGTTTCAATAACTTGTCCTATTTCTATTTTTAACCCTTGAATAAAATCTGTTACTGAATCTTTTAGAATTCTGTCGCTCATGGCATATCTGGTTATTTCGTCTGAGTATTCGTTGGCAATACTATATTGTAGTTTGTTGAATGATTCCCTAAAGCGAATAATGTAGCTTTGTACGCTTTCGTTAAATCCTTGTCTAATTTTTCATAATTGGTCTTGGTGTTCACGAACCGAAGCTTGAGTTGCTACGTTCTGTCGTAATGCTTGTTATAAATGTGCGTATTCTGAGATATGTACATTACGCATTGTCATAGCTGCTTTTCCCGAAATTTTCTCAATCTTAATCATTCTCAACAGTAAATGTTGTTCACTACACATTGCCCTCATTTCTCCGAATTCTTTAATAAATTCTTCTACTCCTATATCGTCGTTGGAGAACAAGGACGGAAGGCCTCCACGTGGACAGGGCCCGTGACATAGTTGACGTGCACTTCCTGACGAAGCCGACGGGAAGTAGTGAAGCTAGGTCAAGGAATCTGAACCAAGGTGGGAACGCGAATGACGATGGCTGCAGGATAACGGTGGAAGACATCCGCGACGCCGGCAGGCAGATTCATCCGAAGAAGGCGGTCGGTGTAGACGGTATACCAGGGACGGCGATCAGAGTATTGATAGAACAATGACCAGAGAAAGTACTAAGGGTACTGAACGCAGTGAACGCCGAGGACAAGATTGCGGCAAAATGGAAGGAGACGAGTGTGGTCCTCATTCCCAAACGGGGTAGGGATCCAGCATTGACATCATCATTCTAGCCGATCAACGTGCTCCCAGTACTGAGTAAAATCTGGGAGGACACGTTTAAGGGTCTGATCGAGGAAAGCCTCGGACTGGACCCATTCCACGAAGACCAATATGGGTTCAGAAGGATGAGGAGTACTGTTTGCACCCTGCGCCGTGTGGTTCATCTTGCCGACTGGGTCAAAAGAAGAAATAGAATAACCGTGTTGACAGCAGTTGGTATGAAGAAGGCATTTAATATCCTCAGTTGGAGCGCGATCTTGCGGGAAGCGTATGTTAGAGGGATACTTAAGAAACCGTTGATGCCCCTCGAAAATTATTTCGAGGGCAAAAGAATTGTTATGTCGCCTAAGACATCTGCACTCCAGCCCTCGCGACCGGACAGCCAACGGTCTGCGTGTCGTCATTCCGACCCTCAATAAATCTAAGGACCCACCATAACCTTTCACTTTTCGTTTCATTGTACCAACATGTGTCTTCAGTCAATCCGTTTGTCCTGAAGGATTTCTTGGTCCTAGAAGTATTTCCGGCGCACATCTGGGTTTTAGAGAGGTCCTTGGGTTTATTAGGCGCTCTTAAAGACACGGAGAAAGCGGGTACGCACCTATTGGGAAAACCCGAATAGCTGTCTAATAAAACAGGCTGGTTTTTCCCACGAACAAGGTCACCCACGAACCACGTTGGTAGGAGACTTCCTCCTCATACCTTCAGGTATCAACGTGGGCCATAACCAATCGACATCGCGGATCGTTACCCTCACTTATCCTAACGAAAAATGTGAACAACGAATCCGTGTTCTTCATTCAAAGGGCACACCCACACCGAACTTTCTTCCGTATTAACATAAGAGCGACAAGTCAGTCTAACTCACGTCATCTATCTAAGTCGGTTCTCGGGATTACCGAACATTCACTTCCTCTATTAAGTATCCTCTAGTGCTACGTCCATAACATAATAAATTCAACTATAAGAGCCTTGCTCTATTGTGCATATCTATCGTATCTTCGTGCGTCAAATCGTCATCGGTGACTTATACATACTCAACAGTGTACCTCATAAGTGTTGGAAATAAAAACCTTATAACCCTGTGAATCACAGTGTTATACTAACTTAACCACCTCTATTATCTTAACGGAAATCAGGGGACCGATCAACTCGTATTGTCGATTATTATAATCGTAACGGGAATTTACGACTCCCGTTGACGTATTTCCTCGCGATTGCGTTTCCCCGCGATTGATCGAAAATACAATTATAGTCAGAACGACGGGAGGAACAGTTAGGAGGAACGTGTACGCGGGTGCCCCTCAGGTATCAATACTGGGGCCGCTGCTCTGGAACCTGGTGTACGACGGTCATAATTGACGCAGCTGAGCAAGAAGAGGCGACCACGAAGTTATCCCGCCCGATGGGCGTGATTTCGCGGTGGTGTGCCGATTGTGGATTAAGGATTGCTCGTGAGAAGGCCGAGGTGATATTCTTGACGGGCAAACGGATTTCCAAGGTAATCGATAACCTCCTGACGACGAGACAGGAAGTGAGATACATTGGGGTCCAGCTGGATTGTAATAGAAGGTTCAGAGCTCGCTTGGAAAAGGTGTGCGAGAAGGCCTACGCCCTTATGGGAGCATTTAGATCTTTGCTCCCCAATGCCAACAGACCCACTGGCTCTGTTAGAAGACTCTATTATGGAATCTGGGAGTCGGTGGTGTTATATGCGGCACCTGTATGGGCCAAGGTAATAGAAATTAAGAAGACTAGGAACATCTTGAAAAGGATTGACAAGAGCCTCGGCGGCCTACCGTACAGTGTCCCGTGCAGCATTGTGTACTTATGGGCATTATGCCCATTTATTTCACAGCTGAGCTTCGGGCCGAAGAATACCGCATTAAGAAGGAGGATCATCAGGAGCAGTATAACATCCGTTCAAGAGCGCATTGTAGTGAAATGGAAGGAGGAGTGACGATTTTACAGAGAAGACTATTGACGAAGCGACTGGTAGAAGATGTATGTTTATTTAGAAGACATAGGAGGACACTACTAACAACGGAGAATTTAATGGCACTAGTGACGAAGAAGGAAGACGACTGGGCAAGGTTTCAGGCCTTGTGCAAGAAAATTATGCTATCAAGAATGACGCAGGAGAGATTCGAAGAGAGGAGAAGAACAAGAGGAAGAAGAAGAAGAAATGGGACTCAAGTATGAAGGAGCGGTGCGTATTTAAGCCCAACCCTGAAATAATGCCGTAAGGCGGATCCGGGGTTGGTGCTTGCACAGAAGAGGAGCAGAGAGAGAAGGAGTTTTTAGTGGGTATGGCAACGCCGTCTGCCGAGTCCCACATAGTCCAGTGGCAGTCATTGGGCATGCGTAACAGCATTTTCCCCTCCTCGCTCAAAAAAAAAGAAAAAAAAGTTGTCAAATGTAAGAATAGACATAAGCCTTGTGTGTGTCCCATCGCCGTCAGTCGCAATATTACGGATAATAGTAATGAAAAACCTGTCCTTTACCGTATTGTTTGTAACAACTTTGGATACCTGGCTTCATATCGTGGACGTTCTAGATACCAAAAATTAAAAAGTGTTCAAGGAAATAAAAAACAACAACTGTTAACAAAAATTAATTAATTCAGATTCTATAATAACATGGCAACTTCCAACCTTACTTTCAGCCAAGTGGCATCACAAAATTTTTTATCATAAGTCTTCTCTGGCAACAGTTCGAGCCTAGAACCTACAATACATTCCAACGCTTCCCCTTCTATCTTACCGGATTCCCTTCCTTTCGCAATCAAACAACCTCCCAGAATGGTCAACCAATTATTTAATACTGTAGTGTAATATCGAAAAAATTAAAGGTATAAATTTTTTCCGATTACTTACAATTTATTAATAATGGATTGAATGTACAGGTATTAATTGGACAGAAAACGATGTTTGTTTAACTGAAAACTAAATGCGATGCTCGTATCTATATCAAATAACTTTACAGCTATTTGGTAACTCTCTCTCTCTCTCTCTCTCTCTCTCTCTCTCTCTCTCTCTCACTAGCAACTCTAACAACTCTACAACACTCACAACTCGATCAATTCTCTCAACTCTACTCTCCGACGTCTCAATCAACTCTGACTCTCGCAACACACACACTTTTCGGCTCGCATACTCTGACCTCTCGGTCATCCCCCTTTGAAACACGAAACCGTACCTTTGTTCTGACGTTGTTTATTGTTTTTCTCACATCACTGTAAGAACTAGGTGATTTTAGTCACGTAGGCGCTCTTAAATGTAAACGAACCACAGAAAGACGACGTACACGGTTTTTTCTAATTTCAACCGACCACTATTCCAAGTTATTTTACGATATTACAGTAGTATCGTAAATTATTATAATTAGTTTATTATTAATAATGGATTAAACAGATGTTACTTAAACAAAAAACAATGGTTACTTTATATGAACTAACAACAACGTATTACAATTAAGACAACTAGCTAATTAATTAACAACTCTCGTCAACATAGATACGCGACCTCAACGCGAGTGGGGCAGTGTGGATCATTGTGCAAGGAAGTGAACACGTGACACCACAACATGCAGCGCACATAGGCCAGGGGCATCTTCAGCAGCAGAGATTTCCACGCATCTGGTTCAACCGACTTCTGCTAAAGCACCGTTTTACCATTCGCGACAATAATGGAGAAAATATTAAGTTTGTTGTTAGCGCTGTGATACATTCAGGATCTCGCGTAAGTTTAATCAAGTCTAATTTATTGTCCGTCGAATCGTATTCTGCGAATACGTTTGAGGAACGTTCATATCAAGGATTAACCCTTTGTGCTAAAAAAATGGATTTCGGAAGTGAAATTTGCTGAAATTGTGGCGGATCGGTATCAACAGGACGCCGACAGGTCGAGGCATCAATGCGGCGCAACACCTCCCGGGCGATCCGCGGGTACCAACCGCCAACACCAGAGGGCTACGACGACAACGAGTCTGTCTATCTCGCTAGCAGTCGAATATACGGGCGCACGATACATATACCGCACCTAGCGAGACTCCCTTTATGTCTAAGGCAGGGACTACCGGGCATAGCCTTACTGACGAGTCCACCGGTAGTCCCGGGACGAAACGCAAAACTCTCTTTTCACCTATACGCACCGCTAAAAAATGAACATGTGATGCCCCATTAGATTCTAATAATTCTGAATGGACATCTTGTGAAGAATCTAGAGAAATACGACCGAGAATAAAATTCATAGCCGGCAAAAAACCACCTGTAGGGCCGCAGGTGTCTTCAAATGTTGAATAACCGTTAGTTTTTTTAAAAATATTTTTTACCGACGAACTAATAAATCTGAGGTGCAAGTATTATCCGTGATAATTGCAGAGCTACCGGCTGAAGATGTAGACGTCGCTATAAGCTACTGCTGCGTTCTTCTCATTTATGTGCCATGGAAGAAAAATCGGATTACGGGCGCCGGGATTCGAACCCGCGTCCCGAACGTTCGTAACCTAAGGCGCTAACCACTGTTTTTTTTTTTTAATGTGTTTATTTACCAAGAATACAATTTTTAAATACAATTTTGTTATTCAAAATAAACAATGAATTTTGGTAATAATGTGTTAGGCGAAGGTACCGATACGCGACGGCACGACGTAGCCATACTGTATTATGTGTCGGCGCTTTACATTTTTTTGTGTTTGATGCGATATTTGGATTTAAGCCGCTCGGGGCGGAGCTTATATGTGATTTCGTGTTTTTTTTTGTCCTGAAAACTTGGTCGGAAAAACAAGACGCTTCGGTAGTCTGATTTTGGGGGGGATGAGAGGGAGGGGTGGGGGTGGGGATGTCGAATAGTGTTTATTTACGAGGTTTATAATATATACAGATTACATCTGTGTTTTGCGGTTTCAGAATTGGGTTCTGTCGGATTGCTGGTTTTCTTTCTTCTTTTATTATGGAATCTGTATCCACCAGTATCTTCTTGTGTTTCTTCTGTGTTTGTCTTCGGTGTCTTTCAGCGGGAGGGCCATGTTGTATCTCCATCTAGTGTCTGTGGGCTGTCCATTTAGGTTTTCTTTATATAGTATAGTTTTGATCCCTATTTTTCTCTTCGTGTGGTATATTATCGGGATGTTATTTTGGTCCTGGAGGTAGTTTCTTCCGTCTAGGTATAGGAAAGCTTCTGGGAGATGTAGCCTGCTGTCAGAGTGCCTTAGAAGTATGCGTCGTTTGGGAGTAAGCAGCTGAAGATTAAGCTGTTTTCTTTTATCATTGCCGCTTGCGCGTAGTGGTTTCTTATTAGCTTTAGGATGTGACAGTCTATTCGGTGAATGTTGGCTCTGTCGTATATTGTTTTGTTTTTTACATATATTTTGTATCCGCTGTGCTCGGATTTGTAGGTACTCAAGCAGGCTCTGATGCATTTTCTTTCGAATATGCGGATTTTTTCCATTTGGGAGGCTGATATGTTGTACCAGATTGGGCAGCCGTAGGTTATGATCGGTCTGATTAGTGCTTGGTAGCATAGTATTTTTACTTTGCTGTCGAGATGTTTGGAGTAGAATAGTTTTTTTATTTTCCAGAATGCTTTATTGACCTTAGCAAGTTGGATTTCGGTGTGCTGCTTGAAGTTTAATTTGTAGTCTATGTTTATTCCTAGGTATTTTACGCAGTTTTTGTGTGGTATGAGTGTCCCTTTGTTTTCTTTTTCTCTTAGTTGGAATTTTTTGCGGTGTTCTCTTTCTGTTGGGCCGATTTTACTTGATTCGGGTGTAAACAGTATGGTTTCGCATTTGCTTGTGTTAATTTTTAGTTTCCATGCGTGGTAGTAGTCGTTTATTTTCTCAAAAAGTTCTTGTAGTTCTGTTTTTATTGCTTTGGTTTTGTGGCCTGTTACGTAGATGATTAGGTCATCCGCGAAGGCTATGGAGCGTTTGTGGGTGGATGCATTGAGATTAAAGAGATTTAGTAAGTCACTGTTGTAAATACTGAAGAGTAACGGGGAATTTACTGTGCCTTGTTGCGGCCCGTTTTTTATGGAGAATTCTTTGCTTGATGTGTGTGAACCTTCGGTCATTATGAATGTTCTGCTTGTGATCATGACCCAGACTATTTTGATTAGGTATTTTGGAAAATTTTTCTTGATCAATTTGTATATGAGACCTGGATTCCAGACTGTGTCGAACGCTTTTTCAAGGTCTATTAGGCAGGCGGCTACTCGTTGTTTTGCGTTTAGAGCCCAGCAGATGTCCGACGTAAGTTTGTTTATTGCGTGAATCGTGGAGTGTTTGTGCCGCAAGCCAAATTGATTTTCTGGGATTATGTCATTTTTTGTGCAGAAGGAGTTTAGGGGGTTGTTTATGATTATTTCAAATACTTTGCTTATGTTGGGGAGGAGACTTATGGGTCGTAGGTTTGCGGGTGATGAGCCGTCTTTGTCTTTTTTTGTAATAGCTATCAATTTGGCTTTTTTCCATTTTTCGAAGAAATATGTGTTGTTTAGTGCATTGTTGAAGAGTACTGTGTAGTACCATTTTATTTTGTTCGGTAGGTGCTTGAGTAAAATGTTTGGGATGCCATCGAAGCCGGAGGACTTTTTGTTGTTTAGTTTGGAGAGGATTGTGTTGAGTTGGTTGTAGTTTGTGAAGTAGTTTATTTCTAGATCTGGTTGTTTGGGATTGTCTGCGTTGTTTTCATTTGAGAATGTGCAGACTGTTTTGTTTAGCGTTATGTCTTGTTCCATTTCATTTTTGAGTTTGTTTGTTTCGGCAATGATAATTCTGTTTAGTCGTTCTCGGCCCATGTGTTCGTTTTGTGTGTGTATTTTGGAAAAGTGGGTGCCGATTATATCTAGTTTTTCTGTTGTTTTGGTTATTAATCTAGTTTTTCTGTTGTTTTGGTTATTACACTAACCACTGTGCTACCGTCGTCCGGTAGAAGTTAGTGTCGAGTGGCGGTATTTGTTGTCGAGTGCCGCCACGAATCAAATAATAATTGAAACAAACAATTATGCTGCAAAAAATTTAGGGAGGACGCTGTCATCACACTCAATTTGGCAAACATGGCATAATGTCATCAAGGAAGAATTTTGAGCGTTCATCGCAGTTATTAGACTGGTCACATATGCGCAAAATCATCTTGTGTTACTACTTCACCCAATTGAAAAAGTCATCGAACGCAAAGGGTTAATAAAAGTTAATGTAAACAGTTTTGTTTCTTGCTTAAATTTTTCCTGTATGATATCAATCGTTTCGTATCAAAATTTAAATTTTACTTTGTGGCACTATATGTTGCAACTGCGATAAATGATTGGAGCGGCAATGAGAGCGGAGCGTAGAAAATGCACTCTATTGTTTTATAATGGAACTGTTTACATTGCAGCGGCGTGCAGAGTCGCACTTACCAGATGACCAGCGATACAAACATCCAGACCAAATATTATTTTTTCTTCGTTATTATCGTCATTCTCATCGTTGATACATAACGTGATTGACAACGGACATAGACCAATTAATAAGCAAAGCCTTTATTAGATCTCCATAGATCAGAAAGATATATATCACCATAACAGAGTTGTTTTGGATAAATTATGGAGTCAAGTAGCCGTTAAATTAAACACAACATGTAAGCATAGATACCTATTTATTGTTTTAATTATAATTATACATAACATGTAGTTTTAATTATGTATATGATTTATATCAATGATTTTCGAACATGTTGTCGGAGGCATGATTGTGAACAATTATTTCCCTAGATGTAATCCACGGACAACCATAGTTTCCGACATATTCGTGAGAAACTGTCAACACCACTTCAATGAACACTGTCTATAACTATGCGTGCGTAGTATTACATGCCAGCTGCCTTACGGCGTGTCGATTTATCTACGGGCATGATTATTTTTTTCGCTACGGCAGGTACTAGCCATCAGTGCGCCTCTATGGGCGGACCGCCGTGCCGCCGAGGGCCACCGTACGAGAGTCTCGCGTCTTCTTTTCTCCCAATGTGTTCGTGTAAAATCTTAGAAAACTTCATTGGAACAGCAGAGGACTTCAGGATGTATTGGATAAAGGGAATATTGTTGAGGCCACGTTCTGTATTTTAAAAATAAATCCAGTAATAAATCTTCATATTGAGTTGTTTATTGAAAATTATGTAACAATGATAGAATATAATTTTGAATATTGAACATAATTTAGTAATATATATGGACCGCTTATTTTAAAAGTGGTGCAAGTCCATTTTTCGCAGTTTCCAGAAAATTAGAGGTTAACATATTAGTCAATTCAAAAATATAGATTTAATTGTCAAGTCTGGCAATGTTTCTACTAATTGATCAATACGTAATTTGATTATATAAATTTCTTTTAGGCGAATTTAACTAAAATGACCGTCATTCTCATAATTAGTCAATTGTAAAAATCATTTAACTTCAATTATGAAAAATTAAATATCACTTAAAATATATTTTGTATTAATCCAATTTTATTTATAAATAATAACAAGAAATAAAATAGGAGTAGTATTTTTTATTTTAAACGTTAATTATATTTACATGTCGCGTTCACATTATGATTAAGGGCATGTAACGCATCTTCATTTGGGTTAGACATTGTTGTTATGCAATAGAGGATATTTACTAGTACAAATATGATTATTACAGAATTTGACAACTAGCCGTGGCAATTAGATACTCGAGATGCTAATGACAATGTTCCCAGGTTCAATAACGAATCTGCGGTCAACGGGATAACAAAATGCGCTTTCTTCCAAAGTTGTACTCGACTTGCTTGTCTAGGATACAAGTATTACTAAACGTTAAACGTTTGTTAAAACTTAGAATATTCACCGAGCGTAAAGACGTTATATTACTCGCTAATGGGACCTCACGAGAGAATGATTTTCCGCCACGGTGATGTTGCAACAGAAAACTATGATCTAACGACACGAGATCATCGGATTCGTCGAGGAAAGCATTCGTTCGGAAAGTGAGGGAAATGGAAGTTCTTGTTAATTGGTTATGTTGGTGGTTGAAGAAGTATGCTAACCGCCCTTAAGAGAAAGTTTCCCTTTTTTTTATTTTGTGGACTATTCACAATTAATTCTCATTGAGAATCATAAGTAAATTCTTTTGGCGTGGTAATATAATTAGAATTATAAAAGTTTATAGTATGTTTGATTTTAGTTGAATCTAATGCTTCAATCTAAAGAGTATTGTCTTTTTAGTCTGCGGATCTGATCCGTCGTGTGAAGTAATTG
Organism: Bombus pratorum; assembly: GCA_930367275.1. Taxonomy (NCBI): domain Eukaryota; kingdom Metazoa; phylum Arthropoda; class Insecta; order Hymenoptera; family Apidae; genus Bombus; species Bombus pratorum. Next base: position 3,318,364 of record OV883995.1, on the reverse strand, counting down.
GATAACTAATGGGTTTTGGCGGTTGTTAACTCTTATATTGTATCTGTTTCTGAACTTGGATATTTCTTCTTTAACTGTGAGTATCTTAAGATCGCGATGTATTTTTTCAAACATTTTTCAACAGAAGCTGTTGAAACCTGCTAACCTTGGTCTATGGCATAGTATAGAAGAGAACTTAATTTATTGCATCCTCAAGTGCTTTCGCTTGCTCTGTTCAGAATCTATAGTGACGAAGGCGAGTATTTTACGAAATTAGACACAAAAGAGGAAGAAGGAACTAAGGCACGTTTCATCACCAAAGTCTGCGAGCAAAATATAGGATGAGATTCAAACGAATATTAAAATGAATTTTATCATCTACAAAATTAAGCTTCAGGATACTCTTGTAATTTTGTCATCACAAAAAGATCAACGTTGTTCATAGTATATAAGAAGACGGAAAATCACACTTCGCGGACGGAATAGACTGTACGCCGAAAGTCGCTGAAAGTCAGTACAGTGAGATCAGGCTACAATATTTGAAGATACCACCGCTAGGTGGTTTTTTCCAGGTGCCGTTTCTCGCTGGAAAATTTAGGAGATAGAGATGTTATATTCGTAGACAAAGTTGAAATTGTTATCGCTTCTCGGCCTTATGGCTAAGATCAAAGTGTAGTATCTGTTCTTATCAGCTTAATATCTGATACACTTCCCATTGGGAAGTCAGAATATTAAACTGATTTTTGGAATCTGACGGAGGATAGGAGCTTGCTCCACCTCTGTCGTGAGTCGACCTAGCCTTGCAGTACCGCTAGGATTGGCTCGATAAAAAACACTCATTAGCATATAACAGACGGCTTTTAAACTTGTTATTAACGTTATTTTGAGATTGGTGATAAATAAATTCTATATCACTGCGACTTTATTGGACCTGAATATTGCTTAATATAGATTGTAATTAATTCACACTTAACCAACGGAACGGTGATTTCGCCCGTCTGTGAAGAACCGTGTTGCGCGATCGAACGGGATCTTCCTTTTTGACTTTAGCAACGTGTTGTCTTTTTTTGTTGTTTATTAGTTATTTATATTATCAGCTATTGTTTACTTGGATTTGTTCCCAATTAATTGCGGCACTTTTCTGATTTTATAAAGTACAGTATATAATAAAATACACCAATTCCGTGGTGTTAAAATTAATTAAAAAGTTACACTATCAATTATGACTAAATAAAGTTATAATCGAACGATTCCACATTGTAAAAAGACATTAAAACGCATTATGAATTTTTAATTTCACGTTCAAATCGTGTTGTTTATCTGTAGTCATTTTAATGTTTTTAATTTTATCTATATTTTTTATACTTTTAATATATACTTTTAATTTCATGTTTTGTATGAACAATATGTGAAATCGTTAAACAAAATCATTACAACAAAATATAATTGACCACTTAAATAATGTTTGGACTTCTTTGTTTTGCATTTAGTGAATATTAGTCCTTGTTACACGGTAGACAGCGTATAGTTTGGCTTGTCTAGTGCGGTGAGAAGCGTATAGCTTGCTCTGGTGCGCGCGATTGGCTAAGTGTTAAGTAAGTAATAAACAAACAATTTCAATCAAATGTGTAATATTTTGTGCAAATATTTTATTTTTATGCAGAATATATTTTTGACTTCTTACATATTGCATGATGCACTTTATGACGCTGCGTTAAAGAATCGGTCAAAATGTCTGTCTTCGCTAACAAATCTTGTTACACAGACTAAACTAGGTAAGTCCGAAGAGCGAGTAGTAATGGGCATTCGATTCTCAGTTTCGAAACAATTTCGGCAAATTTTTTTCACTGTTTCATCTTTATTTGTTTCGTAAGATAAATCGCGCAGAACCGTAGCCGTAGAGCCTCTACTACGTAGTAAACATCATTTACACTGCCAAATTATTAGATTATTATGAAAAATAAGTGCGTGTGTGTAATATGTGACAGCAAAAATTATTTAACATACTAACAATAAATTATCTTTAAACATAGACTCTAATACAAATGAGAAAATGATATAGCAAACATTTGTTTAGTATGAATAGACGGCGATATTTTTTTCTTTCGTTTTGTTACTGTTCATCAGTCTTGAAGAGTTCAATCTAAAATATAGGCGTGCCTTCATCGAATGACAAATAAAGTAATGATTACATATTTAACCGATACTAATTCTCAAACCAAGTGTCGAATATCCTGCAATCAAATTTCCAAGGCAATTGTGACTCAAGAGACTTTATACACTCAAGACCTATTAAGATTTGAGATTGATCAAGATTTTCAAGAGATAGTCGTCATATATACAGATTCGAAATGACTCAATCAATATCAGCGGACTGCACAATGATTCTCAAACCGGACGACACATGGGCGACAGTTTATCTTATATAAGCTGTACAGAAGAAAACTGTGTCATTCGGCGACGTAAACGATCCTGCGCGACGTTTTGTAAGAAGATTCGATCCATAAGAAGAAATCCATAACAGCATATCGAAAATCGCCCTATGGAATTCCCGAATACAGAGGATTAATGCAACCCCCACTGCTTTGTCTTCATACGTAATTAATAAAATTAATGAACAAAATTAATAAACAAAATTAAATTAAAATTAATAAACAAAAGTAAATATGAACAATGTTTATACACGCACTGCAATTGTTCCCTTTGCGAGTATGCACAGAAAAATTCCACATGCATCGCGAACATTCACAGAAAAGTCGTAACAAGTATAGCGATCGTTCATTCAAATCATTCGTTTCGGTAAATATTCAATGCGGTCTTATCTCGGACACTTGATATAGTTGTACAGTGGAACCGCACATTTCGTCGTCATATCGGGGAGATAAAACACTAATGCATCGACGAAATCTTTTAATTTGAAATTTTTCGTTAATAAAAATTCCACTAACGCATTGGTGAGTTTTTGCTGATTAAAACCGGGCCACACATATTATTATATTGATATGTCGTAAGAAAGTCGTAAGGCAAGAAAATCGTGTTGTTGGATTGCAAATGATACTTTGTTAAGTACGTATCTTACAAATTATGATGTATAAGAAAATGTAAAGCTCGAACACCTGGAACGGCCGCCGGGTCTTCGTCAACCTTGATTGTGGGAAGAGAGAGCGATAACACTTGCGGGTACCTTAAATTAAGGGGGGGCTAAGGTTAATTCGTACAAAAAGGCATGTTTTTGTGAATTTTTTGCGACGACACAGTTAAAATCTCTTTATTAAAACCAATAGTACATTAAAGTATGACATTCGAAGAATATTGTATAAAATTTTCACGGAGAAATATTAAAAAATACGGCAATGGCAGCAATTATTCGGACGTGTCTCGGAAAAAAGTAGAATTGCGGTGCCCCTCATAACTTGGTGCTGGATCATCTGAAATAAAAAAATCAAAGTTCATTCGTTAGGTAACAGTTTTCTCGAGGTAATGCTGGGAGGGTTTTTTGAAATTTCAATTTTTTTTATGCTGTGGATTCTCGACCGTCGAATTGTAGTGAAAGAACGTTGCCCAGATAGCATTCTTCATATTTTCCATAGAATCAGAGTAAAGTCTAATAGCCAAACCGTAGTATACCGTCAGTTTATCAATCATTTTAGCCGTAAGCTTCCCTTTACCAGACAGACTCTTTCTTTCGATCTTCTTTCCAGCCTTAGTTTCAGTATCGACAACGGTATTTTTGACCATTGAAAAATCATCACCATAAGGTGTAGAATTCACTAACCCGGAGTAAGCTTTAGAGTCACCGTCGCCGATATAGTTGCGATATCGTACACTATTCTTTACCGAGCGTTGAAACATGGTTTTTATCACTTTGACCTCCGTATTTCCAGTTGCACCAGTATGATTTGCCCGACACTTTCCAGCACTTACATGAGCTTCATGCCACTCTTTGTATTCGGCAGAGTTCAATTTATGTTCCCAAGTTTTACATTCATGGCAGTATGAACTTTTGACGAAAATGTCGAGAACTTTACCTGTAAAGTAACCTATTAACGAGGTGACGCCGAATAAAGATGAGAAGCCTCTTTTTTACCATGTTCCGTCGCCTGATACAGTGAGTTCGTCGGCATCTTCAATCTTTTTCTCTTCGGCTGTTGCTGCTTTTTCTTCTTTTATAGCAGATAAAAAGATCGATTCGCTACTTCTCTTACAGTCGTGCACATTTTTTTCACGTAATCATTGTACGTCGGTGTTGATAAAAACCTACTAGACAAATCCATCAAGCCGCAGAACTTTTCACAGTCAACTAATCTAAGACCTAATATCCTCATCACGAAAACAAACCGATAATTAACTTCGAAAATACCAGAGTTTATTCTTGCACTAGACGGAACATTTGTAATCTGTTTACAGCATCCGCACGACACTTTGATGTTAAATCCAAGGCGTTCTTTCTTAGTCAAATGAAAATTTACTTTTCCATCTCATTTCACACACTTACCCGCTAGACCTAAATGCTAGATTTATTTAGTTATCAAAATTAAGCAATATTTACTTATTTAAAATACTTACTTATAAATTACACTTATCTATAATAAGTATTAACTTATTATAAATAATCAGCCTTGTCACTGCACCACGCCAGAAAAATTAGTGAAAATTCTCAATGCGAGAATTGATTGTAATTTCAATAAACAAAATAAAAAAAAATTTCACACACTTCACTAGCGTAGCAATTGTTGAAAAGACTAATAAAAAATCAATTATCCTATAATGTTTTTCAAGATCCTCCGTAACTTGATCTTCAACGGTCACTTTTATTTTTTTAGCTGACGCGCTACTAGTTGAAATGCCTTCGTTCTTACGTTTTTGCGGAGATACAATTTCTCTAGGTCGATATAATCTCGAACCAGCTGATTGTTTATCAGATCTTGTAATTTTTTTAGGCATTTCAGTAATAATTTAACACAAAACTTAATGAAAACGGAGCCAAAATGATGCGAAAATAGGAACGTACGTCTGCTCGATAGAATATTTACTGCTACACTAAATTTTATACTCTATACCGACAAAATATACAGTGCAGGTATAAGGAGGTTTGTACTTAAGTCGAAATTTCTATAAATAGATCTGGGGGGTAAGATTAGGTATTATATAGAGAGCGAAACATCTGCCAGGTAACAATAGCACGCTCGAGTCGGGTAGGTATTAAAATCCGACATGTATAAAAATACTCGTAACTTCGTCAATTTTGCTCCAATCGACTTGAAATTTTGACACAATATTCTTAAGATATTATGCATTCAATTAAAAAAATAAAAAATGCAAAAATAAATTTTAATACCCCCCTCCCTTAAATCCTTCACAGTACATACGCGTTCATGAATACCCTCAGCGTAGCGCGAGCGAGTGGAGCGGGACCGTCCAGTGTCGAACGATTCAGGAGAATGAAAACCCCGCGTCCATCGATCATCAACCGAGACCGTCAGAAGGAGAAGGAACGACAGGTGACAGTCGAGAAAGGAGGAAGAGAGCGGCTACCAACTACCAGCGTGAAGTGTTACCGATTCAGAGAAGTAGGACACCTTTCGAGGCGATGCCGTATGCTCGAAAAGAAGAGTGATATTAGTAAACAGGCAAATATTCTCGATCGTATGTGTTAGAAAATAGATGTGTGTACATCTGTATTGTACGAGCGAGGAATGAAAGAGAGGAACACAACAGGAAAACGTATGTATCGAATGAATGAATGTGCGGTGTTCGTTAATACTTCAAGTTATTATGTTAATTATTACTTTAACAGTATGGAATCTGCGCGAGATTTGTACGAAATTAGCATATATGTCAACGGAAAGCGAGTAGAGAGTCCATATATCTCGGGTATCTGGTATTGCAACGAAAGTTATCGCGGATGCACTGCTTCGAATATTCGTGGGATAGACGGTGATGGCGAACAAGGTGGCCCGCGCGACGATCACGATTCAGAACGCGAAAGTCGACGTAGACTCATTCGTAGTTCCTGACGAATACGTGCGATTTCGCGTCATCGTCGGACAAAATTTTATATTACAAAATTATGTGGTCATGGTCAAACGCAGAAATCGCTTGATACTTAACGAAATTCCTGCGTGGCGAGAGGTATCGACCTCTGCGTTGTAATAAAAAAAATCTAGTTGCAAAAAACAAAGAACTGCCACGGAAGCAAGTCGGAAGCTATTTCCGAAATTCAAGGAACTGTTTCGGATTCGGAGCGTTTTACCAAATGATCGCTACAACGTAGGGGATATGCGAAAAGGAGTAAGATGCTTCCCAACGGTGATCGCTGCCGATCGAATCAGGCTGTGGATCACGGTGCAGAGTGACGAGCACGATAATTCAGAGTAATCCGTTCCCTACAGGAATTAATAGCTGAGGGGCCTATCAAATGACACGATCATGGTACGAATATCCTTACATGTTTCTTTTTGTGTGCAGAAGGAGAACTAACGAGAGCAGGGTGTGATCCTGGAGCGACTATCTATGGAACCAGCTCAGGTCACGGAAGCGTCGAACAGGACGGGTCCTGTGTTGAACCACAGCTCTGGGAATAGGGGGCCGATGATGAATAACAGTAGCATTTATATAAGTATGTAGCGGCACTCGACAGTAAACTTTCCAACGGTTTCTGTCCCGTGGCTCGCTACACAAAGTCCCACCTCTTCGGACAAGATTGCCAGATGTCTATACATTCTTACAGAATACTTTCAGCTGGCCTAAAGACCCGCTATAAATCTTAGGATTTATTTTAGCTAAGGTCCTCTAAAGGGACAAATAGTCTTTGTCTTAACAGTTCCTAAGTCTATCACCTTGTACGGGAAGACACGAGAAATCTGCTTTTTCTCACGTACGATGCTTCCCGCTAGCAACTTTCTCTCAAGGGCGGTTAGCATCCTTTTCCAACGACCAACACCAAAATTAGCCAATTAACAAAGACGTCCATTTCCCCCACTTTCCGAACCAGGGCTTTCCTCAACGAATCCGATGATCTCGCATCCTTAGACACATCCCATCATAGTTTTCCTTCGCAGCATCGTCGTGACGGAAAGTCAGTCGCTATACAGTCTCTACTCAGTCTCTACTCAGTCTCTACTCAGTCTCTACTCAGTCGCTACTCAGAACGTACCATCGCCGATCTCTATCTTCACCGTGTTATCGAATTCTTCGAAAACGCTGAACCATTCCCGTCGTCCTGTCATGTGATCCGTAGCTCCTGAGTCGATTATCCAAACATCAGGATTTGTCGCTTGTATCGCTGAGGTGCTTCCTAATAGACTAATTCCGCTGTGATCTCGATTTTGATTTCTAGGTTCCTGGTTGTCTCTGCTGTTGCTTCTTTTATTATTTTTAAAACAATTTTTACTGGTGTGGCCTTTTCTTTTGCATATAAAGCATCTAAAGCAATCCTTCTTTAGATGGCCAACTTTTCCACAGTTAAAACAGCTTGGTCCTTGTTTCTCGTATTCACGTTTACTTGACTGCTTCTGCTGTTCCCTTTTATAATTATTACTTTTTGTTACCAGTGCCACCGATGTTTCCTGGTCGTCTTTCTTCCATCTGATTTCGTCCGTCATCAGCCTAGTACTAAGCCTGTCTAAGGTCTTCTTTTCTTCTTCCACGGAATCCCACGCACTGTGAAAATGGTCAAATTTGTTTGGTAACACCAATAAAATGCGTGTTATCAGCATTTTCTCGCCAATTTCACTCCCAAGGGTTTTCATCTTCGCCGCTATCAGTTCCAACTTTGATAGGTTGTAAGAAACATTTTTAGATTCTTCCCATTAAAAATCGAAGAACTGCTTCTGGACCATATTTAGATTCTCATCCGACTTCATGTCATGTACTGTATACAACTTTTTCCACATTTCATGTGCTGTCGTGCAACATAAAAGAAGATCGAACGGTTTCCTTCCTACTGATGTCACGATTAATTTTCTCGCTAACCGATCTGCCTTCAAAAATCTTTCACGAGTGATTTCTTTCTCCGCGCTGTTACCTGGATGACACAGATTCCCTTCACACACGTTGATCAGATCGTCATCTTCCTCCAAAAATGTACGCATAACAAAACGCCACTGGAGCCAGTTTTCTTCGCCACGTAACATCTCGATCTTCGCACTTGCTGATTCCATTTTAGCACTATCCCTTACTTTACTAAGCACAACACTTTAACAATTTATTCACTTCACGTTGCTACCTTACAATTTACAGCCCTGGGCCCATAACCTATTGAGGTTATTCGATGTGTAAACAGAGAAAACACGTGCATAAATTGTACGGTAGAAAATATATTTAAATATAAGTGTAATTATAAGTAAGAATACAATTTGAGCTGGTCCAGATCTGCACGCTAGCTGTGTTACCCAATAACTGAAAAACCCCGAAGCCAACGTCGCCTGTCTACTGTTTATGGTCTGACTTCGTCGCAGTCTTTTGTCTACGCGCTGTCGATGGCTTCAGTGCTTGAGAAAACTAAAAAGACCAGATGTAGAGTTTTCTTATAAGTGGTGACCACTTCAACAATTTGAAATTTAGTATCAATGTTCTTTATACATTCTACTATACTATACTATTTTTAGAAAATTCGGAATTGCCAAAAAACATTCCAAAAAGGAAAATTTTTTTCAAACGGCCGTCATTTTGTGAAAAATATTTTTTTGGCTTTTTCAAGGTTCATGCTGTAGCCACATACTAATTACGAATCCGTTCGGCTTTTCTGCTTCAGATTACCAGAAGGGTTGAAATCATCCACGCCAGGACACTCTTTTTTTTGGACCCCCCACTTTGCCAGCTCATAACTTTGTGAATTTTGAGTTTTTTCGGTTAATATTTTATGTGATTTTAAAATATCAATAATCAAATGATAAAAAAATGGACAGTAAAAGTATTTTTTGTTTCGTTTGTACAGAGCTTCAAAAACCGCCCGAAATTCATGCCTCTAGACTAGAATACCCCCTTAATCTATTAAAGCTGAAATACTGCATTGTTAAAAACGGTATTCAACCATTGCGATACGAAATTAAGTCAATCAATTATTTTTGCTACAAAACAAATGAAAACAGATTTATACTGCAACAAAATTTCTCTTCTTCCAACCATGATAATTACATGTTCATTTTTGTTAGGGATAAATGATGATTTATACAAAAATTATTAATTCAAGTTTACTGCTTTCTGTGTAATGCGACGTAGAACACGTAGGATCTACAACATACAGAGTGTTCGGCTACGCTCGTAACAAAATCTTAGGAGTGATTCTTAAAACCAAGATAAAATGAAAATCGAGTGTAAAAATACGTTTTCGGTTTTGTTCTTTAGTTATTGACAATTAAGAACCGGCCGAAATATCGCCGTGCGCGAGAAAACCTCGTTACACGAATGAAAATAGGTCAACATGAGCACCGGAGTATACAGGAATCCTCAAATCGAACAATATATGGACAGCAGTTTACCTCCTACAAGTTGCAGAGAAGAAGATTATAGCATCCGAAGATGTAAACCATTTGGCGTAACGTTCTGTAAGACAATTCGTAGATTAAACACTATACTTATCTACTCATTAAAATCCTTCCATTAAAATCCTTATGGAATTTTCAAGTAGATAATATAGGATTATTTATTCAGAAATACTAGAAATTAGAAAACATCCCAGATTGGCAGGATGGCCTCAACGATCCTAAGCCAGGGCGTGCACGCTCTCTTATCGAGGCTAGCCCGCCATCGCTTTAGCAGGTTCTGGCGCACCTGGACTCTAACGTGTGCACCCGCAGGATGCACACGTAATCCCGTAATATTGGTCCTACGGGAACTCCACGCCGCAGCATAAACGTTAAAGTTCCCGGTCCTCTGTCGCCGCTGGCTTCCTCCTCCTGTCTCCTCGTTCTCTTCTGATCCGGCAGCTTGCATGCTGACGACCCCATCCTATGCCACGCGGGCAACGCCGAGTCCGCACATATCGGATATCGAGGCATCCGAGCCAGACAGTCCCTCGCCCGATGCCCAGGCTCAGTCCAGCGGTAACATCGATGAGACCATGCTATCGCCGACACACACTCCCATCGCACGTGCCCCGTCTCCAAGCACTTGAAGCACACAAACCGGTGCGTCGGTAGAAGGTCAATCCTCGCCGCCGTACATTCCACTCTTATCTTATCCCCTCCTCTTGCAGCGTTGATCATCCTCATCGCCGTCAGCGGGCAGCAAATCCACACCGAACCGAAACCACGTGGGTCGTTTCAAAGCACCCCGACGATTATCTCACCGGTGCGACAATTTCTCTCGAATTCCCTCCCGACCGGCGATCTCCAGTATTAGGGCACCCGTAACCGCCCTCCGCCGCCGCGTACGTTACTCCCGAACCGTCCGTGACTGTGAGCAACACCGCGGCGCTCCGTGTGGGATGGGGGAGGCCGGACTCGGCACTCTTAGACGCATTTCACCTGACCTCACCCGGTCCCCACCCTCTTTCACTCTAGGTTACCTTCTCCTTTGCCTTGTCCTTCTTCTTTTGAACGGACGTCCATTCTCCATTCATCGGAGGAAAAGCAGCCGCCTCGGCAAATGTCCTGCCCGAGATACGGACGAAATGGTTCCTCTCACCTGGACATCAATGGCGTGGGCGTCCGCCCACGGAGTTCCGCTGGAGCGCGGCAACAGATACGTCGCGGTCGAGTGGGCAGAAATAGTGGTGGTGGGCGTGTACGTGTCGCTCAACAGTGGACGGGCAGCGTTCTAGCAGTTCCTGAACGGGGTTGGCGACTGGGTCAGGCGGCACCTACTCCGGCAGGTTCTCGTCCTAGAAGATTTCAACGTTCACTCCACGGAGTGGGAAAACCCCGGAACTAACGCGCGGCCGCACGCTCTCAGATTGGGTCGTGGATTTTGGACTCCTGCTGGTGATCAGGGGATTGGCCAGCACTTGCATGTCGCAGAGAAGGTGCTCCGTCGTGGACATCACATGGGCCACCTTCGACGCGTTCAGGCGGGTCTTAGGTTGGAGAGTGGCCGAGGGGCTGGAGACATTCTCAGACCACCTCCACATATTTATGGAGGTGAAGGACACACCTGGACCTGGAACGGCCGAGGAGGGAGGACGTGCGCGCCCGCCGCCAAGGTCAAGGAAAGGAACGAATATTTGCTTCGGGCGGCTGCAACAGCGGCTACCTTGGACTGCGAGGCCTCGACAACGACGACGAAACAAGCGTGGAGGAGGAGCTCGTGAACCTCCGCCGGGTCATGACGGCAATATGCTACACGTCCATGCCGCGAACCATGCTGGACTTTGGGCGAAGCAGAGCCGTGTATTGGTGGACTCCCGACATCGCGGAGCTGAGGACCCGGTGCTGTAGAGCCGTCACGGAGGATATGGTTTCCCGGGATGGCGTGGCATTGGCGGTATCTCAATTATATTATATTATATTTCAATCCTTCTACCTAATTTAATCCTAAGAAACTCAATAGAATATTTTGTCTATTATAGATTTATAAATATGTATCGGAGATGAAAGAACACCGGAGCCTTTGGATAATCCCGCAACATTGTAATCAATTGTAAGCAATTGTACAATCATTGTAAACATTGTAATGTAAAAAAAAAAAAAATAAGACAAAAGGTAATCTCCGTCCTGACCGAAGCGCCGGTGATAATGATATTCGACTCCAACTATCCGATAGAACTTCATACTGACGCTAGTTCGGATGGATATGAGACTATTTCAATGCACAAGATTGAAGGTAAAAATAGAGTAATAGAATATTACGGTGTAAGAAGTAGTCCTGCGGAATCTAGGTATCATTCCTATGAACTAGAGACGTTAGCAGTTGTAAACGCCGTCAAACATTTCCGTCATTATCTACGCGGACAAGAATTTCTTGTTGCCACTGGTTGCAATACCTTGAAGGCATCTAATGATAAGGTGAAACTTACTTATTTACAAACTTTTAATTTTGACATTGTGTATCGATAAGGTAAACGAATGGGCCACGTAGATTTCTTCTCGCGAAATCCCGTAAACTTGGATCACCGTACGATCAACAAAATTGTAGAGAAAGAAATTAACCTGACCGAAACCTCCGACGATTGGCTACTAGCGGAACAACGTCGCGACCCACGAATTTCTGAGATCGTCAACAAATTGTAGAACGAAGAGCCCGCGGAAGACGTCGCGAATGCGTATGAATGACGATCTGATACCCTTTATAGTAAAATACGAAGAAAAGGCAAGACTCTCTTCTCGCCTACTGTTCCAAGAGACTTTAGGTGGTCCGTTATTAACCATGTGCAGCAGTCAATTATGCACTTAGGTTGGGATAAAACGCTCGAGAAACTGTGCGAGTATTACTGGTTCGAAGTGATGGCGAACTGTGTTCGTAAATTCGTTGAGGACCGTCATGCTTGTCGAGTTTCGAAGGCTAGTTCAGGTAAAATACAAGCTGAACTACATCCTATTCCTAAGACCAGCATACCTTGGCACACAGTTCACGTGGACACAACGGGCAAACTAAGCGGTAAAAGTGATTCGAAAGAATGTGTCATTGTTTTGGTCGACGTCTTCACTAAATTCGCATATCTGTATCATACTCGTAAAATAGATTCCCTTAGTACCGTCAAAGCACTTAAGTATGCTATATTTTTATTCGGCAGTCCTTGCTGGATAATAGCGGATCAAGAGAGGTGTCCTACGGGCAAAGAATTTCAAGATTTTTGTCTAGATAGACACATTAAACTCCACTTAATAGCAACCGGTGCTAGTAGGGCCAATGGACAGGTAGAGCGTATTATGGGCACGCTAAAAAATATGTTCGCAACAATAGAAACGGCCGGGCGGTCTTTCATTGAATTGTAAATAATATCGGTTATATTGAGTCTAATGTTAAAAAAAAAAAAATATTTTAGTTACACACGAGGACGTGTGATAGTCAGGATGGCCGTGTCGGAGATGAAAGAACACCGGAGCCTTTGGATAATCCCGCAACATTGTAATCTAAAGTTTACTATAGCTGTAATTAAACAATTGTAGTTATTCAACCCGATTGTAATTGTCAGAGATTTGTGACAGTGAGCTTGGGCTCGAGGCGACATGTTCGCGGTCAAGGGATGAACGCTTTGTCTAACAAAGGTATAGAGTAATTCTATAGCTCTCCTTAAAAGAAATATTTGTAGCGGCACGCAACAGTAAACATTCCAACGGTCTCTGTCCCGTGGCTCGCCACACGCAGATTCTATACTTCGGGTATGATGGTTACCAGATGTCGACGCGTCTCCACAGTACGTGATCAGCTAGCCCGAGGGCCGTTATAAACACTAAGATCTAGTTACCTAAAGTCCTTCAAACCGACAAACAGTCTTTGTCCCAACTACGGAAAGATAGGGGAGATCTATCTTTTCAACGAATGACATCTCCCACTACCAACTTTCCCTCGAGGGCGGCTAGCATCTTTTTCTAACCATCGATATGGAGATTGACCAATTAGCAGCAACGTCAATTTCCCTTACTTTCCGAACGAAGGCTACCCCCGACGAATCCGATGATCTCGTGTCCTTAGACACACCCCGTTATAGTTTTCCTCTGTGGCATCGTCGGGACAGGAAAATCATTCTCTCTCGCGATTTCGTTGACCAAAGAGTAACGTCTTTACGATCGGTAATTACTCGGACTTAGAACGTTCATCTATCATCCTGTTGACCGCTGATTCGTTATCGAACCTGGATTCATTGTCACCATCAGCTCTGTCATATTATCGTCGCTATTACTCATATCCTCTTGTAGTGTCCACATTCGTACCGATACGTATTAGCGACATTCGCGACGGTAAAGTAAGTGAAGGTTCATTAAACGCCCAAAGTTCCAATCACACTCCGACATATGTAATAGAAGTCTAACTCCGTATGCAGCTGTGCGCGCAAAATTAAAGATTGTTTGATTGAAATTGTGGGGGGCACTCGACAGTAAACTTTCCAACAGTTTCTGTCCCATGGCGCACGACACAAAGACGCTATGCCTGCGGACAAAATGATTGCCAGACGTCGATACATTCGTACCGAATATTTTCAGCTAGCCTAAGGACCTGCTATAAATCTTAGGATTTACTTTAGCTGAGGTCCTCCAAAGAGACAAACAGTCTTTATTTATCAGTTTCTAAGTCTACCACCTGCTACGGGAACACACGAGAAGTCTGCTTTCTCTCACGTACGACGCTTCCCGCTAGCAACTTCCTCTCAAGGGCAGCTAGCATCCTTTTCCAACGACCAACACGAATTAGCCAGTAAACATTGACGTACATTTCCCTCACTTTCCGAACCAAAGCTTTCTCAACGAATCCGATGATCTCGCATCCTTAGACACACCCCATCACAGTTTTCCTTCGCAGCATCATTGTGACGGAAAGTCAGTCTATTACACAGAGTCGACACACAACGGTCGTTACAATTGCACGGTCCGAGTCAATTATCAATCTAAGCCTTCGACATCTCGCGCAATCATCGTCCGCACTCGTAGCGCATATCGAATCATATCTACCCGAGCTTGAACTTGTAACCGCGCACCGCGAACCGAATTTAATAACCGCGAGTCTTGCACCAAGTGTACTCATCGGATATTACTGTTAATAAATATTTATTGTTGAATACACCTGAGTATTCCTTCCGCACCTATCACGACATCCCACCTCAAAATTCTTAAATTGAAGCTCAGTATTTGATTTCCGCCAAACAGTCTTGTAACCATTCAAGTTAAACTAGTAACATTTACATTCATCTAAAAATATCACACACACCCAAAAATTGATATTCTTGTCGACATATTTTTGCGTGACTATAACATAATATTAAAGGCAGAAAGATAGTCGATCGATATGGTTAGTGAATCCGGATTCGAACCCGGACCTTTTTTTCACCGAGCAACTATTGTCCCAATTAAAGATGGGATTCCCTCAGCGGTTACGTCTGGCCTGAGATACTAGTTGCGCGTCGTACAGCTGACAAACCGACCAACCAGAAAACAGTTAATCGCACAACGATGCGACAATATCCACGTACAGCACTAGAACAGCGACATAGAAAAAGATCGGTATACAAGCGGCAAAGGTAGAAAAGGATAGCAGGTCGAACGACAAGCAGAAAGAGAAAGATTCATAAGTTCGATCACCAGCAAACGTGTCATGCGAAAATGCTGTGTCTGTCTTTTGTTATGTTGATACGTCGGCCAGTTTGTCGACTGTGCGATGTGCTAGGACCTGCTCCGAGACAGGTTTTAATTCGACTCACATTGGCGACATCCATCGCCGTTTTGAGGCAGTGTAGTCACAAACGCAATGAGACTGTGATAGCCAAATTAACTTTTATTAAATACATTTATTTCTTAAATATATTTTTATTTAATAATGATAATTGGCACCTACAGTTTGGATGGCATAAAGACAGAGAGAGAATACATAGGATTGTGTGCCAGGGAGAAAAAGGGGCGTAAGGATTGGGAAAATGAACGGAGTAAGCATAGTGGACGATAGCGGAGAGTGAGAAAGAATGAAAGAGGGAGAGGAAAATGAGTGACATGGTAAAGTAGTACACCGGGGAAGGAGTGTGGAGATTAGAAAACATTAGGGGAGAAATAACAATAGTGGGAAAAGGTAGACATAATTGGAAGAGTCACGACATCTTACAAAGAGGGAGCTTATTAGAAGTGTCGGTATGGTGGATTGTAGAAATTTTTTTGGAGATATGGTATAAATGAAATGTAGGAGATAAAAAAATGGGGAAAAGATGGAAGGGGCGATCGACAAATGTGAAGACGTTAGGAAGAGGAATAGCAATGGCACGGGAACGGAACGGGACCTGAATAAATTTTAAAAAAGCAGAAAGGATGGATGAGAAGATGTTTAGAGGAGGAGATGAAAAGGAAGCATTTAAGAAGAGCTTTTAGTGGAATACTCGTTACAGAAGGCGAGACAAGATAATAAATGGAAGAACTGTTGAAAGAGATAGGGGCGGCGAAGAAAGGGCACTAGGGAAAAGGGCGTAGGAGGAGGATCAGATGGCAGTGATACTTGAGAGTCTAAAACATATAATAGTGAAAAGAAATTAACAGGTAGGGAGATATTCCGATTGGAACTTACAATGGGTCTACGTGTGGTCTTCGTCGTTAAAGCTTATAGCATGATCGTAAGGAGACTGGTTTAGTTTGTTTTTAATTCTGAATCTTTTAAGAAGGGGAGGGGGCGTAGAATATTACAGCACTCCTTAGAATCCTAGTTTGTTTCGCAAACCAACCCAATAGCTTGAAACGTAATATAAACTGGGTATTTTCAAAGAGTAATTGGGAAGCACATGTAACTGAACAAGTTGCCGAGGCCTAGAACCTGGAGTTCAGGTAATGTCCTATCCATACCAGAAGAAGGCACATCAATGGCTCATGGAAGCATGGAAGCGATACTGTCATTCAGCGAGCATCTACTCAGTTAGTTACAAACACTCAAATCTTTGCAAAATCGATAAGTCTTACTTGTGTCAGATATACACTGAACTATACATTGTTATCAACTTACTAATGCATTCAGTATCCGATGATAACCATTAATTATTGACTCGCCGTTAATACTGTGTATGAAAAGTGTATTCGCAGAATTTTCATGAGAAAGAAATTACTCTGCTCACGATTCAACAGAAAGAAAGGATCGATGATGATTTAACATAAAGTGACAGGAGGATGCAATAGAGTTTGCGGCAAGAGGCCGAAAAAGGGCAAAACGAAGGGAAAAAGGGTAAGAGTAGTATATGGAAAAATGTAGATTGAGGTATAAAGGGATACGCAAAGTAAATAAATGCAGAGAGAGGGAAAGGAGGCTAGAAGAGCTAGGAAAGAAGGATGAGGTGGACTAGATGGGGAAAGAATAGAAAATATGAGAAAGAGGGGAAAATGAAGTGCAGAGTGCTTTTTTGGAACATAACGAGCCTAATAGGAAAGAATAGGGATTTTTGGGAGAATTGGGAGATTGGAACGTGATGATGTTGATGAAAATGTGGATAAAGAGAAAGACGTAGTAGGCGGAACGGAAGAGGTTGCCAAAAGGATATGAATGGAGTATGCAGAGGACAAAGAGGGAATGTCATATTAGGTGGGCGTGAATCTGAGAGAGAGAAGGATTTACTCGATGACATATGCAGCTAATGTGGCGTGGGAGGATTTCTCTAATGTTGAGAATGGTCAAAAGAAATTTTGAGGGAGAAGAGACTGGAGTTAAATACACAAAAAAAATAAAAATTATGGTGTGTAAGAAAGGAGGAAGGATGTGACAATGCAATGAACAGGTGAAGAATTTCAACTACTTGGAGTAGCAGGTGTAACCTACGATAAGCAGAGTTGAGAAACAGGAGTGGCGAAAAGAGTGGTCACAGGCTCGTACACGCATACAGGCTTAGGACGTTGGTACATATACAGAACTTTTGTATAGAATATATTGTAAATATTGCAAATAGTATATGTGCGAGCATTGGTGGTTATTTATTTGTCGGAGATGAAAGGAAGACCGGAGCCTTCCCTTTGCAATTTTGGGAAAAGTCCTCTAATGTTATAGCTTAGATTTTATCATAGCTGTAATTAAGCAATTGTTGTCATTCGATCTGATTATAATTGTTCGAGATTTGCGATAGCGAAATTGGGTTCGAGGTGACAACTGGTCGCCGAACGTAGCCACGGTCACGGGATAAACGTTTAGCTTGAC
Organism: Bombus pratorum; assembly: GCA_930367275.1. NCBI lineage: Eukaryota > Metazoa > Arthropoda > Insecta > Hymenoptera > Apidae > Bombus > Bombus pratorum. The sequence goes on along the minus strand of OV883995.1, from coordinate 3,300,637 downwards.
GAAAGTGTGGAACGGTTGTGTGGTTTCCCTAGATATGTGGTTGTGGCGGCATACGGCCTCAAGAACGGGTCTGGCCACATATGATTGTACTTTGGAGGTGTCGACATAATGGGACACACGGACAGAAATTGCTTAGCAACGGCGATTGGAACTTTCTCGATGCTTCCAACGAGTATATAACAAACTTTTGGCAGAAATTGCCTAGCAACGGTGATTGGAACTTTCTCGATGCTTCCAGCGAGCATGTAACTAACAAAATGCAATTGTACAGCGAGAAAGAATTCCATCAGATTATTCATTCGTGTGATCGTCTTGGAAAGTGACACATCGAATAGTATACAGAGCGTCTCAGTAAATAGTTATCCCGTTGGCTGTGGATTCGTTTGAACCCAAAAACATTGTTAATAGCGTACATTAAATTCATTATTCGTTAAATTTATTATTCATAAAACTTATTATTCGTTAACCTTATTATTCGTTAGTTTTATTATTCGTTAAATTTATTATTCGATAATCTAAACATTCGTTAAACTTATTATTTGTTAAGCTCATTATTCATTAAACTCAATATTCATTATACTTTTGTAAAATCTTGTACATACGTGTAAATACAATCTCTGTTTTTATAAAACGATGCCTAATTCAAACGAAGAAGCGTTACATGCCCTCAAGTCTAATGTGAATCCGACATATTTGTTGTATGATTGATGTAAGTTATTATTAAGTTATTTTATTTTATTTTACTTTTAAGTTAGTATTAAGTTTGTGTGATCTATGGGCGGTAGTGTGAGTGAGTATGAGAAGAGAATCGCGTAGGATGGATTACGTATTTGTGAAGTTAAGGGGGAGTAGGTTATACAGAAGCGGAGTCGGGCGAGGAAGTAGAAACTGGGAACCATGTAATCCCATGGAAAAAATTAAAAAAAACTACTACTGTTACTAATAAAAATTCATAAAAGTTAATAAAAGTATATCTATTTCAAAATAACAATTAATATTGTTACGGCGTCGGTCGACGACATCAGGAGTATACTATTATATATCGGAAGACTCGTCGTAGACTCTAGCGCGAGATGTAATTTTGTGAATTTGGAATTTTACTGTTCGCTTAACTGCCGCGAAAGCGTTACATTCCCTTACGTCTTTATGACGAGCACACGAGTTCAAGTTCGAGCGCACCGATTATAGAAAATTAGCGCTCTTGCGCTATTAAACTATAACGCGTATCGAAAACGTATCTTCACGCCATGCATCGAACAGCCACCAAGAATATAGTATATTATATACAGTTCTAATGTGCTATTGAGTTGATAGTTTATATTTGTGTGTTGTATTCTTTGTACCCTGTACAACAGACTATACTACATGAACTCGCAACGGTACTGGCCTTCCTTTCTTGCCCCGCCCGCAACAATTGTTACATATTCGTGTATTGAAAATATATTTTTAGTTAATAAAAATTTATCAAAGTTATAATAAAATAATATTAATGAAAACGTATCAATTTTTATAACAATTAATTGTTATTAAATATTCTCATTTTACAAATAAATTTTTATTTGTAGGAATATTCTAATTCCAACCTATCTACAATATTTTGATGTTCTATAATGAGTAATTAACGCAATTAGTTTCACCAAAAATTTCATAATTTTGTCTTCACAACCCTATATCTAATCGCAGAATCATCTGAGAAAAAAGATGTGTATCTTGAACAGGACGAAAAAGAGTTATTTGTTGGTTTTAGAAGCAGAACACGGACAGGTGTGATTCCATAATTTTATTGCACCAAATCACGATTACAATAAGCACGTACGAATAAAATAATAAACTACATACAATACGATAGAGCACGGTAAAACGTATACAATGTTTAATTTCTCTAACTATTGTTTACACAATCTTGACGCAACCAATCTTTACTTCAAAGTAGAACTGTTCACGTTAGGGCGGTTCGCTATAATCTAACGATAAAACAATCTAACAATCTAGCGCTTGCCAACCAAAAAGATTGCCTTCAGTCGCACAGCCCGGTGTACGATCCGCAGACAATCGTCACAACAATATGTGTAGATTTCTAAGATTTAAAGTTGTGAAATTTGATTTTGGCCACGAATTACCGCTTCCCGGAGCATTGTGCAACATTTGGTATAATTTATAACAAAACTATTTTTGAGAAAGTTGTTTTTTATCTATTGCTGTAATTGAAGACTCAGGCATGTATTTTTTCTTTAAAAGTTTTCTTGCCAGCTTCAATAACGCTTGCGACAGTCATAAATTTCGAGTGTTGAAAAAGGTCGCTTATCGGAGGTTTAGCGACATATCACATCAAGTATCTCAAGCTAGAAAGAAATCCCACTACCTTTTGTATACTATCCTTTATCAAATGAAGAAATTGTAAGTGGCAAAGCCGGAATTAGTTTTTGAGGTGGATGTAACACACCAAAATTTACTTCGGGTATTATTAGAAGAAGATGATGATGAAGAAATTCTTTTAGCACTTTTTATGAGAAAAATAAATGTACAAAATTTGAGATAGAGGCATTTATGACATATATTAATAAGGAACCATTTGACTGAATAACGAAAAAACATATAAAGAGTTCTTTAGATTATGTGACGCGGTCAAAATCAAATTTCACGAATTGAATTTAAAAACATTTTATTCCTATGAATTCACAACCTCCCAAAGCTTCGAAATCCACACATATTTCTTCTTTCAGATAATCCTGTGATTACATTAGGGTTGTGAAGACATATTTTAAGTGAAACTAATTGTTTTAACCCGTAATTATTGTTAAAATAAGAATATTGAATGACAATTAATTGTTATTAAAAAAAGGTTTCACTAATTGCTATTAATTTTTACTAACTAAAAATATATTTTTGGCATAAGAATATTCAATAACAAATAATTGTTAATAATAATTATTGGGTAAAAATTAACTCTTAAAATAAAAGTATTTAATAAAAATTAATACTTACTAATTTGGCTGCTATGGTCGGATCGCAAAACAGCTTCCAAGCCAGTCAGATGCGTGTGTCACGTCGAAGACAGAAGAAATCACGAAACCAATAGATCACCGGTGATCTTCTCGCGTACCAGTTCGAACGTTTCACGAATAAGGTGAAGAAATTGAACTTCGTATAAAATGATGGAAATTTTATTGTATAAATCCAACAGAGTGACGGTTCAAAGTGTTACAACAGAATAGTGTGTTGGGCGCTAATTTAGGAGGGTTTTTATATGGAGGTTTTAGTCCCTTTGGAGGGGTTATCGTCGGATGTATATCAGAGGCGGCTATTCAGTTGCTGTTTTGTTTTTATTTCGATAGCTGTGGCATGCAGGATGTTTCGTCTACTTTATTTCTGTTTCTGAGCGGGTGGCCTTTCTTGAGAGTGTGACATTCCCCCCTTCTTAGATTCGCTTTGCTCCGTTGAAGCGGATGGCTCTGGTGGGTCGTTTAATTTGAATGATCCCGTTATCTTCATATTCTGTAATGTTTTGGAAAGTGATCATGGGCTGATGGAAGAATTGGTGTGGTTGGTGCTTGATGCATATTATTTACGTGAGCGGTAGGGCAAAGTATTCTGATACATACATTTTTAGGAATTACTCGACCTAGACATTCGAAAAGTTTACATTTATACAATATATATACTGTTCCTAGTCCTAGGACTACGTATCCTAATATTTGTAATGTTGAAATGCCATATTCTCTGAGTGAATTTATACGTCGTTTGAATTGTAAGCTATTGACTTGTGTTTGTAACGTATCGAGGTTGGCTTTATATTGATTGAAATTGTGAGTTACTTTTGGAGCCGTTTCTAATATTTCCTCTAGCGTTAGGTTTATTTATTGGGTCTATTTCTTTGAAACTGTGTGAACTATTCTTAATTTTGATTTCGTAAGAAATATTTTTATGTGTTCCTCCGATTTTCATAATATTACGGTCGTATGTGATTATACATCCGGTTTTGCTGCTAATTTAACTCGGTTGTTTGATTTCTAAGATTTTATGCGTTTTACATAATACGTCGATCTGCACATTTTTCGTAGGGATAATGATATAATGATTTTCAGTCTGTAAAGGTACGAACGTCAATTCTTCCAACTTGAATACAGCAGTTGGGCAAGTTTTTACTGTCTCTTGATTATTAATTAATTCGATTCTACATTCAGGTGAATTGATTCTATTGTAACTCGGTTGAGTTCTCCTACAAATGTGGATGACTGCCGTTCGTTTACAATATTTGTTTAAGTAGTGGCTATCGACAAAGGTGTGTTGTTCGGAGTTGGTTAGTATTAAGTCAGTTTCTATTATAGGTGCGATAAATATAGAGTTTTGCTTGAAAGGTATCGGATAAATTTTTGTTATGGTCGGCTTCCTGAAAAATAAGGTTTTAATCTGTTACCGTGGATTCTTTGCGTTTGATCATTGGAATATTCAATAAAGTAAGTGGGCGGATTGGACGAGAGGATTTCGCCCGGTCCTAGCCATTCGTGGTCTAGTTTGTTGGTTTTGTGATCGTTATGTACCCATACTTTATCTTTTACTTGGAATATCGTTTGTGTTTTGATAATTTTTCGAATCTGATCTCTTTGATATCGCTTTTTGTTTGATTCAGGGATTTGTCTTGCTTTCGCTATATAGGCGTTATGTCGATTTTTCCAGAGTTTAAATAATTGATCTTTAGTTAGGGTGGGGGTGTTTGATATTCAGGATGGCATGTTAGCTTGTCGTCCAAATGTTAGTTCAAATGGGGTATGTCCGGTCGTTTCGTGTATTGAAGTATTAGATCCCATGCATATTAGTTTTAAATTTTCGTCCCAATCGTTTTGTCGGTTGGTCGTACAAGTTCGAACAAGATCTTTTACTACAGCATGTGTTCGTTCGAGAGATCCGTTAGATTGCGGATGGAAAGAAGTGGTTTTTATGTGTCGAATCTTGAAAGCCTCTTCAAATGTATCCATCAGTTTACATACGAAATTTCGTCCCATGTCCCTAAGGATACTTTTCGGTGCGGAAAATATTTATACATAGTGATCCAAAAGTTCGTTAATGATCGAGTTGACTGTTTGGTCTTTTAAAGGTATGAGAACGAGATATTTGGTTAATTGATCTTGGATAGATAGGATAAATTGGTTACCTTGTTTGGTTTTGGTGAGAGGTCCGAATATGTCCATTGCGATTTTATCATTAGGGTTAACGGGTGTATCAGTTATTATGGGCTGCTCTTTGGCCCTGATACGGTTTAATTTTTCTCGTTGGCAGGTTTCGCAGTTTTGTATAAATTCTGTGACCTCTTGCTCTAGGTTTGTCCAGTGTTCTTGTATTCGTTTTACGGTGCAGTGTATACCTAAGTGTCCTACTATTTCGTTATGATTCCCGCGTAGTATAGTTTGTTTTTGTTCGTTGTCGTAGTCTACTGGCGGACCTTGTCCAAATATCACTTTAATTTGAGGGAATTTGGTTGTTAGAAACCTTAACATGAGTTGAATGTTTACTTTTTCTAATGTGCTGAAGCTATTGTCGTTTATTCCTATATGCAAGTGTCCAGTTTGGTGTTTAATAAAGTGTTTAGTTAATTGATGCAACCAGTGCTGTCCGTTAAAGTCTCCTAATTCGGTCTTTGTAATTTGATTAAAGTGTGGTCTGTTAGGTTTTTGAGTTATTGAAGCTGGGGTGATATTGGTTTTCCAGTCGATATATTCGTCATAATAGTTCGGGTTTTCTAGATGGGATTGGATTTCTTCATTAGCGATAGGATACAATCGGGATAGAGCGTCTGCAGCTGTATTTTCTTTTCCTTTTCTGTATTCTATTTCATAATCATACTCCTCGAGTCTCAAGCGCCATCGCATGAATCTCGATGAGGGATCTTTAACATTTTTTAACCATTTTAAAGCTTGATGATCACTTTGAATCTTAAATTTTCTACCAAGTAGATATTGCCTTAGTCTTTCGGTTGACCATACTATTGCTAGTAACTCTTTCTCCGTTGTGGAATAGTTTTTCTCGGGAGGGTTCAAGGTTCGGGATATGTAACAGCTTGGATGTCCATCTTGGGAGAGTATTGCTCCTAATCCTTCGTTACTTGCGTTTGTTATTAATGTGAATATTTTTTCAAAGTCCGGGTATTGCAATACAGGAGCTTCACAGAATTTTTGTTTCAGTATGTCAAATGCATGTTGTTGTTTATCAGTCCAGTAGAATGGAGTGTCTTTCTTTGTGAGGTCTGTCAGTGGTTTAGCGATTTTAGAAAAATTGCGTATAAATTTTCTGTAATACCCAACAAGTCCTAAGAATGATTTTATGTGAGTCGCGATATTTTAAAATCTTTCACGGCCTGGATCTTTTTAGGATTGGGTTTTACTCCTTCTTTTGTTACTACGTGTCCTAAATATTCTAACTCTGGTTTTAAAAATTCGCATTTATCCGGTTGTATCTTTAATCCTAAATTTTGTAATCTGTCTAATACAATTGCTAGATTTCGGTCGTGCTCTTGGATGGTGCTTCCGAATATTATGATATCGTCTAAGTATACGAAACAGTTATTTCCTATTAATCGCCGTAGCGCGGAATCCATCATGCGTTGGAAAGTTGCCGGTGCGTTTTTAAGTCCGCAGGGCATGCGATTATAGTGGAAGTGACCTTGTGGAGTTGAAAATGCAGTACATTTTTTAGATTTTTGTTCCATGGGTATCTGGTGAAATCCTGACGAGAGGTCTAGGGCTAAGAAAAATTTAGCTTTACCTAAGTGATCGAGTATTTCGTCCGAATTCGGTAAAGGATACGCGTCTTGATCTGTTTGCTCGTTTAATTTTCTGAAATCTATAACAATCCTCCATTTTCCTTTACCTGATGCGTATAATTTCTTTGGAACTACCCAAATTGCGTTATATGGACTGTCCGATGGTTCTATGATTCATTTATTTAGCATGTCGTTGATTTGAGTCTCAATTTCTTTTTTATGACATTCGAGCGGTCTATAAAATTTGATGTTTATAGGTTTGTCTGCTTTGAGTGTGATTGTATGTTCGGTTAAGTTAGTGCATGGTAGTGAGTCTGTTTCCATGTTAAAAACGTCTAGGTAATTGATAAGGATTTTCTCAAGGGGTTCTCGAAGTTCTGGTTCAATATGTTTGATACGTAATACTTGTGCAAATTTATTAATTTGTCTTAGTCTATCGGATTTTTCTATTTCGTTTGTAATATGACAGATTTGCTTACCAGTGTTGATAAAGCATATTGTTGTGGGATTTCCTTCGATGTACTGCGTTGAAATTAAAGTTTCGCCTGGTCCTATCTCGTTATCGATGTTCTGGAATGGTAATATAATCTCGTTTAAGGTAAGTTTGTCGTTAGAGACATTGTATCGGTACTTCGTAAGGAATGGGAGTCCGATTATTCCATCTTCGATTAGGGGAAAGTTGTCAGGAACTACGTGGAATTGATGATTCTTTTTGAGCATGTTTAGATTACAAATTTTGTCGGTCATGTGTTTGTCATTTCCCATTAGGAAAGTCTTTAGATTGGAGGTTTGGACGTTCAGTGAAGAGTTTTCTCTTATTAGGTTTATTCCTGCTCCGGTATCGATGAGAAATCTGGCTCTTCTTCCGTCTTTTCGTCGCAATAAGATTGATAGTAATTTTCCGATGGTGGTACAGTTGACTGTTGGAATATTTCCTCTGGATTCTCCGCTGTTTGGTATACTCGAGGTGGAATTTTTCCTTGGTTGCCTAATGGAAAATTTCGAGAGTAGCACATCTCGGCTATGTGTCCGATTCGCGAGCACTTTGAACATTTTAATTTCATTCTGTTATCTGATGGTTGGCTAAAACCTCGTGGTTGTAGATCGGTAGCACTTCCTTTAGGTATGAGCGGAGTGTTGTTAGATTGATTCTTTGATTGATTCTGACGGTGGGCAACACGATTTGATTCTAGCAACCACTGTTCTTTGTTGGCTGCCAATTGTTGGGCGAGATTTAGGTTTTTTGGATCGCTAGCTACTACCATCTGCCCTATTTCGTGCTGTAAATTGAGTAAATACGGTTTTAGTGCTTTGCGTTCTTCGATATCCATGACTACGCGTTGTTCAACCGGCGTGCGGCTTTCGCTTTGGACTGCGTAATTTAGTTCGTTGAGTTGTTGTCGGAATCTAGAGTTGAAAGATTGTACGGTTTCTGTTACTCCTTGTTTTAAATTTTCAAACTTATCTCTACAATTAATTAATCTTTAGTTAATCTTTAAGTCCGCGCTGAGTGTACTCGTTCCCGTCAGATCAAGAAAGTTAAGCAGCGCCGGGCACGGATAGTACTTGGATGGGTGATCGCTTGGGAACTCCATGTGGCGTTGGCGAAGCGCGCTGGGCCCGCCGCGCCCCCCGGTGGGTTTCGGGCTTGAGCGCAGGCGGCTCAGCGCCTCGGGACCGCCAAGCAGTCCGGTAGGGGAACCGGGCTGCCTGGCACGGCGGCTCGGCGACGAGGCGCGGTGTGACAATGGTCACACACTCGCTCCATCAGGTATTGGGCGAGGGGGGGGGGGGGGGGGGGGGGAGCGGTGTGTCGCTCACACCGGTTTCCGGGCCTCTCTCGATCGCAGCCGGGACGGTCATAGTGGAGGTTTTAGTCGGTTGGAGTCCGACACTACCACGCCGCTTTCCCCAGAAGCGGCCTGGCGTCCGTACGGATTTCCTCCACGTAAATATAAAAAAAGTTAATCTTTAAGTATCTTATATTCCTTTTCGCGTTATCGGTTATCTTTTCAGTAAGTATAAGATCTAATAGGAAGTCTCTAGCACTTGCCTTGCACCTGGCTCTTGCTTTGCCTGATGGAATAAAATCTTCAACACCTATGTCGTCTCGACCCCGTAGTGTTTCAATAGTGCGTATGACCTCTCTTGCTTGGAGGCCTTGTTCTTCGCCGCAGTCGTTTCTTTGTCTAGTCGTGACGTGACTAATTCGTTGTCTCTGTGAAGTGTTTGGTCCGTTGGTTTCGCCGTCTGTCATGTTATCGGCACCGGTTTCTAAGTGGGTGCTCATGTGTGGCTAGTCAGTTTCAGTGTCGTATTTCACTTCTATAAATTTTGCAAGTTCACGTATTTCTTTGGCCCGATTTCTATCACTAGCTTCCGTGAATTCTTTTATACTGTTAATGTTATGATCCGTATTACTTTTATAGTTTCTAAACTCGTGAGTTAGACTTTGAAGTTGTTCGAGGATAGTAGCAATTAATTCGTTTTGTTTTGCCGTACTTATGTCAGTTGGATTCATCTTGATAGATATGATATTTTCAGAAGAATCACTATCTTCAGAACGTATTTCGGGTTTACGGTTTCGATAATGTACGAAAGCCAGCTTACCGAGATTCTTTGTAGATTCTTCTTTTTATCAAGGAGGTGACCGTAGCCCTTCGCTGTAGAATCCCTAGAATTCCCGTTGAAGTTTCCTCTTGTTGCGATTAATGGATCCTGGCAGGATCGCCAATTTTGTCACATCGAAGACAGAAGAAATCACGAAACTAGTAGATCGCCGGTGATCTCCTCGCGTCGCAGTTCGAACGTTTTACGAATAAGGTGAAGGAATTGAACTTCGTATAAGATGATGCAAATTTTATTGTATAAATCCAACAGAGTGACGGTTCAAAGTGTTACAACAGAATAATGTGTTGAGCGCTAATTTAGGAGGGTTTTTATGTGGAGGTTTTAGTCCCTTTGGAGGGGTTATCATCGGATGTATATCAGAGGCGGCTATACAGTTGCTGTTTTGTTATTATTTCGATAGCTGTGGCATGCAGGATGTTTCGTCTATTTATTACTGTTTCTGAGCGGGTGGCCTTTCTTGAGCGAGTGACACGTGCATCAGACGCAATGCAATACTTGAAACTTGCTTGTTGAAAAATAGAAGCAGTGCTGTCCATGATATTAACGCTGTGGTATATGTGTCAACACAAACATGGCATACATATATTGGAACTGGTGCGGCTATGGATATCGCCCATGTGATTCGAGTTTTAACAAACGTAGCCGCGTATGGCGTGGGGGTACCGGAAGAAATCCGTCCTTAATTAAAGCCTTAATTAAAGCTTACCGTCACGCCGATGAATATTTTTTCCTCAATTCTGAAGTTTCATAAGACTGCTTTCTAAAATATTGTAAGAAACTAAAAAGAAAACACTGTTTGCAAAAATTTTATCATTTCTTTAATTTTTGTAGTAATAACTCCTAAATTCATAATAAAACTAGTAGATGATATAATATAGACGCAATGGGAAGGTTATCAATTCTTCACCGGTAGTGTGTATTTTACAAAACAATGAGTATAAGTATTTTCTTACACCATTAGAATTTGTAATACCACCAGAAAATGGCGGTATAATATACATACGTACATAGGCAGTTCGAATGAAAATAGAAAAACGTTTGAGAGGCGTTCCCTACATACTAAACAAGATAATAATCAATATTGACACTTAAAAATAGCAGAAAATATTCTAAGGCTCGATAAAGTTTTTGAACTAATGCATGATCCATTTTTTAGTATCACTCGTACTTTATTCATACAAATTGTTATGTATTCTATGGCTTCTTCCAATATATATATATATATATATATATATATATATATATATATATATATATATATATATATTGTTTCATAGTTTTATACGTACGACAATAAATATGTCAACCCTATAATTCATTATTATAAAAGTATATCAGATTTGCCGGCAAATCTGTGTTTAATATTTTTTTTTACTATTAAATGATTCAATATTAGACACGTTAATATTACCCGAATATTTACACATTACATTTTCAAATATTATATCGCTTCCGTTCTTGTTCCAGTAAGATTTTGTCACGTTATCGGAAGAAGGAAACATTACAAATAAAAGAGACCAAAAAATTTCTTTGGAAATCGTTTCATAAGTAAACAGATTAGGGATATATGTGTTTCCAGGACGAGATTTATTAATTCATTCGTACTATAGTTAACGATAATATCGTTAAGATATTAAAAATTTATTCCTGATTTAGTGTGCGAGATTTACTTTAATTCTATTTCTCCATTTGCATTCTTTCACAATCAATCTTTACAACTTTGCCTTCACAAAGGCTTGAGAGAACTATATTCATCAAATTATTTCTTGACGTCCATATCCATCACATGAGATTTTGATAAAGTTTTCTTAAGACATGTCACTGAAAAGCATCCGTAAAAAAGATTTAAACAATTTTTCACCTGCTCTACATAAACTTCAGCTTGTTATAACTTGCAGATCTATTGGGCTAATCCTTCTTTCCAATTTTTTTTGTGTGTTTGTTAGATAAATAAGCCTGCTGGAAGAATCTGGCAAATAAAATGAAATAGCTGAGATACATCAGCATAGCAAGTTTGATGTTCAAAGGCGTAACGTGACATTCAACTTGGGCACTGTGTACATAGTAGTAAGCTGATGCAGTTAAAATGCAACCCACAACCATTTGTGATAGCTGTAGCGTAGTAACAAACATGGCGACCCATTTTGGTATATTGAACCGCATTGCTTTCAGAGCATAATAGGAGTACATCCAGGCATGAACGAAAGAGTTTACCAAGCCAAACCACTTGCCATTTCCTGTGGCCTCTGCATAAGAGAACCAGGTATAGAGAAGGACTGTTACATGATGGTACCAATGTAGAAAAATCAACGGTTGCTTTCGTAACACAATGAAGGCTGTGTCGCCAAATTCTACTAGCTTCGATAGGGCAAAGGTCCACGACCAAAAACCGAAAACTGGATCTTGAGTAAGATGGCTGGAAAGAATATAATACCATTTCCATTATGATATAATATTTTGGAAATATTGTTATATGTTATGAACATGATATATAAATTGAAGTTATATAGTATGTTTCTTAATATCTGTCTGATGTTGCGTATTTTTCATATTCCAAACAATTTACTTTTATGTTGGAAGTGACTGAATTTATTTCAAGTATAGTACAATAATAACAAATGCGGTTATTTTTGTTATAATATCAAAAATAAAAATTCCCATTTATCCATATTTTATACATTTCTTTGAAGTTTCTCAATTTTCCAGAGCATCGAACAACATTTGTCAATAAAAGTTAACAAAAGGACGCGAATTTCCAGTATTAAAGAAAATTTACAGATAAAATTAAATTACAGATTAAAACTGTTTAGCTGAATTCCTTGCTTGAAGACAATTGCTACGTGTAAACTATCTTTCTAAACGTAATAATTTCTGGGATATTCCGTAAAATATGTTTTCAATCTCAATTTTGCAGGATATTTTTGCTCCTTCGACATGGATTTTCCCGTGTAAAGATAATATGTGTCAAATATATTACGAATCCCCTGTTAGATACGTATGCTATCGCAAGGCGGATTGAGCATGTACAGATACTTTTAGCATAAAATTAAATTCTGTATGCATTTACATTTAAAAAGTTTCGGGCTAATATTATTAAAAAAAACAGTTTTTAATGTAAATGAAGTTTTATTATCTATAATTCAACACACATCCGTTCCTTGTCACATTTTTCTGAATTGCTTCTACAGTACCAAACGCTACCCTTTCCGTGGCATCATCAACGGAAACGGGAAAATAATCCCATCAAACAACTGAAGGGGATTCTAGATGTGCGACTGATGTAAGTGAGGGTCACAAAGTCAAAAGCGAAAATAATGTCGATCGCATTTTTTGATTCAAGAGGATTGATTCACTGTGAATTTGTGCCCCCCCCCCCCTCCCTCGCCACAGCCAGACTACAACTAGATCATTTTACATTAAAGTACTTGATCACCTTTAAAAAAGAAAGAGAAAGAAAAAAAAGTCAGGCGAAACATATATCAATTACGAGAATGGTTTCTCCTGTACCACAACATTTTTGCTTCAAAATCGATCATGGCAAAGCTGAAGGTGATACTGAAAGGACAGCATTTTGACGATATAGAATCATTTCAGACGAATGTGTCAGTTACTCTGAATATAATTTCAAAAAGGCACTACATATATGCCTTCTAACCTTTCGGTTGAATGACCGATCTGAAATTTATATAGAGAGGGAAGGAATATACGTTGAGTAAGAATAAAATTTCATTTATCTTAAAAGTTGTATTTTTTAATAACATTAGTTTCGTAATTTTTTGTGTGCACTGTATAAAAAGGCCTCAATCAATTTTTTTGTTCAGGGTGAGTCAAAATTATCTGTTAGGATCACCACACCGTGATTCTACATTCTCGATTTAATGGTAGTTGACGTAAAAAAAGTTACCGCAGTTTTGATCTTGATTTTGACCATAGACAAGTTGAGGTCAAAAGTCAATTTTTTTTTATCACGGAGGCTAGCCTTCCAAAAGTGCCAATGTCGCAAATCAACCGTTCTCTTGAAAAATGATAAAGTTCTATTGGCTACTACATTGGCCACATTATGTCTAATTTCATTCATATTACAGGGAGGAAGTAAATAACGTGATATTGAGGAAACAGGGAGTTATTATTACTTAGCACGTGAGATAGCGCGTCATAAATACAACAAAGTCAACTTTATGATTTCGCATTATTCTAAAATTACTTAGTGCATGAGAAAATCTCTTCATACAGCAGTTACATGACGCCGAATAAGGCACCATTTGGTGTTATTAGTATTTTGCAGTAGAACACGTATGGTACACATGAAGATCAAATATGTTTTTTTTTTTACAAAATTAAATTTCTTTATACGTTGGTCGATACACCACGTTATTTATTATACGAAAATATTAACTTGCTCATGCCACAAAGCGATTAGTTCAAGACATATTTTAATAAATTACACTTTCCAAACAAAGTGACAAATGTAATGTATATCTCCTGTAATGCATAAAGAAACGTGATTTTATTTTAAAGAAACGTAATTAAGCTTCATGTGGTCTTTACGTGATTACTAGCAAAATAACAATATGAAATCATACCCTCTTCGTTTAATCCTAATCCTCTCGTTTGAAAGGCATTTTTCATGCTGTAATTTTAAAATAATGTGAAACCATGAAGTTAGTTGCTATCTTAAATTCCTGTTTCCTCATTAATATCACACTATTTACTTTCTACCTGAGAAGTAAACATATTGTTAATAATGTCAGTAAGAGCAAATAGAACAGCATCATTCTTCAAATGAACGATTAAAATGCGACCATGCTTATTTTTAAAGTTCATCGTCGTGACGAGTAAAATAGGACGCAAGCAAAAAATATTTGTCCTTTTGAGCATGAATTCAAAGTCTAGGTCAATTTTGTGGCAACTTTCTTGCGTCAATCTTCGCTAAACTGAGAGAGTAGGATCTCGCTGTGGTGTTCATGACATATAATTATCATTGTCTTGAAGTCTGGACCCACCTACATAATTTGCTACATTTTGCGTATGTAAATACGACCAACCTCTAATAATTGCATCATTCTGGTATGAGAATTTAATAACGAAAATAAACTCAATCGAATGATGAATTAATAGATGCAAGTTACATTCTTTAAAACTTTTCTTATAAATTCATTTCATGCATAATGCTTTGAATAAATATCCAAAATTTAATTTTTATTTGGATAATGTTTTCAAATATTAGAATTTATATTTACATAATTTATATCTCATAGATAATATTTGATTAATAAATAATTTACAAGATATTACATATTCTGTTGAAAATATTTTAAGAAATAGAATATAAAACTGATATTACCTAGGTATACAGATGCTGTGGTAAAATCCATGATGCCTTAATACATGAAACATACCCGGCATACTTCTAAGAAACCCAAAAATGGAGTATATTGCAAGCAGAGCACTCCACAAAATAAGCATGCCTCTCAATTCGTATTTTGGCCTACTTGACATGTAATGTTTCCCGGCAAAAATTAGGGCGACATAGATACCACAATAATAAAAACAGTTCGGAAACTGGTCCTTAAACCACATTTGAGTATCCCAGAAATCGAAGTTTTTTTCGAAGTCGAAGATATACGAGTAATTTGGTACAGTGAGCGGAGTATGACCCAGGTTGTTCATGTTGGAATATTTTTTCTACTTGCTGATTATCAAAAGCTTAGGAAGAAGATACAGTCTTCGTCTTTGTTGCCAATTTACTGAAAAGAAAGAAAAACAATTACTAACATTGCTTTTTCAAATGCAGGAAATTAAATATTTGCAAAAAAATATGCGCAAGATAATATACAATTTTAACACAGCAAATGATTAATTATTATAACAACAGTATCGAAATATTATTGCACGTTCGAAAAAATTGTTATAAATCACTGAGAAAATATAAGTACCGAAATAATTGCAGCTAATGCGATTACAGTGTTGTGCCTTAATGTATGCATATGCATATATGTAGTATCGTGGAAAAATTATCTAAGAAAGACCCGACGAAATATATATGTCGGAGATGAAAGGACATCGGAGCTCTCTCTTTGGAACTTCGGGAAAATCCCTTAACACCGAAATCTAGATTCTATCATAGGCGTAATTAAACAATTGTCGTCATTCGATCCGATTGTATTTGTTCGAGATTTGTGATAATGAGCTTGGGCTCGAGGCGACAGCCAGTCGCCGAACGTAGCCGCGGTCACGGGATGGACGCTTTGTCTAACAAAGGCATGGAGCAATTCTATAGCTCTCCTTAAAAGAAATATTTGTAGCGGCACGCGACAGTAAACATTCCAACGGTTTCTGTTCCGTGGCTCGCCACACGCAGACCCTATTCTTCGAGTAAGATGATTGCCAGATGTCGATGCGCCTCCGCAGTACATGTTCAGCTAGCCCGAGGGCCCGTTATAAACCTTAAGATTTAGTTGACTAAAGTGCTTCAGACAGACAAACAACCTTGTCCCAACTACGGGAAGATAGGGGAGACCTATTTTTCAACGAACGGCATCTCCCACTAGCAACTTTCCCTCGAGGGCGGCTAGCATCTTTTTCTAACCACCGATATGGAGATTGACCAATTAGCAGCAACGTCAATTTCCCTTACTTTCTGAACGAAGGCTATGCTCGACGAATCCGATGATCTTGTGTCCTTAGACACACCCCATCATAGTTTTCCTCTGTGGCATCATCGCGACGGAAAGTCATTCTCTCGTGAGGTCGTATTAGCGAGTTACTTAGTGTCTGTACGCTTGGTGGATATTCCACGTTTCAACAAAGAGTCCGACTTAGATTTTGTGAGCACGTACATCTATCATCCCGTTGACCGCGGATTCGTTATTGAACCTAGGATCATTGTCATTAGTTTCTCGAGTATCTAATTACCACAGTTACTTGTCCAATTCTATAATAATCGTATTTGCACTAGTCAATGTCTTCTCTATTGCATAACGACAATGTGTAATCCAAACGAAGATTCGTTTCACGCCCCTAACCCTAATTCCAATGTAAACCCCGACATATACAATGTTGCGAGAAAGCGTGTTCGACCGACAAGCCGAAAGGATCGAGAAACTTCAATGGGCCTAATGGATCATCAATATATCCTCAGTCCTTCAGTTAAATAGTTACTTGGAAGAAAGCGTAAGTGACCACGATCGCGGACGGTTACGGAACGCGTGCGTGCTGGGGGTATGAAAAGACGACAAAGGGTGCTTGAGGGAGAAGAACGATTAATCGTCAATTATTAATTGAGAGTCTAGTTGCGAGGAATTAGTTAGTTGCAAGTCGTCAGTTGAGTCGAGAAAGTTGAGTCGAGAGAGTGTTGCGTGCGAGTTGCGAATTGGTTAATCATTAGTTGCCGAGTTGTTATGGGTTGTTAATTATTGTGAGTTGTGAGTTACTCATTTGGCTGTCGTAGTTATATTATATTATTGCGTTAAGTTCATATTAGATAATCATCGTTTTCTGTTTAAACCATTGTAAATAGGTCCATCTATCAATAAATTTATCATATAGGATAGAAATCATCGGAAATTCTAATTTCTAGTAATTCTGATTCTCATTCTATATTATATATGTCTATATGTTTGTATGTGTGTGCCCCTACAACTTAAACACAACTTAACCGATTGTGGTTTCAAATTCGATTTGCCGTTCTCAAGAGATTCGTACCTGTCACGGTAGTGTTGTAGGTTATACAGCAGATATTTCTGATCTCCGGGAGGCAAAGTGTTCATTTTCTTCTTCATTAGAACAGATTCACCCATAGGTTTTCGAAGGTATCAAGAAGGATTAAATAAAATAAATATTAAAATAAAATGATATATGACTACGCAAAACTAAAAAAATGATAAAAAAAAGACAAGATACATTAGGTCATCCCATAAGTTCGTGCCGTTTTTCGAGCGGTTATATATGTTAAGATTGTTTACATATCTTTTAGTTTCATGAAAAAATGTAATCCCCCTCTCGTTGTACAACTTCTTCCCATTTTTCTGGTAGGGCCATTATTCCGCCTCGATAAAAGTTCTCTTGTTTTTCTTTAAAATAATTTTCTAAGCTATTTTTGAGAATGTCAATATTTTCAAATTTTTTACCTACTAAAAGGTGTTGTAATGCTCTGAACAGGTGGTAATCAGATGGGGCAATATCTGGGGAATATGAGGGATGTGGTAAAATTTCCCAATTAAATTCAGACAATTTTTTTGTAACGCTTTTCGCGACATGCGGTCTAGCGTTGTCGTGGTGGAAGATAACGTTGTTCATATTCACTAAACCTGGTCGTTTTTCAGCTAGTGCTTCCCTTAATTTTTCTAACTGAGTGCAATATTTGTCTGAATTAATGGTATCACCACTAGATAAAAGTTCAAAATACAGTATTCCTTTATAATCCCATCATACACACAAAAGAACTTTACGTGGATGTAACCCTGGTTTTGCACAGCGTTGAGGTGGCTGATTTCGTTGGGACCAGCTACGTTTCCGTTCAGGGTTTTCGTAAAGTATCCACTTTTCATCACCAGTTGCCAGGCGTTTAAGGAATGGCTCATGTTTATTACGATCAAGTAATGACATGCACGCTATCGTTCGTTCAAAACGGTTCCGTTCCGTAAGTTTATGGGGCACCCAAACGTTCAACTTTGACACCATTTCCATTTTTTTTAAACACCTATGAATCGTTGTCTTAGGTATTTTCAGAACATTTGACATCTCTTGAACTGTCAAACTTCGTGATTTTTCAACAAGATCCCGAATTTTATCTTCGTCTGTCTGAGGAGGACGCCCGGAGCGTTCCTCGTCTTCTAAACAGAAATTCCCAGCTCTAAAACGTTGGAACCACTTCCTACAGGTGCGAGATGAAAGCGCATTTTCTCCCTCCGTAAACCGCACATATGTTTTTCGTGGCAATTGTTACAGAACTTCCTTTCCGAAATTCATATAACATGAGATGTCGAAAATGGATACGCAATTCATTCATGATTTTTTACTGTTAGAAGTCACTGTGTTCACTATATTACGATCTTTGTGCATTGGTCCCTTATCGCCGTATGTTTATAAATCAACACATGAAATGTATACACAAAAGTCGGCACGAACTTATGGGATGAGCTAATATGTGTTTCACTCAGGTATATGAAGCACGCATTGAAATATGTTGAAGTAACTGACAGTTTAATCATCATTGTGACAATTTTTAATCAGGGCGAATGCCCGACTACGGCATTTCTAAATGTTACTTATCTGCAAATTTGGTAACTATATCAATTACCTAAATATATCTGAATGTCTACCTTATATTTCTGAGTAAAGCGCATGCATCCCGTTTTTTTATTTCTTTCAGTTTTGCATAGTCAGGTATCATTTTTTTAAATATATAGTAACTCGCAAAGGTATTTAAACGCCTTTCAAAACAGAATAATTTTTTGAAACTGGGCTAAATGATTGGAATTTTTTTTGAGAGATCAGAAGGATTAGTTAACTAGAAACTTGCAAAAAGGTTATGAATAAATTGCAGTTGTTCAGAATCAGAAAGAGAGTAGTAAAAGAAATTTGTTACAATTTTTTTATCTGGCTCTCTAGTGAAAATTAAACAACAAATTTTGAAGAATTATAACATTTATATACGTACTGAAAATTTAATCGAAATCAGTTGGTGCAAAAACAGCAACAGTCATCGAAAGATGAACAAAAATGTAGATTTATCACAGTTGTAGGCCGCAAAAATCTCGTTAAAAAAGGTCGTAGAAAACTACGATTTTCATTGTGCTTAATCATTTGTAGGAACATTAACCAACTTCGATGAATTTTTCGACAAATAACATAACTCTTTAGAACGTGCTGTTTAAATTCCCATTACAAGCCCAGATAAAAAATTTGTAAAAAGTGTTTTTTACTTTTTACTCCGCAATTCTGTTCGATTACATTCTTTTCCAACATTTCTTTCTATACGTCACCCAATCAACCAACCTCTCAAAAAAAAAAAAAAAAAAAAAATTCAGATCATTTGGTTCGTTTTTAAAAAAGTTATTCTATTTTGAAGGGTGTTCGAACACTTTCGTATGCCACTGTATATATTTTATTATTTAGTTGATTTTATTATTCGTTGATTTCGTTGATTTTAGCACTACGTTCGAGCGATGTGCGATCACTACTTTTCAGTTTTGTGGATAAATCATTTCTTAATAAATTAAATCCTATCAAAAAAAAGCTGGAATTTCGGTCGAGAATTGGTAAAATAAATACTTGCACATTTTAGTGTTGAATTCCTCCAAAAATCCATTGCCCATTCGTCCCCTTCGACAATTTTGTTATTACCATGCACAAAGTGTTTTTCTACCCATAAAGCAAACTATTCACTAGAAAGGTTCTCCCAATCGGTAAATGTATTTGAGGCAAATCATAATTCGTTTATTATTATTTTTCTGGTGGTGGTCGAACCATTGTTTTGTATTGGAAGATGTATATTATGAAACTAAGTATCCTTATAAGTATTAATTTTTAGATAACACTTGTCTTTATGTTTTCTATTTCGACTTTTGGTATAATATGTATTATAACATCTAAACATTAACTTTTCTCGATCAAATTTCACTTCATTATTGCACTTAGTACAATTCAAGATGCCATGAATTATTTTCCGGCAAATCAAAAAATCTACTAATTTTTCATAGTTGCTACTTTATGTATATCTCAGAATTCATATAACTTCATGGCAAGGCGATCGGTTAGCAATAAAATGAGTTTGGTTTTGATACAATATCGAATTCTGTTTGAAACCAATGAGGAAAATGGAGTGGAAGAAGAATACCTGTGTTTACGTAGCCGTGGTCAAATTAAATGGTTTAACCCAAACGTAACCCTAACATGGTCTGCAAAATACGATATACAGGGTGATTGGTAACTGGTGGTACAGGCGGAAAGGGTGTGATTCTACGCGAAAAAAGAAGTCGCAAATACAGAATAAAAATTTTTTTTTAATTTTTTTTTTAATTTTTTTTTTTAATTTTTCCATCGAGACAACGATCTACAGTGAGATCCGTTATAACGAGACGTGATACAGTGCACGCGTACCGAGCGAAAATTCAAAATCGATTTTCTCGAAAACAAAGCCTCAAACGAAAAATTGTTATTCTATATTTTCGACTTCTTTTTTCGCGTAGAATCATCCCCTTTCCGCCTGTACCACCAGTTACCAACCACCTTGTATATTATGTATGTAGTATTGAAAATAGTTTTGTGCATATCTCTGAAACTAAGACCAAACAGGTTACATATATGTCGGAGATGAAAGGAAAGCCGAAGCCTTTCCTTGGAAATTTTGGAAACATCCTCTAGTACCCTAGCCTAGATTTTATTATAGCTGTAATGGTTTAAGATTTGTGATAAGCGAGATTGGGTTCGAGGTGTCAATTGGCCACCGAACGTAGTCACGGTCACGGGATGGACGTTTTGTCTAACGGAGGTCTGGAGTGGTTGTATGTGTTTTCCGAGAAATGTGGTTGTGGCGGCATGCGGCCTCGAGAGCGGACCTAGCCACGTGTGATGTTGCCTCGGAGGTGCCGATGCAATGGGACATACATTGTATTAATAATCAAACTCCAGGCAGAAACTGCCTAGCAACGGCGTTTGGAACTTTCTCGATGCTTCCAACGAGTGTGCCTAGCAACGGCGTTTGGAACCTTCTCGATGCTTCCAACGAGTGTGCCTAGCAACGGCGTTTGGAACCTTCTCGATGCTTCCAAACGGGTATAGAAAACAAAATGCAATCGTACAGCGAGAAAAATCTCCACGAGGCTGGCATTCTTGCGGTTGCCTTGGAGAGTAACACATCGAGCATTTTCGACAATCGCATTTGCGCCTAAGATTAGTTTCGCTTAGTAAGGAGTTATCCCGGTGACCGTGGATTCGTTTGAACCCAAAACATTGCTAATAGTGTTATTTAATTTATTATTCGTAAATCGTATTATTCATTAGACTTATTATCTGTTAAACTTATTATTAGTTGTACTTATTATTTGTTAAGCTTAGTGATAGACTTGTATATACGTGTGAATAAAATCTCGGCTTTGTGAAACGATGGCTAATCCACATGAAGAGTTGTCACGCGCCCAAAATTCGAATCATGATCCGACATATATATTGGGCAAAATTACTCAGCTTGTTGATCTTGACAGTATATTTCAAGGTCACTGAAATCTAAATAATTACCAAATAGTATACCTGTTTATTAAACAAAATTCATAAGAAAATATAAAAGGCTAGCGTATAGAATTTATAAGTATCTTCTTATAAGTATATATAAGTAGAATTTATAATATATGAATTATAATTCAGTTCATTTTTTGTATTACTATTGGAGAAAAGCTATCTGTTACAAATTATTATATATTATTATTATTATTATTATTATTATTATTATATTATACTATTTGTGTATAATCATTGTAAGTGAATAGAAACAGAATAGAAACATAATTATAATGATAATTAAATTCTCATTCAGAATAAAAGCCATCTGGACCTGTACATTCCTTATCTGTACATTTCTGCTGGCTTTGATTTCGCAGAAAACCGGTTCTATTGCTGCAAACCTGAGTTTATTTTCTTTAAAATAAAGATAAAGAAATAAAGAATAACAATTTCAAATAATGAATCGTTTCAATTATTTAATTATTTTCATCATAGAGATGACATAGAGAAAATGATCTTATTTTATATCAAAATAAAGAAAATTATTTTCAACTGAATCAATTATTTTAATCTACTTTCTGAAATCAAGTAACATACGAATGAGATTTTTAATATTAATTAAAGTTTTAGATATTATGTTAAATATTACGTAACTTGTAATCAAATAAAGCATGTTAATTAAATAGCTATTTTTCAAATATTTCATTCAAATAATGGCAAAACCTTAACCCAACAATACACACCATTAATTCAATAAAATGCTGCACATTTCTAGTTTTTAACGTATTTTCAAGATTCGAATCCCATAGTTCATAAGAAAATGATTTATACGATATAATGCAAAGATATTAAATCTTTGCTATGGCAATACTGAGTGATTAATCAATGAACCATTTATGTGAACGAATTAAATTATTTTCAAATTTTTGTAGGATGATAAAGGTGGTCATTATTTCTGATATTGACATAATATATTGTAATTCGAAACTATTTGAGAGATCAGTAAATTACAAAATACGAAGTAAAAATAAAAGATTATTTCGCATTACAACTTAAGAATGAAATAATTCCAAGAAAAATGATGTACTTATTCAAGCAAATTAGAGTGCATAGTTATATCAAAATATGTTCTATTGTTGTACAACCTCGTTTCAAAACAATCTAGCCAAATTTATATTTGGGAGCAACATTGTAATTAAATTAAAAATTTCTCGTTTCTAATTTTCAATATACTTCTGACATTTGAATCTGAGATAAGATATTTAATGAAGGAAAAAATTTAATGAGCTTCACATAGTCGGGGTCAATTAAATATGGAAATAAATTTTATCCGTGGTAGTTCTGAATAACTAACTAATAAACTATTTTTATATACGCAGATAAATATATCGGATCATTTTGAGATTCTATTACTTTATAGGATCGTAAAAAAGATTGGTAAAAATGTTGCATCTTGAATGAAAAATTAAGCGAGAAACTAATTTGATATTTCATATATTAAAACGATTAATAAATATTTAGTCTCTTTCCTTCCCTTTTTTCATCGTTCAATAGCAAATATTCTCTCATAAATCTTGAAGTTTTCAAAGAGATGTCATGCGATGATGACAAAACACCATTTATTAATTAAATTTTAAACCTGATTGTCCGAACCGCACCGTTCCTTCCTTTATAGTAAAAGACTCACAACTGAGAGTTGAACAATTGAGAGCGTGATTCAAGGGAGGGCGGTAATCTTAAAACCTTTAACACACAAAGAAATCGATCTGGTTTCCAAACATTATAATACAAAGTTCGAAGATTTCGCTGCAGCATAAGTTATCGACGAGTAAAGATAACATTTACGCAAACGTAATAATACACAATTTAGACAATACGAAGTTCTTATGATTATTGTAGATATAGTCCTACATTTAGCATAATCGACTAACCAATTCATCAATTATCCTTTTCACTTTCGGTACTAACTTAGTTATAAATGATTCTAGAACCCAAGAGCTTGGATCGAATAATGTTAATACATTTATTAACAATTTGGGAGAATGTTGGTCCGAACTTTTCCATCTCATATTTACTTTGCAAAAAAATTCTGAATCGTTAATTTTCTTATCAAGAAATAAAATACTTGAATGTTACTACTTACAGTTGAACGCGATTTTACTTCTTCGAAACGATGAAACACTTTGGAGCCCAGTTTTTATTTCTACGGAAATATTTCCCGGATCCAAATACCTCTGCACTTCCTCTTCGTACGTGTGTAACTCAGCAATGAGAAATGGTATACTTGGATAATGAACATTTGCAACTGACGTAGAGCGTCTAACATCCCACTCCTGACACTATATTATTACGTATGGATAGAATAGAATTAATGTAGACACATGTACCTTGGATTGAGCTATTTTTACCGATTTAACTTACATTTATGCAATACATACGATTTCAGATGATGACGCA
The DNA here is from genome assembly GCA_930367275.1 of Bombus pratorum. NCBI lineage: Eukaryota > Metazoa > Arthropoda > Insecta > Hymenoptera > Apidae > Bombus > Bombus pratorum. Next base: position 3,276,570 of record OV883995.1, on the reverse strand, counting down.
CATTGAAGGTTGTATCGCAACTTTTTTTAAATAAGTATCGATTGAGAGCAAAGTGTGAGGGGTCAGAATTTCGACCTTAAATAAAAGTTAAGGAGCCGAACACTTCTATTGTGGTCGGTCTGGCAACTATCCCCTTCACTTCAAGTATTAAGTTATTTGAAGAATTGAGAACACATCCGAAAAATTTAATACGATTTATCTTTACGTTGCATCGCAACAAAAGCATACGTTGTTATTTATTTATTTATTTGCATGTTTAAATATTGGTTAAATATAGATTTATAGACTTGAATAGAGATCTCTATCACACGTGTAATTAAATTCCTAGCTTAGTCGACGCATTTTCATACCATTTATTCTCCTCAGTTCCTACAATTGCAAACTTTCATATCATCTTTGGCAAATGATAACAAATATTTCGGTTCGCAATCACCAAAGCATGAGAAATAACATTTTCTAATTTCTTAATTTGTTGTGGTGGAATTACTTCGATAAAAGTGACATTTGAAAAAGTTTGGATGTACACAGATAATACATGATCGTTCCAACAGCAGCTTGTTTCTGGCTTACTTGCGCTCAATGTTACACACTTTGGAGAAAAAGTAAGAAATAAAAGGAGGAAGAAAGAAAGACACGAACAAACTGAGGAGAGATATAAATAATAGTCAACAATTCCTAGAGTGATTTCTAAAGTGGGCTTCCCACAATAGTAGCTGCGTATTTAATATGATAAATATTTTGCCTAGGAAGAATCGCTCACCAGGGCGGAGTTTCTAACTTAGACTATTCAAAGTTACATGATTTGAAATTTTTATAAAAATATATACATATTTACTTTACTGTGAAAGATTAAAAATCTCGATTTGCAATGTTTAGATTAGATTTTTGGAAAACATCCGTAATTTTCCTGTCGTAAAGTCAAACATCTTGATGTCAATACATACAATTCAGCGCCATTCTTTTCCTTCAAAAATTAATACCAGATCACCAATTTTGATTCAGAAACAAATACCCCACGATAGAGCAGATGCACAGGCTCATTAACGAAATAATACTAACATTAGAAAACAAACAATACTGTACAGCCCTCTTTATGAACATAGAGAAAGCATTTGACAAAATAAACCACTACAAAAAATCAGGAAACAATTCCCGAAGCAAATATACCAATACTTAAGCAGCAGAACCTCCGTAATAAAAATCAAAGACACATACTCTGAAGTTAAAGATATCAAGGCAGGGGTTCCGCAAGGAAGCGTCTTAGGACCAATACTATACACACTATACACGGCCAACATACCAACAACTACCAATAGCAAAATACTGACATTCGCGGACGACACAGCTGTACTAGTCAGGCACACTAACCCAAAAACAGCAGTCAAATTACTACAAGAACATATCACAAAAATAGAAAAGTGGCTGCAAGATAAACAAATAAAAGAAAACCCCAATAAATGCAACCATATTACATTCACTGCGACAACAGATACCACCAAGCATCCCACTGAACGGCACGCACATAACACAAACAAGGCAAGTCAAATACCTAGGACTACTTAGATACACAACTCACATGGGAACTAAATCAATAATAGACATACAAGCAACAAGGAGACAAATGCAATGGCTAAGAAGTCGAAAATCCAAATTAAGCATAGAAAATAAATTAAAAATATACAAAACGATCATAAAACCAATCTGAACGTACGGAATATCACTATGGGGGACAGCAGCAATGAGCCATATAAACAAAATAGAGACAATACAAGCTAAAATTCTTACAACAATAGTAAACGCCCCATGGTACGTTAGAAACGAGGACATACGGAAGGATCTGGGAATACCAACGGTCAAAGAGGAAATTAGCAGATACGCAGAAAAATACAAAGAAAGAATAGGAACACACCCAAACCGACTAGCTGCGAAAACGATCAACACCTCAAGCATGGAAAGAAGACTGAAAAGGAAACACCCAGCAGACCTCACAAAGGACACAACCTAACGAACACGAAGATGGTATCCCGCTGGGGGTAGTCACCCACATGATAATCAAACAGTTAAAAAATTCTACCAAATGTCCAAATTGGACAAATAGTGAATGAAAAGAATTAAATAAAAAAAAAAGAAAATTCTTTTCCTTCAAGACATCATGTGTGAAATTTCTTCCTATCATATAGGATGCTTTTGAAATAGCTGACCAAAGATTAGTGTTGTGTTCTATCATTTCTGAGGATGAAAAGGTGTCAAATAGGCCGGAAAACTTCTTCTTACAGAAATAAGAATATTTTTTTTTGTGACAGGCTATTTTAAGAATGCTTAAAACTTATTTAAAGAAATTGTTAAAAGTGAATTCCTTTGCAACATACAGGCACTTGTTCATACACGAAGTGAAATCTGTCCATACGAAATTACAATAAGCTATCTTGCTATCTATATTAATTATCAAACGTTTCTTTCTTATCAAAAGAATCTTTACGGGTTGCTAATCAGTCACGGGCGTCCACTAGATTGAAGAAAGCATAAAAAAATTTCTTTATTTCAGAGATGACAAAATCAAATGCAATTTCTATATTCAATAAATGACATTGCAATAGTTACTGCAATTGTTTGTTATTTTATTTGATTTCTTATTCTCTACTCTCGGACAAAATTAGCATTTACACTATCCTGATGCCGATGTAGAAGATAATGGTGTGGTGTATTCAGCACTTGCAACAATCACTTCCAAAATTGTTTGCTATAATTTACATCACAAATTTGCTTTTTATAAACGTTCTTCTAAAAACGGTTTTATTAAGGAAAATTCTAATATATCTGCCTGATCGTCATTTACACTATATTCATCGTCACTTACTTCGTTCATTCCTAACATCATATTTTTTTCTAAATTTTCTCTATTTAGATTCTCCATATTGCCAAAGCATTTCTGATAAGCAAAAGTAAAAATAAAAAATAAAAGTAACAAAAATAATAAATGTATTTTCTTATTTCCTAAATGTACTTCTACGGTACTTTAACTCTAAGTTTCAAAAATGTATTAAAACTTAGTTATGCCTAAGCTTTAGAAAAGTTTACACATAAAGCATTATAAATCAAATATCATGACAAGCTGAATGGTTATGTAACCATTACATTATATAGATGGTTGCGTATACAAGGTGAATCTACTAACTTGGCCAAACATAACTCTGTTTCTATAGCAGGTAAGAACCAATTGTATAGGGAAATTTTGCACTGTTTATCAATCTCTATTATTGTGCAGTACAATTTTTTTCAGAAGTTCATCGATGCAATTGCAAAGTACGATTACACCTCCGTTTTAAACGGGATCCTAAAACTTTTTTACATCGATTGACTCCTTGTGTTATTCTAAACAAAAAAATATTAACATGCAATTTTAAAAATATTAATATTTTGTGAGATATTTGAGAAATTAAAGTTCTTCTGGCTATAAACATAACTCAAGTCGTAAATGGCAACGATACATATAAAAACATAAACTCAAGAATGGCTGCGAAATCGTGCCCATATCAGAAACCTTGCTTAAACTAATTACTAACGATTTAACAACGATGATAAAGATTGATAAGTAATGAAAAATTTTTCTCTATTACTTCAGTCATTTCGATATTGACTTTAGGAACCCCATGATAAAAAAGAGATTATTTTGTAACTAAAATTTCAAGGGATATGATCGCATATTGTTAAAAAAACATCTATCTAAAAAATTGATAAAATAACAATTTGTTTATATTTTCAGCTCAAAATTAATCTTTTAATTTTAAAGAAAAATTATTGAAACATGTAAAACCCTAATTAAAATCTATAGAAAAAGTGAACTCAATTTGATAAGTAGTTTTTGGAATAACAATTCATACGTAGTTGCAGTTATGACTCGTTTTCGAGGAACTCGTAGAATAATATGTAACAAGATTCTGTTTTCGCAGTGTGTATAGTTATCTACTGTTCGAGTCTGTCTGTTTAAATAAAACAGTTCGTACGCCGTATAGGCTTTCAGTGTATTGTTAGAGTAAAGGTTTTATTGATGAAATAACTGAAGTGACTTAGGATTCGAACCTGAGATAACGTTGAACCTTATACGTAGTGTCCATCAATAAGATGCTCATGCGATCTGATTAATCTTCTTTCTGATTAATTCCGCAAAGTATTGTTCATTTGTTTTCCTATTAGTAATACCTTGTCTATGAAACATGATTTTTAACGAAAACTGTTTTAGAAAAATAGATGAAATCAGCTCCATACATTCAGATTATATACAAAAGAGCTACTATAAAAAAAAATAATGTTCGCCCAATTAATAGTATCCAAGAAAAAAGGGATAATCATTCCAAATACTATCTGAATAATGCGATTTTAGTAAATTCTTTATTGTCAAATTATTACTCTACATACTGAATAATCTTATGCGGTACTGTGATGAGTAGATTGCGGAAATTTGATGATACAAACATTCACACAATTCATAGAATATGCAAAAGTACAAAAAATAACCAAAGTAAAGTATTTATTCCAATATTTGTTAGATGAAACCAAATTTTATTTAAATTCCATTTCTTTAATCATGTTCAAAAAATATAAAAATGCATACAAATCCGCAATCTAGCAACTACTAATAACTAGTGAATACTAGTGCATTTTTTATATGTTTTTCTATTATATGGGTGTAAAAATATCATCGACGGCTGACCAACCAAGAATGCCGAAGACCAATGTCGCGATACCGTATTTTATAACAATCGCAGTCTGAACGTTTCCATAGATGAAAATGACCAATCGATGTCTATGATACTTTTATTGCGATATATATCGCCACATAAAGCAACTCTAAAAACATGTATGAATTACAAGAAATAAAACAGACAACAAGCTATTATCGTAGCTACTATACAATAATTCTGTATAGTTACAGAATTATGGTGAAAATATTTTCAATAATAATAATTAGCTATATTACGTCTATCATGCTTAATTTAAAAGAAGGAAGTTGACATCTGCGAGCTTCAAAAGAAACGATTTACTAATGAAGACTTATAACAACTAATGTTTATCCCGTTACAGGTGGAAACATTGCAACATAGGGTATAATAATAGATAATTATAATATATTTTTGGTGATTCAGAACAGCAATGTTACGGATTAAGTCCATAACGATTGTCTTTATCTAAATAATTTATTACGACTAGAATTAACCGAAGCACTAAGACCGATATTCTGTACTACTAGAACCGATAAACTGAGCGAGTAGATGTCTACTTTCGCAATTGATACAAATAGTGGGGTACTGACGTATTTATTGTTAATGTATTACGTTAATCAGTATACATGACTTTGTCTCCGGATACGGTGACCTTATTTCTTTTCTAGCGAATACGGATATCCATGTATGTATATTGCACATAATATTTCATTTATTACAACGAAAACCATGCTATGTATGGTCTTATATTAGGGAAGAGTTTCTTGAAACACGTCACAACCTCGAAACCCTGCAAAGCTTAATTTACTCCTTCTGCTCGCTACTAACATCTTTAAGTTCTGGAATGATAATGCAAAGTATCCAAATTTTTAAAAAGTATCAAAAAAATGATATTCTTTGAAACACTTTTCAAATGTTAGTGTTCTTGAACGAGAATATGTATTAGATATTTTTGTATACTGTTATGTTTTTGTCTGTGTTTTGTTTAATAACGATTTATGCAAAAATATTGACCTCAGTTCTTAAAGCGAAATAATCTCCTTACAAAACAAAATCAGCATTTCAAATTTTAAATTTCGTAAGTTTCGTAAGTTTCGAGAATTGAAAACATAGGTTCTAACCCACCTCTAGTTTATATCATAATTCCATTGGATGATTAACATTTCCTTCATATTTACATACATATATCATTGAAATATTAACATACATTAGCATTATTCATGCAGAAGTGCCTTTCAAAGTACGACATTAAGCGACACTGATACCATTGATGTTATGTAACATAAGAAACGCTTTCTTCTGACCTGTAATATTCATTACGCGATTCTCATAGTGTCTCATCTCAAACACTATTTGGAACACTATTTCGGAAAAGAACTAATATCATATTAAATTTTTGAAACACCCGTTTTTCAGATTTCGTGATAAATGTATTAAATTAGCTAACATTCAATTTATCATTTTAGTTCAGATTAATAAAATTTTCTGAGCAACTTTCAAGCAACTTGATATCACATTACTTCTGTAAATTTACTACATATTTACGTAATTCAACCACTTATTTGCCAAATCGGTTAACTCTACGAGAGAAGAAGTAGAGAAAATTGATGAAACTATATAAGATAAAAAGTATATCCACTTCAATATGCACTACGATTAACAGGTGTCATAATAATCAAAGTTCAAGAATCAATTGCATAAGTAATCTAGATATAGCGAACATGTATTTACACGGATACGGCAACACCGATTGATACCGCTACTTCACTGTCCTAAAAATAAGTAAAGTAGCCGTCCCGTCGAAACATTTGTAGTTTTCTGCCCACCTGTTATGACTTCGCTATATCGTGATCCATACTATTCTTTGGTCTGGCATGTAGAACTGTTTAATACTTTTTGTGTTAAGAACGCTATATGCAATAGCGAAGCCTTTGCGTATAAAGTCGAAATATAATTATTTACGTGATACACTTTTCCCGACAAGAAATTCATCTGTTCTTTTTTGTCACTTTGATTTAGAATTTACCGATATTTATCATATACGAAAAAGTATTCAGCCAATAATCATATCGCGCTGATAACGCAAATAATCAGGCTATCGTTATAGTAGACGCAAATTCACGCAATGACGCCAACCATGCGTGAAATTATCTTCAGAAAAAAGTGTCCATCCTTGCAAGCAAATATTAAGGTAGCTGCTATGAAATGTGACGATTAATTGAAATGATGAAAAAGGCGAGTAATGAATCAGTATTCTATATTCATGTAAAATTAATCTAATATATGTACGTGCATCGAGCTGTTTAGGGTGACTTACTTTCGTTCGTGTAAAGTGGTTTACTCGTGTTTCATCTTATTTTAGCTTCAAGAATCAGCTCTCAAAAACTTTTTACATATGTAGCCAAATAACCTGTATAGCATTAATAAAACTGTAACACTCTGTCCTAAGAGAATGGTTGAGTTCCGATCTATTTTCTATTTAGTTCCTTTAAAACTTTTGTTCCCTATGATGGGTACTACACGATGCTATAGAAAAATTTGATCTTGAATTTCAAGGTGCAAACAAATTTTCCACGGACTTGTTTTTACAAATCGCCACCGATCCAATGATGGTATTGCATTATAATGGTTTTTACACTTACTTTTTTCTATCCTTTACATATAAGAAAAATTATTAAAACTATTTGCAAGAATTGCAGTAGTGTAATAAATTATAACAATTATATTATTAATTATATTATTATCATTTATTTATTGGCTGCAATCTTTTATCATGAATTCTACTTAAAAATTTGATTAAAATAAAGATCGGAAAATTTAATAGATATATACAAGAATAGAGATTAATTTCACTATACGAAATTGATGTATTATTCTTATTAATAATCCTTAAAAATATTAATAATTTTCTAATGACTTCAAAGTATTTTTACCGCGACAATACCCCTCAAAAGTAAGATACACGAAACTCGAAAGCCATATTCTTCGCACATATCTTAGATTCTCCCTCTAGAAAGAAATTTCTTGACTACTCGTACATTCTATGCGCATATACTAACAAACAATTCAAAAATGGACAGAACAGCAGTTTTAGATTATAATATGCCACATTTTGCATGCCGTAATTAGCGATATTAAATATTTCAAAATTCTTATATTAGAATTTCTTTTTACAAAAAGGTTTTTTTTTTACATTATATACAGCCTATTAGTTTTTTAACAACTTTTTTAGAACGGTCCTTCTGTGATTAATAAAAAAGTCAGTATGCAGCGACTTATTATAGACATATGTTACAACTATTAGATTTGAAGATGAATATTTCTATTTCAGTAGGGCTAGATTGTTTAAGAATTGAACCATGTATAAATAATATATCAAATAATGTATCGTTGATATTTCAAAGAAATTTTAAGCAAATCAACCTACACTGCAAATATCTTCATGCTTTAACACTTACGGATGTGGATGTATATGCAGGAATAATCAAACAAATGAATTCTTACGTACGTGATTACGTAATACTTGATTAATTGAGTCTTGGCTTTTGCTCGTGTTTGCGTAAGCTGCTGTAATCGTTATTAGTAGAAATCATTAGAGATTACATTATAAATTCATTGAAGTAAATCATAATTCGTTGGCTTCATTTTGTTAAATTTTAATGGTTTGTTTCTTGCTTATCCTCTGATAGAATGTTTTATGACGAATACAATGATCTACAGTACATACACAAAGAAAAAACATTTCCATTAACATTTGTTAAGGATTTATAAATAACGGAATATAAACTTTAATATTGTCACGTCTCGCGCTCCACATGAGCCGTAACATGACATAGAAAGGAGCACATCATGACTCGCAAATAGCGTGAGCTGCAACTTTAAGCAAATGGAATTAAAAACAGAAAACTTAAGAGAAATAAAAGATACGGCGCGTACAAACACTTTAATATCACAATAAAACAACAAACGTAAAACACACAATTATAATATTGTTAAAACCTGACCAAAGAATATCGAAATCGGAACAAGAAGCAATGAGACGTCCTCTGGCACGCTCCGCCTAGCGCACGCTCTCCCCACCTAGTAACTGTCACGCGCCAAAGAATCAAAGATCGGCATCAGCAAAAGGTAACATCAGGTCAAGGAAAGTACGACTCATCATTGGCGAAAATTAAAATGCTAAGAGGAATGCAATAGCAAGGACTTCAAAAAGGGAAAGTTCCAAAACAGTTACACGGAAACCATATCAGCGAAGAAAGGAAATTTTAACGCTTTTTGGAAGGGCACCAGCAAAAATGAAGATTGCGGCGTCTACGGAAGTAATCACGTGCCGAAGCTCTGCGTATTTATGGAATAAACCGTCACGTGACAAATATTCCATGACATTTTTTAGTACAAATAAGCGTAGTCACTTAAAGTTTTCAGTCAGAGTTCGAAATCAAGTTTAGTTCAAGTTAAAGTTAAGAAAAGTTAGAGTTCAAGTTATCAAGTTGTCAAGCAGTTCAAGAGTTCCAGTTGTCAAGAAGTAGTTATCACGCAGTTCAAAAAGTCAAGAATTAACAGTCGAGAGTTTGCAGTTTTAAGTTTTAAATGTTGTTGAGTTCTTCTAAGTTGAGAGTTTTCAGATATCAGTCAGTCAGTAGTCTTTGCGAAGCGGAGAATTGTTTTGCCTAGTCTTTGAGTAACATCAAGAAGTAAAACCGGACACCTGTTATTTGTAAACGAATTATATAGTTAGTCTTCAAACAATTGTACTAACTTATTACAATATTCTAAGAGTGCGATCGATTATACACATAAACAAGGTGAGAATCTAAACATTGTAACATTCTCTTCTTCAATTTCGAACCTGTACCATATGTACTACTCGAATAAAATTATTCAACAATCAAAAAGACATTGAAAAGACTTTAATCCTTCCCGTGCTAGTACTCGTGCACATAGCGGGTGAGCCGAAACATGGAATCTACTTACTTGATACGTTAGTCAACGCTACTCATACGGTTATGAATTAGAATATCAAAGACACAACTATTTGGAAATTAAAGATAGTGTCGCGCTTTAAAAAGATGCGACGAGCTTTGAATCCATTCAGTTGTCACAAAAGTATTGGGAGCACGACCTTTTGGGATATTCAGAATAGTGCCGCGCTTTAGAAAGGCGCGATCAGTTAATGAACCTATTCCATTCAGTCATTCGCCTCGTTTCGAATAATACTAATCGAAATAGTTGATAACTATTTCTGGTGGCGGCAATTACCGTTTTGATTCGAGAAATCTAAGATTCGATATTTAGAGTAACAGATAACCGAAGATCAAGACCAAAATGTAACAATATAAATTTTATTATAAAGGACCCATTACTAAATAGATATTATATGCATTATATAAATTTAAAAATTAAATATTGATATTAATTAAATATTGTCGAATCTTGATCGGAATCCGGGCGCGCGTCGCTGCTAGGGTGAGGACTGGGGATAGGTAATGAGTCTTCACTGAAGACTCATCTTCTTACACAACTGAGGTAACTTTTATTGACACAAACACAGATGGTATAAAGTTGACGTAAGTTGACAGTAAACATTCCAACGGTTTCTGTCCCGTGACTCGCCACACGCAGATCCTATTCTTCGTGCAAGATGATTGCCAGATGTCGATGCGCCTCCGCAGTACATGTTCAGCTAGCCCGAGGGCCCGTTATAAATCTTAAGATTTAGTTGACTAAAGTGCTTCAGACAGACAAACAACCTTGTCCCAACTACGGGAAGATAGGGGAGACCTATTTTTCAACGAACGGCGTCTCCCACTAGCAACTTTCCCTCGAGGGCGGCTAGCATCTTTTTCTAACCACCGATATGGAGATTGACCAATTAGCAGCAACGTCAATTTCCCTTACTTTCTGAACGAAGGCTATGCTCGACGAATCCGATGATCTCGTGTCCTTAGACACACTCCATCATAGTTTTCCTCTGTGGCATCATCGGGACGGAAAGTCATTCTTTCTTGTGGCCCCATCGACGAATAAAGTAACACCTTACGATCAGTGAACATTACGCGTCCGACTTAGATTTTGTGAGCACGTTCATCTATCATCCCGTCGACCGCGGATTCGTTATTGAACCTAGGATCATTGTCATTAGCTTCTCGAGTATCTAATTATCACGGTTACTTGTCCAATTCTATAATAATCGTATTTGCACTAGTCAATGTCTTCTCTATTGCATAACGACAATGTGTAATCCAAGTGGAGATTCGTTTCACGCCCCTAACCCTAATGTTAATGTAAACCCGACATATATATGGCGGAGATGAAAGGACACTGGGGCCTTTTCTTTGGAATGTGGCGGCACGGGCCACGGAGCCTTCCAACGGCTCTGGATACAAAGCGCTACGCCGTCAAAGCGCAACACCGACGTGCCCAATGTGCCATCGATATCTTCACGCTCTTTCCGCCGAATTCTCGGAAGAGCATACACGTGACAGCCGCCGCGGCACATCTAATGAACGCACGTTAGTGGGGGATATCGATGGGCAACGAAGGGAAGAATCCGTTCGATCCAGAACAAAAGGACAGTCAGTCTGTCTTACGCCGTGAAATATAAAAGTCCTCAGTGCCATTGCATTGAACTCTTGGTGTCAATTGTTAGTTGTTAATCGTTACCCGTTATTTGTTGACCATATCTGTTAATTGTTATCTATTGACTCTGTCTGTTAAATCGTTTCTTAATAAACTATTGTTTGTTAAACTTCTGAGTATTCCTTTCGCACCTATCACGACAACCACCTCAGGAATTTTTGGGAAGATCCCCAATACTTTAGTCTAGACTATTTATTATAGCTGTACTTAAATGATAAAACTTAGAAATAGTTGTTATGATTCAATCCTATTATGTTTGCCCGAGATTTGTGACGGTGGGCTTGAGCTCGAGGTGACACAACTGGTCGCCGAACGTAGTCACGGTCACTGGATGAACGTTTTTACCTAACAGAGAAGTGCCAATATTGTGGGACACACGTTGTATTAACAATCAAACCCCGAGCAGGAGCAATGTCAGCTCTACTCGGGTCTGCCTAGCAACGGCAGCTGGAATTTTGTTGGTATCCCCGGCTAATATGCAACTAACAAATGCGATCGTAAGGAGAGGAAAATTTCCATCAGTATTTTATTCTTGCGATCCCCTTGGAGAGTTTGCGCATCGTCTTTACGTGCATTATTACACCGAGCGTCACAGCAAACGGTACTTTGTGCTTCAAAATATATTCTACGTTTAACAAAGAGTTACCCCGTTGACCGTGGATTCGTAATTGAACCTAAGAACATTATCACTAACATCTTGAGTGTTTAAGCACCACGGTTATTTGTCAAACTTTGTAAAAATCAATATTTATACCAGTAAATATAATCTCTATTGTAGAACAACGATGGCTAGTCCGAATGAAGATTCGTTACACGTCCATAAACCTAACGCTAACCCGACATCAGAAGTGGGATCAGTGCCGGTTACAACAATGCAAGAGCATATGACTATCATGCGCGAGTTAATTCAGACGCTAGTGCAAAAACCGAGTGCGGAACCTAAAAATTTATCGCTATCGCGTTTTAACCCTGAAATCGCGGGCTCCGACTCAGCTGCACGGTGTGCAGTTGTTAATATGATTATGAAGGAAAATCCTTTACAAGGCAGTGCGTTACTTTCTGCTTTAAGTTGTGCTCTAGAAGGTTCTGCAGCGCAATGGCTTACGCAAGTACTGGTTGCTGGAGATATTACCTAGCCAAAATTTAAGGAAATTTTTATCGCGCGTTTTGGTGACAAAGGGACAGCAACCTCAGCGCTAATGAAGATGTCCAACGAAAAACCAATGAAGGACGAAACCATGGGAGCTTACGGCATTCGTGCCCGTTCCTTCTTGAAGGCGAGGTGGGAAAATTTAACTATGACCGAGGTAATCAACGCCTCCGTCCTTTTTCAATCGGCTGCACAAGATCAGCGTATTGAACGAATAGCACTTACGTGTGATGTCAAGGCCGAGGATCAATTTCTAAATGAAATGAGAGCTTTCTCTTACGCGAAGAAGAGGCCGGCGTCTTCGTCAGACAATTCATCAGCGGGTCCTGAAGCTAAACGACATAAGCCTTCTGACTACCGGATTAAGTGCCTCTACTGTGGTAACCACGGATATAAAATAGCGGAATGCCGTAAGAGAATAAAATTTGGGCAGCAGAAGAACATACGAAACCCAGAGGGAAATCGACCAGCCGCATTGTTAAAGGTGTTCTGTTTTAAGTGTCACGAGGAGGGTCATATCGCGCCTAGTTGTCCGTTATTGCGGAAAGGAAAAAATAACAACAGCACACCGAAAGTAAACTGTAATTCCAATAACGAGAGTCGAGTCGACTTCTGCGTAGCGGAAGTTTCAACTGGTAAATTAAGTCATCTGGGTGAGTCGTTTCCATTTCATTTCCATTCTGGAGCCGAGTGTTCGCTGATTAAGGAATCCGTAGCCTTGAAATTTTCCGGAAAAAGAATGACTGATATAGTAATAATGCGAGGAATAGGAGATACTTGTATTAAATGCACATCACAAATTTTGTCCGTTCTACGTACTAATGGTTTTACATTGGAGATAACTTTTCATATCCTTGCTGATAGTTATTTAAAATACGATATCATGATTGGTTGCGAAATTTCAAGCCAAGGTTTTGTCATAAATATTACGCGAAATAGCCTCGTTATTTGTAAAGCAAAGACAATTAATGTAGCAAAACCGCGGAAGACGAGATCAATATTAACAAGGTCGACACAGATGTAATCGGTAACGATAAAAGTCGATTAATTTCTATTCTCGAAAAATTCAAAGATTCGTTCATTGCGGGTTTCCCACGTACTCGCGTAAGTACGGGCCAGTTAGAAATACGGTTAATTGATCCTAACGTCACTGTACAAAGAAGTCCTTATAGACTTAGCGAAGAAGAGCGAAGAATCATACGTTAGAAAATAAGCGAACTAATTAGAGCAAAAATTATAAGGCCTAGTAAGTTTACCATTCGCAAGCCCTATGTTACTCGTGAAAAAGAAAGACGGCTCAGATAGACTATGTGTAGATTTTCGAGAGTTAAATAAAAATACGGTCGCGGATCGGTATCCCCTAATCCTTATTGCGGATCAAATCGAGAGATTGCAAAAGGCGAGATACTTTATTAGTCTAGACATGGCCAGCGGGTTTCACCCAATTCCCATTCATCCTAATCCGATGGACTATATAGCGTTCGTTACCCCGACGGACAATATGAGTACATAATGATGCCGTTTCGATTGAAAAATGCACCATCCGTTTTTCAGAGAGCCATCTTCAGTGCCTTAGGCTACCTCGCTTATTCATACGTTGGATGACGTCCTAATCATTGCCGACTCGATAGATCAAGCTTTAGAAAGATTGGACACCGTATTAAATACCCTCATAAAAGCCGGGTTTTCTTTTAATTTTTCTAAATGCTCTTTTCTAAAGACTCTATATTTCTGTACCCTATTTGGAATTCATAACAGAGAAGTTCGTCCCAACCTGGGTAAAATACAAGCCTTGAGTTCTTTACCCGCACCAACGACCGTCACAGAGCTTAGGCAGTTCATAGGTTTAGCCTCTTATTTTCGAAAATTCGTTCCTAAATTTTCACAGGTAATGAAATCCCTGTATGCACATTGTTGCGCCGCCTAAAACATCTGCATTCCAGCCGTCGCGACCGGACAGCCAGCGGCCTGCGTCACGTCATTTCGACCCTCAATAAACCTAAGGACCCACCATAGACTTTCTCTTTCATTGTCTTGCATCGACATGTGTCTTCAGTCAATTCGTTTGTCCTGAAGAATTTCTTAAGCCTAAAAATATTTTCGAAGCACATCTGGCTTTTAGAGAGGTCCTTGGGTTTATTAGGCGCACTTAAAAAATACGGAGAAAGCGGATACGCACCTATTAGGAAAAACCGAATAGCTAGCTAACAAACAAGCTGGTTTTTCCCATGTACAAGGTCACCCACGAACCACGATGGTAGGAGGTTTCCTACTCATCCCTTAAAACATCAGCGTAGGTTACAACCAATCGACATCGCAGATCGTTACCCTCACTTTTCTAACGAAAAGTGTGAACAACGAATCCGCGTTCCTCAGGCAAAGGGGCACACCCACACCGAGCTTTCTTCCGTATTAACATTAGAGCGACAAAATCAGTTATAGCACAACATCGTCACTCTAACTCTTCTCCTAAGACCTCGGGAAAGTCAAATACTGCTCCTGCGAAATCAGGAGGTTCAAGTCACTAATTTATAGTAACACATCGAACGCCTAACGTTTACGTCTAAGCGCAGCATTCAAAGTCGGTTCTCGGTATCATCGAACATTCACATACGCTATTAAATATCATATCGTGCTGCGTCCACTAACATACGAAATTCAATTATAAGAGCCCTGCCCTAGTGTGCATATCTATATTATCTTCGTGCGACAAGTTGTTATCTATTTGTAACTACTCGACAGTGTAATTTAAGTGTTGGAAATATATAATTTATAATTCTGTGAATCACAGTGTTATATAAACTGAATCACCCCTATTATCTTAACGGAAATCAGGGGATCGATCAATTCGTGGTGTCGATTATCATAATCGTAACGGGAATTTACGACTCCCGTTGACGTCTCTCCTCGCGATTGCGTCTCCCCGCGATTGGTCGAAAATACACACATACTTCCGGTAACAAAAACGTAACTTGGACGGATAGGCATGAAAAAATAAGGCAAAAGGTAATTTCCATCCTGACTGACGCGTCGGTGTTAATGATATTCGACCCCAATTACTCGATAGAACTACATACTGACGCTAGTTCGAAGGGATACGGGGCTATTTTAATGCATAAGGTTGAAGGTAAAAATAGAGTAGTAGAATATTACAGTAAAAGAACTAGCCCTGCGGAATCTAGGTATCATTCTTATGAACTAGAGACGTTAGCAGTTATAAACGCCGTCAAACATTTTCGGCACTATCTACATGTGGACGAGAATTTCTTGTCGTCACTCATTGAATTCCTTGAAGGCATCCAGTAATAAAGTATATTTAACACGTTGACTGCCACGACACTCGTATTCGGGTGTCAGCAAAGTTTCTGGTTAGGCCGCGTAACCCATATTCGGGTGTCGCTTATTTGACTACTTGCGAAGGATCGTCGTAGGTATTTGAAAATTCCATAATAATAAATTGTTAATTAATAATTAATTGTAATAATAGTTGAATTGTTATAAAATAAAAATACGAAAATGGTTTGTGGCGGATCGGTACCAACAGGACGCCGACAGGTCGAGGCATCAACGCGGTGGTAACACCTCCCGGGCGATCCGGGTACCAACCGCCAACACCAGAGGGCCACTACGACTACAACGAATCTGTCTATCTCGCTAGCGGTCGAATATACGGGCGCATGATATAAATGTCGCACCTAGCGAGAGTCCTTCTACGTCTAAGGCAGGAACTACCGGGCATAGCCTTACTGACGAGTCCACCGGTAGTCCCGGGACGAAACGCAAGTTCTCTTTTCACCTGGCAGCAACAACACTTCCTACAGGCTTATTAAAAAAATTATTTATAATGTAAAACTTTAAAGCATTCTATACATAGCTGAGGTTGGTCGGGACAATTTGAACAATAAGTGTTGTTTTCTTCAATTTCTTTTGTGCCTTTGTTCGGTCCATTCGACGTCTTTTATTTGCATAACATAGTTTGCATGCGCGTCTAATACTTCTTCCGGAATCATTTTTCCGAACGGCGATATTATGCTGACTCCGTCGAAGACAAGGATTTTTTGTATTTTCAGACAACCCTAATAATTTTCCAGCTAATGATTCTCTAAATATTCTAATATTTATATTTTTTTCTTTCTGCAATTTTGTAAACCGTTAAAGCGTTTACGACAGATTCCTTTTCTAATTGTGGTGGCATAAGAAACCATTTGGTCGGAATAATCTATACTACACTTTCCTTCATTATATTCAACAACAGCTAGTGGTTTCAATGTTGCGAACAAATGAAACGAAAGATCATTCTTGAGACCACCACTTGAGCGATTCGCATTACTAAAATATCGATGGGAGCACTTAGCAGAGAACGCTTGGTACTGCTGTACGCGTGGCCTGACGGAGAGTTCTTTGAAAACACGCGTGGCAATCAACGTGTTAAATGACAGGGTTTACAGGTGGTGGGCTTACCTACAAACTTACGTTTGAATACGTATGAATTACGATCCGGTACCCTTTATCGTAAAATACAAAGAAAAGGCAGTACTTTCTGCTTGCCCATTGTCCCGAGAGGTTTTAGATGGTTCGTTATTAATCATGTGCACCAGTCAATTGTGCACTTAGGTTAGGATAAAACACTCGAGAGGTTGTATGAATATTACTGGTTCGAAGGAATGACGAAATATGTTCGTAAATTTGTAGAGAACTGTCAAGTTTCTAAGTCAAATTTAGGTAAAATACAAGACAAAGTACATCCTATACCTAAGATCAGCATACCTTGGCATACAGTTCACATAGACATAACAGGCAAGTTAAGTGGTAAAAGAGATTTGAAAGAATATGTTATTGTTATAGTCGATGTTTTCACTAAATTTGTATACCTGTATCATGCTCGTAAGATAGATTCTCTTAGTATCATTAAAGCGCTTAAGTCTGCTATATTTTTATTCGGCAGTCCTTGCCGGATAATAGCGGAACAAGGGAGATGTTTTACGGGTAAAGAATTCCAAGATTGCTGACAAGGTAGATACATTAAACTTTACTTAATAGCAATCGGTGCTAGTAGAGTTGACAGACAGGTAGAGCGTATTATGGGCAAGCTGAAAAACATGTTTACAACAATAGAAACGACTGGGCGGTCATGGCAAGACGCGATTGGGGAAATACAATTGGCTTTGAACTGCACCACCAACCGCGTGACTAAATCGAGCCCATTAGAACTACTGATCGGTAGAGCAACGAGACCATACGACTTGTTGCCACTCGATAATATCGAAGAGAGAGAAGTAGATATCTCCGATGTAAGACAGCAGGCAATAGAGAATGTAGTAATTAGTGCTATATACGATAAGGATGGATTTGACAAAACTAAAGCTAAAGTAGTTAGGTTTAATCTTGGTGATGTTGTATTACGCAAAAACGAGGAAATAAAATCAAACTAAATTAGATCCAAAATTTAAGGGCCCGTTTGTAATAGCAGAGATTTTGGAAGAAGATAGGTATACCTTAAAAACATTAGATGGTAAACGATCCTATAAATACAGTCACGACAGATTGAGAAAAATGTCAGGTAGTTGTATTCCCACTGAGTTGGATGTCTGTAGCGATGGCGAGAACAGTAACCATGGCAATATGAGTACCCCGATCTCGGGGATCATTAGCACAATGACCATAACATCTAGCAGAATATGTTATGAAGCTCGGTGAGGTCGTGTGATAAATCCACACGTACCAGGAGCGATAATGTTATGAAATTTGGTGAGGTCGTGTGATAAATCCACACGTACCGGAAGCGACAATATAACGGACATCAGTGAGGCCATGTGTTACGCTGCCTAAAACATCTGCATTCCAGCCCTCGCGACCGGACTGCCAGCGGCCTGCGTAACGTCATTTCGACCCTCAATAAACCTAAGGACCCACCATAGACTTTCTCTTTCATTGTCTTGCATCGACATGTGTCTTCAGTCAATTCGTTTGTCCTGAAGAATTTCTTAAGCCTAAAAATATTTTCGAAGCACATCTGGCTTTTAGAGAGGTCCTTGGGTTTATTAGGCGCACTTAAAAAATACGGAGAAAGCGGATACGCACCTATTAGGAAAAACCGAATAGCTAGCTAACAAACAAGCTGGTTTTTCCCATGTACAAGGTCACCCACGAACCACGATGGTAGGAGGTTTCCTACTCATCCCTTAAAACATCAGCGTAGGTTATAACCAATCGACATCGCAGATCGTTACCCCCACTTTTCTAACGAAAAGTGTAAACAACGAATCCGCGTTCCTCGGGCAAAGGGGCACACCCACACCGAGCTTTCTTCCGTATTAACATTAGAGCGACAAAATCAGTTATAGCACAACATCGTCACTCTAACTCTTCTCCTAAGACCTCGGGAAAGTCAACTACTGCTCCTGCGACATCAGGAGGGTCAAGTCCGTTTATAGTACAAAATCGAACGCCTAACGTTTACGTCTAAGCGCAGCATCAAAAGTCGGTTCTCGGTATTATCGAACATTCACATACTCTAGTAAATATCCTATCGTGCTGCGTCCACTAACATACGAAATTCAATTATAAGAGCCCTGCTCTAGTGTGCATATCTATATTATCTTCGTGCGACAAGTTGTTATCTATTTGTAACTACTCGACAGTGTAATTTAAGTGTTGGAAATATATAATTTATAATTCTGTGAATCACAGTGTTATATAAACTGAATCACCCCTATTATCTTAACGGAAATCAGGGGATCGATCAATTCGTGGTGTCGATTATCATAATCGTAACGGAAATTTACGACTCCCGTTGACGTCTCTCCTCGCGATTACGTCTCCCCGCGATTGGTCGAAAATACACCATGGAACAAAAGCTCTGTGCGGTCGTGCGATCCAGAAAAACGAGATTCATTTGGGTGCGAAATCGAGAATGGTCCATCATACCATTATGATCAGACTGGTAACCCACAAGATGCAACTACCACTTTGAATACTAATCATAACGTTACTAATTTTTGTCTTCTTTTATTTCTTTTGTTATCAAACTTTCGAACAAAATTTGTTGTTGAACTGAACCCTTGGCTTATTTGGACATTTAGTTAAATTGTAAATAACGTTAGTTGTATCGAGTCTGATGTTGCGAAAACCCAATATTTTAGTTACACCCGAGGACGTGTGATAGTCAGGATAGCCGTGTCGGAGATGAAATGACACCGTTGTGCCGAAATAAGTTGTCAAGGTGCGAGCAACCAACGAATTAAATATCCAAGAGCGATCCACCATACACCTACAGTCGTGGTAGGAGCTTTAATTTTATATCCTTCCCTCCGATAAATCTGCGGTTGTACACCACTCGCCATAGAAATAAAGTCTGTATTCAGATAATATTCGAACAAATCGTTAGCATATTATTAATATAAGTTATTCGAATCAAATAAACCTTGTATATCGAAAACGATTATTTATTTTAACAACTTTAATCCTCTCCCGTACCGGTACTCCTGCACATAGCAGGTTAGCCGAAACGTGGAACTTATTTGCCAGTTACGTCAACGCTAGTTAACGCTATCCATATGCATATAAGTTATTGAATAAAGATCAAGAGAATACAACGATTTGGAATCCTTCAGGCAGGACTGCGCTTCGAGTAGGCGAGACATGTCTGGGATTTCACTCGAATTGTTACAGAGAGTGCGACGCTTAGATTAACTCGAGATAGCGCTCCGCTTCTGGCGAGCCAATTCCGTTAACTATTATCAGTCGTAAAATACAACGATTTAGAAGCCTTAAGGCAGGAGTGCCCTTCGAATAAGCGATACGAATCTGGGATTTCATTCAAGTTGTTACTGAGAGTGCGACGCTTGGATTAACTCGAGATTACGTTGCGCTTCTGGTGAGCCAATTCCGTTAACTCCTGCTAGTCGCAAGTTACATCATCACCCTTAATAATAACAATACAAAAGAAAAGAAAAAAATATTTTGAAATAGTCCTTAGACTATTTCTGGTGGCAGCAACTACCGTATCGATCGAAAATTTCGAATCTAGATTTCAAATCATTGAGAACGTAACAAAATAAAATTTTTTGGTGCCAGCGGTGGGATCGACAAAATATAAATAGAAAATATGGCGACCGCTCGAGACTCACTGAATGAGAATACGCTCTTAACATTGTCAGAAAAATTGAAAACATAGGATGAAAATTTTCGCGTGTTAACCGACATAAACCTAAGTGTATTTTCGACCAATCGCGGGGAGACGCAATCGCGAGGAGAGACGTCAACGGGAGTCGTAAATTCCCGTTACGATTATGATAATCGACACCACGAATTGATCGATCCCCTGATTTCCGTTAAGATAATAGGGGTGATTCAGTTTATATAACACTGTGATTCACAGAATTACAAATTATATATTTCCAACACTTAAATTACACTGTCGAGTAGTTACAAATAGATAACAACTTGTCGCACGAAGATAATATAGATATGCACACTAGGGCAGGGCTCTTATAATTGAATTTCGTATGTTAGTGGACGCAGCACGATATGATATTTAATAGCGTATGTGAATGTTCGATGATACCGAGAACCGACTTTGAATGCTGCGCTTAGACGTAAACGTTAGGCGTTCGATGTGTTACTATAAATTAGTGACTTGAACCTCCTGATTTCGCAGGAGCAGTATTTGACTTTCCCGAGGTCTTAGGAGAAGAGTTAGAGTGACGATGTTGTGCTATAACTGATTTTGTCGCTCTAATGTTAATACGGAAGAAAGCTCGGTGTGGGTGTGCCCCTTTGCCTGAGGAACGCGGATTCGTTGTTCACACTTTTCGTTAGAAAAGTGAGGGTAACGATCTGCGATGTCGATTGGTTGTAACCTACGCTGATGTTTTAAGGGATGAGTAGGAAACCTCCTACCATCGTGGTTCGTGTACATGGGAAAAACCAGCTTGTTTGTTAGCTAGCTATTCGGTTTTTCCTAATAGGTGCGTATCCGCTTTCTCCGTATTTTTTTAGTGCGCCTCATAGACCCAAGGACCTCTCTAAAAGCCAGATGTGCTTCGAAAATATTTTTAGGCTTGAGAAATTCTTCAGGACAAACGAATTGACTGAAGACACATGTCGATGCAAGACAATGAAAGAGAAAGTCTATGGTGGGTCCTTAGGTTTATTGAGGGTCGAAATGACGTTACGCAGGCCGCTGGCTGTCCGGTCGCGACTGCTGGAATGCAGATGTTTTAGGCGGCGTAACACTAAGACTTGCTAAATTAGAGGAAGACGTGCGTACAAGTAGGGCAACAAATAAAACCGAGATACCTGCATTATCACCGATAACACTGCGAGAGACGAGACTGACCGATTAAGTTAAAAGACGCGATCGAGTCGGTACCAGTGATCGTTGGACACCGACCGTCTGTATTCAAATCTTTAAGGGCGTGCGAGCGAGCGCGAAATATGGTTCCAAGGCATCAAGAGCCTCAGTTGGTAGAATTATTAATGAATAAGCTTCGCGGACACGCGTTTCTCGCCATAGAAGACAGCGAGGTAGGAAGTCTAAACGATTTCGGGAACAAATTAAAAGATATGTTCGGCCGAGGAAAAACTGTTAACGAATATATAGGTGAATTAGCAACGGTGTTTCAACGACTGGGAGAAGATATATTAGATTATATGGACCGCGTCAGAGATCTCAGCTTGGCGATAATGGATGGGGAAAGATGCGAGTATGGCATCATATCCCAAGATGTCCAAGATACGATAGATTGGGACACAAGGAAGGATTTCGTTAAGGGGCTCCCAAACGAGGTGTATTTGCGAGTAAAAGTAGCAGGATACCAATCCCTAGACGGCGCGTACCACCAAGCCGTGAAAGCAATACATGAATTGAAACGACAAAACGACAGAACGCGATACCAACGTCCGACACCTCCGAACAATTACAACCGTAACAACGCTCGTCCCCTGAACAATAATATTATAACAACATCGGGAACAACCACCAGGATCGAAGATTTGTACCTCCATCGCAGAATCACCCAAACGCTCCGAGACAAAATACGATAACCTGTAACTATTGCTAAAAACCTGGGCATTTAGTAAAAGATTGTTACAAATTCAAAGCCCGAGTAGACGCTGGGGATAATCGTACCCTATGCATCGGACAATCGGGAAACGTTCTTCGGGAGAACGGGGCGAGCCTCGAAGGAACCATGCTCCGAATCGCCCAAGAGTACAGGCGGCGACAAGAAGACCAGTACCTACAGCGAGGAACAGAATGAATGCAATGCCGGCTGTAAAACCAAAGAAACAACCATCAAATACTGTGGGAAAACCATCCTGCAGCCACGCGAAGAAACAAGCAGAGAATAAAAAATTTCAAGACCAAAAAGAAAAGAAAATACAAGGAGTATCGACCAAGAATCACCAAGAGTCGGACTAATATCCGGATTTTTCCAAACCCTTCAACCTCGCGATAGACGTATCAGGATACGTAATAGGCGGAGTATTGAGTCAGGAACCGATTGGAATGGATTTGTCAATCGCGTATGCCTCTACACTACTAAACCCCGCAAAACAAAACTATTCTACCATAGAAAAAGAATGTCTAGCAATCGTCTACTGCGCGATGCATTTCAGACCATACCTGTATGGTAGGAAATTTACTATAGTAACAGACCACAAACCGTTAGTATGGATGAATTCCATTAAGGATCCCACGTCGAGAATTTGGAAATGGAAACTAAAATTATCAGACTTCGAGTTCGATATCCAATACAAAGAAGGACGAACAAATGCAAACGCAGATGCATCGTCTAGAAACCCAGGGGCGTGCCTGCCAGTCAGGAAGCGAGAAGAAGACTCGCCAGATCGATATCCACATTGAAAAAGATTTCAATTCGATACCTCAACCGAGGACTCTCCCATATTTGAAGCTAAACCACGCGTCTTGCCTCAGTTCTATGATCCGAGAAAACAAGGAAAAGCCTTTACTCGAAAGCATCTCACCATAGAAGAAACACCGGTAAAATATTTTGACCAAGCATTAGCCGAAATCGATGTAAACACAGGCAAGGAAGTAGCCGATCAAGAAATAGAGGACATCGGAACAACAAGTGAAGAAAAGCCTTCTACGGCAGACTCTGAAGCAACACAGCAACGAGGAGAAGACGCGAGATTTGTGGTACTTGCAGAACTAAAAATTTCGGAAACGCGAGACTCAGTTACGAGAGTGAATGATCATAAAGTGATATTCGTGGATATACAGGGCGCTCCGATAGATAAAGGAGCCTTAGAAATGAAGGAAGCATCCCTAGTCGTAAAGGAAGACCGAAATATTCCTATAACGCCAGATTTTAACGCCAAAATTTACTAAATTCATTGAGATCCTTGCTGGACGTAGTAAACGAAAAACAATTAACGTCCTTTAGCATTAGTAAAGGAAATTTGGAAGAAATACCCTGACGACACTCAATCAGGAAATTGAAGGAAGCATTTATGGAAAAAACCATAACTATCATCATCTGCACTGGAGAAGTAATCACCCCACCAGTGGAAGCGCGAAGCAACATAATACGAGAGAAACATAATATATAACATATATATATAACATAATAGTTAACATAATAGAGAAACATAATAGTTAAAGAAACTAACAAGAATAAAGACGAAGCAACCGATGGTGCTCACAGACACACCAGGTAAAGCTTTCGACAAAATTAGTATGGATATCGTCCGTCCATTGCCAAAGACACAAAAGGGAAATAAATATATATTAACTATTCAAGATTTATTGACAAAGTATTCGATCGGGATTCCAATGGAAGGGATCTCTTTAGCTGAGATAGCGAACGTTTTCGTAAAACGATTCATTTGCCAATTCGGGTCACCGAGAGCCATTCTTACCGACCAGGGAGCGAACTTTACATCTTCGCTAATGAAGAAAGTAGCAAAGAGATTTCGCATCAAACAATTACACCACGTCGGCATACCATCCACAAAGCAACGGTTCAATTGAAAGATCTCACCACGTGTTAACCGAATATCTCAAGTTATACATCGAAAATTCCAGAAACTGGGACAAATGGGTGGAATTAACCATGTTTTCGTATAATACCTCTGTACACGAAGGAACGAAAGTCTCCCCGCACGAATTAGTTTTTGAGCACTTGACCAGAGAACCCACTGGTAAAATGATAATCGAAGAGGATATAGAACCAACATATGCGGAATATCTCAGAGACCTATTCAATAAAATCAACACCATGCAGCAAATGCCAAGAGAAAATTTGATGAAATCAAAGTTAAAATCAAAAGAATATTACAACAGACGAATCAACCCGCAAAATTTCAAAATAGGAGATCTGGTATATCTACTAAAGGAACCTAGCAAAGGAAAATTTTCTGATCAATATAGAGGATCGCATAAAGTGTTAGAAATTTTGCAGAATCAAAACGTCAAGATTGAAGTGAAGGGGATTCCGCGTACAGTACACTTAAACAAGTTAAAACTAGCACACAACTGAAATAGACAATAGCCAGAACGATTTCAGGAAGCAATGTAGTATGATAGTATATAACGCTGCTTGTCAAATAATGAAGATAGCGGAAACCTAAAAAAAAAATGGAAATTACTATGTATTCTGGCCATTCAATATAAAATGCGTTAATTCAATGAAATAAACAAAGATATTGGAAGAGATTAAAAAGAGAAAAGTAACTTATAAATCAATCAGGCTTGTACACAATTAATTATCGTAGAAAGAAATGTATATGCAGGAATTCCACAGAAGTTGGTTATGGGTCCATTTTTGTAGAACATAGTATATGACGCTCAGCTGAAACAAATGGATAGATTAACCTCAGTTGCCTTAATATAAAAAAAGAGAAAAAATATTAAATATTTATAACAATTTTAAAGTTAAACTAAAAGAAGCAATGATAACGGTCAATAATTGATGTTCGACAACAGACTTACAGTTGACCAATGAAAAAAAAATGAAACCACTTTACTTACAGGTACGAGAATACCGAAGGTAATAAATATTGATTGACAGTTATAACCTGAGAAAATAAATGAAAAAAAAAAATAAATAAAAAAAGAGAATGTTATAAAATACTTTGGAATAGAAATTGATAATAGTAGGAAATTCACTACTCACATCGAAAAGGTATACACAAAAGCCAACATGGTTATGAAAAGCTTACTACCAAATTTAAGTGAATACGTACGGAGTATTGAAGCAGATACTATTGGAACGGTAAAGAAGGCAATAGGAAACTGAAAAACCAAAAAGCAATTAGTGACATTATAACAAAATAACTCAACGTCAACGCAATAGTCTTTGCAAACAAGAAAAAGGACAGACTATTTTACTATGCGGATACTTACGAAATATGGCATTTTTTTTTATACTTACAGATCTAACATAAATAAAAGTAGTCATAATAAGTGTTGACAATGTAACGAAGAACCAGATGATGCCAAACATGCACTGTGTAAATGTCCTACGTGAGTGACGCAGCATATAGACTTGAAGAATAAAGTTGGAGAACCTATAAGCAGTAATAATATAGTGAACAAAGTTTTAACTAATAAGATATGGACTAGCTTCAAACTGTATTATGTAGTAACAGCCAATTAATAAGAAAACAAAATTGGCAAATAAGTATAGAAAGAGGTTAGAAATGAATCAAGATAGGTTAACCAAATATCAACAACATAAACGACTGGAATAAGAGGACAATATAATTACATTAACCTATATAATATTATTATATTAAATTTGATATATAGAATATTATAATACACAATAGTAATCGTTGACACAATATATTGTAAACATATTAAATTAAACAAATTAAATGGCAATTTTAATACTTACAGCTGTAGGATAAATAAAAGTACTTATAATAAGTGTTGAGAGTGTAATGAAGAACCCAACAATGCAAAACATGCACTGTATAGATATTCCAAGCAAGTGACACAGTGTTCAGAAAAAAAAAATAGAATTGGAGAACCTATAAACAACAATAATTCAATAAATAAGCTCTATCTAATAATATATGGATTAGCTCCAAAAATTATACCATACAATTATGAAATAACAGCAAATCACAAGTACGAAGTAACAACAAACTAATAAGAAGGAAATAGAAACAGCCAATAAATATAGAAATAGGTTAGAAATTAATCAAGACAGGTTAACTGAATATTAACGACAACATGATTAAAATAAGGGATTATTATATTGTATTGACCTATTATAGTATTATAATATTAAATCTGGTATAAAGAAATAAGGTTATACTACACAATAGTGACTGGTGATACAATACACTATGCACATATTAAATTAAACCAATTAAACAAAAGCTATATAAATATAAAACACTCATAACCAAGTAGTGAAACAGTGCTAATAATAATTTCTAGATTTCAACAGCAATACAATCCACATGCTATTACATTAAAAAACACACAGTATATATACATATTATAATGAACACAAAAACAATATTATTGTCATTTCAATTTTCAATTCCACTAAAATAGAGTTAAAAATATGTAACAGATAAATAATCATTCCGGCATTGAATAAAAAGTTATAACACACTGGAAACATTCAAAGCGGCCATTTTGGAAGTAATGCTGATCGACGCGAGCACGAAGTAGCTTTTACGCATGCGCAATGAAATACATACAATAATTATATACACTAAAATAAATACAAAATAATATTATTCCCACTTCAATTATACGTCATCTACTAAAATAAAGTTACAAATAATTAACAGATAAATAATTAATTCGGTATTAATAAAAGTCACTATATACTAAGGACATTTACAAGCGGCCATTTTGGAACTAATGCTGATCAACACGTGCATGTAGTAACTTTTGTACGTTGCATAATAAATTATATTTTCGATGAAGAAATAAATATTTAATAAGATGATAATACAAATGGAAGATAGTAACGAGGAGGAAAATAAATAATAATTAATACAATATAATACATCATTGTTATATGGTAACAGGAATATTAGAAATTAATAGAAATTAACCAAGAGAAACAAACCATAAATTAAAACTTTGCAACTAATTACAATTAACTATTAAACCATTAACTATTCATGGTTGATGAACTAACGACAAAATAATAAATAGTAATTAACATAATATAATACATTATTAAATTGTAACAAGAATATTAAAAATTAATAGAGATCAGCCATGAGAAATTAAAAATAAATCAAAATTGTGCAACTAATTGCAATTATCTTTCCTTTTTTTTTTATCGTGGGGAAATCCTCGATTTGTCTGGAGGATGCGGTAGAACTTATTGTACTAAATCCATAGCCTTCTCCCGGCCATCTACCGCTTTGGCAGTGCTTCCTCCGACTAGCTGCTGGCTAGCCGCGTTGTCGCCCTGCCTTACTGCCCCGGCGGGTTCTCGCCCGTTGTTCCTTGCTTGGGGCGACTGCACGCCGCCCCGCCCATACGGTGGGCAGCGGGTGCACCCAGAGATTCACACAAGGGGCACTTGGGTGTCGAGGAAGGGCAGCCTCTGGCACGGTGGCCGGATTCGCCACACTTGTCACACAGGTGTGACCGGTCCACCGTGGGCACGCACGTCGCCCTGACATGTCTAAGCTCTAAACATTTGAAGCACTGCAAGGGCCTCATCCCGATGGTTTCGTCTCTTGCAGTGGACCAACCCAGGGCGACCCTTCTTGCCTGGGAAAGCTTGCGCGCTCCACAATACCACATCCCGCGGCCACACGCAGCTCCGCCATCCTGACTGGAGCCGCGACCTTGACCGTGGCCGGGTCCAAGACCTGTGCAAGATGCGTAGCGAGTGTAACGTCAATTTATATCAAAGGCCACCGCGTACCCTCAATTACCCCAGGGACCCACCATAAACTTAAACTTTTAGTTTATTATTTATGTGTTTATGGATGGTCCTTGAAACAGCCCTAAGGTTGTTATACGTCCTTACTAATTACGGGGAAAGCGGGTAGTTACCTAATGGGAAAAACCTAATACTTGACTAACGAAAAAGCTGGTTTCTTCCATAAACAATATTACCTACTAGCTACGTTGGTAGGAGGCTTTCTCCTCCTATTTTCATTTATTAACATGGCCTATAACCAATTGGCATCGTGGATCGTTACCCTCACTTTTCCTAACGGAATGTGTGAACAGCGAATCCGCGTTGTTAATTAAAAAGGGCACACCCACACCGAGCTTTCCTCCGTAATGAGACGAGAACACCTAGGGAGAAATACACAAAACCCTCGAACAGTGAACATCTCTCCGATCAGAGTAAACCTGTGCTGTGCTAGAAAACAAAAACAGTAGTTGTGTTACGACTCAGCTATTTTATTTCATCAACCTCCCCTTAAGTTTACGTGACACGAGCGTGGACGCCTTTCTCCGGACTTTGTCGCCGGGGACCACTACAATAATAGCACCAGTCATGGCCTTACCATGCCATGGATATTTCCTCCAACCGCCTTTATCACTTCCGCGTACGATGTCTTAGCCCCCTCGCTCTGGGCCAAAGCAACCCCTGATGATCACGGTAAGCGAGCGAGCACGGCCTTCCTTGGTGTTGGAAATCCTTATGGGGCTTTTGTTAAAGTCCCTGTCGATGCGGCGGCCTTGAGTTTCGAGGTGTAATATGCCCTTCTCGCAGGCTGTGCACCTTTTGTAGGCGGAGCCACGTTGACCTGGTTCTCCGCCGCAATTCTAGTGGCTTTCTTCTTCCTTCTCTTCTTTTTCTACGACTGCATCACCCTCCACTCACCACCCTGTTGCTCCCGAGGGAGCGATGGGAACTGGGTGGTGATGGTGGTGCGAGCCGACGCCACCGGTTCTTGTCTGGCCCGTGCGTCAGGGGTGGGTCGTCTACATTGATCCATTCGGCGTGTATAATGGAGAAAAGGAGCATTTAAACGCCGAAATATCACAAACGGGAAGAAAATGACGCTCAGTTTTCGACAAAATCGACGAAATCATCGCGATTTGCGAGCTGCTGAACGCTGAAACGGGAGTGCATATATATAGGCGCGTAAAATGTCGTGAAATAAGCGCTTAAACGTCGAAGTATCTCAAACAGGAAGGAAATGACGGCTAGTTCTCGTCAAAATCGACGAAATCATCGAGAGTTGCGAGCTGTTGGGCTTGTTTCGACACTGAAACGGGCGTGCATTACATTTGGCGAGTAAACTGGAGTGAAATGAGCGCTTAAACGTCGAAATATCTCCATCGGGAAGGAAAATACGGTCTGTTTTCGTCAAAATCGACGAAATCATCATGATTTGCGAACTGTTGGTCTTGTTTCGATGCCGAAACGGGCGTGCATTACATTTGGCGAGAAAAATGCAGTGAAATGAGCGCTTAATCGTAGAAATATCTCCATCGGGAAGGAAAATACGGACACTTTTCGTCAAAATCGACGAAGTCATCGCGATTTGCGAGCTGTGGGGCTTGTTTCGACGCCGAAACGGGCGTGCATTACATTTGGCGAGTAACATTAAGTGAAATGAGCGCTTAAACGTCGAAATATCTCCATCGAGATGGAAAATACGGTCACTTTTCGTCAAAATTGACAAAATCATCGCGATTTGCGAGCTGTAGGGCTTGGTTCGACGCCGAAACGGGCGTGCATTACATTTGGCGAGTAACATTAAGTGAAATGAGCGCTTAAACGTCGAAATATCTCCATCGAGATGGAAAATACGGTCACTTTTCGTCAAAATTGACAAAATCATCGCGATTTGCGAGCTGTAGGGCTTGGTTCGACGCCGAAACGGGCGTGCATTACATTTGGCGAGTCAAATGCAGTGAAATGAGCGCTTAAACGTCGAAATATCTCCATCGGGAAGGATAATACGGTCACTTTTCGTCAAAATCGACGAAATCATCGTGATTTGCGAGCTGTAGGGCTTGGTTCGACGCGGAAGCGGGCGTGCATTACATTTGGCGAGTAACATTAAGTGAAATGAGCGCTTAAACGTCGAAATATCTCCATCGAGATGGAAAATACGGTCACTTTTCGTCAAAATTGACAAAATCATCGCGATTTGCGAGCTGTAGGGCTTGGTTCGACGCCGAAACGGGCGTGCATTACATTTGGCGAGTAACATTAAGTGAAATGAGCGCTTAAACGTCGAAATATCTCCATCGAGATGGAAAATACGGTCACTTTTCGTCAAAATTGACAAAATCATCGCGATTTGCGAGCTGTAGGGCTTGGTTCGACGCCGAAACGGGCGTGCATTACATTTGGCGAGTCAAATGCAGTGGAATGAGCTCTTAAACGTCGAAATATCTCCATCGGGATGGAAAATACGGTCACTTTTCGTCAAAATCGACGAAATCATCGCGATTTGCGAGTTGTAGGGTGTAACGTATCTATTATTATCCGGTATGATTTAATACGACTTTCTTGGATCTTAATTTAGCTTAAATCTAGGTAAAAATTTTCTTTCCTTACCTGCTTGGTTGAAATGTAATCGGAAGGGAAAAATTAGTGGAATATTAATTTAAGGTTTCCGTTTAATAAGGTAGTTGCTGCCATCAGAAATAGTCTAAGGACTATTTCAAGGAATTTCTTTTATTACTGTTGTCTCTTTTCCTTTCTCCTTTATTGACTTTACCGTGTTACAATTTATTATTATTTTCTTTTGTTGAAAATGTTCGTGTGCGATGGTATTGTTCGTCTAGCGTGTCGTTTGGTAACTACTAGATTGAATTCCCTGTCTGGAAGTGCCTCTGTAAACACGTTTTTGGCTGTAGAAAGACAAATCTTAGTACCTTCGTCTGTCGTGGTTTTCGGTAATTATGTAAGATGTTTATTCACTGATTTATGTTTAATGGGTAGCGTTAACTGACGTTTAATGCAACTGGCAAATGAATTCCACTTCTCGGCTAACCTGCTATGCGCAGGAATACTGGCACGTGAGAGGATTAAAGTTATCGGGTATAGACAATCGGTTTAACGAACGTATTTATTTTCGTTCAACTGGGTTGTATTGATGTGAATATGTTATAATTTATTTGATTTTGATCTATCGAAGGTATACAATGTAGGAAATAAGTAACGTCGGATGCAAATGCGGATAAATTATATGGTGGTGTACAATAAATGTGTATATATATGTCGGAGATGAAAGGACATCGGAGCCTTCCCTTTGGAACTTCGGAAAAATCCCTCAACACCGTAATCTAGATTCTATCATAGGCGTAATTAAACAATTGTCGTCATTCGATCCGATTGTATTTACTCGAGATTTGTGATAGTGAGCTTGGGCTCGAGGCGACAGCCAGTCGCCGAACGTAGCCGCGGTCACGGGATGAACGCTTTGTCTAGCAAAGGCATGGAGTAATTCTATAGCTCTCCTTAAAAGAAATATTTGTGGCGGCACGCGACAGTAAACATTCCAACAGTCTCTGTCCCGTAGCTCGCCACACGCAGACCCTATTCTTCGAGTAAGATGATTGCCAGATGTCGATGCGTCTCCGCAGTACATGTTCAGCTAGCCTGAGGGCCCGCTATAAATCTTAAGATTTAGTTGACTAAAGTTCTTCAAACAGACAAACAGTCTTTGTCCTAACTACGGGAAGATAGATGAGATCTATTTCTTTCGACGAACGACGTCTCCCACTACTGACTTTCTCTCGAGGGCGGCTAGTATCCCTTTCTTAACCATCGATATGGAGATTGACCAATTAGCAGCAACGCCAATTTCCCTACTTTCTGAATGAAGGCTAAGCTTGACGAATCCGATGATCCCGTGTCCTTAGACACACCCCATCATAGTTTTCCTCGGTGGCATCATCGGGGCGGAAAGCCACTTTTTGGGTGACCCCACGCAACGGTAGAGTAACGTCACCACAGTGAGGGCACATTACGAGTTTTTGTAATAGAGTCGGACTTAGATTTTTGCGAGTACGTTCATCGATCATCCCGTTGGCCGCGGACTCGTTATCGAACCTAAAGATCATTGCCACCAGTGTCGCGAGCGCCTAATCGCCGTGGTCGATTGTGCCTGTGGTGTTCAGACTTGTGCTAATAAACCAGATCTTGTTACATTCTACGATGTCTAACGTCAATGAAGAATCGTCCAACCACCACAACCCTATCCTGGACCTCTCCCCGACATCAGAAGTGGGATCAGGCCCATGCGTAACCATGGAACAACTCATGAGAATCGTGGATCGGATAACTCAACCGAGGGAGCAAAGGCCGAGTACGGAATCTAAGGAGGTAACGTTCCCGCCGTTCGACCCTGAAGGCCCGGGCGCCGATCCGTCCGCGTGGTGCTCCTATGCCGAGGTGGTTTTGAAAGACTCCCCGATACAAGACGGTGCGTTACTTACTGCTCTGAGTCGCTCTTTAAAGGGGTCTGCCGCGCATTGGCTTACAAAAATAGTGCGCGATGAAAAGCTCGCCTGGCCAACGTTTAAGAAATGATTCCTGTCAAGTTTTGGTGGACGAGACTCGACAACCTTGACGTTGATAAAGATACTTGGAGAACCCCGGTTGGAGGCCGAATCCCCAGGAGCCTATGGTAGTCGCATCCGTTCCATGATGCAGACGAGGGTGGGAGAGATCTATCAGCGCCCGAATTACTCAATGCCTTCGCCCTTTATGCGCTGAGCTCCCGAGAACAATGTTTTCGACGACTAATACGCGTGCATAATATCACAACGGAGGACCAGTTTTACGGCGAAATGGACCTTCTCCCCGACGACGACCAGCCGATGCCTTCGCCACGAAATTCATCATCGAACCCTGGGGCCAAACGGAGCAGGCCATCGGACCACCGTCTCAAGTGCTACCACTGCGGGAGCTTAGGACATAAAATGACGGAGTGCCGCAAGAGGATAAAGTTGGAGCGGAACGATAACCCACGGAAACAGGGGAACAATCAACTGGCCACGTCGTCGAGGGCTGTGTGCTTCAGGTGCAAAGAGGAAGGACATGTCGCGACTCACTGCCCGTCGCTGCGTAAAGGAGGCAACCCCGACAAGGAACATCGAGTCGACTCCTGTGCGACGGGGTCCCCGACTGGTAGTCTAAGTCATCGTGGTGAGTCGTTCCCATTTTATTTCGACTCCGGAGTCGAGTGCTCGTTGATTAAAGAATCCGTAGCTTCGAAATTCTCCGGCAAAAGAACGACCGATATAGTAGTAATGCGGGGAATCGGGAATACATGCGTTAAAAGTACGTCCCAGATTTTGTCCGTCGTGCGTATCAACGATTTTATGTTGGAGATAACTTTTCACGTCCTTGTCGATAGCTATTTAAAGTATGACATTATGGTTGGTCGCGAAATTTTAAACCAAGGATTCGATGTAATCGTCACACGCGATAGCTTCGATGTCTGCAAAACAAAGATAGTTAACGTTTGTAATAAAACCGCCGAACATGAGATCGATCTTAATGCAGTAGACACTGAGGTACTTGGTAACGATAAAAGCCGATTAATTTCTATTCTCCAAAATTTTAAAGAGTCATTTATTACGGGATTCCCGCGTACTCGTGTAAATACAGGCCAGTTAGAAATTCGATTAATTGATCCCAACATTACCGTACAAAGAAGTCCTTATAGACTTAACGAGGAGGAGCGGAGAATAGTCCGAGAAAGGATAGGCGAACTGATTCAAGCAAAAATCATAAGACCCAGTCGCTCACCATTCGCAAGCCCGGTGATACTCGTGAAGAAAAAGGACGGCACAGATAGACTGTGTGTAGACTTCCGAGCGCTAAATAAGAACACCGTCGCGGATCGGTACCCCCTTCTCCTTATAGCCGATCAGATCGCGAGACTACAACCAAGAAACCTGGTCATCGTGGCGGCTCAAAAGGTCGTAGTCGGGTGTTCCCCGAAGCAGCGGCCTGGCGTCCGTGCGGATTTCCTCCACGTAAATATAAAAAAAAAGTCGGGTGTTAAAGAGGTTGATATATATACATTTTATTTTACAACGTTGTTCTTTTAAGTTTGTTTACATGTTAATTATTTTACAATTATTGTGTCATGTGTTATCTATTTAAATTAGTGAGTTTTAATTAGAATGTACATATGTGTTCAGTGGTTTAGATTATGTTTCGCTAGATCTATTGATGTGTATATAAGTTTTGATTTAATAGTGTAGAACACACAAATATATATATATGTCGGGTTTACATTAGAATTAGGGTTAGGGGCGTGAAACGAATCTTCGTTAGGATTACACGTGTCGTTATGCAATAGAGAAGACATTGACTAGTGCAGATACGATTATCATAGAATTGGACAAGTAACCGTGGTAATTAGATATTCGAGAAACTAATGACAATGATCCTAGGTTCAATAACGAATCCACGGTCGACGGGATGATAGATGAACGTGCTCGCAAAATCTAAGCCGGACGCGTAATATCCACTGATCGTAATGAGTTACTTTATGCGTCGATGGGACCACAAGGAAGAATGAATTTCCGTCCCGATGATGCCACAGAGGAAAACTATCGTGGGGTGTGTCTAAGGGCACGAGATCATCGGATTCGTCGAGGGTAGCCTTCGTTCAGAAAGTAAGGGAAATTGGCGTTGCTGCTAATTGGTCAATCTCCATATCGGTGGTTAGAAAAAGATGCTCGTCGCCCTCAAAGGAAAGTTGCTAGTGGGAGACGCCGTTCGTTGAAAAATAGGTCTCCCCTATCTTCCCGTAGTTGGGACAAAGACTGTTTGTTTGAAGAACTTTAGTCAACTAAATCTTAAGATTTATAGCGGGCCCTCAGGCTAGCTGAACATGTACTGCGGAGACGCATCGACATCTGGCAATCATCTTACTCGAAGAATAGGGTCTGCGTGTGGCGAGCTACGGGACAGAGACTGTTGGAATGTTTACTGTCGCGTGCCGCCACAAATATTTCTTTTAAGGAGAGCTATAGAATTACTCCATGCCTTTGCTAGACAAAGCGTTCATCCCGTGACCGCGGCTACGTTCGGCGACTGGCTGTCGCCTCGAGCCCAAGCTCACTATCACAAATCTCGAGTAAATACAATCGGATCGAATGACGACAATTGTTTAATTACGCCTATGACAGAATCTAGATTACGGTGTTGAGGGATTCTTCCGAAGTTCCAAAGGGAAGGCTCCGATGTCCTTTCATCTCCGACATGTATATATATACCTATATCCCGTTACATCATTTTTCGTGTCTCTGTTATCCTATCCACATGTAGCTACATAAATGTGGACGTTCGATGTGACACGATGATAATTTTCACTGCTTTAATCCGACTTGTCGGTACACGGCACGTCTCGTAATTAGCTTTTAATGGAAAGAAACGGAAACGCTCTTCGTGGAAGATGTCCCGCGGAAGAGTCAGTCCCTGGAAAACTCCTTACCGTACGTCCAAACATTTCTCCTTCAAGCGTCAATATTACAGAAACTATTGATTTCCACTATATTTATTCACTCACTCATTTTGGTATTAACGTGTTTACATACAAGTTATCATCACAATGCCACCTAAATTTGACCCTAATGGAATGAAGATAGGTATATTTTATATTTTTATTATAACATATATAGAGTTAGAGAACATTCGTACATGCATTTTTGCTACCGTCGGTAGGTGGCAATAGCACAAAGGCACGTCGTTTATACGCCGAAAAATATTCTCATCTGTACATTAAAACCTGCGAAATCTGATGGACAAATTCAGCACGACGATTTAGGATCTAATATTCGAATATTGGTAAATCGGGGAAGTGCTGTAATGTCACTTCTGGAACCTTTAAAGGGAGAAGCCTGCTCTCACTCGTCTGAGAACATTTTAGTTATAAAATTTTCAAACCCTTTCAATCACTGGTAGCTTTAGCCAGTTAAGAAGAGATTTTGCAAAAATATTAATTCGTTCTAAAAGAATTCAAAGAGAATTGTAAGGTTTGTACTTGCCGAAACAAACAAGGTGGAAGGAACGAAACAATCTATTAGTGCGATACTGGTCTGGATAAACCGAGGGTGAATCTTGACGAATGCTTCATAAATTATCCTACAGAAAAGAATACAAAAACGCAGCACAGTACCGAGGCAGCGCCGATTTCTATTACACAAGCGATAGTCTCAGTGTTTTCGTTTCGCCTGCGAGACGACGCGAAGAAACGATCTACTTTTGTCCAGCCGCTTGTCTAAACGATAAGACACTTAAAAGTAAACGAATCTGTCGACTATGATGATACGA
Source organism: Bombus pratorum (assembly GCA_930367275.1). Taxonomy (NCBI): domain Eukaryota; kingdom Metazoa; phylum Arthropoda; class Insecta; order Hymenoptera; family Apidae; genus Bombus; species Bombus pratorum. The sequence goes on along the minus strand of OV883995.1, from coordinate 3,239,833 downwards.
GGCACGATAATGGTTGATCTTTCATTGTTTCTCACTGTACTACGATATATTTCCTAATTATTCGATCTAACATGTGGTAGAAATAAGATGGTCTTTTGTAATATTTTTACAGAATCGTAGACGAACTAAGAAGGTACAAATAAGATATGTGGCGTGGAGTGTACGAGCAAAGTCGTGCGACAGTGTTTGTGTATGCGAAAGGGAATGTTAATAATTAACATAAACTAACTAAATATACAAACCGAGTAGTTGTAAAACAAGCTAAAGGAAGGAAAGAACAAGAAAAAGAAATATACACATATATATCCGATAACGCGAACGTTTTTAAAGAAAATCGTGTGGGCAATCCGAGGAGGATGATCTGTCGCGATTCAAGCGCGTACATTTGATCGCGATAATTAGATTTCACGATCTTGTTCGTAAAAATTAACGTGCTATCTATTGGACGTCATTCTTTCCGACAATTACAAAGACAAGGCTTTAATCGCAAAAATTACAGCTATATGGAAATAAAATATATGCAATAGCAACGTAAGAAAAAATGCAAAAGGAGTTGGAAACTGACGAATCCTTTCTTTTTGAAGAGCAGCAAGAAGAATGAGAGTGGCGGAAAAAGGTATATAGCCCGATGCAAGGCAACAACTGAGAAGGTTGAAGGCACCGCTTTTAGAATTTTTTCAAAATGTATTATAAATTAACTTTAAAATAAATAAAGAAATAAAAAAACTTTACAGTAAATATGAAAGAGCTTCGAAACCTTATAGCAGTAGCGGATATTAACACTTTCACTCCCTGGTGGCAACAACATGTTGCAAACCAAATATTAGTGTTCGGTGACAACACGTTAGTATCACGCAGCTATTGATTAAAATCACTAGTAAATTTATGCGAACGGCAAAGTATTAAAGAAATTTATGGAAAATCGAAATGCAAAAAGAAGACAACCGTACTATGTAAGTTAGAGAAGAGGATCAATAATATAATAGAACACGAAGATTAAGAAGCTGATAAAATCATTGAATATAGATACTAGTTTTCGGCAATATCAGACCGTGTTATTTATTATATCATGGGTCTCGGTTTATTGGTTTCAATTTATTTATATTTTTACAATGGCTACAAAAGATATTCTTAAATACACCTCTTTTTATCAAATCGTATGTAATTCATTTCATAAAATTCATTATAATTCATTCATAAAATTACACTCTAATTTATACAGAGATATCTTATTCAACTCCGCTGCATTTTTTACAAATTATCTTATTATCAAATGTACATTTTCCGCATACATATTTCCCGTATGTTGAACAGATTTTCGTAGTTTTGTAACCTTTACAATTTCTTACTTGACAAGCTTTTCGTGGTAATGTATCTGAACTTGTTGATAGTTTTATAGCATGATTTTGTTTTCACGATTTTGTATATACGACTCTCAAATTAGCTCTGTAGCTAATTGGAATAAAAATTCCTGTCTTGAAATATTTTCACCTCGTATTTAGTGGACACCGGTGCTGACACTTGTGTTTATCCGCGCAGTAAGATCCGCGAGCACACGAACGAAACCGACTACGAACTGTTCGCGGCCAACGGAACGCGGATCCCGACATACGGTACCGTTACAGTTCCCCTCAATTTATCGCTACGCCGAGCTTTCAAATGGCGTTTTATAGTAGCCGATATGCAAGCGCCTATCATCGGTGTTAATTTTCTGAGCCATTACGGGTTGCTCGTAGACCCTTGCAACAAACGGCTCCTCGACACAACAACCCGATTATCGACGAAAGGATTCGCCGCCACGGCTGACGTGACATCGATAAAAACAATCACCGGAGATTCACCGTACCACAAACTGCTGGCGGAATTTCCCGATCTCACGAGACCGCCAGTGTTCCGGAGAAGTACAATACGGCATGGGGCGCAACACTACATCAGCACGACGCCCGGACCCCCTGTTCACGCCAAACCACGCCGCCTCGCCCTCGATCGACTCAACCAGGCGAAGGCGGAATTCGAAGTAATGATCTAACAAGGTATGATGCGGCCATCGAGAAGCCCGCGGGCATCACCCTTACACATCGTACCGAAAAAGGACGGAGGGATTCGACAGTGTGGCTACTATCGGACATTGAATATCCGCACCACTTCAGACTCACCACCGCACATCGAGGACTTCGCGCAGAATCTCCATGGTAAGCACATATTTTCCAAAATCGATCTCGTTCACGCTCACCATCAAATTCCGATCGCGCTGGAAGACGTACCGAAGACAGCCATCACAATACCATTCGGTCTATGCGAAGCGACCAATATGATGTTTGGGCTTCGAAACGCCGCTCAAACATGCCAACGATTGTAGACGAAATCACAAGAGGCCTACATAAGTAGGGAGGAGCTTGTCGAGTCCTTAGTCGATGAATTAGAAATTAAAGACAGTAGGGAAGTAGAGGTCAAAACAATGAGACGGGCACCGTGGGGCACACAGTCGGCGATTGCGGTGTTACCGAAAGTTTACGTTGATAAGGGTGGCGTTAACATCAGGATGAGGACGGGCCTAACCATAGCTGCGATAAAGATCGTGCCGAACGTGTTTAAATGTTTTAGGTGCCACATGTTTGGGCATACGGCAAATAAATGCAGAACGATAAGTCCGGGCAAAGAGGTCTGCTGGAAATGCGGAGAAAAGGATCACACAATACCTGTTGCGTATTATCGACTAAATTGCAACCGGTCAGGTCAAACCGATCGGTCGATATCGCGTACCTAGAATGACTTAACGTTCAAGGTGGAGGAGATGAAATAACTCGAGTGTTAGATTTAGACGGCACTTTATTTGTACTAGTTGTAGCACTTAACAGAACTAAGTGAGAACTACCGTCGTCCTAAGTCTGTACTGTCCGATGGTTGAAGATGAACTGAACTCCCCCGTTCCTGATTCTCTCCTCCTGCCATTGGATTCTTTTCTCTTCACGGTGCCCTTCCGGCTGGTCTTTTCCTGGGTTTTCTCCTGGCCTCGAGTCATTACGTTTACCGCCCTGGGAGGACATGTAATTCAGAATTTCCTAACGAGAGAAATGGGCCTGTCCGTGTCATAAACGGACGGCTAACTAAAATTCCGAACAATGTCTGTGTGCCCAAATTAGCCCGCTGTGCTACATGCAGTAAGGAAATAGGTACTAGATTTAATCACGTGACGGGGTCACTAGCATGCCCCAGCTATAGGAAAATGTTGAGGCAAAGTAGCCAGGAAAGAAAATGAAAATATTACGAATTAATCTAAATAGATGCAAGATGGCGCAAGACATGATGTATCAATGCGCGATTGAAAATAGGCCGGATATAGTTATTATCTACGCCTACATAGACGATTTCTTAATTGCGTCCGAAAACGAAAAACGACATCGCGAACACTTGCGGATTTTGTTTAAACGCCACAACGAATATCGGGTCGTAATAAATCTCGCGAAATGTGAATTCGGCGTCAGCGAAATAAAATTTCTCAGTTACACGGTTACCGCCGAGGCGATAAAGCCATTAGCCGAACGCATCGACGCAATAATCAAAGTACCGCTACCCATGACCGTTAAAGAGCTACGAAAGTACCTCGGTATGATCAACTTTTACAGACGTTTCATACCGGGGGTAGCGAAAATCCTTCAACCACTCAACGACTTGTTGAAAGGCACAACGAAGTGCAACGCATCTATCGAGTGGTCCAAACAAGCTGAAAATAGCTTCCGCGAGTCGAAACGCGCCTTAGCTAACGCGATAATGTTAGCGCATCCGATTCCTGGCGCGCCCGTCAGCCTCGCCGTCGATGCAACCGATTACGCCATAGGAGCGGTACTCCAACAGCGCGTTAACGAAACCTGACAACCGTTAGGTTTTATGACAAAATTGCTATCCCCCGCACAACAAAAGTACAGCGCGTACGACCGAGAACTACTCGCGATGTACACCGCGGTGAAACGATTCAGACACACCGTCGAAGGTAGAAATTTCACTATTTTCACCAACCACAAGCCCCTTACATACGCATTTAATCAAAACCTCGACAAGTGTTCGCCGAGACAGTTTAGACTCTTAGACTACGTCGGACAATTTACGATCGATATCCGACACATTAAAGGGATAGACAATAACGTAGCCGATACTCTATCCCGAATAGAAGCGATGGGGAAGTTCGTCGATCATCGATCGTTAGCCGCAGCGCAAGAGAACGATACCGAGCTGCACGAAATCATTAAGTCCGGCTCTAGCGCGCTGCAATTGAAAAAGATACGATTTCCCGATCAGGATGTCGGAATTTATTGCGATCTCACGAACGAAACTCCGCGACCGTACGTACTGGAACCGTTACGTCGCACCATATTCTATTCGTTACATGGACATTCCCATCCGGGAATGCGCGCCCAAATTAGTTACTGCATTAAATTTAATATAATTCGCAATTCTCATAATGCTGCATAAGTGCGAACAAACAAATTTTTCCACCCAAGAAACTAATTATTACATATAGTAATAGAATTCAAAAACAGATAACGACAAATCACTATAATACTTTTATGTTATCAGCAACGAAATCTCGCTAAACGGTCCGATCAAAACTAAAAAAAATTAAAGGCTTCACAGAAAAAAAGGAAATAATTTCTGTGCTTTACCAAAAAATAAAAGGATACTTTAACATCTTTGATATTTGTTTAATAAATTTCTCGTTGTTCAATATGCATAAATGTAACGCAACTGTTATGGACGTTATTTGCAATTATATCACACAAGTTTTCGTCCGCGGAAATATAACTGAATTCCTTAAGAAAGTCGACTCTAAGTAAATTCTTTCAACCCTGACTCTGCAAAGAACAAAAGTTCAACAGAAGGGAATCAGATGGTGCAAAGTTTGGGTTATATGGGTGGATGTGGTAGAATTTCCCAGCCTTTTGAGCTGATTTCAAGAGATAACTACGAAGTATGTTGTCGCACGTTATCTTGAAGAAAAAGCACTATTTCTCCCTGCAAATCTCGTCATCTCTTCCATAGCTTGCAAGCTTCATATACTTTTGAAGCGTCTTTCTGTAGCATTGACCATTTACAGTACACTGGTGTTCTGAAAAAATCACGAAGAAATTGGACCTTTGGCATCCCAAAAGACATTTAACATCGCTTTACCAGCCGATCGTTGGGTGTTGAATCTTTCTCTGCATAGAGAATTTGGATGCTTCCATGTGCTTTGCTGTTTTCCTTATAATGATGGATCCAAATCCCATTACAAGTCACAATTCTTTCCAATAATTCATTTCCTTCGGTCAAATAGCATTCTTCAAGTTCCCTGCACACACGCAGTCTGGTTTCTTCGTGATTGTCAGTAAGTTGTTTTGATTTTGCACATGTTTTACAGAAGTTTAATTTATTATGAATGATAAAATAGACTGCTAATTTAATCGCAAAAGTCATTCGACGACCAAGTAACCGAAAAACTAATTTCATATTTTCGAAACTATTAAGATTAAAGTGATTGATTATCTGTTAAGCGGTCTAATAAATTCGATGTGCTAGAAGATTTATCGAGTTCTCAAGTTTGTAGTATATCTTTGGAAAAAATTATAATTTCGTTATTTATATACACATATCTAATCGCAAGATCTCAATTCAGCTACCAGATTTTCATAAGACGAGGTCAAAATATGTCATTGAATAAACGAGAACGCCTCAACGTTACATTTATGAGATTAAATAGCTTTTGTTTTTTGCTATCTTGGACATAAACAATAATTTTAACATCGATTTCTGCTTTTCGAAGTTATGTTGAAACAAGATTTACAATTTCAAAAAGCTTATCCCTGAAGCATCATGTTCATTGAAACCCAAAATTATTAATTATCGGTAGGAATTTTTCAAATTAATGCTACCTAAACAAAATAATAAAGCTTACTTAGCAACTTCCCAACTTCTCCTACGTTTTGCTATATCAACGACAGGGATGAAAGGCACTTCCGTACAATCAAATGTTCTTTTATACTGTACTTTTCCTAAATGTTTATTGACATGATATAAGTCATATGCAATGCCCTTAACACTGTTGCCTTTTTTTAAAGCATGATATATCGCTTTTTTTACCTTTTATCTTCCAAGATGCAAAGAAAGGTTTAAGATACGCTTTATTCAGAACGAAACGTACACTTGTGCAGTTACAAAACGGCTGATGACTATATCATCAAAAGAATACAGATTAGGTTGTATTAGGTTATCCAAAATAAGGAAATAATAGACTGACATTTTTTATTTTATATTGTTTCATTGAATTATGTCTGACCTATTTTGTTCTACAGTTATTTCTACATATCTTTTTATTCTATTTTTTTCCACAGTTAGAACACAATGGATCATACATAATACAATAAAATAATGCAAGACAAAAAATGTTGTGCGTCTATTATTTCCTTATAAAACGGAAGAAATTTTTGGGACAACCTAATACGTTTATTTAGACGCTGTTTGATAAGGCGGAATGCGAAGATCGCGAAAAGAACTTTTGGGGCAATCTAATAATTCTAACTTTAATATTTTGTTGCATATTCATTTGCATTGTAAAACGACTTCTAAGAGTTTTGGTATACATTCGACTAATTTTGTTTGCAATGAATCTTGTGTTTTGTCCGTTAGAAAGGACCGATTTTTACAAATATTTTGGATGCTTCATGTAAATGAAGTAACAAATGAAGCTCAAAAGCACAAAAACTAAATTTAAGTTCATGCGGATGCCAATATGGGTTACATACAAACCATTTTGCTATGTTATGGCGTTTTCACGACTGAGAAATTAGTCAGACCTAATCTCCCTATAAGTACAAGAATAGTTTTACAGTTGTACCAAAACTTATCACAATCAAACCCTGAAGCTGCAGGATACCATATTTATGCCGACCATTATTTTACTTGTATTCCCTTGGCTGATGCATTATTAAGCATGAAATGTCACATAACTGGGACTATTCAAACTAATAGAAAATTTATTCCGAATAATATAAAAAATCGAAAAATTGCAGAAAATGATATCGTTGCCTACAGACGCAGACATATTACTACTGGCTTGGAGAGACAAACCAATCAATATTTAGCAATTGTGCTACCACAACTATGAAAAACATCACTAAAAGAACACGAAGAGAAGGAACAACCAATATAGTGAAGCCAAATGTCGGATAAATTGCGATAAATATGAGGTGGTTTAAGGTGTAAGTGCCCAAGAAATGCTTTAGATGTTCAAAAATATAGTTTATTTAATAACCAACAGTCAACAATCAACGCCCCACGCTTTTCGACTATGTTTGCTTCGCTGTTACACTGGACCCTTCGCATTTAGCTGTTCAAGACCTAACGAATCTTTGAACAGATTCTTTTCTTTTCTTGCCCCCGATAGAAAGAGTTCTGTCGTCGAGTGCCGCCACAAATATATGGGCGGTGTCGACAAAGCAGACCAGTATACAGCTCATACCGTTTTATACGAAAGTCCCAAAAATGGTGACGAAAATTATTTTTTTGCGGATTGGAAATATCAACAATAAATTCTTACTTATTATATAACGCAAACCAGAAGAAAAAGAATAAAAACAAAATAACGCATTTGCAATTCGCTTGCAAGCAACGCTTGATGGGTCAATTAATTGAGCGTTTTCGTGACGTCGACCCCGAGAATACTTCATCAACTTCTGGAACGGCAGAAAGACTAAACGGCCTTTTACATGTTATTCGGCGAGATGACACAGAAGGAAGTAAAGATCGTGTGGTATGTTGCAATCGGAAAATCAAAGGTAGAAGAAAAGAATCGACGTACTATTATGCTACTCGTTTGGTTAAACCGGCCCTGCATACACGCAATTGCTTCGAAAAATACCACACCGTGCAAGAATATGAAAGGAGTCATAAACGTAGGAGTTATAAAGTAAGTATGTTTTCCTGGATTTTGACAAAAAATTCTGTTGTATTCAAAAGTCCTAGTTTTTATAACGCAAATGTTTTCTCATATAGAATTAAACGAAGTGGAACTAGTACAGTGCATGAAAATACTCTTGAAACCAAGCGAAAACATGAAAAGATCAAATTCCGTACCCGGATTACTTATAGAAATCATCTACAAGCACAAAAGATAAAAACAAGAAAAAAGGATAGTAACACGGGGAACCAATCATCCTACATAGAATTAGTACATTAAAATAAAATATCAAACGCAACGGTGAAAAATTACTAGCGTTGCTGGAAAAGAAAAAGAACAGCAGAATAACAGAGAAACAAAGAGAGTGAATACGAAATTAGAAAAGCCTTCCACAACTCCATAAGAAACTACTGGAAAAGTAGAATTAAAAACATATCCAAATAAAAACCCAAAGAACTGGGTTCATCATCGATTAACTGCGTCTTCCGCCCAAAAAACCACACCATATAGGTGATATACTCTGACACAACAAGAACGGATACAAATGGGAACTCATGAAAGCCGACATGTACCGTCACACAATTTGACGAAGATAATAAGATAATCATTATCGATAACCATGAGAAACTAAACATACTAACATAGGGAAATAACCTTTATTGTCTGGATGGCTATAAAGTATCAGGAGAAAGCTTAGGATATTGGCAAAGACGCCTGAATTACAACTGAAATATTCAGCATATACCGAATGGGAAAAACGGTCAGGGTCTACTTGGGGGTACGTGACTGCTGGGCCGTATGGGCACTTACCGCGTTATATAGACGAAACCTCGTGAGTATCTCCAAATAAAGGGCCTAAAAAGGCCAATTTGGAAAGTCATAATCTAATCGTCTATACTAAGGGCACGCATTGAAACAGTCCACACACAAAATAGCCACATAAGAATATATCAAGTTACAAGCATAATCGCACAAACAACGAACAAACTGAAGCAACGCATACTCAGTTGACAAGCCAGATTTAATCCTATCTAACATTTTCACAAATTAAAATAAGTTAGACCCAACCTTCAAAAATGAACAATAAAAAAAAATTATCGAATTTGGTAGCACAGATTTAAAAGAACCTACCTACCATATTTACACATATTTCACACATCTACTCCTGCAGCATAATATTTAACAATTGCCTAAACGCCAACTATTTCTCCATTCTGGAAAACAAGAAAGGCAGTAGCATTAAAAAAAGAAGGAAAAGCAACAGTGATCCTGCCAGCTATACCGATCAATTAGACTCTTACCCAACATTAATAAAGTATCCGAATCTATGATAAATAACACTATATACATTGAAAATAACCTAATTCCTGACACCCAATTTGATTTCAAATTTAAACATTCAACGATACATGCAATTACAAAATTCATCATATATCTCTTGGGCAAGAGACGAGAGTGATTGCGTCGAAGCGGTGTTCATAGATTTAGAGAGGGCATTCAACACATTTTGGCTGGATTTCTTTCTTTAAGCTCGAAAAAAGAGCTTTCCACACCACGTAATAAAAATAATTTGGAAATCACAAATTAATATATGCAAATTCAAAACAATTCCATTCGGGCCGTACATTTCCAAAATATCAGATGCAAAAAAAAATTCCGCCTATACGACATCTACGATACAATAGCAACATATCCATTCCTCATAAAAAAGTCGTTCGCTATTTACATATACATTTGGATTTCAAATCGAACAAACACACGAATCTACTGCAAACAACTAAATAATAAAGTAAAAATAGTCTGCTGTAAACTTCTAATAAGGCTGATCCTGATGTACGGTTGTCCGATTTGATTTAAACAGAAAAGCTAAATTGGTTCGAATGTAAGTGTCTGAGATCATACTCAATATATATTTAGCCATTATATACCATGTATAGGTTTTAGATATTTTTTGTACAGTAATATCGAATAACAAAACCAGTTATTTCAGCCAACGCTCATACCGCATTGAGTACACTCGTTCTCGCACTCTTCTCCTGGAGAAAGGAAAAACAATATTGTAGAAAAATACCACTTTTGTAGCGACTTAAATTTAATCATTAACTGTAATGTTAAAAATGTAAATCCGACACAAAATATTGTATGGCTACGTCATACCGTCGCGTAACGGTACTTTTGCCGAAACCACATTCCAACTGAAATTCTTTCTTTACTGAGAATATACACGTGTAATATGTATTTTCTCGGGCAATAAATGTTATATATGTCGGAGATGAAAGAACACCGGAGCCTTTGGATAATCCCGCAACATTGTAATCTAAAGTTTACTATAGCTGTAATTAAACAATTGTAGTTATTCAACCCGATTGTAATTGTCAGAGATTTGTGACAGTGAGCTTGGGCTCGAGGCGACAGCCAGTCGCCAACGTGTTCGCGGTCACGGGATGAACGCTTTGTCTAGCAAAGGCATGGAGTAATTCTATAGCTCTCCTTAAAAGAAATATTTGTGGCGGCACGCGACAGTAAACATTCCAACAGTTTCTGCCCTGTGGCTCGCCACACGCAGACCCTATTCTTCGAGTAAGATGATTGCCAGATGTCGATGCGTCTCCGCAGTACATGTCCAGCTAGCCTGAGGGTGCGCTATAAATCTTAAGATTTAGTTGACTAAAGTTCTTCAAACAAACAGTCTTTGTCCCAACTACGGGAAGATAGGGGAGACCAATTTTTCAACGAACGGCGTCTCCCACTAGCAACTTTCCTTTGAGGGCGACGAGCATCTTTTTCTAACCACCGATATGGAGATTGACCAATTAGCAGCAACGCCAATTTCCCTTACTTTCTGAACGAAGGCTACCCTCGACGAATCCGATGATCTCGTACCCTTAGACACACCCCATGATAGTTTTCCTCTGTGGCATCATCGGGACGGAAATTCATTCTTCCTTGTGGTCCCATCGACGCATAAAGTAACTCCTTACGATCAGTGGATATTACGCGTCCGACTTAGATTTTGCGAGCACGTTCATCTATCATCCCGTCGACCGCGGATACGTTATTGAACCTAGGATCATTGTCATTAGTTTCTCGAATATCTAATTACCACGGTTACTTGTTCAGTTCTATGATAATCGTATCTGCACTAGTCAATGTCTTCTCTATTGCATAACGACACGTGTAATCCAAACGAAGATTCGTTTTCACGCCCCTAACCCTAATTCTAATGTAAACCCGACATCAGAAGTGGGATCAGTGCCGGTTACAACAGTGTAAGAGCTTACGACCATCGTGCGCGAGTTAATTCCGTCGCTAGTGCAAAAATCGAGTGTGGAACCTAACGATTTTTCGCCACCGTATTTTAACCTTGAAACCGTGGGCTTCGACTCCGCTGCATGGCACGCAGCTATCAATCTGATTATGGAGGGAAATCCTTTACAAAGCAGTGCCCTGAATATAATTTCAATAACGAGTGTCGAATCGACTTCTACGTAGTGGAGGCACCAACTGGTAGATCAAGCCATCCGGGTGAGTCGTTTCCATTTTACTTCGACTTTGGAGCCGAGTGTTCGCTAACTAAAGAATTCGTAATCTTGAGATTTTCTGGCAAAAGGACGATCGATATATTAGCAATGCGAGGAATAAGAAAAATTTGTACTGAACGTACATCTCAAATCTTGTCCGCTGCAGGTGTTAGTGATTAGAGATAAATTTCCATGTCCTCGCTGATAATTATTTAAAAATATGATATCGCGATTGCTCGTTAAATTTTAAACTAAGGTTTTGACATAATATTACACAAACTAGCCTCGCTATGTGTAAAGCGAAAATAATTAACGCCGGTAATGAAACCGCTGAGAACGAGATCGATGTTAATGAAATTGACGCTGATGTACGTGGTAGCGATAAAAATCGATTAATCCTTCTTTTCGAAAATTCAAAGATTCATTGGTTACGGGTTTCCTACGTACTCGCGTAAATACAGGCCAGTTAGAGATACAATTAATTGATCCTAACATCACCGTACAAAGAAGACCTAATAGACTTCGCGAGGAAAAGCGCAGAATAGTACATGAGAAAATAAGCGAATAAATTAGAGCCAAATATCATAAGGCCTAGTAATTCACCGTTCGCGAGCCCTATGTTACTTGTGGAAAGAAAGAACGGCTCAGATAGATTGTGTGTAGATTTCCGAGCGCTAAACAAAAACACGGTCGCGGATCGGTATCCCTTACCTCTTATTGCTGATCAAATCGCGAGATTGCAAAACGCGAGATACTTTACTAGTCTAGACATGGCCAGCGGGTTTCACCAAATACCCATCAATCCTAATTCGACAGGGTATACCGCGTTCGTTACCCCCGACGGACAATACGAATACATAACGATGCCGTTTGGATTGAAAAAAAAAAAATGTACCCTCCGTTTTTCAGAGAGCCATTCTCAATGCCTTAGGTGACCTCGCGTATTCGTACGTTGTTGTTTACTTGGACGACGTCCTAATTATTGCCGACTCGATAGATCAAGCTCTAAAAGGATTGCACACCGTATTAGATACCCTCGTAAAAGCTGGATTCTCCTTTAACTTTCCAAAATGTTCTTTTCTAAAGACATTGGTACTCTATTTGGGATATGTAATCCACGACGAAGAAGTTCGTCCCAGTCCGGGTAAAATACACGCCTTGAGTTCTTTACCTGCGTCAACGACCGTCACACAGCTCAGGCAGTTCATAGGTTTAGCATTTTATTTCCGAAAATTCGTCCCTAAATTCTCACAGATAATGAATCCCTTGTACGCACTTACTTCCGGTAATAGAAGCGTAGTTTGGACGGATAGACATGAAAAAAAAAAGACAAAAGGTAATCTCCGTCCTGACCGAAGCGCCGGTGATAATGATATTCGACCCCAACTATCCGATAGAACTTCATACTGACGCTAGTTCGGATAAATATGAGGCTATTTTAATACACAAGACTGAAGGTAAAATATAGAGTAATAGAATATTACAGTATAAGAAGTAGCCCTGCGGAATCTAGGTATCATTCCTACGAACTAGAGACGTTAGCAGTTGTAAACGCCGTCAAACATTTCCGTCATTATCTACGCGGACAAGAATTTCTTGTTGCCATTGGTTGCAATTCCTTGAAGGCATCTAATGATAAGGTGAAACTTACTTATTTACAAACTTTTAATTTTGACATTGTGTATCGATAAGGTAAACGAATGGGCCACGTAGATTTCTTCTCGCGAAATCCCGTAAACTTGGATCACCGTACGATCAACAAAATTGTGGAGAAAGAAATTAACCTGACTGAAACCTCCGACGATTGGCTACTAGCGGAACAACGTCGCGACCCACGAATTTCTGAGATCGTCAACAAATTGTAGAACGAAGAGCCCGCGGAAGACGTCGCAAATGCGTATGAATGACGATCTGATACCCTTTATAGTAAAATACGAAGAAAAGGCAAGACTCTCTTCTCGCCTACTGTTCCAAGAGACTTTAGGTGGTCCGTTATTAACCATGTGCAGCAGTCAATTATGCACTTAGGTTGGGATAAAACGCTCGAGAAACTGTGAGAGTATTACTGGTTCGAAGTGATGGCGAACTGTGTTCGTAAATTCGTTGAGGACCGTCATGCTTGACGAGTTTCGAAGGCTAGTTCAGGTAAAATACAAGCTGAACTACATCCTATTCCTAAGACCAGCATACCTTGGCACACAGTTCACGTGGACACAACGGGCAAACTAAGCGGTAAAAGTGATTCGAAAGAATGTGTCATTGTTTTGGTCGACGTCTTCACTAAATTCGCATATCTGTATCATACTCGTAAAATAGATTCCCTTAGTACCGTCAAAGCACTTAAGTATGCTATATTTTTATTCGGCAGCCCTTGCTGGATAATAGCGGGTCAAGAGAGGTGTCCTGCGGGCAAAGAATTTCAAGATTTTTGTCTAGATAGACACATTAAACTCCACTTAATAGCAACCGGTGCTAGTAGGGCCAATGGACAGGTGGAGCGTATTATGGGCACGCTAAAAAATATGTTCGCAACAATAGAAACGGCCGGGCGGTCTTGGCAGGACGCGATTGGGGAAGTACAACTGGCTTTAAATTGCACCATCAACCGCGTGACTAAATCGAGTCCATTGGAACTGCTAATCGGTAAAACAGCAAGACCCTACGGCTTATCCCTACCCGACAATATCGAAGAAAGAGAAGTAGATATCTCTAATGTAAGACAGCAGGCAATAGAGAATATAGAAATTAGTGTTAGGTACGATAAAGGCGGATTTGTCAAAGCTAAAGCTAAAGTAGTTGGATTTAATCTTGGTGATTTTGTATTACGCAAAAAAACGAGAAGAAAACCAAACGAGGTTAGATCCGAGATTCAGAAGTCCATTCGTGATAGCAGAAATTTTAGAGGGAGATAGATATACTTTAAAAACCTTAGACCGCAAACGATCATAAGGACAGACATGACAGACTGAGAAAAATGCCAGAAAGTTGTGCCTCTGTTGAGTTGGACGTCTGCGAATGACAACGACGGTGATAATAACGATGTAAGTACACTGCCCTCAGAGGATCATTAACACCACGTTGCGGTCGTAGTAATGTGACCAATATGGTATCGTGCGCATCCGTAAAATATCTTCTGCGATATCTTGCGCCTCTGTAATATACCCACAGTGACGTTTCGCACTTCAGTAATATGGCCAATATAACATTGTGCGCACCTGTAATATTCCCACTGTAACGTCTTACGCTTCTGTCACACACCCAACGTAGTAATATGATCCAACAAACTGAGATTCATCAGTGTACGAAATCGAAAATGATCTGTCGCGTCGTTACGATCTGACCGATAACTCACAGGATGCGACTAGCACTTTGAATACAAATTATAACGCTACGAATTCTTGTTTTCTTTTATTTTTCTGTTGTCAAAACTTCGAACGAAATTCCGTTGTTACACTGGACCCTTGACTTACTTGGAATATTTAATTGAATTATAAATAATATCGGTTATATTGAGCCTAATGTAAACAAAAAAAAACGCAATATTTTAGTTACACACGAGGACGTGTGATAATCAGGATGGCCGTGTCGGAGATGAAAGAACACCGGAGCCTTTGGATAATCCCGCAACATTGTAATCTAAAGTTTACTATAGCTGTAATTAAACAATTGTAGTTATTCAACCCGATTGTAATTGTCAGAGATTTGTAACAGTGAGCTTGGGCTCGAGGCGACAGTCAGTCGCCAACGTGTTCGCGGTCAAGGGATGAACGCTTTGTCTAACAAAGGTATAGAGTAATTCTATAGCTCTCCTTAAAAGAAATATTTGTAGCGACACGCAACAGTAAACATTCCAACGGTCTCTGTCCCGTGGCTCGCCACACGCAGATTCTATTCTTCGGGTATGATGGTTACCAGATGTCGACGCGTCTCCACAGTACGTGATCAGCTAGCCCGAGGGCCGTTATAAACACTAAGATCTAGTTACCTAAAGTCCTTCAAACCGACAAACAGTCTTTGTCCCAACTACGGGAAGATAGGGGAGATCTATCTTTTCAACGAATGACATCTCCCACTACCAACTTTCCCTCGAGGGCGGCTAGCATCTTTTTCTAACCATCGATATGGAGATTGACCAATTAGCAGCAACGTCAATTTCCCTTACTTTCCGAACGAAGGCTACCCCCGACGAATCCGATGATCTCGTGCCCTTAGACACACCCCATGATAGTTTTCCTCTGTGGCATCGTCGGGACAGGAAAATCATTCTCTCTCGCGATTTCGTTGACCAAAGAGTAACGTCTTTACGACCGGTAATTACTCGGACTTAGAACGTTCATCTATCATCCTGTTGACCGCTGAATCGTTATCGAACCTGGATTCATTGTCACCATCAGCTCTGTCATATTATCGTCGCTATTACTCATATCCTCTTGTAGTGTCCACATTCGTACCGATACGTATTAGCGACATTCGCGACGGTAAAGTAAGTAAAGGTTCATTAAACGCCCAAAGTTCCAATCACACTCCGACATATATATGTCGGGTTTACATTAGAATTAGAGTTAGGGGCGTGAAACGAATCTTCGTTTGGATTACACGTGTCGTTATGCAATAGAGAAGACATTGACTAGTGCAGATACGATTATCATAGAACTGGACAAGTAACCGTGGTAATTAGATATTCGAGAAACTAATGACAATGATCCTAGGTTCAATAACGAATCCGCGGTCGACGGGATGATAGATGAACGTGCTCACAAAATCTAAGTCGGACGCGTAATATCCACTGATCGTAAGGAGTTACTTTATGTGTCGAGGGGACCACAAGGAAGAAAAAATTTCCGTCCCGATGATGCCACAGAGGAAAACTATCGTGGGGTGTGTCTAAGGGCACGAGATCATCGGATTCGTCGAGGGTAGCCTTCGTTCAGAAAGTAAGGGAAATTGGCGTTACTGCTAATTGGTCAATCTCCATATCGGTGGTTAGAAAAAGATGCTCGTCGCCCTCAAAGGAAAGTTGCTAGTGGGAGACGCCGTTCGTTGAAAAATAGGTCTCCCCTATCTTCCCATAGTTGGGACAAAGACTGTTTGTCTGCTTGAAGGACTTTAGTCAACTAAATCTTAAGATTTCTAACGGGCCCTCAGGCTAGCTGAACATGTACTGCGGAGACGCATCGACATCTGGCAATCATCTTACTCGAAGAATAGGGTCTGCGTGTGGCGAGCTACGGGGCAGAGACCGTAGGAATGTTTACTGTCGAGTGTTACAACTATTTCCTTTTTTTAAGGAGAGCTATAGAATTGCTCCATGCCTTTGTTAGACAAAGCGTTCATCCCGTGACCGCGGCTACGTTCGGCGACTGGCTGTCGCCTCGAGCCCAAGCTCACTATCACAAATCTCGAGTAAATACAATCGGATCGAATGACGACAATTGTTTAATTACGCCTATGATAGAATCTAGATTACGGTGTTGAGGGATTTTTCCGAAGATCCAAAGGGAAGGCTCCGGTGTCCTTCCATCTCCGACACGACCATTCTGACTATCACACGTCCTCGTGTGTGACTAGAATATTGAGTTTTTCTAACATTAGATTCGATGCAACTGACGTTATCCACAATTTAACTAAAGTTAAACTAAAGTTGAGTCCGAGTAGGCCAGGGGTCCAGTGCAACAACGAAATTTCGTTCGGAGGTTTGACAATAGAAGAAGTAGAAGGAAATAAAAATTAGTACGCTATAATTAGTATTCAAGGTGCCAGTTGTGTCCCGTGAGTTATCAGTCAGGTCGTAGAGGCACGATTGACCACTTTCGATTTCGCACCCAAGTGAGTCTCGTTTTTCTGGATCGCACGACCGCTCAGAGTTCTACTACATTGTCGCCCCCGGAACATGTGAATCTAACACACGGTCCAACGGACTTTCTAACATCATTGAGCCGAACAAATCAAGGCTCTCTGACATCATTGCGCCGAACAAATCAAGGCGACTTTCCAACATCATTGAGCCGAACAAATCAAGGCTCTCTGACATCATTGCGCCAAACAAATCAAGGCGACTTTCCAACATCATTGAACCGAACAAATCAAGGCTCTCTGACATCATTGCGCCGAACAAATCAAGGCGGCTTTCTAACATTATCGCTAGGCGTTATCGACGTCGTGCTTGCGATCCTCCGAGCTCTGGGTACTCATATCGTCATGGTCACTGTAGTTACCACCACTACCGACGTCCAACTCAGCAGGAATGCAACCATCTGGCATTTTTCGCAATCTGTCGTGTCTGTCCTTATATGATCGTTTGTCGCCTAGGGTTTTTAAAGTGTACCTGTCTCTTTCCAGAATCTCTGCTATCACGAATGGGCCCCTGAATTTCGGATCCAACTTCGTTTGGTTTCTTTCCTCGTTCTTGCGTAATACAAAATCACCGAGATTAAATCCAACTACTTTAGCTTTAGCTTTGACAAATCCGCCTTTATCGTACCTAACACTAATTTCTATATTCTCTATTGCCTGCTGTCTTACATTAGAGATATCTACTTCTCTTTCTTCGATATTGTCGGGTAGGGATAAGCCGTAGGGTCTTGCTGTTTTACCGATTAGCAGTTCCGATGGACTCGATTTAGTCACGCGGTTGGTGGTACAATTTAAAGCTAGTTGCATTTCTCCGATCGCGCTTGCCAAGACCGCCCGGTCGCTTCTATTGTTGTGAACGTACTTTTTAGCGTACCCATAATACGCTCTACCTGTCTATCGGCCCTACTAGCACTGGTTGCTATTAAGTGGAGTTTAATGTGTTTATCTAGACAAAAATCTTGAACTTCTTTGCCCGTAGGACACCTCTCGTGATCCGCTATTATCCGGCAAGGACTGCCGAATAAAATTATAGTGGGCTTAGGCGCTTAACGGTATTGGGGAGATCTAGTTTATGAGTATGATACAGATATGCGAATTTAGTGAAGCTGTCGACCAAAACAATGACGCATTCTTTCGAATCACTTTTACCGCTTAGTTTGCCCGTTATGTCCACGTGAACTGTATGCCAAGGTATGCTGGTCTTAGGTATAGGATGTAATTCAGCTTGTATTTTACCTGAACTGGCCTTCGAAACTCGACAAGCATGACAGTTCTTTACGAATTTGCGAACATACTTCGCTATTCCTTCGAACCAGTAATACTCGCACAGTTTCTCGAGCGTTTTATCCCAACCTAAGTGCATAATGGACTAGTGCACATGGTTAATAACGGACCACCAAAAACCTCCTAGGACAATGAGCAGCAGAGAGTTCTGCCTTTTTTCTGTATTTTACGATGCGGGGTACCGGACCGTAATTCATATGTATTCGCGATATCTTCCGCGAGCTCCTCGTTCTGCAATTTGTTGACGATCTCAGAAAATCGTGAGTCGCGACGTTGTTCCGCTAGTAGCCAATCGCCAGAGATTTCGATCAGGTCAATTTCTTTCTCTACAATTATGTTGATGGTACGGTGATCCAAGTTTACGGGATTTCGCGAGAAGAAATCTACGTGGGCCCTTCGTTTACCCTCCCGGTATAGAATGTCAAAAGTAAAAGTTTGAAAGTAAGCTCACCACCTGTAAACCCTATCGTTTAAATGTACTTTGTTACTGGATGCCTTCAAAGATTTGCAATCGGTGACGACAAGAAATTCCCTTCCGTGTAGATAGTGGCGAAAGTATTCGACGGCGTTTGCAATTGCTAACGTTTCTAGTTTGTAAGAATGATACCTAGATTCCGCAGGGCTACTTCTTACACTGTAATGTTCTATTACTCTATATTTTACCTTCAGTCTTGTGCATTAAAATAGCCTCATATTTATCCGAACTAGCGCCAGTATGAAGTTCTATCGGATAGTTCGGGTCAAGTAACATTAACACCGGCGCGTCGGTCAGGACGAAATTACCTTTTGCCTTATTTTTTTTTTCTTCTCATGTCTATCCGTCCAAGCTATGCTTCTATTACCGGAAGTAAGTGCGTACAAGGGATTCATTATCTGTGAGAATTTAGGGACGAATTTTCGAAAGTATGAGGCTAAACCTATGAATTGCCTGAGCTGTGTGACGGTCGTTGACGCAGGTAAAGAACTCAAGGCGTGTATTTTACCCGGACTGGGACGAACTTCTCCGTTGTGAATTACATATCCCAAATAGAGTACCGATGTCTTTAGAAAAGAACATTTCGAAAAGTTAAAAGAGAATCCGGCTTTTACGAGGGTATCTAATACGGTGTGCAATCCTTTTAGAGCTTGATCTATTGAGTCGGCAATAATTAGGACGTCGTCCAAGTAAACAACAACGTACGAATACGCGAGGTCGCCTAAGGCATTGAGAATGGCTCTCTGAAAAACGGAGGGTGCATTTTTTTTTTTTTTTTTTCAATCCAAACGGCATCGTTATGTATTCGTATTGTCCGTCGGGGGTAACGAACGCGGTGTACCCTGTCGAATTAGGATTGATGGGAATTTGGTGAAACCCGCTGGCCATGTCTAGACTAGTAAAGTATTTCGCGTTTTGCAATCTCGCGATTTGATCAGCAATAAAAGGTAAGGGATACCGATCCGCGACCGTGTTTTTGTTTAGCGCTCGGAAATCTACACACAATCTATCTGAGCCGTTCTTTCTTTCCACAAGTAACATAGGGCTCGCGAACGGTGAATTACTAGGCCTTATGATATTTGGCTCTAATTTATTCGCTTATTTTCTCATGTACTATTCTGCTCTCTTCCTCGCGCAGTCTATTAAGTCTTCTTTGTACGGTGATGTTAGGATCAATTAATTGTATCTCTAACTGGCCTGTATTTACGCGAGTACGTAGGAAACCCATAACGAATGAATCTTTGAATTTTCGAAAAGAAGGATTAATCGATTTTTATCGCTACCACGTACATCAGCGTCAATTTCATTAACATCGATCTCGTTCTCAGCGGTTTTATTACCGGCGATAATTATTTTCGCTTTACACATAGCGAGGCTAGTTTGTGTAATATTATGTCAAAACCTTAGTTTAAAATTTAACGAGCAATCGCGATATCATATTTTTTAAATAATTATCAGCGAGGGCATGAAAATTTATCTCTAATCACTAACACCTGCAGCGGACAAGATTTGGGATGTACGTTTAGTACAAATTTTTCTTATTCCTCGCATTACTACTATATCGATCGTCCTTTTGCCAGAAAATCTCAAGATTACGAATTCTTTAGTTAGCGAACACTCGGCTCCAAAATCGAAGTAAAATGGAAACGACTCACCCGGATGGCTTGATCTACCAGTTGGTGCCTCCACTACGTAGAAGTCGATTCGACACTCGTTATTGAAATTATATTCAGGGCACTGCTTTGTAAAGGATTTCCCTCCATAATCAGATTGATAGCTGCGTGCCATGCAGCGGAGTCGAAGCCCACGGTTTCAAGGTTAAAATACGGTGGCGAAAAATCGTTAGGTTCCACACTCGATTTTTGCACTAGCGACGGCATTAACTCGCGCACGATGGTCGTAAGCTCTTACACTGTTGTAACCGGCACTGATCCCACTTCTGATGTCGGGTTTACATTAGAATTAGGGTTAGGGGCGTGAAAACGAATCTTCGTTTGGATTACACGTAACCGTGGTAATTAGATATTCGAGAAACTAATGACAATGATCCTAGGTTCAATAACGAATCCGCGGTTGACGGGATGATAGATGAACGTGCTCGCAAAATCTAAGCCGGACGCGTAATATCCACTGATCGTAATGAGTTTATGCGTCGATGGGACCACAAGGAAGAATGAATTTCCGTCCCGATGATGCCACAGAGGAAAACTATCGTGGGGTGTGTCTAAGGGCACGAGATCATCGGATTCGTCGAGGGTAGCCTTCGTTTAGAAAGTAAGGGAAATTGGCGTTGCTGCTAATTGGTCAATCTCCATATCGGTGGTTAGAAAAAGATGCTCGTCGCCCTCAAAGGAAAGTTGCTAGTGGGAGACGCCGTTCGTTGAAAAATAGGTCTCCCCTATCTTCCCATAGTTGGGACAAAGACTGTTTGTCTGTTTGAAGGACTTTAGTCAACTAAATCTTAAGATTTATAACGGGCCCTCAGGCTAGCTGAACATGTACTGCGGAGACGCATCGACATCTGGCAATCATCTTACTCGAAGAATAGGGTCTGCGTGTGGCGAGCTACGGGACAGAGACCGTTGGAATGTTTACTGTCGAGTGTTACAACTATTTCCTTTTTTAAGGAGAGCTATAGAATTGCTCCATGCCTTTGTTAGACAAAGCGTTCATCCCGTGACCGCGAACACGTTGGCGACTGACTGTCGCCTCGAGCCCAAGCTCACTGTCACAATTCTGACAATTACAATCGGGTTGACTAACTACAATTGTTTGATTACAGCTATAGTAGACTTTAGATTACAATGTTGCGGGACCATCCAGGATTCCTGAGGCTCCGGTGTTCTTTGATCCCCGACATATATATGTATGCGTTCTAGGCAGGTCGCCTTGATTCAACTTCGATGTAGTTATTTTTTTTTTTTTTTTTTTTTTATTTTCTTTATTGAAATTACGATCAATTCTTACATTGAGAATTTACAGTAATTTTTCTGGCGTGGCGCAGTGACATGGCTCATTATTTATAATAAGTTAATACTTATTATAGATACGTGTAATTTGTAAGTAAGTATTATAAATAAGTAAATATTACTTAATTTAAATAACTAATTGAATCTAGCGTTTAGGTCTAGCGGGTAATGTCTCTTCAGTCTGCGAGTCTGGTTCGATGTATCAAGTAGTCCAGTGATTAGGGGATTTCTGTGTTTGTGACTCTTTTGCTATATCTATCACTGTGTTTTGCTATTTCCTCTTTGACTGTGGGTATCTTGAGGTCTCGATGGATTGTTTCGTTGGTTACATACCACGGTGCATCTAATAATGATCTTAGCGTTTTCGATTGGAAGCGTTGAAGTATTTCAATGTTGGAGTTGCTTGCTGTTCCCCATAGTTGGATTCCGTAGGTCCAGACAGGTTTTATTACGGTCTTGTAGAGGGTAATTTTGTTCTGTAGGTTTAGTTTGGAGCGTCGGCCTGTGAGCCAGTAGAATTTTTTTAATTTTTCCTTTAATTGCTTCGTTTTGTCTGAAATGTGGTTTTTCCAAGTAAGTCTCCTGTCCAGGGTCATGCCCAGGTATTTGACTGAGTCCTTGCTAGGAATTATTGTGTTGTTGATGGTGACCTGGGGGCAGGTTTGTTTACGGAGCGTGAAGGTTACATGTGAGGATTTTTTTTCATTAATTTTGAAGCCCCATTTATGAAACCACTTTTCCATAGTGTCGAGACATCGTTGGAGATTGGATGAGGCAATTACCGGGTCAGCGTGGGAGGCTAATAGCGCTGTGTCGTCTGCAAATGTTGCTACTGTTATCTCAGTTGATATCGGTAAGTCGGCAGTGTAGATGGAGAATAGCAGGGGTCCGAGGACACTACCTTGGGGTATGCCAGATTCTATTGGGAATGTTGCGGAAGTGGCGTCTAGGCATTTAACCATAAATTGCCTGTTGTTTAGGTAGGACTTTAGGATGGAATAGTAGGGGTGTGGTAGTATCTTTTTGAGTTCGATGTGGTTATTGAATCAATTATTATTATCAAACCAGCTGGCTTCCCTTATCATCGTACATCTAATCTCGATACACCATTGCATTGCGATATGATCATGTGATCGATGGAAGTGCGTTTCGTCGTTCTGTACTGTTTACTCAACAACTATTTAACTTTCCTTTCTTGTCAGTCAAACATTTCTATCCAAAGACACGACAACTTTCCTTCCTCTTATCTCTTTCACAATCTTTAAATTTTGTTCTATATCTATACTGATACAAAAAAATACAAAATATATTCCAATATATTATTTTTATTTCGATTTATTTTGTAGATTTATCCTTGACATGTAAGAGTAATGTTTATAAATTTGCTCGTCTTGCTAAGGATAGTTCAAGTAATGTATTTCTTCTATCCGACGCATATTTTCCACGATTCTCTTATATCTTAAATAAAAATTCATCAATGGAAAACGATTTTTTATCCTGTAAAAACACAGAACATCTTCAATATCGAAAATTTGTAATTGTTTTCAATCTTGACTTTTTCGACAACTGCGGGTATTCGAAAAAACAGGTTCGTAGATTCGTATTTAGCTCATACAACTCAACAAGTATCGCTTATTGGAAGTTGTAAAATTAGATACTATCCTTTGACTGAAACTTCGCTCTAAATAACAAATTTTCTTATCATAACGGACAAAAGATCTTTCCAGAACTATCAACCCACTCCAGATAACGCGAACCATGACTAACAAACTCATTTCCCCAAAGATTACAGACATCATACATACTCTTAAACGACCGAAAGAAACAAAAGCAAAAAACTTATAATCTTCAAACGTCTCAGGATTCTGTAACTTTTGTTTTGTTTTTATCGCCGAATCGTTTGCGATGAGGAAAAAGCCAGATCCTGGAACTTTTGAGTCGCTTACGAGCTTTGTGAATGATTCGTCGCAGTTGCGAGTAAATAGCTCTTTACCAACGTTTTTCTTCCATCTTTCCGAATTCCATTCCTCGAGCATCGATCTCGTTTTCTTGGTCTACGACGTCGTTCGACGTCTCATTAGCAGGATAATTAGCTTCCTTTTTTGAAAAATTTTTACCTCTGTTGAGATGCGATTAAATCTTTAGACACAACGTTAGGCAATATTCTGAGGGGACAAGAAGTTCTGGAGGGAATGGTAAAGAAAATTTGACTTATGACACATAAGAATTATTTATTTTATTATGTAAATAGACTAGAATGTAATAGAATAGAATGTAATGCAATTGTCTACCCTTTTGTCTTTTACCGGGATTTTACTTTTTTCAATATATATTCGCAGATGAATTTGCATAAAAAATCCGAAAGTCTAATTATAAAATATTATTGTAGGAATTATCGAAAATATGGACTGCGGGGCCCCAGGGGGATTTAAACCCCCTCTGTAGCTGGACTACTACACTATACTCTGCAGTAATGATATTCACAACCTTATTTTGTCCATTCTCCTTCACAACATTAACACACCAATCATTTTGACGACAGGTGTGTCTTTTTTCTTTTTTTCCCCTTTTTTTCTTTTTTTCCTTTTTTCTTTTTTCTTTTTTTTTTTTGTTTGTTTTTTCTATGATTGTTTTCATAGGTGGGGCTTTTTTTTTATTTTTCACATCTCAGAAGGTAATTTCCCCTTCGTCTTAAACTTCTCCTCATATATTTCCTAAATGTCAAAGACCTAGAGAGACCTAAGACATAGAAAATCTGCGCCCACCACATTTTACTTCTGATCCTGACTACTTAGCCAAAATCCAGGAGCGAATGGACTTGAACTGCCAAACCTAAGTGTTTGCAGTCAGCTACAGTAACCACATAGCCACCGCCGTCCTATACAAACTGTAGTTCCATAATTCCTATTTGAGGCTAAACATTCTGATCTCGCATTATTAGATATATATTATTCATTATAAAATATATATGAAACTTTACTTCCTTTGTTTTATAGTAAAAAACGTGTATATAATATTTTGTAATGAAATAAATAATTCTTATCGTTTATAATAACACAAAGGCCAAACTCGTCTATACAATATTATTATTAATTAATAATATATAACATTATTTAGTATAAAATAAAAGGTAAGTTTTTATGTATGTGTGGCGGATCGGTATCAACAGGACGCCGACAGGTCGAGTCATCAACGCGGCGCAACACCTCCCGGGCGATCCGCGGGTACCAACCGCCAACACCAGAGGGCTACAACGACAACGAGTCTGTCTATCTCGCTAGCGGTCGAATATTGGGCACATACTACAAATACCGCACCTAGCGAGACTCCCTCTACGTCTAAGGCAGGGACTACCGGGCATAGCCTTACTGACGAGTCCACCGGTAGTCCCGGGACGAAACGCTCACTCTCTCTTCACATCCGCCACATATGCTTGTAAATAGTATTATTAATTTAGAAATAATTCCTTACTATTATTAATGTTACATCATATATTGTCTAGCATTTAAAATCAGAATAAAATTAAATTACTTTCTTGTAACAATGTTTTCTACATTCGTGTTCAAACGCTGCCTATCAAAATACAGTTTCGACATCCAAGAAATGATAAGGAGTAATGCAAATGCAATTTGACGGCTACAGCAGGCATACAAAAGACATTGACCGTCGAATAATTTCAGCTCCATGCCGAGTGCGTTTGGAAACGACTATGAAAAAATTTGCATAAAGCCACCAAGATGTAAATATGCATAATGCGCGAGCGAAAGTTTCACGTTCCATACTCCACGAGGTAGACGACTTGTTGGTGACGAAACGATCCTATAAAATAAAAGCTTGTTTGTAGAGCCTATTTTGCATCATGAAACGCGATAAAAAAAGAACTCGATGAGTATCGCTGGACAAACGTCCATATAGTTGAGATGATTCCGAATAAAGCGATCTATGCTTCACATGATCGTGACTGATCGAAATTTTTATGTTTAAATTCGAATGAATTTTGTCGAATTTTGTTGAAATTTTATTAGCAATAAATGCGAGAGACTTGTTAATTGAAAATTATTGAATTAGGAAGGTTGTTATTCAGGTTGGACTCTTTTAGAATTATTTTAATAAAAATAAAAATTTGGAGGGAAGAAATTGGTGGATGAAATTTCTTTGATTGGCTAGAGGGTGGGTTATAATAGCGAAAAGAATTTGTAACGTATAAATATGTAAAGTTTGTTTCACAATGTATCCCTATGTAACGATTTATCATGCTTGTTATGAAGTGTTTTTCACATGCACAATTACCTATTCCTACGTAAATTACTCGGAATGATTAGTTAAAGAGACGATTATTCAAACAAGATAACCAGTTGACAACGAAATCACATGTCTTGCCAGCATTTATTAAAAATTAAGACAATCTTAACACGATGAATAGAAATAGAATAAAAGAACGATTTTGCACACGACAGTCGATAAGAATAAAGATCTCATTAAAAGGCAAAGATATCCTTTCATTCGCTATATAGATGGTAAGTTACGTAAATGAATAAAACGAATGAATTGGAGAAGGAAAACGATATTCACATTTTTATCATGTAATTATCAGATTTTTTTGCGTTAGTAAAGAAATTATGTTACTTTATAGTGTGTTACAAGTAAAAAAAAAATTGTTAGAAGAATAAGGAAGAAATAAAGTTTTACTATTTTTTATCCGTCATTTGAGAGATGCAGAATGGACAGACTCTTTTTTTTTTTTTTTATTTTGTTTATTGAAATTACGATCAATTCTTACATTGAGAATTTTCAGTAATTTTTCTGGCGTGGCGCAGTGACATGGCTGATTATTTATAATAAGTTAATACTTATTATAGATACGTGTAATTATAAGTAAGTATTTTAAATAAGTGAATGTTGCTTAGTTTTGATAACTAAATAAATCTAGCGTTTAGGTCTAGCGGGTAATGTCTCTTCAGTCTGCGAGTCTGGTTCGATGTATCAAGTAGTCCAGTGATTAGGGGATTTCGGTGTTTGTTGACTCTTTTGCTATATCTATCACTGTGTTTTGCTATTTCCTCTTTGACTGTGGGTATCTTGAGGTCTCGATGGATTGTTTCGTTGGTAACATACCACGGTGCATCTAATAATGATCTTAGCGTTTTCGATTGGAAGCGTTGAAGTATTTCAATGTTGGAGTTGCTTGCTGTTCCCCATAGTTGGATTCCGTAGGTCCAGACAGGTTTTATTACGGTCTTGTAGAGGGTAATTTTGTTCTGTAGGTTTAGTTTGGAGCGTCGGCCTGTGAGCCAGTAGAATTTTTTTAATTTTTCCTTTAATTGCTTCGTTTTGTCTGAAATCTGGTTTTTCCATGTAAGTCTCCTGTCCAGGGTCATGCCCAGGTATTTGACTGAGTCCTTGCTAGGAATTATTGAGTTGTTGATGGTGACCTGGGGGCAGGTTTGTTTACGGAGCGTGAAGGTTACATGTGAGGATTTTTTTTCATTAATTTTGAAGCCCCATTTATGAAACCACTTTTCCATAGTGTCGAGACATCGTTGGAGATTGGATGAGGCAATTACCGGGTCAGCGTGGGAGGCTAATAGCGCTGTGTCGTCTGCAAATGTTGCTACTGTTATCTCAGTTGATATCGGTAAGTCGGCAGTGTAGATGGAGAATAGCAGGGGTCCGAGGACACTACCTTGGGGTATGCCAGATTCTATTGGGAATGTTGCGGAAGTGGCGTCTAGGCATTTAACCATAAATTGCCTGTTGTTTAGGTAGGACTTTAGGATGGAATAGTAGGGGTGTGGTAGTATTTTTTTGAGTTTGTAAAGTAATCCTTCGTGCCATACTTTGTCGAATGCCTGCTGTATGTCTAGGAATACCGCTGAGCAATATTTTTTCCTTTCAAGCGTTTGGCTGATCGTGTGGGTTATGCGATGGATTTGCTCTACTGTTGAATGTTGTTTCCGAAAGCCGAATTGATGATCTGGGAGTGTTTTCAAATCCTCTAGGAGTGGAAGGAGTCGATTCGTTAGTATCTTCTCGAACAGTTTAGACAGGGTAGGTAGGAGACTGATTGGGCGATAGGAGCTTGTTTCATGTATCGGTTTACCGGGTTTAGGGATGAGGGTAATCAGTGAGGTTTTCCAGGCCTTGGGAAAGTATTCAAGGCGAAGAATAGCGTTGAAGATTGATGTGATAAGTGCTATCCCTTTTTTGGGGAGTTCCTTGATTGCTTTGTTGCCTATTAGGTCGTGCCCTGCTGCCTTCTTAGGGTTTAGGCTATTGATTGAGTCTATGATCTCTGCAGAAGTGAAGGGTTCAATTGGAGGAGACATTTGGAAAGGGGAGTGCAGGTAATCAGTGATGTCCGCGGCAGCTTTGGAGGGGTGGGGTTTAAATACTTTTGACAAGTGTTTGGCAAACAGGTTGGCTTTTTCTATAGGGCTACGCGCCCATCCACCTTGTGGGCGGCGGAGCGGAGGGATTATTTGCGGGGGGCGCGTGAGTTTCCTGGAAGCCTTCCATAGGGAGTAGTTGGTGTCAGCTGTGGGGGACAAGTTGGCGAGATATCTATGAAAACAGTCATTTTTATAATTTTTTATAATTTTGGCCAGTTTTCTAGTTGCGTTGTTTAATTTGCGTTTGTCGTCCGGTGTTCTATGGGTCTGCCAAACTCTTCTTAGTCTACGTTTTTCTGCTATTTTTTTTAATATGTAGTTGGGATATTCGTGTTTGCAGATAGACGTCTCAGTCGGTGTGGAGGAGCGGATAGCGTTTATTATGCTCATGTTTAAATATACCGTGGCTGCTTCGATTTCTTCGTTGGTTTTTAGTGAAGTTAAAGCTGAAGTTGAGTGGTTAAAGACTTCTCTGTAGAGCTGCCAGTTGGTGAGTTGGTTATGTATAGAGCCGTTGGGTGTATTCTCGATAATTATTGAACTGACTGTTGCTATTACTGGGGAATGATCAGAAGAGAGATCAGCCGAGGAGTTGATTTGGACGTATCTTGGCGAGATATTTTTAGTTATGAAGAAGTCTAGAAGGTCAGGTATTTTGTTAGTGTCAGTGGGCCAGTATGTGGGTTCGTATGTGGTGAGGTAGTTGAGATTGTTGGTTGTTATGCTGTTTAAGAGATTTTTGCCTCTTGCTGTGATCAGTCTGCTGCCCCATTGGGTGTGTTTGGCGTTGTAGTCTCCTCCAGCTATGAATCTACTGCCCAGGGTGTCAAGGAAGTTGTCAAAGTCTTCTTTGGTGATGGAGTGTCTGGGAGGGCAATATACTGCTGAAATGGTGACTGTGCCATGGCAGTCTTCTATTGCTACGTTTGTTGCTTGGAGGTAGTCTTTCTGGAATGATGGAAGTTCGTAGTGCTTGATGTTGGATTTGATTATGATTCCGGTACCGCCGTGGGCCTTTCCGCTGGGATGTTGGGTATGGTAGAATTTGTAACCGTTTATTTTTAGGTAGTTTTTGTCGGTGAAGTGGGTTTCCGATACGAGCATTACGTCGATTTGCTGCTGTTTGAGGAAGATTTCTAGTTCAAGTTTGTGTTGAGCTAGACCGTTGGCATTCCAAAGAGCTAAGCGTCTTGGTTTTATTTTGCGTCGGGGCGCATTAATTTATCCATGATGAGTGTTAAAAGTGATAGCAAATTATTAATTTGCTCTGTTTGCTTTTCTATTAACTTTTCGAGTCTAGAGACGTTGTCTGAGTTTGGTGCATTGGGGACACTATGTTGAGAGTGGTCGTTGTGGGTATTCGGATTATTTCGGGTTCCCTGTACTGCTTGGGCGTAGGAGGTTGAAGTAGTTGCGAGTTTAGGAGAACTGGGTATTTGATTGGTGAGGGGAATTGGTGTAGTTGTGGGTTTAGGGGGACTGGGTGTTAGGTTGGTTGTTTCTTTTGCCCTGAGTTTAGGGTACTTATTTGAGTACAGGGTTTTGTAGGCTGAGCAGCCTTTGTAATTAGCAGGATGGTCCCCTTGACAGTGGATGCACTTCGCTGGGGATTCCGGTGATTTAGTGCACTGGTCGGTGGGGTGTGTACCTGCACATTTAACGCAGCGGAAAGTATGGTTGCAGTATTTCTGCGTGTGGCCGTATCTTTGGCACCTCTTGCATTGCACTATCTCTTTTTTAACAAGCGGTGGTTCGAATTTTACTATTGAGTTCATCAGTCGACTGATGTTGTATATTTCCTTGTTGTTGGGCTTTTGTTTAATGTCTATAAAAAATAAGGATAGCGGGTCTTTAGAGATTCTATGCCTTATGTTACTGACGTTGATGACTTCGTGGCCTAGTTTCAGGAGTTCGGATTTGAGTTCGTCTATGTCTGCTGAGTGGTGGATGTTGCGTAGAACCACTCGGAAGGGTCTTTCTTGTTTGAGCTGGTAAGTGTGGAAGTTGGCGTTCGAGGTCTTAAGAAGTCTGGTAAGTCTTCTATACGCATCAGGGTTTGTCGGCAGGATTTTAACTTTGTTGTTGATAGTTTTTAAGTTGTAGTCCTCTTTGGAGATATCTCTCTCTATGGACTTGATCATTGTTTGTATGTCGATGACATCATCAACGAATGTTGGTGGGGGAGGGGAGTTTCTTTGAGTGTGTTAGTTTGATGGGGGGTCAGCGATATCCATGGAGTCGTCTGCGGATTCCAATACGGCGAATCTGTTATAGGTGTTAACTTTTGTTGTTGCCTGTTCGTTCTGGGTGGCGTTTGTGTTTGTTTTTGGTCCTTCTAATTTTCGCTTCTTGTAGTTTTTGGCGTCGTTGGTACGGGGGGATCTGTTGCACTTTTGCCACGGAGGAGGTAGCGCGGAGCAATTAAGATTTTGCTCAGGAGAGCCTGGTCGTGATTCCTGGGCCATCATCGAGCTAGTTGATTCAAAATTGAATAACTAGTCGTGATGCTATGAGGCTAGTATTTGGATAGAGGTTAGGAGCGTAGGATTTTTTTTTTCTCTAGAGGATAGGAAACGCTTGGCTGTGTTCACTTTCGACGGATGGGCGACACGTGTTTTTTTTTACGAACTTCACGGAGCACTAGACACAGGTCTGCACGCTTCGGCGCTCAACAGCGAACTCTCGCCAGTCGAACTATGTGTCGAGAAGTATATTTGGTTTATGTCAGAGTTTCGGAAAAGTCCTTGAGTTTATTAGGCTCTCAAAAATCACGGAGAAAGCGGATAGTCGCCGAATAGAAAACCGAACACATGTCCACCAAAAACGACTAGTTTTCTCCAGGAATGCAGTCACCCCCCGATCCACGTTGGTGGGAGATTTCCGCATATCCTTCGTCTTTAGCATGGGTCATAACCAATCAGCATCGCGGATGTTTACCCTCACTTCCTTGACGAAAAGTGCGAACAACGAATCCGCGTTTTTCGTGCAAAGGGCACACCCACACCAAGCTTTCCTCCGGGAAAAACATAAGAGTTAAGGGAGTCTCGATCAAGCAGCTAATCCGTCATCATACGCGACTACGCGACTAGATTCTCACGCGTAGTCATATTATAACAAACGTCCATTTGTATCATACCGAAGTTGTTGGATTTGCAAATATATAATAACTTGTTAGCAGCAGTGCTTTCTTTAATTGAACTACCCTTATTATCCTAACCGAAATAAGGGATCGAACGATTCGTGGCGTCGATTAGTCAGTCGTAACAGGAATTTACGACTCCCGTTGGTGCGCTTCTTCGAGATCGCGTCTCCCCGCGAACGTGCGAAAACACTTACTTCTCAAAACAAAATGATTAGAAAAGTGTCCACAAATTTTTAAGGATACTGGATAATATGACTAGTTCTCGAAAAATTGGAAAATATAATAAAATTATCTTCGAATCATCTTTTGAATACTAAACGTATCTGGGTTAATTTATTATAGTTTCATGTGTAATAATGAGGCTGATGAGAAACATTTTAAGTTAATAGCTGTAGGTCTTTTTAAACCATACCAAAGTGATAGAGTTCATTTCATAAGACGACTCTAATCTATAATAAAACCTAATCTATTGTAGAACTTATTAACAGATATACAGCAGAAATACAGAGAATAGAGAAAAATCGGCAACATAAAAAATTCAGCTTAATTACCATTTAACATTTACACCCCATATTTTCGTAATTTACTATTTTTTTCCAATGACAAAGAGATCCTACCCATTTAAATTCAACTTCATTTTTACATCATTAATGTCCATAACATTTTACATACATTTAAATGGCATTAACGTACAAATCACCATCACTAGCACTAGTAACATAAAATTTCAAAGTAAAATTCAATTGTGCCTCTCAAACGCTACAAAACCGCAAATGAAGTTCCTTGCAATAAAAAATACAGGATTTATCACCAGTAACACTCGTAAAAGACATATGCGAAAAATATACTATTGATACAAAATCTACAGCACGTGTTTGTCGATTTAGAACTGTGCACGTGAGCCGATCGATTATTATCGACGATAACAAGAAGAAACATAAATTGTAATCAAAGAACGAATTCTGCCGTGATACATGACGAAATTCGCGAGCAATCTTATGCAACGATCGTCCATGGTGCTATGAAAAGTTATACGTATTAACGTATTACGTAAAAATTCGATGCAAAAATACCTCGATGGCGATAAATACCGAGGTCAATCGAATCTGGCCGTCTTTAAAAATCATCCAACGCCGCAGCTAAATGTGTCAACGACCAATTGCTCGGGATTCCATGAGCTTCCTTCGAAACAAGTACGAATCTCGTGGAAGATTCGAATCAACGAGGTAAAGATGCCACGAATTCGTGAGATGTCCAAGTTGGACATATAAAATTTAATTGGAAAGGCTTGATGATAGTTCGCGATCGTTCTGAACGATGATAGATAATTATCTAGATAGACCACGAAGGTAGCCATGCATTTTTAGAAACTTCAAGATGTCAAAGATCTATAGAATGCATTGCAATGTGCAATAATGTGTCACGTCCCGCGCTGCGCACGCGCCGTAACGTAGACTAAAACTACCAATAGCGTGAGTGAACGTTTCAATTTGAGATTCAAATAAAATTTAACAATTTGTATAGAAACCAAATTCGAGTCTCACAACCCCCACGGAATAACCCGCCACATGACGACCCCTCCACGGTAGACCTAATTATAAATAAACGTAGCGACATAGAAGAGACGTAGATAATTCCTTTGTTCAGAGTAGTTAACTTCTCAGTTCTGTGCGATTAGTTCCTCAGTTCTTGGTGATTAATTCTTTGGTTCTTGGCGATCAGTTCCTCAATTCTTGGCAAATAATTTCTCTGTTCATAGCGATTAGCCCTCAATTCTTTTAGCTCTTAATTTCTCATTTCCTTTGCCTTTCAATTCTTTACTTCCTTAGCTTTAGCTCTTAGTTCCTTTAGCTCTTAGTTTTGCCCTTAGTTCTTAAGTTCTTTAGTCCTTTAGTTCTTTGTTTCATTAGTTCCCAGTTCTTGTCAGTTTTGTTAATCGACGTGTTTGTATTTGTCAATTTGTAAATTATTGAAATCAATTAAATCAAAATCTTGTAATTAATAAGAGTGTAAACGTATAGCGAACGATTGTAACTTCGAGTATTCGAAATCTCAACGACAATTCTGTCAATACCCAAATTAGAATTTGAATAAACATTTGTTGTGGAAAACATTTGTCTAATAATATAATAGGATTAAGCGAATATTTATTTTCACCAACTTTGATCCTCTCCCGTGCCAGTACTCCTGCGCGTAGCAGGTTAGCCGAAACGTGGAGTTTAATTGCCAATCGTATTAAACATCAGACAACGCTACCATTTAATCCAAATTCAAAAATTAACGGCAACGCAACCGAAACAAATCAAACAAAAACGTAACAAATGTATAAAGTGTTCAAAGTACAGCACTTACTATGGATATTTAGTTGTTAAAACGAATCTCTATTCCACGTCGTTAATTATGTTCATAAAAATGGAAACACGAACATTCACAGTTCCATTTAAAAAATTTAAGGTTGTACAGGACAGATGTAATATATACTTTTGCTCGTAAGTATGCTAACACACTGGTTGATTTGACGTCACGGTATTTCACCAAAGCGTATAAATTAATGCTGAATTGGTAATTAGAAGCAGCACATATTACCTTTTTACGGAATCACCAAGATATAAATCTAAATTGGATATTAAGAAACACTGCAGTCGTGCATGTACTGTAGTATATTTTGGTATATACTATATGTATATTTATACTATTTAACTATCACTGGTTGTATTAACATCGGAAGTATTTCTATCAGTTTAAGAGGCCTAATCTGTCTTATGATTCAAAAGTTAAAGGATTATGATTAGGAAGAACCAAACCATTGCAGCTTGATTTGACTGCAGCCTTATTATTAAAATATGCCTGGTCAAAAATAAGCAAATATCCGGATATTCCTGAGCGGTAATGTAATAATTCACAGAAAAGACTACAAATGTTACGACACCAAACCATCGCCACACTCACACCAAAGAAGGACGTCAAAAGATCCGTGAAACCAAGAGGAAGAAGAATCGTCCCTCTTTCTTGCCATTTGATCACAAGTTAAAAAAAGAAGAGGAAGAAAGATATCTCGCACCCTTCTTCACGCCAGGAAAATCTGATTTAATTAATTCCTACCGATCGACGAGCAGATAGTCAGCTCTCTTCATGCGTCGCTTTTCGGATTAAATTTCGGATAAAATTTTGCTCTTTTTTTCTCTCGATATTTTCGCACAACGCAGCAAGAGAAGCAAACGTGAAATCGATTCGACTCGCGCGAATTCGCAACGCCGAGTTATCCAATTGCACGATGAAGCGACGACGATACTTAACGTGCTACGAATTGAACCGTTGAGCTCCGCCGGAGAAAATCGAATTTGAAAATTTATCAACTGTACTTGAACGTGACTGATTCCGGATTGAACAAGAAAAAATAATCGAGGGAAGATTATTTTACAAATGAAAATAAGTCGAAGATGTAAAATAACATTTGTCCACAAGGTGTTCTGGTTCCGAGATAAATAAATTCGAAAATTTTTCATAGTGTACCAAGACAATTCTCAACTAAACAGAAAAATGTTATTCTACATTTCTATTGTATTTTGGTATGTAGAATAACCTTCTGCTGGTTACTTATTCACATAATTTACTCAGTCGGTATTAGGCAAGTATACCTGACAAATCTACAAACTAGATTCGCTGGAAAATTAACCTTAATTTCGAACGTTGGAAGTAGAAGTCTCAGATAGCTGTGAAATGAAATAGAAGAGAAAACTAAATACTTAAATAAACTATCGGATCGAAAATATCACAAAATTTCTCGGCGAGTTAAATTCTACATCATCACGAACATTAAATATAATCGTATTACGAATTTCCTGTAGAGTGTCACATAGAAGAATTCATGTCTCTCAGAAATACTCCTTTAATAAACCCAAGAGGTTTCACCAAACGAATAGACATAAATCTTTCATGGTTCTAAGATTTACAACGCTTTAAGACGCCGGTTTACCACATACTCGCACCTCCACCGATGTATCGTGTAATTACACAAACTACTGCTTCTCTTTCCATTTTCATATTGATTCGTGCTCTTCGTTCAAATTTTTTCGTTTATTGGAAATTGTTCTGAATTTGTATGTTGAATCTGTTCCACTCATTTAATAGTTCATCTCTGTGGATAATTTATAGTTACAGTAAGATCTATAGTTATCGATCCAAATCGTTTTAGCCTTGTCCGGTATACTTGTCTATTACCGACTGAGTAAATTATGTGAATAAGTAAAAATGTCGTATTTGTTATTTCTTCTTCTATTGTTTTGTATCGTTTAAATAAAGTTATATCATGGAAATTGTTAGGAAATAATTGGATATATTTAAAATGAATCAAAAAAAGATAAAACTCCAGTATCTGCTGTACTATAGTTTAAAATTACTACGAGTTCTACAGAATGCAAATATTGGGAAAGAAGTCGAAGCTTAAAATCCTATTACCATACGAATCTTTATGTCAAAAATCTCCTGAGGTATAGGAAAATCAGATTAGAATTCTGTTACCTTAGAAAAGTTTTTCGTCAAAAATCCATCGAAGTAATGAAAAATCGGGTTAGAATTCTGGTTGACTTAGAAAACTCTTTCCTCACAAATATATCAGAGTATGTAACAGAAAATATGTCAGCTTAGGATACTGCTACTTTGGAAAACTTTTTCGCCACATATTTATCAAAGTAATGTTAGCTTAGGGCATTGTAGCTTCGAAAGACGTCAACATTTCTTATCAAAAATTTATCTATTAAATTCATGGCTTAGACGTTATAAATTACTAGTTACAATGTTGTTATTTGATATTATTTTTTTTTTTATTTATCGTATATTTAAATTCTTCTTCGATGTTCACTCTCCCGAATTTCAGGCACAAAAGAGTTCGCGCGCGACTTCCGTGTTCCTTATGTACCTTAACAAGGTGTTGAGATGTCAATCAAACGGTAACGATCTCTTGACATAGCAAAGGACGGTTTTTCCATTATAACAAAATCAAATTGAACAATTTCTTAATTTTTATCGTAAATTGGCGCATTCAACGATTTAATACGATATCCATTGTATCCTCCTTGATACTAGTTTTCAACTATCAATTAGTTTGAACAAAAAGGGAACAGAGCCTTACGGCAGTCGATGATGTTACTGTGTAATATGTTAAGGTATTTAAATAATCAGCCAGGTAAAATTCATATTAATCTTTATATTGTATTATCGAAATTCGTTCATTTACTCGTGCTAATTACAAAATAAAATGTTCTGTTTTCTTGAATAACACCTACATCACCGTCTGCGATATTTAAATTTCTCATTTAATGCTTATTTAAAAGTCAGGTACCTTTTTAATTCCTCTCAAGTTAAACGAGTAAATTTACTCGTTATAGTTGTAACATAAAATGGCTATTTTCTTCAATGCCACTTGCATCGCTGTACGTGATACAGATATTAATTACGTATCGAATAATATGAACTAATTGGCTGTAATCGCGGTTAGGTATTTCTTCGTTTGATCTATCAAGGGATCTATTAGGCTATTAGCGAGAGACTTATTGATTCCTTAAAGATGTATCAAATTCTATGAAAATTAACTAAATGATTATATTCGATTAGTATTCCACAGTGTCTATCATATTTAGCCACCCTCTTTTATAATAGATTCTGCTCGAATCAATTATTTTATAATAAATTGCAGATTATGCCACGGTATATTATAAGATATTTGTCTATAGCTCTTTTTTTTCTAATACATTGATTTTATTATTAGTCTCGTTGGTTTCTCCTGTGAGTATCTGTTGTACGTACATTTCCATTATGCTCAGATTTTTAGCATCGTTGTGCGAATATGTGCGTACTCTAGTAATAAACATTCGTTTCGAGCTTACTCACGACCGCGTCCGCGAAATTCGATAAATCGAAAGAAAAACCAGGGGCGATAGCATGCTCTACTCGTGCCAGTTTCACCTCCGATTTTTCAAATTAGATTTCCAGAAACAGGTTGGTCATACGAAAACGCGCCTACCCGACCAGAGAATGTGCTAACTTGACCGGCTCTACCGAATTATAATTAATGAAAAGACAAACCAGGAAATATACTGCCTATCCTACCTAGCGCTATATTTAAAACATAGAAAAACAAGCACACTGACATACTCGCTCCAC
This sequence comes from Bombus pratorum, assembly GCA_930367275.1. Taxonomy (NCBI): domain Eukaryota; kingdom Metazoa; phylum Arthropoda; class Insecta; order Hymenoptera; family Apidae; genus Bombus; species Bombus pratorum. Next base: position 3,202,108 of record OV883995.1, on the reverse strand, counting down.
GGTTCTTACACTAACGCTCGGGCGCAAAGGACTTACTTAACACAGCTTAACACACAACATGCATGTTCTAAGGTACGTACCTTTTTCCTGAAATCCACTGACGAACACTACTGACCACTGCGTAAAACGTGATAAATAAAACACGTCTGAAAAAATGATATCGTTAAAATGAATGTAAGTAAACTTGGAATTATAATTGTAATTGACAGCAATGACGATTAAGAGCGTGGTTACACTTAAACATGTGCAAGATATTATCAGAAATTGTGATTGTAACTAACAATAATTCAAACAAAATCCAAAGAATTGAAATACGATATATCCCCTATTTATATGCTACAACACCTTCTTTCTTTTTTTATTCTACGTGGCGAAATCCTCATGGACACTCCGCTGCATTCTGGAGAATTAGTGGAGTAGTGCCAGACTCCAACTGACGAAAACTCCACGGTGGCCAACCTACACGTTTGGCAGCAGTGCCCGAGACCTCTTGGAAATTACTGCAGGTACACACGCCGCGACTTCTCGTGGAGCCTATCCTATGAACTAACTAACAAACTGTGGCGTAAGGGGAGACGATTGTCCCCCACCTCCCCCCAACAAGTAGGCTTACCCAAATTTCAATTAAAAGTGAGTGTGTTAAGAAGTTATAAATACCCTGTTTCGAGGAAAGTTTTTTCTTTTTGGCGCAGCGGGCGTGTAACGCAGGAGAAGCCGCCGTAACGAAAGCCTTAAGCCGCCACGACACCCGATCGGGCCTGCGACGTGTGAGTGTTTACGCCATGATGCATGCTCTCTTCCTCGGGCAGGGTGAGGTCTTAAACCACGTCGCCATCCTTATGCAGTCGGCACCTTCCTCCGGAAACGCCGTTTACAGCTTGAGGGAAGGATTGTAATAAAGTGCAGGGGAAAGGTGTTTGCGATAGAAATTGCTCCGTTAGCCACTAACAAGTCAGTATTTACCGGCCCCACCGACTTGGAGGAGGAGTTGGCACTTGGCACTGCTGGGCGTGAACAGCGCAATGACACCACTAGCACCTTTGGGACCCAACCTGCCTATGTATCCCGAATAGTAGCAGAGATTCGTGGAAATCAATATTTAGCCTCGAGCATTAAAAATTCTAATTGCATCGGATTTGACAGGGAAAAGAGTAGACATAGTGCAGACCGACTGCCATGCGCTCTATAAAGCAGCAAATTTGGAGTACAACGCGCGTCGATCTGCCTATGTACCCCGAATAGCGGCGGAGAATCTCTCTCTCTCTCTCTCTCTCTCTCTCTCTCTCTCTCTCTCT